>OY282559.1:388521013-389721013 GCA_958295665.1 Tipula vernalis | reverse complement strand
GTATAAGACAATAGATAATTTAAATACAAAACACCGGATAAATGGATTGAGATGAGGAAAACATTTTTTTTTACTATAAATCTTCACCAAATCAACACAACCAACCGTGTAATATATGTACGTCTCAAATTGTAGCTACGAGTATACCAAATTTTCTAATTAACATGATAATTTGGTCAACTGTGAAATATGTTTGTATCTCACTCACCTTTTTTATTGTTAACATTTTTTTATTGCTGATTGAAAAATCTAGAAAGGTAAAAATTAGAACACAAATTAAAATGTTTTATTAGACATTAGAATGGTAATTAGTGGAACAAATAAGTTTTGTATATGTGTTTTGTTGATTTGAAGTTATTTAGAGACCGGTAGATAGTGAAATTGAGATGTAATGTGGTGAATGGATTGGTTTCTTGATTTATAGAGAAAGAAATTTGTTTGTCGGTCAATGCGTTTCCAAGTGTAAAATAAGACGTGGAAATACATAAGCATACATAAATCAGTGTCACAATTTTATTTTTCATATTCTCTCTCTAAACAACTAATGATGACTTAACAAAAAAGCAAAATATTCATTTTCACCTGTATTTTGTGTTTTTTTGACGGTAAAAATATGAATCTGTCCACTCTTAAAAAACGAAAGTGTATTAATGACCTGGCAAGTTGCAATAGTAAAAGAAATTGATTTATCGCTCGAATTAGTCAATCAACCGGAGCAGCAATAAGATTTTAAAGATTTCGAACTCCGGAATTTAGACAGCAAGTACAACGAAATTTCCAAAATTTAAAATATCCCGAGATTGCTTCCAATTAATTTTAAAGGTCATTGAAAAGTTTTTAATTTTTAAAATTTGAAACTAGCTATTAGTTTCAAAATTTGGATATTTCAATGTTGAAATTAACAGAAATTCAGGATTCTCAAAATATTTCATATTTTAAAATTTGAAACGGATATTTCGTTTTTTGAAACCCAATTTATTAAGTTTGATTTATTAATAAATTTGGTTTCAGAAAACGAAATTTATGTTTGAACAATTTCCGTCCACTGCGACGTTTTCGTCTCTAGAAAAGGCGAAATATCGTGTTAGAGAAGGAAATGTCCTACTCTTAAATTTGAAAAAATGGAATTCGTACTAAAATAATCGAAATTATCATCGATGTCTTTTAACGGTTTGGTGATGGCTTGTGCAGTTTCATTTGTCAACGCACAAGCGCTGGTTTTGGCGAAGGTGGCTTTAGATAACAACATTACCGCCTTGCGTGTCTCTGGATTTTGAATGCCGTCAATGAATGCGTCAATTTTTAACCTTTCCATATAATCGGCCACTTTTGTGAAGTTGGCCAAAAATTCTATCCCAAAAAAATTAAATTTTCTGCACTGCCAATACCATTACACATGTTATGATATAAGGAAAGCTATCACGATAGAAAAAATAAAGTTTATGAATAATGATTACAATAAATTGGTTTTTGCATCTACAATATCCAATACTACATAAAAAAAAATGAAATCAATTACAAACATATAATACGAAAACAGAAAATCAGAAAAATATTAATTTGTACTCGAAATATCTTAACTGAACTATAATGTAAAATAAATATTTCTATTTAATTTTCAAAGAGATTAGATTAAAAATTTGTAAAGTTAGGTTTGTGTGTAAAAAAAAGCAAAATCTAATTGGGATCTCATAGCCAGAATGGCCCATATACATAGTCCCATCAAGAAATGTCACTTCATCGTAATATATCTCGGAAGTAAGGCTGTTGAACATCAGTCTAGCTATGATTTTCTAATAGATCTGATCTTTACCTTCATGGTTTCAACGAATCAGACCAATGTCATTGGGATTTCATAGCCAAAATGGCCCATATACATAGTCCCGTCAAGAAATGTTACTTCATCGTAATGTATCTCGAAAGTAAGCGTGTTGAACATCAGTCTAGCTATGATTTTCTAATAGATCTGATCTTTACCTTCGTGGTTCCAACGAATCATACCAATGTCATTGGGATCTCATAGCCAGAATGGCCCATATACTTAGTCTCATCAAGAAATGTAACTTCTTCGTCATATCACTATGTTAAATGAAATTCCAAAATTAGTTCCGTATTTGGTTGTGGAAAATGGCCAATTTAAACCGAACTGAGCCATTTCTCAACCGATTGATTGCAACAAGAGTTTCGGATGTTGTTCTGGAAAATAATCAATTTGAATGAAACTGTAGCGATTTACTTATTCAATCGCTTCATTTCGTACATCACCACAAATATTAATTATTCATGATTATAAATAAATTCCATCTACAACTCTTCTCCACTGTCTATATACAGTCTATGCCTTTTCGTCTATATAATTATGCCAGTGTCTCAAATAGACACTCACGAAAGTCATACATAAAACACACGAAAGACATTACACAAATGTCATAACACTCTCGTCATGTTTTGTTCGCGACACACCATCGCCCGCTTTTTGCTCTTTTTCCTTGTTCGTGTCTTCGCCATTACCAAAAACAAAAATACACACTCTCGTTACAACTCTTGACGCGACATAAACTCGCCCATTTTTCAGAGAATATTTTCCTAGAAAAATAATTATAAATAAATTATAAAACAACTAAAATTAAATATAAATAAAAAAGTTTAATAAAAGTATCGCGCTTAGTGGTGGTGGATTTTATCCACAGTTTTGTGAATTACTTATAATAAATAAATTTGTGGCCGCATATTTTAAAATTGTGCATTGTGTGGCCATTCAGTAAATTTATTTTTGTTCATTTTATTTTTGTGCCCCCATCGCACTATACATACACGATAACTGGTGACCTCAGACGACCGTTTTTACGGTATTTTCTCAGTAAAATAAACACGTCAAAACTAGGCAAAGCCATATTTATTGTTGCGTACAACAAAAAAAAAAAAAAAAAAGACGCACATATTAAAACAAAAAGGAAGTCGAACAGTGCAACGCCAACGGAGCAGCAACCCAATTTTTAAGGTTTATTGTTTAAGACGGCCGGGTGCAAAGTGGCACCGGCCCTGTGGTAAGTTTTATTTCTAATTTACAATAAAATATTGCCCAATTGAACATACATATAAACGCCATATCATTTGTTTTCTTCTATTTTCCACAACGCATTATTTTTATTGCGAGCCAACAAAACAACATGGAGTCATAATTTCAAATCATACTACTGGAATTAACAGGGAAGAATAAAATTTGCGCAACAAATTCAAAATATACAAACAATTATTAACATTTTTCATCAACATACATACAAAAGAAAAATAAGCAACAAAAAAAGACGAGAAACATATACATACAACGATAAAAATCAACAGTTAGCGAAATACATAAAAGTTACAACGGGAGTTGTATATACATATATTATATATAATACACAACAGTTACCACAAGGTACCTAAATAATCATTCGAGAGGACAATCAACAACAACCATAAAATTGAAGACAAAACTGATATAAACAGAGGGTGACAACATCAATCAACTATAAAAAAAAACCGCAAGTTTTAACACAAAATTTTTTTTTTTATTTACTATAAAATTTTCAACATTTTTCGGCACCCCCAGTCAAACAATAAACTTAAATTGTATTAATTTCTATTTTAAACTGGGCTGCCATTTAACGTAACAAATAAACATAAACAATTCAAAAAATTATATACATATACAAAGCAAACGAATTATTTGTGAAATTTTCACCACCACGTCGGTCGCGTCTTCTTCGCATAAGTTCTCGGTTTGGTTGATCATATCTGGTTCTCTTTAACATATTTTGTTGTTTTATCGTTTTGTTTTGCAAATAATTATATTTTCGCATTTTATAAAAATACCAAAGCAATCACAATCATATTTTTGTTTCTCCGAGACATACATTTCACGAATAGAGACCCAACACGAAGTGGCGTCGCCTGCCATAGTTTGGGGCGTCTCGCTGAAGGTATTGTCACGGCTATATTTTTTATTTTTTATTTTTATTATTCTGTATCTAATTTGACATTGGGGATCGTCTAATCAGTTTGATAAGTTCATTATTCGCGGCACTCAGTTTAAATTCCTGAAATGCCTAACGGTGAAGAAAACAAGCATACCACCGACAACACAAACGAGATGATTACTGACGATCAAACTTTGGAGGTCGCGGCTAGTAAAACAATCAAAGTTCAACCATTTTGGCCAGGAAACGCCCAAAACTGGTTTTTGCTAGCCGAAATTCAATTTAAACTCCAAGGAGTAATATCGGAAAAGGAAAAATATCTACATACGCTGTCGTCCTTGTCGCCGGAGACATGCAATAAAATTTCGGATTTTCTAACTAATCCCCCAATCACCGAACAATATACGACATTAAAGAACACATTGTTGGACCGCTTAGCGCCATCGTCGGAGAGGCAATTAGAAGCCCTCATAACGGGTCAAGACATCGGCGACCGTAAACCATCTGACGCGTTAAGACACATCCGCACTCTCGCTGGTACAAATTTTCCGGATCACATAATAAAATCACTTTGGGTCAGGAAAATGCCCGAGGTAATTAAGATTGCCCTAATCGCGCAGCCAGAGTCCATTACGACTGACGCACTGGCCAAAACCGCCGATCGGATGTTTGAGGTAATTTCAATCGGCCAACAGTTTCCAAACATATCTCAAGTTAAGGCAAGACAATCACGTCCAACTGAGCGCACTGATCATGTCCCTTTAACTAGCCGAAACACTGGCACCATTGAAGATAGAATGAATCGGCTTGAGGCCAAATTAAATGCCTTGTTTCGAGACCGATCTTCGGGACGATCGCAACAATCGCGACCGCGGTCACAATCACGCAGCCCCAGCAACTATTCACGCCGTCATGGCAGGTGTTGGTACCACGCAAAATTTGGTACGGCTGCGAAAAAATGCGTTCCGCCTTGCAACTTCAACACGTCGCAACCATCGACGTCACAAAACATCCACAATATGGATGTTGAAGTAGTAAATCAAAAAATAAAAAACTTGTAGATCACTGGGACGGGACCCAACTCACAAATACCCCATATACGTCACGGTTATTCGCATTCGACCGAATAAACCGTTATACCTTTTTAGTCGACACTGGCGCTGACCTTTCGGTTATTCCAGTTTTCAATTTTAAAAATGAATTTAATATAGTTAAACGAAATCCTAATCTAGTTTTGTCGGCCGCCAATGGCACAACCATCCACACTTACGGCACGAAGTTGCTTCAGGTGGATCTCGGGCTTAAGCGAACCTTTACGCATGCATTTTTACTTGCTGCTGTGAATCGCCCGATCATTGGCGCCGACTTCTTGTGTAAATATGGACTACTTGTTGATCTGAAGAATAAACGGCTGGTTGATTCAGCGACTAAGCTGTCAATCAATGCCACTATGGTTCGCGTCGACACACCGACACCGATCCATTTCACAATCAACAACGGCTACGGCACTTTGCTTAAAAAGTTTCCAAAACTTACAGCAGAGCCGAATTACAAATTGCCAGTCCGACACAACGTGGTTCATCATATTGTCACAGCAGGCCATCTGCCCGTGTCTAGACCACGCAGGCTAGATCAAATCCGGTACAAAGCCGCATTTACAGAATTCCAACACATGGTGGAATTAGGAATTTGCCGTCCATCCGCATCTCCCATTTCCTGTCCATTACACATGGTAAAAAAGAAAGATCACGATTGGCGACCATGTGGGGATTATCGCCGTTTAAACACGGTCACGACACCTGATCGTTATCCGATACCCCACATTCAAAATTTCTCCATGCACTTGCATGGTTGCAAAATTTTTTCGAAAATCGATCTCGTCAGAGCCTACCACTTAATTCCCGTCGCACCTGAAGACGTCCATAAGACGGCGATCACTACACCATTTGGCCTTTTCGAATTCACCCGAATGCCATTCGGTCTACGCAATGCCGCACAAACGTTTCAGCGGTTCATGAATCAAGTCGTCCATAACCTTGAATTCGTGTTCGTCTACATTGACGATATACTTGTGGCTTCTCAAACTGAGGAACAGCACAAACTCCACTTGGAACAACTCTTCCACAAGTTAACGGAGTTTGATGTTCACATCAACAGTGCAAAATGTGTCTTTGGCGCAACCACTCTTGATTTCCTCAGCCACAAGATCACCCCTAATGGTATTCTGCCGTCTGAAGAACGAATTAACGCCATTAGGGAATTCCCAGCTCCTAGTTCAATAAAACACATTCAGCGATTCATCGGTATGGTAAATTACTACCACCGATTTATACCAAAATTAGCTGAAATACTCGCACCAGTTCACAGCCACTTGGCAGTACTTCTACGTAAGCCCAAAACAGCCAATAATTTCTCTTGGCCCGACGAATGCCAACAAGCATTTACGTCACTTAAGGCTGAACTCGCAAAAACAACACTACTTGCGCACCCACTAAGCGATTCAAAGCTCAGTTTAACTACTGACGCATCAAACACTGCCGTTGGGGCAGTACTGCAACAGTATAGCAACAAGTGTTGGGAGCCATTGGGATTTTTCTCAAAGAAACTCTCGGATGCAGAAAGGAAATATTCCGCATTCGATCGGGAATTATTGGCAATATATCTAGCAGTAAAACACTTCAGATATTTTGTCGAAGGTCGGGACTTCACAATTTTTACCGACCATAAACCTCTGACTAGAGCACTTCAGTCTAAAACTGAACGTAACCCGAGGCAATCTCGCCACTTGGATTACATTAGTCAATTTACCACAGACATTCAGCATGTGCACGGTTATGACAACGTTGTTGCAGATACACTCTCTCGCACAACGGACAACGAAACGGCCACAGTCGAGACACAAATCGACTTAAACAAAATCTCAATTACACAACAAGCTGACCTAGAACTTCAGAATTTACTTTCTGGTTCCGAATGTCACACTAGTTCATCACTGAAACTGGCGCTTGTCAAATTACCTGGCCTTGAAATCTTCTGCGAAACATCCACGGGTTACAATCGCCCGTACATCGCAGAACCACTACGTCGAACCATCTTCGACACATTACATAACATTTCTCATCCTGGTGTCCGTGCAACTCGTAAATTGATTACGACTCGCTATTTTTGGCCAAGCATAAATAAAGACGTAGGCAATTGGGCTCAGTCTTGTTTATCTTGCCAACGTGCTAAAGTCCAACGGCACACAAAATCACCTCATGGACAATTCGAAATTCCACACGGTCGATTTGAACACATCCATTTAGACATCGTAGGACCACTTCCTCCATCTAATGGATATTCCTATTTGCTAACCTGTGTCGATCGCTTCACTCGATGGCCCGAAGCTTATTGCATGACCAATATGTCTGCTGCAACCATTGCCACAACTTTTGTTAATAACTACGTTTCACGATTTGGCGTACCTCTTAATATCACCACTGATCAAGGAACGCAATTTGAATCCAAGCTTTTCACAGAGTTAACAAAACTTCTTGGTTCAACTCGTATACGCACGACGGCTTACCACCCCCAAGCCAATGGCATGGTCGAACGCTTCCACCGGCAACTCAAGGCCGCGTTGATGGCCAGAGGCGATACAATCCATTGGAGCTCGGAAATACCAATCGTATTACTTGGAATCCGAGCAACAGTAAAAGAAGATCTGAAGTGCTCACCAGCTGAAATGGTTTATGGACAAACCATCAAGCTACCTGGTGAATTCTTCGTCGAAAATCCTCTTTCACCTCTACCAACTAGCGACACAGTCGTCGACCAACTGCGACAAACCATGCAGAATCTTGCTCCAAAATCACCACGTCAGTGCAAACATAATGACGTTTTTGTACCAAAATCACTTGCCACATGTGATTTTGTGTTCGTTAGAACAGACAAGGTTCGCACGGGGTTATCTCCTCCCTATGAAGGTCCATTTAAAGTCATTAGACGCCTTCGAAAACAATTCACCGTGTCAATTAATGGGAAGAATCAAACCATTTCAATTGACCGGCTCAAACCGGCTTACGGCATACTATGTTCAACTGATCAAATATCAGTTCGGAATCCGCATAAAATTGTTCGTATCTCAGCCAATCACACAATTTTCTCCTAGGGAGGGGGAATCACTTGCAGGGGAGTCCTGTAGCGATTTACTTATTCAATCGCTTCATTTCGTACATCACCACAAATATTAATTATTCATGATTATAAATAAATTCCATCTACAACTCTTCTCCACTGTCTATATACAGTCTATGCCTTTTCGTCTATATAATTATGCCAGTGTCTCAAATAGACACTCACGAAAGTCATACATAAAACACACGAAAGACATTACACAAATGTCATAACACTCTCGTCATGTTTTGTTCGCGACACACCATCGCCCGCTTTTTGCTCTTTTTCCTTGTTCGTGTCTTCGCCATTACCAAAAACAAAAATACACACTCTCGTTACAACTCTTGACGCGACATAAACTCGCCCATTTTTCAGAGAATATTTTCCTAGAAAAATAATTATAAATAAATTATAAAACAACTAAAATTAAATATAAATAAAAAAGTTTAATAAAAGTATCGCGCTTAGTGGTGGTGGATTTTATCCACAGTTTTGTGAATTACTTATAATAAATAAATTTGTGGCCGCATATTTTAAAATTGTGCATTGTGTGGCCATTCAGTAAATTTATTTTTGTTCATTTTATTTTTGTGCCCCCATCGCACTATACATACACGATAAAACTAAGTCATTTCTCAACTGATTTCGATGAAACTCGGTTTGTATAATGAAAATAGAATTTTAACGTGAGTTCCGGATGTGGTTCTGGAAAATGGGCAAGTGGGATCTGAAAAAATTGAACGAAGCCATTTTTTCAACAGATTCGGATGAAAATTGGTTTGCATGATGAAAATGGGAAACCGACATGATTTCCGGATATGGTTCCAGAAAAGTGCCAAATGAATCGTGATATAAAGCGAGAACTCGGTTAATATCATGTAACATGATATTAAGCGGAATTTCCTTTATTATCACCACTCGCTTTATATTATGATTTTTCCTGACACGGGGAGCATGATATTAAGCGGGTTAACCTGTATTATTAAAACTAACAAAAGTGGCTATAAGAAAATCATAACTAGACTGATGTTCAACACCCTAACTTCCGAAATATATGACGATAAAGTAACATTTCTTGACTATACTATGTATATGGGCCACTCTGGCTATGAAATCCCAATGACATTGGTCTGATTCGTTAAAACAGTGAAAGCAAAGATCAGGTCTATTTGGAAATCATTGCTAGACTGATGTTTAACTCCCTTACTTCCGAGATATATTACGATGAAGTAACATTTCTTGATGGGACTATGTATATATGCCATTCTGGCTATGAGATCCCAATAACATTGATCTGATTCTTTGGAATGAAGGTAAAGATCAGATCTATTAGAAAATCATAGCTAGACTGATGTTTAACTCCCTTTCTTTCGAGTTATAGGACGAAGAAGTTACATTTCTTGATGGGAATAATTATGTAGGCCATTCTGGCTATGAAATCCAAATGACATTGGTCGGATTTGTTGGAACCATAAAGGTAAAGATCAGATCTATTAGAAAATCATAGTCTGATCGATGTTCAACTACCTAACTTTCGAGTTATATGACGAAGAATTGATATTTCTTGATTAGACTATCTATATGCGCCATTCTGGCTATGGGATCCCAATGACATTGGTCTGATTCGTCGGAACCATGAAGGTAAAGATCATATATATTAGAAAATCATAGACTGATCGATGTTCAACACCCTAACTTTCGAGTTATATGACGAAGAATTTACATTTCTTGATGGGCCTATGTATATGCGCCATTCTGGCTATGAGATCTCAAAGAAATTGGTCTTATTCGTTAGAACCATGAAGGTAAAGATTAGATCTAATAGAAAATCGTAGACAGACCGATTTTCAACACACTAACTTTTAAGAAATATGAAGAAGTGACAGCACTTAAAATATGGAACATTCTGGCCATTCATGGCATCTTCTGACAACCATTAATGTAAATAACGGATATTTAATTAAATCATTTTAGAAGATTGTTGATTACTGCTATCTCGAATGAATTTTCTGCTTTTTTCTTGTGAATTATTCCACTTTTAAATTGATAATTAATTAATTAATTTATTTTATATTTATTGTTTATTTATTAATTTTGTTATAGTGAAATTATTATTTAAGTTTTTTATTAGAATCGATTTCGATTACAAGTATTAATAGTAATAATTTTAAAATAAAGAAATTACATTAACATTTATTGTTTATAAATTTAGGTTAGGTTAGGTTGGAGTGGCTGCTTACGCACACTTAAACCAGTGACGGTCCATTGTGATACCACAGGATGTATCCCCTTTTACCCCTATTGGAACCATTTCGAGCTACTTATGTAGCGTAAGACGTCTCGCACTTTAATGTTTTCGAGATCCGAGAGGCAGTCCATCCTGAACTTACCTAAGTGTTTGTGCCTTCTGAGAGCCAATGCTGGACAGGAGCAAAGGAAGTGGACCAACGCCTCTTCCTCCTCTTCGTCCAAGCAGCTTCTGCAGAAGTCATTAGCCTCCAGACCCAGCCTTCTTGCATGTTCTCCAAAAAGGCAGTGTCCCGTGAGAATTCCTCCGACCGTTCTTAATTCACGTCTGCGTAAGGATATTAATGCCCTAGTGCGCCCCAAGTCCAGTTTTGGCCAAACTTGTCTTGCAACTCTACAGGTGAGGGTGTTAGACCACCTTTCTCCCGCTGAGGATAGCGCCTGCTTTCCAAGTGCTTGTCTCAGCGCTGTGATAGGCCTCCCCAGACTTGTCCTTTCCGGTTGCAGCTGGAGAGTCGTACCGTGCCTAGCAAGTTCATCTGCCCTGAAGTTCCCCATGACACCCGAGTGACCTGGGACCCAGACTACCTGGATATTGAAATGTTAACCCATCTCATTTAGAGATGAGTGAAAGCTCAACGCCACCCTTGACGCCAAAAACACCAATTCTAACGACTGGATCGCCGCTTGACTGTCCACATAGATTGTGATATCGTCTGAGGATAACACATTATGCTTATAAATATAAAATAAATAAAATTTTATTTTAGTTTAATTATCAAGCTTAGTGCTGTAAATTTATTAAATAATAATTCATATAATATGAATTAAATTTTGAAATTTTTGTATATCTTCCTCATCATTTTATTTTATATTTACCGCATATTAAAATCTTTAGTTTCGCGATAGTTTTATTTTTGGGATGAGAGTTACCTTTCGTGAAAGTTTTAGCTATCATGAGAGTATTTTTTTTTGAGCTGACATTGGAAATTTTGTGGTGATAGATTTTTTTTTGGGCTATAATTTCGTAAATATTGGTCGTTATAGAAGTTTTTTTGGGCTGACACAATATATTGCGATTTTAGTATTACCATAGCATTTCTTTGAGATAGAATTTTGGGCCAACTTCACACACATTAATCGGCCGACGTACTGGTATGTGATAAATGTACTAGTCGCTCGATTGCCGATGAAAATTCCTGTAGCGATTCTCCTTCCTTTTGATAGCGGTTTTTTAATTCCATACGATAGATTTCCCGCTTGTGATCACTGCCGTACTTCCGATCCAGCGCCTTTATAATTTCAAGATAACTGTTGTGATATTTTTCCGGAATTGTTTGTAAGACTTCCGCTGCTTCACCTTTAAGGGCCACTATTAACACTGCCACAAGATGTTCACCATTTCAACGGTTTTAATGAAAGATGTTACCGGGACACAGGAGATCAGCAGATCACCGGAAACAAAAGGACACACTTTATGTTGGTATCATTTCAAATTCAATGATAAAGCAAACAAATGCGTTAAGCCTTGTGCTTACGTACAAACGTCAGAAAACTAAATTCCTCACCGCAAGTGACGACATGCGAGGGGGATAATCGTGCTAATTGTCGTCTTATCATATACGATGTCTCTAGCAAACGCAGTTATTTAATTGATACGGGAGCCGAGGTATCTGTAATTCCACCATCGTTCGATGACAAACAAAAGGGTACAAATTATTTCGCTCTTTTCGCTGCAAATTCATCGCAAGTTAATGGTTACATATGGTACTCGGATTTTAAAACTTGATTTAGGTTTTACAAGGGATTTTAGCTGGCCATTCATAACAGCAGATGTTTCCAAGCCAATAATCGGAGCCGACTTTTTGAAGCAATTTGGTTTAATAGTTGATAGCAAACGGAATCGCATAATTGATCCATTTACGACTCTTCATACGACTTGAAGGACAATTAATATAGTGTCTTCATCGTTGACTACCATTAATGCCATGGCTGTCGATACTGGAATCAAGCTTCTGTTAAACAAATTTAGTGAAATTACAATTGATAGCGCAGTTATTAGACCAATAAAACATGAAGTTACCAATTTTATCCAAACCGAAGGTCCACCAGTGGCATCAAAAGCTCGTAGACTCGCTCAGCAAAGATTGAATTCAAGTACATGCTTCAGTCAGGAAACTGTAGACCATCGGATAGCCCTTGGGCCAGACCACTGCATTTGGTTAGAAATAAAAATTGTGGCTGGAGACCCTGTGGTGATTACCGGTCACTCAATGCTGTTACTCAACCTGACCGGTACCCGATACCACATCTCCAGGATTTTGCCCATCAACTGCGGGGCTGTACTATATTTTCTACATTGGACCTGGTACGGGCGTATCATCAGATTCCAGTGGAACCGTCGGATATACCGAAGACTGCTATCATAACGCCTTTCGGGTTGTTCGAGTTCGCTCGAATGGGATTTGGTTTAAAGAACGCTGCGCAATCGTTCCAACGATTTGATTTGTCCATTCTATTTTTAGGGATGTTACTTATTGCTATAAATATATTGGCGATTTTTTAATTATTAACGTAAAATACAATTAATTATTAACCTAAATAAATGTGTATTCGCTAAGAACGAAATAAATTTTTTGGGCCACACCATTAATAAATCAGGTATTAAACCTATGTTAGAACGCGTTCAAGCAATATCCGATTTTCAACAACCAGAAACCATAAGAGAATTACGACGCTTTCTGGGAATGATCAATTTCGACGATTTGTTCCAAATGCAGCCGAAAATCAAGCATGCTAACTGAATACTTACCGATAATACAAGTAGGGCTTTCGAAACATGCAAACAGCAGTTGGTCGACGCAACAATCCTTGCACATCCAGACACTAAGGTGCATCTAGCTGTGATGGTGGATGTATCAGATTTTGCCATTAGTGCAGTAGTTCAGCAAAGAGTAGAGGATATTTAGCAGCCTTTAAGTTTTTACTCGGTCAAACTTTCGGATACGCAGAAACGCAATAGCGCTTATGATAGTGAGCTATTAGCGGCCTACGCAGCTATCAAACATTTTCGTTTTATACTGGAGGGTCGCACTTTTACATTATACACGGATCATAAGCCAATAACTTATGCACTCCAGCAAAATCCAAGTTAGGCTTCACCTAGACAATTTATATATTTGGACTATATCGGACAGTTCACTAGCGACATTCAATATGTCTCGGGTAAAGACAACATTGTAGCGGACATTCTATCGCGCATTTGCAAAATCGATTTACCAGAATCAATTGATTACACGAGGATTGCCGATTTACAGATCCAAGACATCGAGTTACAGAAATTAATTGAAACAAACAAATCGCTTGAATTTAAAAAGTTTTCAATATTGAATTCAGACAAAACTATTTTTTGTGACGTCTCTACAAAGATTATTAGGCCGTATTTACCAAAAGAATTCAGGAAAACGGTTTATCATACCCCGGAGTTCGGACTACAACTAAAATGTTGGCTAGTAAATATATTTGGACATCAATCAACCAAGACGCTAGAAAATGGGCTAAAGCTTGCGTGGATTGTCAAAAGTCGAAATACAACGTCACACCAAGAGTCCTGTTGGTCAATTTCCATTAGTTAGTAAATGGTTTGAAGAGATTCATATAGATTTAATTGGTCCAATGCCAACATCTAATGGTATGAGATATTGCGTCACAGCAATATATCGATGTACTCGCTGGCCGGACGCCATTCCAGTGGCAGATTTCAGGGCAAAAACAGTTGAAAGTGCAATTTATATTGGTTGGATCGCAAAATTTGGCGTACCTTTGACTATATTCACTGATAGAGGAATGCAGTTTGAATCGGAATTGTTCGAGAGCGAGAAGAATTTAATGCAACATCAGCAGAAATGCTTTACGGCGAAGGTTTACGATTGCCAGGACAATTCGTTGGCAGTTGTAATAAGCATAATTACCAGTCGGAGTTTGTTGTTCAACTTAAAAGTACAATGGAACAAATAAAACCAAGTCCTGCATCACGTCACGAAAATCAGTCATCAGTTTTTATTCATAAAGAACTCAATTCTTACTCACACGAATTTGTTAGGAATGATGCTGTCGGAGCATCTCTGCAGCCGCCTTACGAAGAGCCATTTAGTGTCATTAACCGTACGGATAAATATTTTACCATACCTACTCATAAAGAATAAAGCTTGCAATATTTCTATAAACAGATTAAAACCTTGTTTAACTACAATATGTGATTCAGATGATCACAAGACAAACAAAAACTTGCCGACGCAACGCAGCGTTAGATCCTAGCACGAGTCAAGTACCATCTTCATCGTGTGAAAAACGCACAGTTAGTTTTCAGAGTGAACCAGATTTATATTTTTTATACAACACGATCGGGTAGAGCAACCAGACTGCCCACGCGTTTTCGATAATATGTTCATAGACATTCACTGGCAAGGGAGTAGTGTGGCTACCACCATCATTCATAATTCCGTTTGTTGGGTTTCTTGGGTGATTATGTTGGCTGATTAAAGGACACACTTCACGGCGATAATCGGGCAATATGTTATGATCGGAGATTTTCGCGAGTGAGAGCGCAGAGGAAAAAAATAAAAATAAAAAGCGTCATTCCGCCTAAAAATAGAAAATGTGATAGTCACATTCTTTCTTTGGTTAAATATTCATTTTGTCAGCATTAACGTAGTTTTTATTTTGTATAATTTAAATTAAAAATAATAATTTTCTTGAAATATAATATTAACTATACGTAAAAATAAATTCATAATAAGAATAATAATTTGGAGTCAGAAATTTATTGTAATTTTTAACGTGGTGCTCATCATGTGTGAAAAACAAAAAAAAGCATTGTAATACGCAACGACCACCACAGTTGTGTTGTTTCGACTGACGGTTGTTTATCTCCTTCTTTCTGCTCTACGGTTGCCGTATCTGTTACTTTCTCTCCAAAATCATGTTGATCCACGTCTAACCCTTCTTTCTCCATGGCACCACGTTGTCGTGCTTGTAAAGCTGCTTTACTACCATCAGTGGCCAAACCCTGTTTCTCAAGTTCTCTCTTTAATTCTGGAACTTTTAATTCGTTGAGAATTATTATATATACATACCTACCGCTGTCACCAATTGTTACGTTTTTTCCTAGTCAATCAAGGTTCGTATCACTGGATTGTGAATAAAACAAAATCAATTTAATTTATCACCAACGAATTTATTTAGTTAAAACAAGAATTATTACAACACAATTTCAATACAATTTATTAATAAAAATTCACAAAACACTTTGTATAAATTATTGTCAAATTTTTCTGATCGCTTTTATTTTTTTTTTGCACTAAAACACTTTTTAAAGCACTTTTTAATTCCTTTTTAATCTTTTCGTTCGCCTTTTTATATACACAAACCAAACTTCTAGAAAGCTCATGACTTTTCCAGTACTAATAGTGTAGAAACATTTAGAACAATTTTATCACGGAAAATTCCATTTTAGTACAATAAAACATTGAGCTATTAATTTAACTTATTCTATTACACAGGTGATGTTACCGTTACAGTACGGTGACGGTGACACCTAGTGTGTAATAGAATAAGTTAAATTAATAGCTTAATGTTTAACTGTACTAAAATGGAATTTTCCATGATAAAATTGTTCTAAACGTTTCTACGCTATTCTAACTGGAAAAGTCATGAGATTTGTAGAAGTTTGGTTTGTGTATATAAAAAGACGAACGAAGTCGAATTGGATTATTCGAATTTGGAACACGATAGTGTAAACTTGTAAGATTATCATTAGTATTTGGTAAACGATAGTGTGAAGATTAAAAAGGAATTAAAAAGTGATTTAAAAAGTGTTTTAGTGTGAAATAAAAAGTAAAAGTGATCAGTAAAATTGTGCGAATAATTTATATAAAGTGATTTTGTGAATTATTATCACTAAAAAATTGTGTTGTAATAATTTTTGTGTGACATAAATAAATTCGTTGCTGATAAATTGAATTGATTTTGTTTTATTCACAATCCTGTGATACGGACCTTAATTGTTAAGACAAAAACGTAACAATATTATATTTTGATCGTGATTTTTTATTGAAACGCGTTTCTAGAAAATAATTTTTTTAGTTAGGGGTGGAAAACTTTCTAACTAATACACCCAGATATTCAGTGCTCTACTTGTTGTAATATTTTCTCTATAGTTCTAGAGATCATAAACTGTTCCACAAGCATAATTAAAATGCCTGGATATAGAAATTTTATATATGAACTAAAACGCCACTCTTTTAAGCGCCGCTTAATTAAAGGCGAAAGTCGCACTGTTATTTACCATGAACTGCTCCCGCAACAGATGAATGAATCTACAGCAAATATCAGTGACTTCATCATCTTCACTTTCAAAAATGAGTTCTTCGTTAAATTGAGTAATGAATATTCTCAATTTAACGAAGAACCCATTTTTGAAAGAATTTGACTTTGGCGAGAACTATCACAGTCGATTTAACTTAAATAACGATGAATCGTGATCTGAAGAGTTATTAATATTTCTAAGAACTTGGGCCTTACATAATAACATTAAAATGACGGCTTTCAATGAAATACTAAAATTTTTAAAAATCATGGATATCACCGATTACCAATAGATAGTCGCACGGAATTAAATACATCTACTAACAAAACAGCTCTAGATGTAAGTCCAGGAAAATATGTATACATAGGGATGCGGTTGGCTCTAGACAGAACTTTAGCAAATATCGAAAATTTATCGGAAATATTGATTGATTGTAACATTCAAACAGTTGTTTTTGGGTTATTTTGGGAAAATTATCTATAAGTAAAAGTATCTTTGTTATAAGCATCTATCATGGGTTTAACAAGCCTCGTCAGTTGGATGTCAGTTGTAGAAATAAAGTTCAATCAATAAAGTTAAGAATTGGCAGCTTTATTTGCTACACGCCAGCCAGATGCAGTATTTTGAGAATTAAATCTCGCACAGCTTATTTCGGATGCAATAGATATACGCCAGAAGGATAATACATTAAAAATCGAATGACCTTCCCTGAAAACAGAGCAACAAACAAAAATAAATTAATTAAAAACAATTTTATTTTTATTAATTAAAATAATATTTGTTGATTTTGTTGGTTTCGATGATTATATGTACTCGTATTTGTTTAAATTACAAAATGTATTATATATAATGTATAATGTAATCGTATTTATATGATTCAGAATAATTCAGAATAACCTGAAAAAATTAATAAACCGACTGCCCAATGTGCCCCAAAACAGTCTAGCAAATTTTAGTCATTTTCGTCTCTCTATTGTTATAAAGAAATGACCGACAAAAGACCGATCTGTTTTAATACCTTTTTGCTGTCAATTTCGGCTGAAAAGACGATATGGTTTTATCGAGCTTATTTGTCCGTAATCTGTTAGTTAATTGTATATCGGTGCCTTTAAATGTTTTTGGATGTTCACTCCTTTTCTAGCAAGGACTAGGTGCACAAATAACTGAACAATTGACCGACAATTGACTTATTTCATCTCTTAAGGACGAACGGTCAATGTTCAATCTTTTTATGGTCATAATTCCAAATATTGTTTTAAGGGGTGCATGACTCTAAATTCTTTTATTAATTTTATAAAATAATCACCAATAAGCTAATAATTTTATAAAATTGGCAGCATTGATGCCGAAATTCTGGTTGTAGGTGGATGCATAATTTTTAGGATGAAACAGTTGTGAAAATTTCAAAAGTTGTACATTGGTAAATCCCCAAAGTTACGATTTGAAAGTAACAAAAATTCTAGCAAAGCGAAACTGGCAGCTAATGAAAATATAACGCGAGACTAGTAGCTTTAACGGTGTTTTGCTCGGTCGACCATGCGAAAGAAAATTACAATGAGTATAGGTTGGCACGATTGAATCAGTTCTTCATTGCCATCAGTAGGATAGACACCGATCGAAGTTTGGGTGGGTAGCGAAAATAAAACAAAGCGATTCATATACTTGGTGGATTATTACCATCATCTGAGAGGACCAACAAATATTTTCCGGCTTCAAAGAACACTCAAGTTTACAACAAATACAATAAACCATCTTCTATCTAATTCCATAATCATCTGAGCAGGCCAACAAATATTTTCTGACTTCAAGGGACTACATCACAACCCACCGAGATAAACAAATCTAAAAAGTTTACAACAAATACAATATATTAAACCATCATCTATCTAGTTCCATAACCATCTTACCCAGCCAACAAATATTTTCTGACTTCAAGAGACTATATCATAGCCCACCGACATACAAAAATTCCAAATTAATTTACAACGTAAAACATTAAACCATCCTCTATCTAGTTCCATAATCATCTACTGACTGTATTTCTATTATCATTCTGTTTTTTAAATTTTGCTTGAAAATTAAAACAAAACCAAATTAAAATGTCACCGAGACCAGTGAACAACAATGAATCAAAACCAGGTACATCCGGTTTACCTCAAAACGGCAGCAATGAACACGTGGAATCTAATAGTTTACCATCTTATTGGCGCAGTAACCCGAGATTGTGGTTTAGGCAGGCAGAGTTAATCATGTCTTCTGCCAATATTAGATCGGATAGCAGACAGTTCAATTACATAATTTTGAACCAGACGATAATAGATAAGTACACAAATTTTAACGATTCACTCATTAAGCGCTCAAAGGAATCAGAGATGAGGAGAATACAAACAGTACTTCACTTAGTGGAAATAAGAAATCAATGTAGATGAAAGGTGACTCAAGTGCGCTGTCATCAGGCTTTATAAAGGAATTGTGGCTCTTAAGGTTACCACCAACAATGGGTGCGATATTCGTGGGGGTAGAAGCAGACGATATGGTAAATTATACGAAACAGCTGATAGGATTTGGCGAATGAATAATCTCTTTCATAACCCATTTCTCCAACCGGTGACTCAACTTTGAACATGTGTTTTGAAAGATTCGAAAAACGCTCGAATCAACAAGAAAATTCACGAAGATCGAGTTCTAGATCCCGGTTTGTTGATTATCTAATGTGCTGGTATTCCTTATCGTCAACATGTTCTCCTCTTCACATGGTTCCTAAAAAGGAACAAAATGACTGGAGGCCATGCGGCGATTATAGGCGATTAAATGCCGTCACGATTCATGATAGGTATCCACTACCACACATCCATGATTTTTCAAGACATTTGCATGGATGTACAATTTTTTCAAAGTTTGATCTTGGTCGTGCTTACCATCAAATTCCAGTAGCACAAGAGGATCAATATAAAACTGCGATAAAACTAAGAAACGCAGGTCAAACATTTCAGCGACTCATTGACTTTCTTCTTGCTTACGTCGACGATATATTAATTGCAAGTAAAACAATCGAGGAGCACAGCGAACATTCGTTTGTCTAAATGCGAGTTCGGCGTTCCTAAGGTGAATTTCTTAAGTCACGAGATCACAAATGATGGGATTCAACAATCAAGTGACAGAATTAAAGCATTCAAAGACTTTCCACACCCCACCACGGTCTGTCATATTTAACTTGCTGTCGGTATGATCAATTATTGTCATAGATTCTTACCGAATTTGGCAGAACAATTAACGCCAATCTGTGCACACATAGAAGCTTGATCAAGCAAGGGAAAACATCTATGTTATCTTGGCCTTTAAAGTGCCAAAAAACTCTTGAGATGATAAGACGCTTTTTTCAGTCGAATATAGCATGTGGAGGTGTACTGGAACAGCTAAATGGAAAGCATTGGGAACTTCTAGCGTTTTTTTTTCAAGAAAATTCACTTTTCCAGAACAGAAATACTCTACTTTCGATTGCGAGTTATTAGCAGTTTTTATCGAAATTAAAAAGTTTAGGCATTTCCTCGAAGAGCGTGAATTCCGAATTTATACGGACCCCAAACTTTTAACAACAGCAATTAATTCCAAGAAGGAGCGAAGTCCGAGGCAAACACGCCAGTTGGAGTACATCGCTGAATTCACTACAGATACCCGTAACGTGACTGATACACAAAACGTAGTGACATCGTAGACATCGAAAAATTTATTAAAGCACAGGGATTGGATCCTGAATAATAAGAAATTCTAAATAAAACGAAACCTATTAACAAAAGAGTTAAACTAGAACAAATTTCGCTTGAGCCTGACTCGAAATTGATATGCTGCGAAACTTAAATCATGTCACCTCGACCTAACATCCTGGAAACATTGAGACATCAAATCTTCGACAATATTCATAAATTATCTCATCCCAGAGTAAGAGTTTCAAGAAAGAAAGAAACGGCAAAATATTTCTGGCCATCAATAAACAAGGACAGTTCACATTGGGCAAAAACTTGCATTGACTGCGAGAAAGCAAAAGTAACAAGACACACCTGATCCGAATTCCAAAACTCTAACTACCATCGGGTCATTTTGAAAAATCCACATCGATTTAGTGGGTCTCTTAGCACTATCAAATGGATATGTGTACATACTGACCATTATTGATCGTTTCACCCGGTTGACTGAAGCTATTCCTCTTCTTTTCGTGTTCTAATATGAGGATTATGAGCTACTGCAGCCAATACATCAATTTCAATATTTGCTCCAGTGATTGTTGCTAGACGAGTCCTTTTTTCGGTTGATCACTTCCATCAGTAATAAATTGTTTGACAGTACGCTGAAATGACGCACATGACCGAATCCTATTCGGAAAACACAGCATTATCAAGAGTCCGGCCAGCTTCTCCATAAACCAGAATCATTTCAATTTTCTCTTGTACAGTTAAATACACCATTCTTAAGTAGTATTGATTGCTTTACACAAGGTATTGTGGTTTTTGAAATAATCTTATTACTGAATCGGTATTTTTAAAGCAAAATACAAACAATTTCATTGATTTGAAAGAAGATTTAATTGCATGTTCCTGGGTTACGATAATGAGAAGCCATTTTCAGTAATTGAAAATTTAAGAAATACAAATGTTAAGGACTAATTTCGAGTATTTACAATTTACAACAAAACCGTGGTATTTATACTACAGACATATTGCAGAATCGTTTGCGTAAGTTCTCATTAGGAGAAATCGAATAAAATTGAATATCGTCACTTACAGCGCCGTCTATCATGAATCGAAAAAAAATGTTTCAGTCAAATCCTACGTATTTTTAGCCGTAGGAATCCGAATCTGCAATAAAAAATAGGGTTTCATATTTTAGTTGCAAAACTACCCCCTACCCCCCACCCCCCACAAGGAGGTGGGGGGTTACTAAGTTTAACACTAATGTATTTCCCCCACATTCCAACAGATACACGAACACATAACACGGAAAAATAATTCGATTTCAATCGATCGTTTAAAACCAGCGAATGGCATAGATGTCATCAACCTGATAACCAACGATGTTAAATTTCAATAAAACAATTAACTCCTTCACATTTTTATGGTTTAAAACAACTGCTCAATTAGTCAACAATGCATAGTTCCAATATATTGTTACATTAGTAAACAACACAAATTTGCACAATATCAACATTGGTGAGTCTTGTAAAAAGTAAAACAAAGTCAGATATAATGTTCGTTCCTTTTTATCCAAAAGCCATGGGAAACTGGTTTTTATAAGAGAAAGAAGAGGTCATAGTGATACCAACAGCTCCAGCAACTATGGCCCCAATAATGGGCAAAAGCGATAAGGATGACTTATCATCGCATATAATAAGATACGCAAGTACGTGAAGAAGAGGTTTAACAAACGAGCGTTACAAGCCACGACGAATAACCAACAACAAGGGTGTTAGGTTGTTCTCCAAGATAATTAAAAATGTTTCAATAAAATTACTCAACAAATGACACTGGTACCAAAAATCCTTATTGTTCTATTTTCAATAACATTAGATTTTCAGCAATAGTTTAGTAGTAAATTTTACACATCCTGTGTCTAATTACATAATCATCTGAGCGGGCCAGCAAATATTTTCTAGCTTCAAGGGACCATATCACAATTCACCGACATATAGTACAAAAATTCTAAAAAGTTTACAACAAATTCATTAAATCATACTGGATTAGTCCAGCTTGATTGGAGTCGAGTGAAGTTTACGCAACTTTAAATCCAACCGTTTCGATTTCGGTTATGTTAAGCTTCCACACTGGAAACTGCGTATCTATGATAATTAATCATTTAATATCTTCGGCATACCTATCTAATTACATTAATATAATTAAAATGTTCATAATTTATTAATTTTTTTTTTTTTTGTAAAATTTATCAGTTCAATAATTTATTCTACTTTGACGTTATTATTATTTATTATGCTCAATTATTTAATTTTAAAAATAATATTTATTGCACCCCCAACAAAATAATAAATTCACAAAACGATTAAAAATAATCAATTAATATATCCTCAGGACATGTTTTGATCAAATATTCGGCCAAGAATATTTTGGATTTCATTTAAATCCAATTAGTTAAACCATTTTTTTCAATTATGCACAACGTTATTCACCCAACCAATATAAATAAATTCATTTAAATCTTTCTGCCTTTTTATAAATCAGTAAATGACTTTACTAAAAAAAATTGCTATAATTACTGTTAAAATTAAAATTTACGGAACCTAACACAAATCTACCGATTTTTTTATTTTTTATGTTTTTGTTAAATTGGAAAATTCTCATATTAACTCTCTAAATTCGAAAGTAACAACAATAACAAGAACGAAAAATGGTAGAACTTAATATTAATGGTTGCCTCAAATAAATAAATAAAAAAACACCAACCTAAGCACTGACCAAAAATCATAGATAAACTAGCAAAACCAGACCATAACTACTAACCAACCCTCCAGATTCCCATTTTAAACGTAAAATACACAAATTTTTCAAAAAAAAATAAAAAACAACAAAATAAATGTATCTCTTCATTTTAACTTTTTATTGTTTGTGTACAACGAAAAAAATAAAAAAATAATAAAAATTAAAAAGCTCACCAAAAAAAAAAAAAAAGCTCAACATTTTTTATTGTTGTTGTTATTTTCCATATAACACAGTAAAAATCTTGTTTTCTCGATTTTTTCGTGTTTTTTTGTTTGTTTGTTCCGTATTTGGTGTCTGGCTGTGTGTATGTGTGTGCTGCTTACTAGAAAATTTGGTACGTACACATATTACAAGTAAACAAACATTCAGATAAATCCCAAAGCAATAACACCACTTAATCGTTTTATTTAATGAAACCATTATTTTATCTTAACAACAGAGAACTAAAAACACAAAGGAACCAAAAACAAAAAGTCTTGCCCCACTAGCAAACCAAGACAAAAGCACTAAAACATTGAATCTATCTATATCCATTCCATAAACATACTCGAAATTTAAATTTGAGGTCGACACCGTTACACATACAGTCAAAAATTCAGAGTGGTGAGGGAGACAAATGTTTTTCTGAACTAAGAAACATCCTTTTTTTTTTTTTTTTTGATTTTTTGGCAACGATTGGGTTAAAACTTGGGGTATAAATACTGAAACAGAGGTAGTCTATATACTTGTTTGTGTACAAGATTTTTGCAAAACTTGGAAAAAAAAGGGTTATTCGGCCGATTGATGATGAGCTTTTTTTATTAAGATTTTTACTTTTTATTTTTTGTTGTTGTTAAGTTTACAACATTTTAATTTGTTTTTGTTGGAAAAGGATAATTCATGTTTTGTGGTTTCAAGGAACAGAATATTTTTGCTTCGATTTTATTTATGGGAAAGTGATGGATTTTATGAATTTTGAAGGCGAAACTTTATGGTTAAATTTTTCGGAAAATAAAAACAACAAAATAAAGGAAACAAGTTTTGTACTTTTTTTTTGTTGTTGTTGTTGGAAAAGGGATTTAAAAAATAATTGTTTTTTTATTTTGATTCTTGTTTTGTCATTTAATTTCATATTTTTTTGGATTTTCTTAATTTGGGACTGTTTTTGAGGTTCCGAGATAAAGCTAAGAAATCAAAATATATAAATAAAAAGCAAGGTCAAATGCAGCTTTAATTTTTGAAAGGTTTGAAGCATTCAGCCTACCTTGATTATATTTTACCAACTGTCTACGTACTCGTATTCCTCGCTCTAATAATTTTTTGGAATGCATCCATTCTACAAACCATTTTGTTCTTCGTTATTTAAAGCTTTGATCAATCTGTCTATTTTGAGGACATGCCTGGTAAGTAATTCAGATTTATAATTGTAAGCCGTCTTAATCGTATACAGTTGAAAATAGTTGAACGCCTTTATTGAGTTCTGGTAAGGCAAAGTATCGCGTTACAAACAACTGAGTTGGCTGCATATTCTAACGTTTTGAATCGAAAATGAAAAACTGAAGAAGATTGATCCGAATGCTTTAGAGTAGAACCGAAACAGAATCACTGTGAAAATTGAGCATCCTTATGCGGGGAAAAATTCTCCACATGAATAAAATCGGGCCACGCCGTAATGGTACTGTTACGTTTTTGCCTTGTCAATCAAGGTTCATATCACTGGATTGTGAATAAAACCAAATCAATTCAATTTATCACCAACGAATTTATTTATTTAGTACAAGAATTATTACAACACAATTTCAATACAATTTATTAATAAAAATTCTCAAAATCACTTTATATAAAGTATTCTCAAATATTACTGTACACTTATAATTTTTATTTCCACTAAAACTCTTTTTAAATCACTTTTTAATTCCTTTTTAATCTTCACACTGTCGCTTACCAAATACTATTCCTTCAATTCGACTTTGTTCGCCTTTTTATATACACAAACCAAACTTCTAGAAAGCTCATCATTTTTCCAGTTAGAATAGCGTAGAAACATTTAGAACAATTTTATCATGGAAAATTCCATTTTAGTACAGTAGAACATTGAGCTATTAATTTATTATTCTATTACACACTAGGTGTCACCGGTACAATATTTTTGTTATAGCCTATCACATATTTCACTATTGTCCGCTGGACCACACCGTTTCATTCGTCAATTCACAAAATCACTTTATGGACTAGACACTTTATGGTGGTGACACCTAGGGTGTAATAGAATAAGTAAAATAAATAGATCAATGTTTTACTGTACTAAAATGGAATTTTCCATGATAAAACTGTTCTAAATGTTTTTAGACTATTCTTACTGGAAAAGTCAACAAATTTCTAGAAGTTTGGTTTGTGTATATAAAAAAGCGAACGAAGTCGAATTGGATCGATTAGTTTTTCGTAAGCGTAAGTATAAGGATTAAAATGGAATTAAAAAGTGTTTTAAATAGTGTTGAAGTGCAATTTCAAAATTATAAGTGTACAGTAAAATCGTGTGAAAATTATAAAAAGTGATTTTGTGAATTATCGTTAATAAATTGTGTTGTAATAATTCTTGTGTGAACTAAATAAATTCTTTTGTGTTAAACTGAACTAATTTGTTTTATTCACAATCCAGTGATACGAACCTTGATTGACAAGGCAAAAACGTAACAATATCAATTCGATCCAGAGAATTCGATCTTCGAAACATTAAACAAAACAGGTTTATTGTAGAAGTGTCTCTCTAAATCAGAGACAATTTCAAACTTGAGCCATTTTAAAAAATAACGGCGTTTAAGAGTTTAAATGAACCAATGTGTCGCTATTTTCGAAATTTTTTACGCCGATCTCGGGTAGATATTTCCATCTAAATTTTCTTGCCGAAAAGGCTTTTTTCAAAATAGGTATGTGTTTCGGCTAAAATACAGTGAAACCTTATTTCTAAGGATACTCACTTTAGCGGGCACCTCACTTCAACTGACAAACTTTTTAGTCCCGTGCAAAATTTAAGTTTTCCCATCAAAACCACCCTTAGTTAAACAGACACTTTATTACGTTTGCGTATATTTAGGTGAAATTCTGGAATATGGCCAATAAGGAAGGAATTTGGGCATTTCTTATCCGATTTTAATGAAATTCACCATGCACGATGGAAAAATGACATTCTAAAATTATTTTTAGGTAGTGTTCTGGAATATGGATTCTCCGAGGTGGCGCTTTGATGGTCTAAACCTTCTTCCCAAAAAAAAAACCATAAAATAGGGATATCTCAGAATGTTTAAATGCCACTACTTTATTCATTTCCCATAGGTTTACCGGCTGGAACCTTTTGTTGTACAGAGATTTCCGGAGACCGGAAAATCTTGAAGTAATATTTTAGCTGTAATTAGTAATAGGGCTAGCTATTCTAATGGATCAAAAATCTTTGAGGCTTCTTGTATCGTTATTTTCAGTTAACGGCATTTTTACCCTAGGATGGATCATTTCAGTAGAATGGTAGTAGGTATTTTGATATAGCCTTATTGTTCCCGTTGCATTTTTCCAACTTGAATTCGCCTTCTTGTTGTGTGAATAAAGTTGGTTTTTCCACCTCACTATCATTGCTGTTATTTGGTAAATATTAATAGAAGCCTGGTAGTCATATTTAAAACCTTCAGCTTTTCGATCGCTACTCCATATGGATTAATCCATCGCTCTGCTTTTGAGTTCTCTCAGTGACGGTTCTTGCAGTTGGGTGTACGTTTTAAACCTCATAACTTTCATTCTGTAATCACATTTATCTCTTCAGTAGTTAGCACTCTTTTGGAATATAATGTCAGATGTTCATGGGGTGTTGAAAGGTTAATCAGCCAGAAAGACTTCGTTTAGTTTGTTGTTGTCTAATTCAATCAGGATGTTCGGCAGATTCTCTTTTATATTTTTTAGTATGACTGTACTAGCAAATTTCTCAAATGTAGACGACAACCGTAGCCTGACTTGCATATCTCTTTCTTTATGGAATATTGCCTTTGAAGCTGAGATGCCAGGCTTACTGTTTATATGTCTCATTTTCGTGAGGTTAGTAATTGTGCCACCTCTTCTATTATAAACGAGGCTTGCGAGAAAAGGCAAATGCTTTTAGGCAAATGTTTTGCCTAACAGCACACTCACATAGTGTTGAGCTAAAAGTGTCTGGGTTCTCTTGACGATGGAGCAGCGTGTGATGGTGTCTACCGCACTATTTACATGTAATAATATTGCTGAAGTTTCATGGTTGCTCGACGGGCATTTTCTGCATAATTTGCGCATCTGGTGTTTCTCTGATACACTTATGATGAAAAGCTTGGCAATTTAATAGCTTGTGAATTTTTTGATAATAATCAAATGTTATTTGTCATTATGAAACTCTGTCGTTGCGCTACTGGTAGTTTTTATTTTGTTGTCAAGATTGTTCAAGGTTTCCCGCCTTGAGACCACTTAATGATTCTGATAATATTTCATGGGTATAGTAATTGAGCCCCATGATACAATGTTAGTCTCAGCGTTTGTCTCTTGCGGTTACCCCTATCAATCAAAAATGACCAAACATTTTGTTGATCGAAAACCACATTTCTCGTCGTTTTGAAAGTCCCTCAGTCTGAAAAACTAAATAAAAAATGTCCATCCGTCTGTCTGTATCCACGGTGACTCGAGAATGGCTTGCCCGAATAATACCATATGAATTCTGGTTTGAGTGTGGGGTGGGTGGGTGAGGAGTTGGGTTCGGTTCTGAGTTGAGTTCATGTACGCATCTAGTTTTTAAGAGTTGATTTATTCACAAGTTGAGTTAGGCATAAGTTCATTTAAAATTCGCATTGCAGGCCGAGTTAAGATTTAGTTGGGGTTGTACTAGGGCTCAGTTGCGGTTTAGTTGAAGTTGAGTTGGGATTGATTGAGTAGGAGTCAGCGTTTAAGATGTGAATTTATTTGGGGTTGTGTTGAAAATTGAATTGGAAGTTAGCTTGAGTTGCTTTAAGTTGAGTTCATATTCCAATCTAATTTCTCGAGTGGTGTTGCTTTAAGAATCGAGTTGGCCGTTACGTTTACATTTGAATTGAGAGTTGGGCTAAGGGTCGAGTTATAGGTTAAGGTAGGATTGAGTTGAGTTTAGGGATTGAGTTTGGGGTTGAGTTGAGGGTTGATTTGGGTGTGGAGTTAGAGTTGTGTTGAGGTTTAGTGAGATTGGACTATGGCTTTGGGTTGAGTTCAAGTTGAGTTGGGAATAAGTTTAGTAAGAGTCAATGGTTATGTTTGGAATTTGTTTGGGTTTGTTTTTAGGGCTGAGTTGGAAGTTAGCTTGAGTGGTTTTGAGTTGAGTACCTGTACGAATGTAGTTTTTCGAATCGTGTTGATTTCAAAATTGGGTTGAAAGATGAGTTTGGGGTTAAGTTGAGTGTTAAATTGAGGGTCGAATTAGAGATTGAGTTAGAATTGAGTTGAGTTCATAGATACGTGAAGTTTTTGGACTGTGTTGGTTTAGGGATTGAATTTGGGGTTGGGTTCTTTGTGGAGTTGGAGTTGTGTTGAAGTTTAGTGAGGATGAACTATAGGGCTCAGTTTGGTTGCGTTGGAGTTGTGTTAGGATTGAGCTGAGTCAGTGCGGTTATGTTGAGAATTTGTTTGGGTTTGTTTTGAGGGTTGAGTTGGAAGTTAGCTTGAGTTGTTTTGAGTTGAGTTCATGTACAAATGTAGTTTTTCGGTTCGCGTTGATTTGAAGATTGGGTTGGACGTTGAGTTTAGGGTTGAGTTGAGGGTTAAATTGGGGGTTGAGCATGGATTAAGTTGAGTTTATATTGAGTTTTCAGATCATCTTGGTTTAGAGATTGAGTTTGGGGTTGAGTTGAGGGCTGAATTTGTGGTGGAGTTCCGGTTGATTAGGATTGAGTTGAGAATTTTTTTAGGCTTGAGTTGAAATTTGAGTTGGAAATTACCTTCACTACTTCTGAAATTAGCTTCACTAGAACTTAGTTCAGGTATGCATGTAGTTTTTAAACCGTGTTAACTTATTGTTTTAGTTGATGGTTAAGTTGAGGTTGAGTTTTGGTTGATTTGGGGTAAGTTAAAAGTCAGCTGTATTTTAATGAATGGTTTATTTCAACCCCCCCCCCTCCCTAGTTTCATAGTTGTCTGCTGTTGATTCTAAATATGTAGATGTTGAGTTTTACTGCTGGACCTCAGATGTGATTTTTCAAATAATTAGTTTTTTGTTTGTAGATGAGTTGGTTGTTCTCGTGTGTGAGTTTCCTAAACGATGATAGAACTGTTTCTGATCTCTATGGTACTAGTTACGACTAAGTTGGCATATTCTACTTTTATGCTCTCATGAAGGATTTGAATGATGCCTCTTCTCATCTTCTGACATTTCCGTACAGATTTTAGCAGTTCTGTAATTATATCAATCATTTTCTATATATGCATCTTTATACCTTGACGCTTTGCTAACAGTCTTAATTTTTTCGAATCATATGCGTATTGTTGTTTTCTGAGGTTGTTTTGAGTGTTTCATCTTCGCTATTTAGGTTCAGATTTGGATTAGCCCTTGTAGCATGTCCTAAAAACCAGTTTGTTCAACAAAAGATAGATTTGATTAAATTTCAATAAGGCCCTGCGTTAATTCAGGTTATGACTAAAATATGAAACAAACATAATAAAATTCGAAAGGCGCCAAATGTGTTACCTAAAATACGTATTTACGAGTAGTTTCGAGGTTAAATAAAATTGCCAACTCATACAGGAAATAATATGATAAGCTCCAAAAAATCCAAAAATTTATATCTTTAGTAAAGAATAACAAAATAATTAAAATTTAATTTCCATCCATTAAATTGATTAAAAAATAAAAAAATAAAAACCGAGCTTAACATATTAAACCAACGACATAATACATATACAAACACATACACAATAATTAAAATAATTTCCAAATCATTTAATAAATTAAAATTATAAAAATAAAAATCACTTTCAGGATTAGTTACAGAATTGAAAATTTTAAAATTTATTGAAACGGAAAGGTAAAACAGATTAGAGCTGAATGACTAATTATGATTAACCCAGAATAACAAAAAAAAAAAAAAAAAATTCTAAACACAAAGAGTAATCTACGTCTCAATATTGTAAAAGGTACAAACAGATAAATTTTTAACTGTCACAGCACAGTGGATTGTGCTGCTTCGTTTCTGATCCATTAAATATTGATCAACTTGATAAATAAATTTACTTCGGTTTAATTTTATATTCGTACATACATACATCCATAGATATATAAAACGCAAATAGAAAGACGACGGACAATATCCGGCCGAAGGTTTAAAAAAATTAATTTTAATTTTTTTTTCTATTTTATTCTAGTTCACTAATCCACCTACAACATTTTATGATTATTTTGTACAATATTATAAGAAAGTTGCGAGAATAAAAAATGTAAAACAAAAAAGAAAATTTCTTTCATTTTATTTTCCATCATCATCATCATCATCATCGTCGTCAACTTCAGCTTCATTATTTTATGAATGACTTGACTCTTGTTTGGCGGTGCACGGTGTTACAGTTTATTGCTTTTCATATTGTTTACCTTTTTTTGTGTATTACGATTTGATAAGTTTCTGGTTTTGATATTTATTTAAAATACTTTCAATGGCTGAATGATTTTATTATGTGAACACGAAGGTCGTCGTGTCAAATTTTTAGACTAAGAATGATGTCTAAATAAAATGATTTTAAATTGTTGGCAATTTAAAAGATTTATGTTATACTTTAAAGGAGGCTGCGCCTTTCAGATACATGGCAGAATATAGTTAAAATGTTAACAAGATTGCTTGCATCTTCGAGTTAGCTCCCATCGATGGCTTTAAGCTACTTTAAATCTTCATTAAATCGTTGAAAGCGATGATAAAACTGTCAAAGCTAATCAATGATAAATTGTTTATTAGCAGAAAACATGAAAAAAAGGTTTGCCCCGAGTGAGGATCGAACTCACGACCTTAAGATTATGAGACTTACGCGCTACCTACTGCGCTATCGAGGCTTGTGCAATGACAGAAAAAATTTGGTAGACTCAATTCTCATTTAGGCTCATTGAACTAGTTTAGGATAGTTTCCTTCTGTTTGATTATTAAAATGCAGGTTGTCGCATTTATTCTTTATACCCATGTTTACTTAGATTTTATGGAATTTTACTTAGGATTAAGAATCACATGTGTTATTGATGAAATACGAGCGTGCAAAAGAAAAAATTTAATTTTGAAAACTCAGAACTCATTTTGGTAAGTTTTCCATTTTATCGAATTTTGTACGTAATGGATTTTGAGAGATTGTTTATTTGCAGAGTACAATAAAATAATTTATTAAGATGTGCTTGTGGCAGAATAATTTCTTTACTTAAAAATTCATAATAACGAGAGATTTATTATTTTCACTAACACAAATTAACACAAATTCAAGATATAATTCTAGGCCAAACATAATAGCCGTACATATAAGGGTGAATATAAACTCTGGAAGAGGGAAAGCTGTATTTTGCTGAATGAGTGTTTTTGACTTTATGAGTCTAACATATTGATTCATATTATAAACAACCACTGCTCTCTTGTGCTCCCTCGGCCGTATGTTGTACTCGTTTTTAAGATGCCCTTTCTGCTGATTTGGCCATCTTCATTTTTTTCATTTTCAGCATGAATTTCCAAATATTTTGATATATTGTTGTACCTCCACCACTGCTCGCGAACTTTCCCAAATGCTTGTTTAATTCGACATGGGATGCCCTTTCTCTTGATTTGCTAATCCCAACATTTGCATTCTTTAAACCCTTCAATTTTGAGCCATTTTTAAAGTTGACAAATTATCTCCTCTATTTTGGCAATCTGTGGTTTCACTTGTTTTCATGCCCGTCACGCTAAATGCATTCAACATATTTGTTTTCTTTATTTTAGTCTTTTAAATTCCGTTCGCACGGCATTCAATACCAACTCCTATCTTCGGGATTTTGTATCTTTGAGGTTTTGTACTTCGGAATTTTGCCGCCAACCCTGGGTACTATGCCGAAACCACTAGATTACCCTCGATTTGGCAAACAAAAAAATCCAAACAAAAAATTTTAGAATCATTTAGAAGATGGAGGTCGCTGCCCCTAAAACTCCGCTTTGATGATTTACAGAAATTCGAACATTCATCAAAAGTTGAACACCTTTCAAAATTTTGTGTTTTTTATAAATTATTCACATACTAAAATTGAAAACTCTTGAAAGCCACTTAGCATTTCCCATCTGGACTCAAGGACAAAAAAGTATGTAGCATTCTTTTGTTTTGATATTGTAGTTGATCTTAGTTAACAAAAATTGAACGGGGCTTTCCGGCACTTTTCTTTGTATATTTCCGGATTTATTTTGGTGAAATTTATTTTTGAGAAATCGAGAGCTCTCGGAATCACTTGCTACCACACATAAACATGGCGATATAGTTATTGAAAATATTGAATGAGTCAAAGGCGCAACAAATTATTAATGACCCTCGTAATTTATTTGCAGACCAAATCTCAGGTAATTACGAATGCTGAGAAAATTATTTATCAACTAAAACTTTTACAAAGAGAGACGTTGGAGTCGGACGATTCACTGAGTGAAATTGAGAAGACGCGTCGACTATTCATGGTAAATCGGAAGACATTTCATTAAACGAGCAGCTAGAGGCTGCCATATCATCAATTTCAACACCTTGTCAGTGTCCATCTGTTAGGGTAAAAAAATAATTAAAATTCGATCGGTCGATTTATCCGGTCAATCTAATAAATTCATAAATTATTATTTATTTTCATAAAACTGGTTAAGCGATAGGCAGTTTCAATTAAACCTAATCCGAGGTTTTGACAAAATTAAAAAATTTCAAGGTTCAACAAGTAATCAAAACCAATTATAAAAATATTAATTTCATGGAATTATTTTCAAGAAAATTTCCAAATTTATTTGATTTATAACAATTTTACGAGTATTAGATACGAGGGAGAAACAGAACCAAAATTTTAAAATTGTTAAAAGTTCAAATTATTTTAAAAATAATTTTAAGGTACATAAAATTTTAAGTGTTGCGTGTTGGTATTCAAATTTTTCAATTTAGTAACAGATTTATGGTTTTTCAAATTTAAATTTTTTTACAAATATTAAAAATTTGCGAAATTTTAAAAACACCCTAAGATTATATGTTACCAATAATTTATGAAATGGAACGTTTTTGAATTTCATGAAATTGATAAATTTTGAATTGGTTTTAACAGCGTCAAGAACTTAACAAGTCCAAATATTTTGAAGAAATTATGCGAAATTTTTAAGCAATCTCAAGATTATAAGAAATTGAGGAATTTCAAGAAATTAACAAATTTAAGGTATTTAATTGATAAATTATACAAACTTATTTGTTAATTTTAAGCAAAAAAATGTCAATTTTAGTTAATTTCTAGAATAGGTAGTATTTGAAGCAATTGAACATTTTTAAATCTTAAAGAATTTAAAATTTATGAATTTTAATTTTAAGCACTAGAATACAAAGACAAACAGAAAAGGTGTTGGTGGAATGTTTGTATCGTTACGCCAAAAAAAGAAAAATGAATCTCGAGAAAATAAATTTTTTTTAAAAATAATATAACAATAATTCGTTGTGGACCCTAACGAATAGGGGCTGCCACCCCAAAACAACCACTTTGGCGATTTGTAAAAGTTCCAAGATTAATAGAAATTTGGAACATTTTTCAAAAATTTGTGTTGTTTAATAAGTATGCACACACTAAAATAGAAAACTCCACAAACCTTCCAGTTTTGTAGAAGTACGAACGGATGACAAGGTATTAAACAAACATTTTATAGCATCCTTCTTTTTACTGACAACCTTTCAGTATTTTTTTGGGGGCTTTGATCTGTCCGGTTTCGATTCTAAGAAATAGTTTATAATAATTTTGAAGAATTTTAATTGATGAAGTCAATTTTACTGTTATCAATCGTTACTTCAGAATTCAAGGAATTTTCGTTATGGTCCGCGGACACTATGACAGAAATTCTTGTACTGAAGCAAGTTTTCTTCTTCAAAATGTTCGGTTTCTTTGGATATTGAGTTTGATTTTCAGTAGTTAGTCATGGTTAGAATGAAAAATAAACTCATCTAATTCAGATTCCATAGATCTAGGAAGCTATAAAAAAGTTTGAGGTCGCCCAAAATCTTCGTCTCTTGAAACGTTACATTGAAAGATCCGAACGAAAACGGTCTGGTAAAATCCGATTTTTCCTTAATATTCCGAGGCTGATTGAATTTACAACCAAAGGTATTTAATTTCGAGGGTTTTGGAGCTGTTATTTAACAGTAAGATAAGGTACGCGTTACAATATCATGTCAGCGTGTTTTTCCTAATCCTGAAATGATCAGTTTCGGCGATTTTGTGGCCTCTAATAAATAGGTTCCTATTCAAATTTCTTGGTTTTTTTCGACTGTTACCCGGAACGTAAAAACGCTTAAGAATTTCTCGAATTTAAAATTTAATGTTTTTCAGACTTTCAAATTTAAAAATTTCCGCCAAATTTAAAAAAAATCTAAAAATTGCCGAATTCTTAAAAATATGAAAATTTAAAGGATTTTAAAGATCAACAAAATCTCAATAATTTTAAAAATATTTTCCACAAAATTGAAAATTTAGAAGTTTTTAAGTTTAAAATTTCCAAAATTAAAAAATTGTGTTGAATTTAATTTTTAAAATTACATTAAAAATAATTTTAGGATACCAGGGGGCCTATTCTCGAATTTCACATCCATTTTCCACATGTGGACATCTGTCAAAGTTGTCAAAAAATGGTTCGAAAATTGTAATTCGTGTATAAAACACATGCGGCATTGACATTTTCCTATATGGGGAATTTTTCCACATGCTTATACCCATTCGGAAATATTCCCTTAGTACCGAAAAAATTTAATTTTTATGAGTTTTGACAGATGTCCACATGTGGAAAATGGATGTGGAATTCGAGAATAGGCCCCCAGGAATTTTAAATGTTTTAGAGTTTCAGAAAATAACAAATTTAAGAATTTTCGAAAAAAATTGAAAATTTCAAGAAATACCTAAATCAAAATTTCAATAATTTTATGACTATAAATTTAAAGAAACTTAAGGTTTAAGGATTTAATATGTTCGAGAAATTTAAGGAAGTGTTTTAACAATCCTAAAATTTTAGGAAATTGAATAATTTCAAGAAATGACCCACCCCCTTGAGTATTTATCTTTCTTTTTTTATGTTTTGGTCTATGCAATCTTTTCTTAGGCTCAAGGCACTCCCAACTCTTTCGCAGTTTATTTTGACCATCCTACTTTATGCAGTAATAGCCAAATCTAGGACTTATATACCCGTTTTTGTTTAAATCACCTACACATTGTATTGCTTCAAGACAGCCTATAGTGCTGACATGGAAGGTCACGAAAGGCTGATTATAATCAGATGATGAAAAATCTCTTTTACATACCGCCCCTAACGGGATTCGAACCTGGTACTTCCAAAACAAACGCCGCAGCTTTACCCACTGTGCAATTGGTCGTTCTTGAGTGATCTAATTCTTTAATATAAAAATGTTTAAAAATTTAAAACATAAGAATGTTAATTTTAAGATTTAAAAGAATACCTTGAAATGTTAAGAATATAAAGTGAAAGCGAGAAGGTAGTTTAGAGAATTTAAGAAATTTTTTTGTTTTACGGTATGGTAAGAGAAAATTTTTAAAATTAATCAACTACGTAAGTGAATTTTATTACTTCCTTTTACTCTAGTAAAATAAAGTATAGTAATCATGAAAATTTTGAACTTTGAGATTTTTAGAGATTTATCTGTTTTGAGGTCCCCTGAGTCCGAAAAAGTGTGTTACGAAATGGTGTCTGTCGGTCAGTCTGTCAGTCTGTCCGTCTGTCAGTCTGTGTCCTCTCTACAGCCCAGATGGTTATACCAATCGAACCGAAACTTCAGATTTAAGCTTTTTTGATAAATTGGGAGGTCCCAGTGAATTTTGCTCCAAATCGAGTAACCGGAAGTGGCTACTCCCTTGGTCCATAAAATTTATTTTGCAAATATCTTAAAAAGTATAAGATTTACAAAAAACTACTTAATATAAAATGTTTCCAAAAATTTAAAAAAAAAATTAAATTTCTCAAAATTCTCTGTTCGTAAAAGAACGTCGTATGTTGGCCACACCTCCATTTTTTTATCGAAATTCGCGGCTCTGCCGTAGAAATGGTTAGTCAATTAATATTGAATACAATTATTGCATTTCAAGCACAAAAGAAGGGGCGAACATTAGTTACCCGAATCTATATCGTAAATACGAAGCGTATAGAGGCGGTAAGCTATTAGTTTTATTCCTCAAGCCCGTCTGCTTTAGAAAATCCGACCCATATATTAAATAAATATTTATTCAAATAAATCAAAATTCCTGAGACCTTTTGATGAAACCTCGTTCATTTATATTATATTCTCACACCTGCTAAATTTAATATTGATTTTACCAAAAAGTGTCAAATTCACACGAAATATAGTATGCTAACAAAATTTAATTTCTAACATTTCTAACTTTTCAATTTAGCCTCAACGTTTAAAAATATTCTAGGCTTGGCTTGTTTTTTATCTAATTTTTATTAAAAAAATCAAAACAGTCCGATTTATTTTAAGAATCAGTCAAAACCGCTGGATTTTTGCTTGAAATTTTAAACAAGTGCCGAAAAATATAACAAAAATGCTTATTCGATAAATTTTAATGCATTATTCTTTCCTTCTTGAGACAATTGCTGATTCTTCTTCATGTCCATAGTAGGCCAAACTAGCAGAAAATAATATTGATTTCTATAAGCGTATTTCCATGAAAAATTTACAACAACCATTGCAAAGGATAAATCTCTGATTTTTGGTTATTGTACCTGCCACCAGATGCCATAATACATATTAAATTTATATTTTATTTCGAAAGGTTGGCTTTTGTCAATTAAATCAAATTGTTTTGCTTGGGGGGGGGCGGGGGGTAGGGGCAAAATAAACCCGAAATAATTCGTATTAAATTTTGGTCAACAAAATACGCTAAGTGCCGATTTATTAAAATGGCTTCCTTCAATTGCTTCCAAATAAGATAACCAACATATTTGGAAATTTTGCAACAATTAGTCCAAATTGTATCTAGTGAATAGGCGATTGGCTGATGCACATTTAAATTATGCGATGCAGTGAATAGAATACCTAAAGTCCTAACCAGCAAATCTATAAGATCTCTTAGTATCCTTATAGAATTTAGTGAAATTATTTTATTTCACATGTTTAAACCACCACTTAAGAGAAACACTTTTTTTATAAGTGTCCTTTGGAAAGGCCCCTAAAATATGTCAGACTTTTTTAAATATTAGGGAGAACAATAAACTAACAGCAGTTTATATATGAAACTGGCGTAAAATGTTTTAAACTTAATTTAAATAAATACGTACCACATAAAGAACTCAAACGACCGAAGATCTAACCTAAAAATAACAAATCTCCCTCCTTTCATTTTTTTATTTTGTGATTGATTTTCCTAGAAGCATTTACTGGCTTAGCCTAGAATAGGGTTATATAAAGCATATACAAATTAATTGATTTAAATCAAATGATTGAATCAAATTTAAGTCACTTAATATTTATTTAAATAAATCAACTATTTCAAAATTTTTAGTGTTTACGTTAAGTACCGAGTAGCATCGTTCATAATACATGTCCAACCAGCGAATTAGTCACAACTTTAAGTAAGATTGCGATACATACAAAATACCAGTTAGTGACCTATAAGATCTTCTCGTCCAGTTTTTTTAGCTTAGCTACCACTGAACAAAGCGAAACCTACCGCGCTTTTTTGTGTTAAGGAAAACCATTTAATTGTCAAAATATATCAGACAAACCCTGGTTCTAGGATATGTCTTAGGTTAAATTTTAAATACATTTTTTAATTTTGTCGTTTAAGGTCTCAAAAAGAGACCTCTGAAATAAATAAATCTCAAATAATTCGAGAAGCTCCGAACATATTAGAAATTCGATACTTTTAAAATCTCAGAAATTTACTACAAAACAAATACTGGAAAACTTTTTATTATCTGTAAGTCTGCAGCTCAACGATACGCTCAATTTCTCAAATTTTTATGGCAAATAAGCTTGAATAAAAATTTAATCTGATCCGCATCAGATCCAACGTCAATATATGCGACTGGTGTCAACAAGCTTTTTTTTTAACTCGTCGAAAGAAACTCAGCAGACCAGAATAAAAATTTGTTGAAGGCTTCTTTAAACCAATAAGTACTGTCAATAATGATGGCTATAATTATTTTACTTCAGGTTTTCTAACCGGTATATCAAATCGTGCTACATTAACTGAAAAGATGACCATAAATTGAAGTATGGGCTAACTCACACAAATTGTTACCAACTGCAACTGTTTGTATGAAATCTCTGGATGATTGCCGAACCTCGTGTCGAGCATTACTTGAAACAGTTTCTCAATCTCATTTCGTGACAGAAAATGTAATGTAATTTGAAAAGCAGTTGAGTAACATTTGAAACGGTAGTCGGTAGGTTAACCGTTAAATCACGAGTGACTGATTTTTCTATCACATTAAGAGTTTAAGTATTGCATAGTTGATCTGATCATTTGTTTTGCTTCAATCTAACGTAGTAGATATGATCATTGGGGCAGAAATTTATCATCGTCTGTTGATTGGAAGTAAGGTTACGGTTTTGAAAGAATTTGCCATTAGTTAAAACTGAATTTGGATATGTCGTAACTAGTAAATATTCATACAACCTAAGTTCGTTGAACAAATACAGTCCACAATCATGTAGTAATGGTAGTAGTAACATAAAGTAGTCTTACTTTATGGTAAAATCTGCCATTTTTCGTTTGTGAAAGTAGTTATTTATGTAACAATAATGATTCATGAAAGTTTAAACGATTCATACTTGTATACGTGCTATTTCAAGGTCAACAAGGTTTTGGGAAGTGGAGACTATTGGTTTACGTAAGATCTATTCAATGGAAGAAACGGCTTGTAAATTATAATATACCGATCCCGTAATATGAGATAAATCATTAACCATTTGGGTATGTCAGCCGATATTTCGAATTTTGTCTTAAATAAAAAAAATTATTTGCCGCACCATTTTATGTTACAAGAAAATAGTACAATTAACTAGGCTTCTTATTGTTTGTATAACGCGTGAAGAGAATTCATTTTGAAACTGACCTAAATTATTAAAAATTAAATTTTTTTAATGGCACATTGTAACCACTCCAACCTATAATGATACTGGGGACTTCGAAAACGGTTCCGGAAAATAAAAACTACAAAAAACAACAGAAAGAGAAGATAGGATCATTATTTTCACAGCATGTGCGCATTTACAACAAATTGTGAAGCAAGAAATGGCTTCTATATATTATCATAAGTACGCACTATTATACAATTAAACCTAGTGGCAGCACAGCCGTTTAAATTATGTAAACGAACTTTGCTTAGGTTTTTGTATTTTCCGGGTCAACCATTGCCACAATCGCCGGAAAACTGTATTTTATCGTAGTGGCGACAATATGGGATCCGTGGTTGCAGCAACCTATACAATGACAGCAGTTTTATATTCTTTTTTAATAAAGAACTTTCAATCAATTTAATATAATTTATATTGTATTAGGCGTCTGCTATACGTGGATGCATGACATGCAAAAAGCTAAATTGTTTCGAAACGAAATGTAAAATAAATTTAGCATATATTTCGTAAACTAACACCTTCATTCTGCATAAGCGATTGGCATTTTGGAAAAGTTTTCTGGTGCAATGAATCGAAGTTTAATTTGATTGATCGGAAGACGGCAACGTTGTTTTCGGATGGCTTGGATCGACGAGTACTGGTGGGTGCACACAATTAAAATAGCTAATCCAACGGAAGGGTTCCGTTAGTCAAATCAAAATTAATTTGATTTAGAAGCTCTTTGTGCTGAAAGGACATCAACTTGATACTTGATGAGAACTTTTTAGAAGTCTGTTACATTATTCATGGAAAGCCTAATAAATTATATATTAAAATAAATCTTTTGACGGTCGTAAATAACGCAAACCGGTGATCTCTCTATTTGTGTACTTATATTTATAGAGTAACTGCAAAAACCGTCTCAATATGTGAAATTATCATTTTACAGATGATGTAGCAACTCAACGTATAGCGGCAACTCAACACTAGTAAATTATCAAGTAACGTCGAACAATTTTCAAAAATATCAAACAATTTCGTTAATCCTAATGATTTGTTATAAATGCAAGTTATTTCGCGAAACTATTTCTCTTAATTTTGAAATCCTCAATTCAGTATGACATATTCCAATTAATCATCAATAAAATTAGAAAAACTATGAAAATAGAACTAAAAAAAAAAACGATTTTGGAACTATAGAAATTAAGCCGGAGCTCATTAAAATATATACATTTGTATATTAAGCTAAGTACTTGTGCCACTCTTCTTGTGCCAATATGGCGGTATAAAAATATGAATTAAAACATCTTCAAAAATTTACATTTTTATTTTAAATAGTTTGAAGACTTTGAAATAAGAACAAAAGTTCTTTCTGTTTTTCAACAGAATTCATCTCTATAAACAAGCAAAACCAATAAGTTTGTTTGCTCCTACATACTATACAAATGGTTGAAGTACGATTGCGATAAACCGCAACCTTTTACTTGTTTTGCAAGAACCATGTTGGTACATCGATCCATACAAATTTTATTGATTTTCCCATCGCTAAAACACTCGATGAACAAATTCTAAATTCTCATGTGAGAAGTTTTCTAAAAAATCTCTTCCGAATCTGTTTATTTCCACAATGTTTTCGTTTTATTTTTCATGAAAACAGAATGGGCCCGCCGTACTGTGCAAATTGTATTATTTTGTATTTTCCATTTAAAAAATTCAAATGGTTGACTAGAGAGGTAAATGGAAATACTTTTTTCATTACCTTCTGACAAATTTTGAATGAAATTTTACTGAATTTGCAATAGTTCAACAACCAATAACCAAATCGAGCCGTAATTTTATATCGTCCATGCATCATGACCCTAATATAGGTTTTGAAAACCACATTAATTTAAATAATTTTTTATGCTGTAATATACGGCGAGTTGAAAGGGCGCATTATCTTATAAAATATAGACGATAGTGTTAAATCAAGAAACGATAAATGACGATTTCAAAATATTTGTTGTAAATTAATTAAAAGACTTGATTGTATCAAACAGAAATAGATGTAAGTCTATCCGATTGACAAAGGGATTATTGTAAAAATTTACAAAGGGTACCAGATTATTGTAACAACTTCAAAAGACCCAGTACTTTGTTTATTTTGGCCAACCTCTCCGGATTAAAATTTTCTAGAAATATTGGTTGTGAATTTAGGTTGTGAGTGGGACCTCTCTGAAAATTGTGCGCTACAAATTTAAAATTAAATAGGCGAAAACTTATTTAAAAATAATATTATTGCATGGAACACAAAATTTACGGGCCCCAAAATTAACGGCCCCTCGACACGTGCCTAGTTTTCTTAGGCGTTATTTCGCCCCTGCCAAAGAGAATTATGTCAACAAACTTTGAAGAGTTTAGTTGCCATTCGAGCTGCGTCTAAAATCTAAGCGATTCATATGTGCTATGTCAAGGTTATATCAACAACTTAAAACGTTTTGGGAACTGGAGACCTAAATCGTATCGAGCGGAAGAAACGGCTTATAAACAACATTTTACCGATTACTTAACACTATGTAGATAAATCAGAATATTATATGGTATCGGTAAACCGTTTAACAAAACCATTAACCGTTCATGTCAGCCGTTATTTCGATTGGTGTATTGTATGGTAAAAGGCTTCGTATTGTTTGTGTAATGCCGCATATAATCGGTAAATGAGTATTTAATGAAAGGACCAACAGCCCAATATTCTCGATTGTATAATTTAGTTTCACAAATCTTACAATCAATATCGTTAGATACTTGTGCCTAGTAGTGGCTTAAAGAAAACCGGGCTCTAGGTCAGCTTTCGTTTCAGCGATCTACAAAAAGCGTGAAAGCAACCTCAAAAGGTCTGTTTCGCAAAGCGCTTTGTCGACCTCGAATGGTTGCTGAGAATAAAACATTTAGCATTTTTACTTTGTAACTCTTACTCGACGCTACGCAAATCTAAGAAACCTCAGAAACAAATAAGTCTAGATAAATCGCTAATTATATACTCGTACCATAACAAAACTTTTCTCAAAATCTAGCAAAGCTTGACGAAGAATTCTGAAAATATATAATCAATTACAAAAATGCCGAATTGTCCACAAAACTGCGTAAAACCTCTAATAATCTCGAAAATATTGAATAATATGCCTAATTCTTCTGATAGCTAAATTTCACAACTAAGGTCACATCGGTTATAGGAACCTCAATGTTAACCAAACCGCGCGTTTAAAATCAATTTTCGATTTATTTTTAATTTTATTTTTGATTCATGATGTAGTCTGTTTATATCCAACTAGACAATCATAATTTTCTTAATTCGACGAATTGTCTTTGAAAAAACATTATTCATTTTTCGGTCCCGTGGTGTTTCCGGAAATACTGTGTCTTTTAATTTTTATTTTTTGAAAATATAAGCCACTCGAGTCGAGAGCGGTAACTTGACTGCTTAACAAATTTAGCTTTTTACCCTTTACACATCAACAACTCTGACAAAATGATTTCGCATTTTCGACCTTTTCCTGGCACGGATATTTAGAATTACTGGACTAATGGACCAAAATATGTACAAAGACATCAAGATAATCTTAACTCAATCGACTTTACTAACGGCCAGAAGTTGAGACAGGATTAAAACAGAAAAGGAAATCAGGTAATTTGGAAAAACATTCGTATTACATTGTCAAAAATAAAGGTTAAAACCTTCTTAGGAAATAAACATATTTTGACTTGGAGTTTTCATAGTCATTCATATACACAATTTCAAATTGGATTAGCCACATACATCCCTTAACATGGTGTTTTCAGTTGGAATATTTTTAATTTGACTATGATATTGAACGCAAATAATACATTAATAATTTGCAGGGTTGCCAACAGAGTCATTTTCGGCGTAAGCCATAACCTACCGTCTCTATCTCAAGGTTAAAAAGGTCTGGGCCAAGTTGTGTTAAATTGGGTCACGGCAGTTAAACTAGCCAGATATCACTATTGCATTAAAAAAAAACATTAAATGTTGAAACTACAAGATAATTTCGTCAAATATTTTAGATTTGATGAATATCGAAGTTTTTCAAATAACAATTAGGTAATTTAAATAGATGGAAAGCGAACTAGCAAAATTTTAAAATTGAAAATATGAAAATTTGATCATAAAAGTCATTTTATCTAAAGCCCTGCCACGGTTCCGTAAAAAGGGTTTACTCTGTCCTGGAAGCAGTTTAAAGAGATGACCGAAATTGTCTGGGATTAGCTCTAATGGAAGTGGAGTTGTGCTATCCTATAAATTAGAAAATATGCTGCCATCAAATTTGCTAGATTTTTTTTTTTGAGTTTGTTCATCGTTAAGTCAGGATTATGGTTATCACTAATCAGTTTTGTCGTTTGGTCTCATCAACAAATTTTTTTTTTATTAACTTTGCGAGAAATTTTTACCCAAATAAGCGCACCATTAAAATAAATCGAATAATTATTTCTATCTTATTTTGATAGGAAATCATATAGGTCAAAACTGGGGCCTTACTATGCAATTCGATGACAATTTTCGACGGCTATCGTTTTGCATTAGAAAGTACAGGAAAAAAAAGGAAAACCATAACTATCGTTTTCTTTTTCCTTCTTGCACCTTTTTATACAAAACGATAGCCGTCGACAATTGTCATCGAATTGCATAGTAAGGCCTCTGATTTCCATTTTTTATCGTTTGGTCGTTAATATGAACCATCCGTCCAATAAAGTGGAAAAGTGCGTATTGAACTCGGATCTTCTTTTTTTTTTTTCAACTTTTATTTATTTGGCATAATTTAATACAAAGGGTAATTTTATACTTAATTAGTAACTAAAATTTTGAGCTTAACCTCCTTGGCTTTACTTCAGATAGGATTTTATTTATTTCTTTAAGTTATAAAATATGTGGGGGACATCGTAATACAATTTAAATAGAATATTTAATCTAAACCTAAATACTTAAACTAATCAAAAGTTAAACATTCAATTTTAATTTAAGTTATTAATTAATTCGGTATTTACATTACTATATTATATCAGATGGCAATAATACTTTTGTCTAGCTTCAGAAATTAAATCTTCTATAAACCTCATATCGTTATGTATCGAATAGGAACTTTTAGGATCAATTTCAGAAATTTGTTTTGAAGAATCTGAATTTTATTTCTATTTGTCATTGTTGCGTTGGACCATATGGGTGAACCATATAGAATAACGCTCAAAACCGATACTTTATATGGTAGTATTTTATTTCTGAAGCTAAGTTGACTGTTCTTCTTATTTAGAAGTGGATATAGGACTTTTAACAATTTTTGACATTTATGATTCCCAAAGGTCAACTTTAGATCAAGAACTAGGCCGAGATAGCGTACTTCCGATTTCCATTGAAGTTGAGCACCATTCAGAACTAAAGGTAGCTGCGGAATTCTTTCTGGTGCATGACATCTTGTAAAGTAAATGCTTTCACATTTATTTATCTTTACATAGTTTCCAATTTGTGAAATAAGAGTTAAGTGCATTTAGATAGCTTTTAAAAGTGGGTCCATTGGTTTTTGAACAATAACATGCGGTAATTCGAACGGAAGTTCCATTTATATGTTTAATTGATATTGCGAGATTTTCAATAGTTGAAAAATTTTGATCCGGTAAATGTGAATGTTGTATATTTGATTTTATTAAGATCCCAACACCTCCAAATGATCTGTTAATTTTATCGTTTTTATAAAAAGTGTAATCTGGAAAAGAACAGTTTAAGTGTGGTTCAAGATGCGTTTCCGTCAATAACATAATATCTATATTATACTTTGTCAAAAAATGTTGTAACTCAAGTTTTTTAGTTCGAACGCTTTGTGCATTCCAGGTGGCAATTATTAATGATTTATCTAAATGCATATTTTAAAGCTATTTCGGTTATTCTAATAAATTCTTCTTCTCTAGAGTTGTAATTTTTGTTCCATTAAGAGTTCGTTCGCACTAAACAAAATATTCGGGTTTGCTGAGCCTTCAGTTAAAAGGGCAAAACCATAAGTAGTGTTTGAATTATTAATAGAGTAAGTATAGTTAGAATTTGGAATTACCTCTTTTGTAAAACCAGGGAGGTTATCTCTATTTAAGTTAAAACTATTTAAAGGTGATGTTGTTTGATGAGATTGTTGCATTTGATTACGCCTTGCTTGTTGTTTTCGAATCAAATTCGATAATCAAATTCGAATTTCAATATTCTTTGGTGAGGAATTTATTTATTTCTTCATTAATATATTTAATACATAGTATGATTACTGTAATCCAAATAAAAGAAACAAGTGAAACTATAAGTAACAGTAGCATAGATAAATATTAAAAATAATTAAAGTACATTATACAATCCAAATAAATTAATTTAAATTTGTTTTAAATAATTCTCTTGAATATTTCGCTTGAGGCGCACTAGGGCATTAATATCCTTACGCAGACGTGAATTAAGAACGGTCGTAGGAATTCTCACGGGACACTGCCTTTTTGGAGAACATGCAAGAAGGCTGGGTCTGGAGGCTAATGACTTCTGCAGAAGCTGCTTGGACGAAGAGGAGAAAGAGACGTTGGTCCACTTCCTCTGCTCGTGTCCAGCATTGGCTCTCAGAAGGCACAAACACTTAGGTAAGTTCAAGATGGACTGCCTCTCAGATCTCGAAAACAGTAAAGTGCGCAACGTCTTACGCTACATAAGTAGCTCGAAATGGTTCCAATAGGGGTAAAAGGGGATACATCCTGTGGTATCACAATGGACCGTCACCGGTCTAAGTGTGCGTAAGCAGCCACTCCAACCTAACCTAACCTAATTCTCTTCATACCACATATATGAAAATCAAACTGGTCGTAGTATCCATTAAAAGAATTTAGCACTTTAAAAACAGGACTAAAACCTTCAAAATTTGTTTTCCTGACAGGCAATCGAAGCAAGGTATTTCTTGGATGCAAAAACCTAACAGGGACACTAAAATAAAATAATGATAAAAGTTCTGGGCAATTAAACGAGCGAAAACGGCATTAATTTTATGACGACTTACAGTTAAGGTGATAAATTGATTAATTTCAGTCTATTTTCATATGGCTCTCGTTTAAATCTATCTTCAGAATGACATCTAGGAAGTCTTCTACATAAGTAACTTATAATGTTTTCAATGTATAAGGATCATGAAATTCGTTGCCATACCTTTAATTAAACCCCAACATTAAATTAGATTTATTAATTATTAAATCTATGGGCTTGTTAAAACTCAAGTTGTTCGAAAATAAAACTCCTAAGTCACGCATCATACAGTATATACAGGACTTCAACACAAGATTTACAGAAAGAAATTACTTTACATTTGGAGATGTTTAACCTTAGTTTATTATGGACAGTCCAGTCACAAAATAAATTTAATTCATTTTGAACATGTATAGTGCCAGAAGCAGATTTCATCTCTGCGTATATCTTTATATCATCCGCATACATCAAACATTTACAAAAATTAAAACAGTCAATAATATCATTGATGAAAAGTATAAATAAAAACGGGCCAAGATGACTGTCCTGAGGGATACCAGAGGACGCTACATATGAATCCGATACAGTATCCATTATTTTAATACATTGCGTGCGATTCGTTAAATAAGACGTGATCCAACTTATCAAAAGCTTTTGAAAAATCCATATAAGTTACATCAACTTGAACTCTCTGGCTTAAAACGACGTATAAGTAATTAGAAAATACCATCAAATTAGTTACGGTAGATCTATGTATACCCTGCACAAATCCGTGCTGTAAAGGGCTAACATAATTCATTAAAATAAACTCGAGTCATTGCTTTACTAACATTTCAAACAATTTAGGAATGACGGAAAGAATATTGATTGGTCTATAACATGTAATATCACACTTAGAACCAGACTTAAACACTGGCCGAACAAATGCGGTTTTCCATATATCGGGAAAAATACCAGTTTGAAGACTAATGTTAAACGTATAATACAACGGATCAGCTAAAGAATGAGCACAACTTTTTAAAATGATCGATGGAATCCCATCCGGACCGGTGCTTTTAAATGTATCTATAGATATAATAAACCAACCAAAATTTCCTGTTTCGTAAGTTGAAAGACATTCAACTTTATGGACCATTACCGAAACTAGAATCTTCTTCTTCTCAAAAACACCCTTGAAAAATTGTACAAAAGCGTCACATATCGCCTCAGGACTGGAAATTGAGTCCCCATTGTGAGACATTACTGTTGGAAAACATACAGATTTTCTTTTACCATCAATATGCAAGATTTTTCAACGAATGGTTAAACCACAGTTCACTGTACTCACAGCGTGTCGCCTTTTTGGGAACAAACTGGTCAAACCCTGCATTTACAGCATCAAAAAACCATTCAACAATTTCGGAAATATTATTATTATTATTATTATTCACTAAAAACTCAGACCAGTCAATTATACCAAAATATTCATGAAGGGACACAAAGTCTGCATTAGAAAAATCAAATTTTGACATCCTTAATAATAAATTCAGCTATGCTATATTCTAAAAAATTTATTTCGATGAGCAATGGTGTATGAAAGATACTGGAACTCCCTCCCAAGTCAGCACAAGCTATCACATGAACTGATTGAATTGATGTAAACACCAGATCGAGAATACGATCCATATTGTTCCGAACAGTACAATACATCCAAGACATTGTTTGATATCAAATCATTAAAAGATCCAACGAAAGCATCATCTAAATGGATCCACTCAATTTTAGGTAAATTAAAATCACCAACTGTAAAGCAGCATATATACATCCCAGCACTGCCGAACGGAATGTAAATACCAATGATAAAAAGCCAAAAGGAACCGCACTTTACCATAACAGACAGTAATTCGCAAAAGTCGCATTTAATATTTAATTTCTGGAATGTTAGTTCATTGCTAACTGCTATGATAACGCCACCACCTCGATGATCAGATACACTGGAATCCACATAACAATCACGACGAAAAACAGTATAAACAGATGGAAAAAAATTCAGCAACATTAAACGTACTATTCAACCATGTTTCACCAAAAAGTATCAAATCGTAATCATTTACAAGTATCGAGGAGTAAATAGTTTTAGCTTTGGTTCGAATGCCGCTACAATTATGGTAATACACATGTAAACTATTGCGTTGAGTTGCTGGTATATTAATGGCATGTGTTGTATGGTTTTTTACAGGCATCTTAACAGGAATATCATGAACTAACTCCTGCCAGAAATAACAGGAAAATTGAAGGTTTTTTTGCCGATCCTTTATGATAAAGCGCCGAAGTGATGTTCCGGTTGGCCAAAAATTAGGTACCTATTCTTCAGGTAAACCAACCTTAAACGAGATAAAATTTAACGAATTTACATCTCGGTTTTTAGTAATCAAAGGCCAGCATTCAATATCCGACGATGACACGTTTAATTTGGAACTAACGTATGATTTCATGCTTTCAGCAACTACTCATGATAGTAAGATTTGGAAAAGGGGTTTTGATTTCAGACAATCCGATGAGTCAGAAGGAGATCAACTTCAACAAAATATGACTACAGAAATGGTTTCAACGATGGTTATTTGTTGCGCCGTAATTTTTAAATAAATCATTAAATGATGTAGAAACCGATTCTATAATTTAACCCTGGTGTGAACCATTGTTGTTTTTTGTTCATTCGTTACCAAAGGGCCCAGACAGACCCTTATATATTTATATGAGCTTATATAAGTAATTATTTGATTTTATTGAGGTTTGTGCTTGTATTTCATTACTTTTGATTAAAATTAGCATGTTATAATAAAATAGTAAGTACGTAATATTAATAAAGGGAGGTAAATTAATAACTTTCAAATAGTTAATTAAATGTAGATTTTATTTTATTTATTCATTATTTCTGTTGGATGTTGCTTCTTATTCATTATGTCATTTGAAACAATTATAAAACGTTTTGAGTGTTGCTGGCATACAGGGTCCAAACATTTCTCCCAGTAGTATTGAGTTTTGTGGCGGACCTTATCATATACATGACACAATCGGCAGTCTCTTCTCTTTTCCATAACGTCAGCACCGCGAATTCTTACCAATAATGGGCAACCCAAAAATGCTTTTATCGCTGATTGACAGGCGAAATGTTTTATCACTTGCCGATTGTTACAGCGCAATTCAATTTGCAACCGAACTAGAGCTTCCGATAAAGAGAATCAAATTTTTTTTCGTGCATCTGTATGTTTGAAATGGTCTATCTCTTTGCAAATGATATAACTGGCCAGTGCCACTACATCAACCATATCATAGAAAAAGGCCAAAGACCATCTTTTTGTTCGTCTTTTGATACTATAACGGCTGAGCATTTGGTCCATAACATCGACTCCACCTTTTGATAATTTATTATAGTACAAAATCGCTTCTGGCTTTTGTAATTCACCTACTACATTTTTATCGTAGTGCAATGTCGATAGAAGAATCACGGTTTTATTTTTTTTTTGGCACGTAAGATATTTTTCCAACTCTGTTTTCGTGAAAGCCAAATTCTATTAAATGTATAGGACGAGAGAGATGTATAACATTTCTGGCGGAACACATCTTTTATTACTTCGAAGCGTGCCTACATACCCTAGTCAAATATCCATTAGCCGTTTACATCCTTGTAGTGTTGTGAAAATATTATCACCTACGATCGTCCTGCTCGAATTGGCGTATTTGGAAACCAAACGCATCAAATAATTTTCTCCTTGGTCTACAGCCCGACCTGCATCTAGATCTTTACCAGTATAAATGTTTCCGTGCAATGGATAATGTGTTGCAGCGTTGCTTGCCCACCAGACTTTAATCCCGTACAGCGCAGGCTTTGATGGGATATATTGAGTGAACTTGGTCCTGCCACGATATGGAAACAGCTGTTCATCAATGGTGATATCGCTATGAAGACGATAATTTTTTTCTAAATTTTCATTTAGAAAGTTCCAGATTCCAGTTCTGATTTTGCACGAAATTTGCGAGTACGGTTATCGTGATAAAGAAACAAATCGTTTGTATGACATTGTAGCTCTAAAAATTGATAAGGTCATTGTTTTCCAGAGAACAGATGCGCGTTGAAGATTGTTTTGACTTACACCAGCCGCTACAAGGATACCAATGAATGCATTCAGTTCAACCTCCGTTAACGCCTTCCACCTTTTTGCTTTTTGAATGGATTATTTGTATTCCATTGGTGTATTTTGCTATTTGCATATCATTTTGTTTCATTCACGATAATAAACAAAATATTTGGCGTAAAATACTTTTTGAATACTTGGATGTGCACAACAGAATTGTTCTGAACAGGGCCTCCAGTTGGACGTCCAGTTGGTGGTGGTGATTTGTTCCATTTAGTTCCATCTTTTCCGACAAAATATTGTGTGTTCAAATCGGTCAATACTTCTTGCATTTCTGATTGATTTTCATTTGCCCGCTGTAGTTCATCATTACTATCATACCCCAGTTATACCTCGAATTCTTGCTCTGATTCAATGTCTGATGTATCGTCCTCATTTGGCAAATAATCTTCATCTTCGTCTTCATCGTCGTGAACTGCGAAACGGTCCTCATCATAATCCATTTGTTGGCCAACGCCAACGCTTCTGCGATCCGTTCATTAAATCTAGGATCCAAGCGTGAACATGTCTGAAAAAACACTATTTAAAACACTTTTCATTGAATCAAAAAATAGAATATCACTCACTGATTATAAACTAAATTATGGAAACTAACTACTAACTGCACATATAAACTCAAAAAACTATCAAAACATATAAATTTATTACACTTGCTGCAACACTTGCTTTCGATATGACACGTGTACAAATAATGGCACGAGAATTTTGAAAACGAAATAAATAACGGTACTAATTTACAATAAAGATAAAAATATTTATAAATAAAAGAATTAGTGCATTTCATCTCATAAACAAACAAAATCAGTACATTTTCCTATTAATAATATATGGGGTCTGGCTAGACCCTTTGGTAACCAATATGGCTAGATTTTAAAAATTCCCTAAAACTCATTCCCTAAGATGTTTAATTCATTCTGTTCAGAAATTTGTTTAAGAACGGTGTGTGAATGATGTAACAGAATATGATGACCACTGTTGTTTGCAAAATGTGCAATCAATAGCAGAAATTTTAAAAAGGGCCTGGCTGGGCCCATTAATCTCCACAAGGTCAAAAAAAATTGCAGCCTTTACTGTTTTCAAAAAATCACTGGGCTGCTCATTTTCCATAATTACAAATTATGTAAAGTGTAACGCCTAGGGCGCTGTATTTGAATAGCGCCTAATGCTAGGCGTTGATTACGTCGGAAGAAAGCAGGTACTTGCTTAGTTTGCCTAAGTAATAGCAATTCTGTCGAAATATTTTCAAGAGGTCTGTTACCATCCGAGCTGCCTAGTCGTAATTGCAGATTTAAGTAAAAAAAAAAATTCGGAATTATTCAAGACTGTATGTTTCGGAGGCCGATTGTGTAAGTGAATTCCTACGAGTTGACAGTATAGGTAGCATTATGAAAATATTCCTTATGAACTACAGCATCAATTACTAATTCCAGCAACACATCAATTTGTACAATTAAAAGAAAGCTTCCAGGTTATATAGTTTACAATTTTAATCGCCGTGGAATTGCGCCGCTCTGTGAAAAACAATTCTGTGATATATTTTCGTACTCGATAATTGAAATATTCATCGAAACTTATAATTTTGAATTCAAATTGAACTGATCATCAAATGAGCTTATCTAAAGCTTTCGATTATATACCGGTATTTAAAACTAATTTTCTAATCTAATTGAATAGATTAAGCGCCACTAAATAAATAAATGTATTTTACAAGAAAAACCGCACCTGCCTGTTAATCACAACGTTTTACCTTCCAATAATTTTTATCACCTCAAAACTAGCCCCTCGTATATTTCCAACTATATAACGGCTTTTAATTTTATCATCACTCTTCACATTTTTTTTTCTTTTTATAAAAAATAAAAGTTTAAAAGTATCAACAATTTAATACCACAAAATCCCATTAAACTAGATCAGTCATTAAAATGTACTTGTTTCTTAAACATTTTTCTCAATTTCATCTTAACATTTAATTTTATTACTTTTTTTTGTGTTGTTCACATCAAATTGTTAGACTAGTTTCAAGAAGAAGAGTTGGAGGATTGGTTTTTATTTTTCTACTCTGTATCTACAATAATATGTAAATTACGTTTTGTCACACACAATTTTTTTTAATGGTACTCGTTTATTCTCACACACAATTGTCGAGAACTTTTAATTGGTATTTAAGATGGAGAAAAAAAAAAAAAGGGAAAATCTTTAATTATAAGTTTTCATATATTTTAATATTTTGACACAAATAGAATGCTTTCAAGATCGCGAGAAAGACACATTCGAATTTATATTATTTTGGGATCTAATATTATAAAGAAATCATAAAAATGTTTTTTCGATCGATAGTAATAAATAAATGTGTAATTATAATTAAAACAGTTGTTAAACAACTTTCATTCAATTTTTTTTTTGTTGAAACTGACTAAGCGCAATTCTTGAATAAAATTCACTAAAACGGGTGCATATACAACAACAACAACAAAAGAACGCAAATCATCACTCACCATTTGTAATTTTAAAAAGTTTTAGAAAATTTATAAAAATATTTTACAAAATTTAAATTTTTTAACACATTTTGATGTAATCTTATCTCAAAAATCACTTTAAACACCGCAAATATCACTCTTTAACTTAATTTTATAAGCACTCTCGTACAATTAAATTTGGCACTTCAAACACAAAAAATTCACAACAAAATCTTGAGATGCACGCACAAAAAACAAAAAAATGTAAACGCACCACAAATAAACTATATACGAGGTGATACCGGTGTATATACGTTGCGATTAATCCAAATGAATATAAATTAACGAAATGATCTTATTTTTATCGCACAACTGCTCTATATTAACCAAGAAAATAAATTAAAATTAAAATCGGTTTAAGATCGACTTCCCCACTATGCCAACATCCGTCTCCGAATGTACATATATACCCCTACTCCGGGTATCTTAATTTTTTTTGATTTGTTTCTTGTTAATTTTACTTTTATTTAAAATTTGTAAAGTAAAGCAGAAACACCTGTAAACAATATACGTGTACGGTGGTAAAAAAAAAATAAAAAAAAAATGCGCGCGTTTTTCTTAAGAAGTATTGAGGAAGAGTTAAATAAATATAAATGTATAAGAAATGAATAAACATTCAAAGGGCTTTCACTGCGGTCTTTTAAGATTTTGTTTTGGTTTCTTTTTCGTTTCGTTGAGATGAAAACGATATAATTACTGTGGTACTCGTATGTTAATAATAAAAAATAAAAAAAAATAATAAAAATGTTGTTACTTTAAGAAACTGGAATGTTTTCATTTTATTATTGTCATTTTACTAGATTATAGTTAGGTATAAGCATTGTGGGTGAACAACGATTGAAAGTTTGATTAGTAAAATTTATTTGTTGTGCAAGTTTTATGTAATTTTTATGGTTTTAATTTATTCGAATTTAGGTAATTTTGAAAAGAGCGAACCAAAACACTTTTGATTATTTAGTCAGGAAATCTTTGAGAGGTACATATTTGTGTTTTTATCAAGTTCGCTCATTTTTGTTGTCTAAAAAGAAATATTCACCCTCCAGATCTTCAGCTTCAAAATCTCATTTACTTCGCACATGTCGAATTTCATCAAATCCGGTTAAGAATTGTCCAAGTCTCATCAAACATATTTCGTAATATCACAGAATTTCGTTTTTTACTGCGATTTGACATTTCTCGACCATACTCAATCCGCAACAGGTAACGTATTTTTGTAGATTTTATAACAATTCTGTAATAATTTGTATGATATGTATTGATCTAATAAATAAACGCCTCCCATTGATTGGTTGACAGTTTTATAATTTCAGGTTGATTGATCGTGCCCATATTCCCTTTACGCTCAAAATTCGACCCTAAATGGACTGATCGACCATTCAATCATTTGAGAATTACAATGTTGGTGTCATGAGTTTCTAATTCTTCTACTTCGCCGCGATTTTTGTGTTTTAAATAAGGGATCCCTCGTAAAAGGAGGATTGGCAAATCTTTTTATACGAACCGTTCCGGTAACATTTCTGTATTTGCGCCTTAATACATTAGAAAATTATATGAACCAAGAGCAAGATTTTCCTGAAATTTACTTTAAAAATTTTACATTTGACTATCAATTAAAAGTAATAAATTGTACATACCTTTTATGTACTATTTGATTGATAAAAGCCCTTTAATCATCATTTGACAGCCCTTTAATCAGCCCTTTATCATTTGTCCATCTACACATAAATGATGGACAAAGTGGTCGTAATTAAAAATATTTATTTTTTTTTTCTTCATCTGATGCGGCAAAATTATCTACAAAATGTAAATTTGTCCATAGAGCATAAAAACGGTTTTAAAACATCACGTCGCCCATCAATTTGATACTAATAAAATTATCCGAGTACATTTTGAGCTGGGGGAAACCTATACTCCCAAAAAATATGTTGTAAGCTACTGAACATCTTTATAGTTCGGCCACATTGGAGTTTTTAAAATGTGTCTTATTATTTTGAAAGGCATATATATTTATGTATTGGACATGGATTGGATGAATCGGGTATCTGTATGCATCCTATCATAGTCGACAGATTTCGAAGTTGGTATTAGATACAATTTCATAATTTTCTAGAACAGTAACACTGGCAATAAAGCCATTACTAAGGCTCATGGGATTTGGTTCTTCTTCTGCAATAGTAACATGATCGTCAACATTTATTTCGTGCACGAGTTTTTTCGGTTTTTTATTTCACTCCGGGTAACTTAAATCTCATGATTTACTGGAATATATTTTCTGGGAATTCCCAAGAGCTTCCGGTAACTTCTTCTTCGGACGATTTATCATTGCTTTTCATCAGCAATTGTAGAATGGTTTCTTCGGTCAATTGTTCCTTGCGCTGATCACTGCCATAAATATAAATTTGAGTTCAATTTTACATATAGGGATGTACGAGTACATCCCTATATGTAAAACAGAATGGTTTCTTCGGTCAATTGTTCCTTGCGCTGATCACTGCCATAAATTTAAATTTGAGTTCAATTTTACATATAAAGATGTACGAGTACATCTTTTTCAATAAAAAAAAAAACTTGTTCTTTAGTAACTATTAAAGATTTTTTTGTTTGGAGACAATACCCTTTTTGATTCCTTCCCTTATTACCATTTAAAACTGGCCTGGTAAATCACACGATTAGCAGCAAAATAATTGACGCGTACCTTCGATTTATGAATTCGGGCAAAATTGAAATGTACAGCTCTATTTAAAAAATAAACGGGAAACAAAATAAACAATAAATTGAGCAACAAAATGAATGAATTTCTTTCTCCAAAAATATTTTTCTACTTAGATAATAAACAGCGAAAGTCCATGTACAATGGTTTCATCTAAATTTATTTTAAAATTTCATTTCTATCGCACATGTTCCATTCGAATGAGAAATACCACATCTTCATTTAAATTTAGAATCTAAGTCGCCCTTGTTGAATTTCATGAAAATCGGTTATGAATTCCCCAAGTTCGATCCAAATCGGGCTAACTTCAAAACTTCATCTAAATTCACTTTAGAATTCCATATCTATCGCATCCAAGTTCCATAAAAATTTAATGAAACCGGTGAATGGAACCAGAATTTTATTGAAACCGGTGGAATTTTTCTGTGGAAGTTCCATCCTAATTTGTCATATTCCAGAATTTCATCGAAATACATTTTAGATTCCCATTTTCAGCGCACATTCCGAATTTCAATCAAATCGGTTTAAAATTACTCAAGTTCCATTCAAATGGGCTCTATTTGAAATATTCTTCTAAATTAATTTTATAATTCCAGTTCTATCGCACATGTCGGATTTCATAAATATTGATTACGAATTATCCAAGTTTCATCCAAATTGGTCATATTTCAGAACTTCATCTAAATTCACTATAGAATTTCATTTTCATCCCATCCAAGCTCCATCCACATTATCCAAATTTCAGATCTTCATTTAAATTCATTTTAGAATTTCCATCGCACATGGTGAAATTTTTCCAAGTTCTATCTAATTGGTCATATCGCAGAATATCATCTAAACACATTTTAGATTCCTATTTTCAGCGCACATTTCGAATTTCATCAAAATCGTTTAAGTATTACCCAAGCTTGTTTACGTAATTATCCAAATTAGCTAAATTTCAGATCTTGATCGAAATTCATTCTGTAGTCCCACTTGCCTCATGTCGGTTTTTCGACTAAATTTCTATCTAAATTAAATTATGCTACATTAGGCTATTAGCCACCAGACGGCTAACAGCCTAATATCTTAACTATCTTACATGAACTAAAACTTTTTGATGGACATAAATCCATAATTTGATGGCTCTAAATTCCATTTTGTAAATCCCCGTTTTTGACCGATTTAAATTTTCAGTCATAGTACAAAATCTACTCTAACTAACAATAACAACTAAAAATTAAAATAACCCTTTGCCAAATTTAATTAAAATACAAATATACTATTAGAATATCTGTGGCCTGCGAATTAAACTTGTTTAGGCCATAATTAAACTTTGTCCAATTGTTGATTTGAACTATTTTTCAAAAAACGATTAGCTAGTTCTCGATTAATAATTTTCATTCCGATCGTCAATAGTTTTATTTAAATTGGCAACGGGTTATTTTAATCTGCAAAAGATATAAATCCGATAGAACACTGGTTTCTGCAGTTATATCGAAGGACATGCAAGGAATTTATGAAGAACTATTTTTAATGAAAACCGAATTTAGAAGATGTGATCAGATAATAGATTTAAGACAGTCACAGCATCATATTGGCCTAATTTCATTTTAAACAAGATAATAACACTCTTCAGAACAGTTATAGGGCCTCAAATACCCAAATAATTAACACCCTGGAGGGCTATTTGGGAATTCGATGCGAACGTGATCGAGTCTTCGATGTATCATATTCCTATTTGAATTGAATCAGATTCATTCATTTCTTTGTTGAATCAAAAGTGAATCTTATACATCGAAGACTCGATCACGTTCGAATCGAATTCCCAAATAGCCCCCCCCCCCTTCAGTAAACTTAAATCGAATGTAAATCATCCCGACTCAATTTTTACTAACGGATCTTAGACACATTTTTCATGGTATATTACCCATTTTTTCCTGATTATCTCTTAGGCTAATGTGCATTAATGTTACTGCAACTATGATCCCTACGTTGTTTTCGTGCACCCTCTGAGAAAATATAGTCAGGTTGTCCTTACACAGCACAGATACCGGGGAAACTTCTTGGTCGAACAGAAGAACCGCTTTAAGTTTGCTTTAGCAATGATGAATTAGTCTATTTTCATTTTTGGTCGAACACATCTAGGATGTTGAAATTCTTAAGATTTTCTTATACTAAATAAGTTAACCTGCACTCAAGCCAAAGAAAAATGCCGTAAATTTGCCGTATTCTAGATCTTCAGATGAAATTCGTTTCACAAGTCCATTTCTATCGCACACGCCGAATTTCACCAAAAATTGGTTAAGAGTTATCCGCATTATGTTCTAATTGGCCATATTTCAGTACTTCATCTAAATATCATTTGAGAATCCCGTTTCCTTCGATAGACCCAGTTTTCTACCTTATGTCATTTTGGAACCTGCCACGTCGACCGGGACCTGTGTTGATTTTGCTCGTGACATAATTTTTTTTTTTACTATCAGTTGTAAAGGAGTCGGTCAACAAAATGCGTCATATATTCGATAACAGAATCATGTGAAAACCAACAGATTTCTTCCTCTTGGATTGCTTAAGCATTTCGTGGGCAAATTAAGTTGATAATGAAACTACAAGCGGAAAATGCTTAAAAAATGTGTTCAATTACTTACTAATTCAGGAAACAATACGCCAAATTTTTTAATTGCTATATTCGATTTCAACGAGAGTAAAACTCAGCCCTCATTTTCGCATAAAAGTGAGCGATACGAAAATTGGCCTTGGGTCGAAGGTGATTACCCTTCAAGAGTAATTTGATTTAAATATATAATTCCACCACGTATTCCAACGATTTAAAATGCTTGAGACCATTATAGCGAAAGAATGCCTAACAAAATTCTTTTATACCGCCACTGTATTCCCATTCCAGAAAGCTATTGATAAATAAATTGATTTTAACAAGCCAATGCGGTCTATCATTTCTCACACCGCCTTTAGAAGTAGAGACGCAAAATACCTTTGGCCATGTAAACCTCACAGCTACCTCCAATTTTCCTTTTTTAAATTAATTTGATTTAATCTCAAATTGTTTCAAATAATGCAAAGGATTTACCAAAAAGAATCATGCGTTGACAAATATTATTTGAATGCCTCATTTCATTGTATAAAATGTCAAACATGACATTTTCGAAAACTTTTTTTAATACACTACTGTCGCAAATATTTGTCAAATAATTTACTGTAAATTATATCTTAAACTCAACCATCATTAACCTCAAAATTTTCAAACAAACTGACCCAATCTAGCATCATTACATGAAGATCAAGAATTCGCTATTATTAGAATTAAACTTAATAACTTCGTTAACTCGCTTTCTTATAAATTTGAGATATTTCACAGGAACTGTATACTTAAGATCCACACTTAAGTAAGTAATATTATCTATGTTAGATAAAGCATTAGCTGTTTGCGTATCTTCTACCGGTTTTTGTAATTACTAAGTTAAGAATTCCTCCCATAAAATTTTTGTTGTGTTCATCCACTCTCTCGTTCGTTCTCTTCGGAGCTTAGTTCTATTATTTGCATCACATTATCCCTCTTATTCATGTCATGTTATCTCTCTTATTTGCATTAAAAAGACGCACGACCAAAATCGCTTTCCAGATCGGAGTACATGGCAGACCTTCTTGATATGAAAAAAAGAGAAAAATCTTTTTATTTTTGTTTTTGTTCGTTTTTTCAGTCAGTCTGATGTAAAACAAATAATACGCCTGAATATAGATAACGAGTGAAATAAATAATAAAATGAGATTAAATACAAGAATACTGCTAATAAATAATACCAAATCTCTGTAGTATGCCTGGTCTCAGGGATCTTCCATATAACAAGCAATTTTTGCATCAAATGTTGTACGAAATTCAGCTGACGAAATTTCTTCAACGAAACTTAAAGTCCTAGCTTCACGCGCACTTTGTACCAATTTCAGCCGACGAAATTTTTTCAATAAAAATTTAAAGCCCCAAATCTAAAGCAATCACTTGACAAGTAATATTATCATCAAATGTTTCTCGAAATACCGCCAATGAAATTTCTTTAACAAAAATCAAAAGTCCCAAAGCCAAATAAATTTTAACAAATATCCGTAGTACGCACCTGATGTAGAAATTATCAAGTATCGGATCCCTGGGACCGACAATACAAATAACAAGCAATGTTTCCATCAAATGTTGTACGAAGTTCAGCCGAAGAAATTCATTCAACAAAAAATCAAAAGTCCAAAACCAAATGATATTTCTCGAATTAAGTGGCCAATCATTGGGGTCGGCTATAAAAATAACAAGCAATTTTTGCATCAAATGGAGAGATACAAAATTTGTAGTTATGTTCTCCAAGTTCAAACCCCAATCAAAAGTTGTATATTTTTCGAGTCCCATTTGAAACGCGATATGGTAAAAAACGCGGTATTTCAAAACGCGTTATTTCAAAACGCATATCCTAATACCATCGTACATGCCCAATTTAATTATAAAGGTGAAGGACAATTTTATTAAATGTAGGAAGATTAATAATTTTAAAATATCGCTATTTTTATTTTGTTTTTTCTATTTAGCGTTTTGAAATATCGCGTTTTGAGACTTCACGTTTTGTACTATATCGCGTTTTGTGGCATATCGCATTTTGTACCATATCGCATTTTGAAATAACGCGTTTTGAACTATTGCGTTTTGTACTATATCGCGTATTATACCACATCGCGTCTTGAAATATCGCGTTTTGTACTTCATCTCGTTTCGTCATATCGCGTTTTAAAACCTCGTGTTTTGAAATATCGCGTTTCGAGCGGATCCCATATTTTTCATGAAATGATTTAACGAGGTTTACGTCGAGTGGCAGTGTAGAAGCGTAAATGTAAGAGAATTATAACGAAGAGACGACGATAGAGAAAAACACTGAAATCAATATGCAAGCAAGTATGTTTGTTTCTTGAATAAACACAAATTAAGAGCTTTACTAAATTGGTGATAATAATCCGGCCTCATGAATCAACCGTGAAAGTAAAAAGTGTAGGAAAGTAAACTTTTGAATGTGTTATCAAGAAACTCGTACTATAAAAAATATTAGCGAGAAGCTTAAAAGTCGTAACAATACAATAGTAAAAAAAATATTGTGACGGTGACACCTAGTGTGTAATAGAATAACTTAAATTAATAGCTCAATATCTAACTGTACTAAAATGGAATTTTCCATGATAGAAAATTGTTCTAAATGTTTCTACGCTATTCTAACTAGAAAAGTCATGAGCTTTCTAGAAGTTTGGTTTGTGTATATAAAAAGGCGAACGAGATTGAATTGGATTAGTAATATTTGGTAAGCGATAGTGTAAAGATTAAAAGGAATTACAAAGTGATTTAAAAAGTGTTTTTGTGCGAAATAAAAAGTAAAAGTGATCTGTAAAATTTGTGAATAATTTATATAAAGTGATTTTGTGAATTTTTATTGATAAACTGTGTTGTAATAAATTTTGTGAAATAAATAAATTCGTTGGAGATAAATTAAATTGATTTTGTCTTGTGAACTTGTGAACTTAAAAACAGCTACCAAAAGGGAGGAGAATCACTACAGGAATTTTTATCGATAATTGAGAGACTAGTAGATCTAGCACCTATCAGCACGTCGGTCGAGGTCCAGAAGCGCGCACGGCGGTGATGTTGTCACCTAAAGCAACCTTCGCCGAAACCATCGTTTGTATGTTGAAAAATGAAACTGCACAAGCCATCACCAAACCGTCAATGAAAATACGCCGAGTGAAAATCGACACCAGCATAAACACAGAACGGTCAACACCAAGATTACGAGACGGGAGCGGCAAAATCAAATGTTGGTGTCTATGTTTATGGAAATGCAGCGACGACCAAGTGGAAAGCAGGCAGTGGCCAGGCAAGAAGGGCAAATGATGACGGAGGCGTTAAACTACAAACAGTAGTCAGCTTAAAGGGCAGAAGCTGACTCCCACAACCGATTGCCCCATAAACTCCATCCATATTTCGAAAGTTGCAAAAGGCGGTGACAGCTTAACAATCAAAGGTGACATTGATGGCATGGATTGCATCATCACCCTGGATACGGGAGCAAATCGCACGATTGTCCGTAAATATATCTGGACTACATCATCGTCATGGGTAAGGATTTTGACGAACATCTAAGGAACTTGGCGGAAGTTTTGGATCTGATACAGGCCGCCGGATTAAAGTTAAGCCCAAAGAAGTGTAAACTGTTCAGAACTGAAGTCAAATATTTGGGTCATCTCGTAACGAGCAATTGGATTTATCAATTATAATGGAATAGAATAAAAAGGAACACCGGCCAACTTGGAGCGAGATCGCGGACAAAACTCCCATTGTCAAGGCTTATTGGGCTCAATAAGATAGCCTCCGTCTTGAGAATGGCTGTTTAAAACGATTGTGGGAAAGCACGGATGGCAAAGTGAAGCAATTGTTGCTGGTGATACCAAAGTGCCGAATTTCGGAAATCCTGAACGAGTATCATGGAGAAGCAAGTGGGGACCACCTAAAAAATAAAACAATAGCAAAGATACGTCAACGATTCTACTGGTCAGAATATAGGCAGTCAGTTATAGAATGATGCCAAAAATGTAACCAATGTGCGGCGGTAAAGGGTCCCACACGAAAAAGTCATGGAACCATGAAACAATATAACGTTGGTGCACCATTCGAAAGAATTGCAATGGATGCAGCGGGGCTATTTCCCACCACAGAGAGCGGCAACAAATATGTGCTAGTAATCATGGATTATTTCAGCAAATGGCCGGAGGTGTACCCCATTCCCAATCAGGAGACGACAACAATAACTGATGCCGTGGTAAACAACTGGATTAGCAAATTTGGAGTGCCAATGGAGATTCATACCGATCAAGAAATTGATTTCAAGAAATATGCCAGATGCTCGGTATAAATACAACGAGAATAACGCCTTTGTATCCACAGTCTGATGGTATGGTGGAAAAATTCAATGGTACATTGGAGGAATATCTAGCAAAGGTCGTTGAGAAAAACCAACGCAACTGGGATCGGCATATACCGATGTTTCTGATGGCCTATCGATCAGCCATGCATGACACAACCGGAATGACACTAGCTGAAGCGTTATTTGGAGATAACCTGCGATTGCCTGGAGATTTAAAGTTTGGGGCTGTACCATCAGCGGCTTTATGTGGACAGGATTACGTAGACCGAATAAAAGAGGAACTTAATAAGATTTATCAATTTGTACGGGGAAAAATACAGATGGCAAGTAACCGCATCGCACTAGGATGAATGACGTGGTTTATCGGATTAAGAAAGGACATCGAAGTAAACCGAAGGTGGTGCATTTGGAGCGGCTGGCCCTATATACAGAGGAGGTGATTTGGGTCCTATTCGGGACGAACAGGCTTAGGTTGGGTGTATTGTGACGGTGACATTGTTGTGTAAAGTGAAGCAGTTGAAATACAAACACTTTCATTATTATGATTTATTTCAAATCAAAATTCTAAATTATATTTTTCAGATTTAATTTACATATTCAAATAATTTTAAATAATTATGATTAGAAAAAAAAAGAAATTCGAAATTTAAATAAAAATTAATTTTTAATAATTTACTGTTGTGCTTCAATCCAAAATTAACAATAGAAAACGTTTTTTTATATACTGTGCCCTCTACCATCAGCATCAAGTGACCTATCAAATAAGTCTTTGTGCACACGAATATGGAAGTCCGAACCGTCATGTCATTACTGTTAATTAAACGGTAGAAATAAATTAAAAAAAATAATGTAGAGGATCTGGGACGAATCACCTCTCGATACGCACAGATAACACACTAACAATTTGATCGATAAAGTCACAAGGAAAGATTTTGGCATTATGCTGAGTAATTTTACATTCTACCGAAATAATGTCCTACATACAACGACGATTCCCATTTATAATGACATTTTGTCCTGTTTTGAAACAGTTGACAATAACGCCATTTTTTAATATGTTCCTTCCGGTTCTTGAAATAATTTTTATACGACCTTCCTCATAGAAATCATTCCTCGACATTCCATAATTTATTTATGCCCATAAATAAAATTAATTTTACAATTTAATTTCAAGTAATGAAAAATTAAATTATCTAGAGGTTGGATTAAGCGTAAAATCGAAATTTAGTGTTAATGAATTACAAAAGTTTTACGGGGCATTAAAAAAGTATTTTAGTAGCGATCTACTTTAGACTAACCTAAAATAAAGACGGTGATTCGCTTAGGGCAAAACAGATTTTCTGTACACTGATTACATTTCAACAAAACACTAAGCTTTCAATTAAAATATAATTTAACGATAATTGTTTCACTACAGGAAGCAATAAAAAAATACAAATATGCATATATGTAATTAGCATCGGAAACATTTCATATCTTTATTCCTTTACCACTTACAATATAAACACAGACGAGCTCAAAGTCAAGATCATTACAACAAAAGTAAAACGAATTACACCGCAACTAAATTAATCTCAAGACCACAACACAAAACGAAACGTGCATGAGATAAAAAAAAATAAAAAATTTGTAATCAAAATCCGCGGCAATGAAAATTATATTGCAAGTCTATCTATCTTTGTACCTTTCTCCATCATCATAATAATCATCATCGTCATTAAAATCACCGCTGACAATATCTTATCACACACACACACACACACACACACACACACACACACACACACACACACACACACACACACACACACACACACACACACACACACACACACACACACACACACACACACACACACACACACAACAAAATCAGTACAAATATAATGACACGATTTTGTTGTGGCAATGAATCGATTAAGTTGTTTTGTGGGCAGATAAAGGAGACGGAATTGTTTATAATGGAAAAAGTTAGACATGATACTGTCGTAGAGTTATTATTTCAAACAGCGTTAATAATCTAAAAAAATGTTGCTGTTTTATAACAATAATGTTAAATTAGTTTGTTCTAAATGTGCTTGTTTGCATGGTAATCACGTTTATTGTGCTTTACGTAAATTATAAACACATGAAGCACACTATTAAGTATTTTAATCTTTTTGTTGGCGTACAACAAGCAAAGTGGATTGTCTTCTTTATAACTTTTGACGATCTTATGAAAGAATATTTTAGTTAGGTACATGAACGTTATGAATAAAAAAAGTGGTTTTTATGTGTTTGTTTAAGATTTTGATGCCACTTTTTGGTTGCACGAAAAGCTACTTGCTATAGTAGAGTACTATATACTTGTATGTACATACATATTCTATAAGGTGTGTGTTTATTCGTTTAACTAATTTTTGGTTTAATTGACTTAATACAACTTTTGAAAAACATTTTTTGTTTAGTTTAATTACAATATTTACATAAGAAATTACTTTTCATGGGAAAATTAAATTAATCCCGCTTAACTATACACACTACACCAAATGAAAGTGTTGGATTGATTAGAGATAAATGCGGCAAGTGAAATTTATACTATAAATCAAAACATACAATTAACTGTCGTTATTTTGTAAATTTTTTATGCGAATCTAATTGAAAATTTGTGATGCACGTAAAATTATTATGTAGCTACTCGTATGTACATATGTACATATCTACATGAGGAAGCTGAATTGTATAACATTATAGCATACAAGCATAATTGCTATTATTAAAATTATAATGATAGTAATGATAGCGAAACCATTTTCGAACTCAACAGAGCAAGAAATTTGCAAGTTTCTTATGTAACGATGTCTCACACGATTTTAATGTAGCGTTACATACATTTATTTGTTTACATTGTATATGGCGATATAAATTCTAATTACGTGATAAATGTTTGACGTATAAAAGTATTGCACGCAAGGTGTTTATGGATACTTAAAACTATTATCATATTGTAAAATAATGCTGAATGTTATACAAAACATTGGTAATAAGAAGTTTTCGAAAATTATTAATCAGCACTAGTGTTTTGGCAGTGTATATCAGAACAGAATTCACAACATCACATTTAGAGGTTACAAAATATAATGAATTTTTTATTGTTCATATGTCATTAAATTGTCATCACACTAACAAAATGTAATGAATTGTACTACTATCGATCAATGATTTTTCGATTATTTTTATTATTATTTTTTATTGTTAAGTTATACTTTAATTTTATTTAATTAGTTACCAATTTGAGTTAGCCCGCTTTTCGGCGATTGATTTTGTACATAACATTTCTTTAAATATTAGCGCTAACAAAATACCGGTGGTATTTTAAACTAGCAAAATGCAGAATAATATTTTTTTTATTGTTAACTAGAATTTATTACAATCTGGCTTTCAAAATATAAGCAGCTAAAATTAAGAGAAAATTATTGTGATTAAAGAAATAAAAACAAGTTTATAAAGTTTGAATTTGAATAAATAGTTTGATATTTTATTGAAACGGTTACCTTCGAATTAACAAAGGTGGTTGTGAGTATTTGTTTTGGGGATTGGGAAAGCAAGCTGCCCCATACAATTAGAAGAAGTATCTCTATTGGAGTCACAGCCAAAATAGCAGCAGCTCAAACACTAGATACTTCTTCCCGTTAACGGTGAATGATCGTCGTTTATCGTCTTCGAAACATTTTTCACATAGCCGTTCATCCAAAAATAGGTCTCGTTGAATTAGGGTTGCCATAGGTTAAAGAGTTACAAACCCTATTCATTAACTTAAGACAATTAAATTAAAAAAATAATAAATACGACGAATAATCGTAAATGCCCGCAGAGCGATGATAAAAACGACGGTGGCGCCATTTAGTAAAACCAGAAAATTTTAGTTTATATCTTTGCTAATACAACTAAAATGACAGCAAACCGCTCACTTTGGTTTGTGTTTTTGCCCAATTTAATCGCTGCAGCTCGCAACGCCTACAAAGGTATCCTTGTGATCTGAATCAACCACTTTTCTTTCTTGGCTGGCAAAACCATTTAAAAAAAGAAATATATTTGTGATAAACTGCAGATGTTTCACGCTTCCCTACCGAAATTAGCAACCTACGCAATAAACTGCTTCATTCCCCATCTGGAATTTCATCATAATCGGTTAAGAAATAGGCAAGTTCCATCATACTTTGCCATATTCCAGAACTTCATCCAAAAATCGTTTTAAAATCGCTATGTTTCAGAAATGCGTATGTTCCATCACACTTGGCCACATTCCAGAACTTCTTCCAAAATTCATTTTAGAATCCCATTTCCAACGCACACGTCAAATTTCATAATGGTTAGGTTAGGTTAAGTTTAGGTGGCGGTCCACCAGGATCAGGCATAGACACAGAATTGTCCGTAGCCATACTACGATTAACTTATTTATCCTCCAACTCATTAAAACCATTTTGAGCTGCTAACGAAACGCTGCATCCACCTGACGTCCATATTGCTAAGGTCCGTCAGGTCATTGAAGAGAAGTGCAAAGAAGATAAAGTACTGTCTCTTCCTCCTCTTCGGTATCGCAACTACAACAGTAGTCATGTGAAAAGAAACCAAGTCTACTCGCATGCCTGCGATATGAGACAGTGCCCCGTAATCACTCCAACAACCATATTGATCTGTTGGCCAGACCTGCCGAGGTATTACGCATGAGGTGCTACTTGACCATCTGTCGTTCGACAACCTACTAGCTTCTTTCTGAAGCAGCAGCATACATGACGCAAGAGGAATTTCAATATCCTTTCTGCTTTTTGAAATGTGGTCCGTTGTACCACGTTGAGCCAGTCCATCGGCTTTTATATTCCCTGTACTAATGAAATGTCCTGGCACCCATATGATATAGATGTTGAACTGATCTGTCATTTTGTTAAGAGATGAGAGAGAGTTCTGAACTACTTTCGACGTAAGGAGGTGTGATTGAGGCGCTTTAATGGTAGCCTGACTGTCCCAGCAGTTACTTCAGCTTGAAAAAATGCTACGATAGTTTGGAAGGCAAAAGGAGAGGTTTACAATAAATGTTTTGTAGAACACCTCAGCTCCGACTTTTCCATCCCATTTTGACCCATCAGTGAAGAAAGTTTGTACCTCCTGCTTTCAAAACTGCATCCATCATCCAGTCTTCTCTGGATGGGATCCTAGTCCGGAATTTTGTGTCAAAAGATAGTGCGAGGCAGTATAGCCGGTGGCCTTGGTAATATCTTTATTGTTACAAAGTATAGATGAGTACCCTGTATTGTTCAAGGTTCACATTAAGGTGGATTTCAGTCGTATGGCAGTACAAGCTGCCAACGGTGTTCCCAAGATGATTAGAGGGGTCCAAAATAGCACAGTCTCCAGCGCCTGAGTGAAAGTGCTCCTCAGTGCACCACTGATCGATAGAGAGATTGTTCACTGAAATTTCGGTAACAACTTTTGGATGATACCCTTACCCTTTCCAAAATATTAGGTTTCCAATTTAATTTGCTATTCAAAACAAGACCCAGAAACTTCGCTTCATCTGTAAAGTCAAGCTGAACCCATTTAAAGTGGGAGGAACGATTTGAGGAAATTTATATTTCCTAGAGAAATGAACCAATTCGGTATTCTGTAGGTTCACATTCAACCTACAGCCATTAACACATAATTAAAGGATGCCCTGGGCATTTTACTTAAGCTTGCTAAAGTTACCGGGATATTTGCCGCGGACACAAATAGCAACATCATCCGCATATGTAACCACCTTAAAGCCACTATCCTCTAGTCTTAGCAACAACTCATTTATGACCAAGTTTCAAGTCAGGGGGAACAGTACGCCACCACCACCAAAAGTAACTCTGTTTGCAAATCTTCTGGCGGAGGATTCCCCCAGACTGGCATTTATGATCCTGCCTCTTAGAATTTAACCTATCCAGCCCTTAAGTGATTTATCCACTCCTACATTTGAAAGTGCCCGAGGTATAGCCCCTGGAAGCATATTGTTAAAGGCACCCTCAATATCCAAAAAGGTTACCATTGCATAGTCTCTATACTTGAAGGATTTTTCAATAGATTACATAAGAGAATGAAGAGCATCCTCTACAGATCTATCCTTGGAATAAGCTTATTGAGATTTAGACAGATTTCCCGGCACAATCGTGCCTCTAATATGGATTTCTATTTGTCTTTCCAGTGTTTTAAGAAGGAAAGAAGACAACCTAATCGGTCTAAGTTTTTGGGATTGCAATATGATCGTTTTCCATAGCTCTAGGTTACCTTTGGAAATTATTTCTAACCGGGAAATAGTTAGATCCGTAGTTTGTTGAATATCTCCAGGAATAATACCATCGAGTCCAGGCGACTTATATGGTTTAAAACTGTGTATCGCCCACAGGATCTTTTTTTGCTACTAATTTGGCCTGCAAGGCTACTAGCCCTAGTACGTACTGATGTGGTAGGTACAGATTCGGAATAACCAGAAAAATGAATTTCCAGCAGAAGTTCCAACGATTCTTCGCTATTAGTGGACCTTATCCCATCCGGCCGTTGAAGATAATTTGGGATAGAAGGACCAGTTGATAGGGCTTTACGTAATCTAGACATTTCCGAAGAATTCTGAATTTTGCCACAGTATAGTCTCCAAGATCTGTTCTTGGTATTATTATTATTGATATTTGTAAACTTTGAGGACTTCCTTGTAGGGGTTCTAGTCTACTGCGGCTTTTGTTTTCCTTGCTGTTTTGCAGAGCCTTTTTAATTTTTGACGTGCTTGTTAAATCTCCTTGGACCACCAGGCTGCCCGAGATTTACCCCTAGACCTGCTAAGGGGACTAGAGCCCAGTATCGCTTCATTAAAAGCGGCGAAAAGCTCGTCCATTAAGTCATCGAGCTCTTGCGCAGTTTTTGGAGGTTTTGGCATTGGAACTGCTTGTGACCTTTGGTTTTACTTTGTTAGCTAAGGTTTGGTGACCCGAGTAGAGGGACTAGCCTTGCTTGAGCTTATGTCCCGTGCTTTTGTTGTAGACTTAGAGGGAGTTCTACATAGCCGATTCTCCTTGTATACATTTTCCGGATTTGTTAGAGAGCCGGTCTCTTTTGTATGTTGTTGTTTTTGTTTTGAATCTTCCATGTCAGATCCCACGAGTAGCGGAGAAAATGGTGGCATCTGTGCAGAGATCCGCAATACACAAATAAGGCTACATAATCCGGAGGGCGCCAGGTATCCAGATCCACGAAAATATTTTATTTAATTGAAATTTTAACTCTTTAAAAATGCTTGGATTACTGCCGTGTTGATAATTATAATAATTGATGATCGTTCGGTACATCTTCCAATACAAATGGTATATTGCATAAATGTTAGGGCTTTAAACTGATTTAATTTGCATTATACCTACATTCGGCCATCCTACCGATTTCTACGTCTCGGAGAAATAAGCAGAAAGCATCTATTTTCATCTGCTACTTGAGTTGATCGTCGACTTATTTTAACTTTATACTTTACTCGTCTTATTTCCATCTTTTATTTTTACTTGAAATGTAGAATTCGTTTTTGTATGTATTGATTGGTCGACTTAAATGCTTAATTTATACTTCTTCATCTGACTCATCGCTAGATAGTATTGCATCGTAATTTTGCCACTTCTTCATGTAGTAGGCACTTGTCATTGTAAGATTTGGGCCTTGATGATCACCAATTTTCTCAACCGGGTAGCTTTCATGTCCTATTATTTTAATGACTTTATACGGACCTAAGTGTTTTGGGTACAATTTAAGTCAGCTCCCAAATTGAGTCCTTTTGATTGTGACTGAGTCCCCCACTTGGTACAAGGCCGCTTCTTTTCTTCTTCTATTATAGCATTTTCGGTTTTCATCCTAGAATTTGCTTATACTTTTTCTTCTTTTTCCCTCTCGTCTACAAATAGATTGATAATTTCTTCGGCTATTACGTCAGTTTTAACCGATTCTTCAGGATTCCGCATTCGAATACCAAAAAGTAGTTCAAACGGTGTTTTGTTTATTGAACGCTGCCACGAGATGAATCTGGATTGGTCATCGATAATTTGGTGAGTGCCGGAACGATAATGCCATTTATTCTTTCTATTTGCCCATTTCCTCTCGGATTTCCCTCAGCGGTGCCTCGATCTGTAACAACCTGTACAGAATTGCCGAAATTTGCACGTTGTAACTCTAATTTCTGGATCACCTCTGCTGACGTCGTTGTCTTTACAGGATACATGACAAATTTTGAGAAAGAATCTACAACTGAAAAAATAAATTTATAGGTTTTAGCTGTACTAGTTAGTGGACACAAATAATCCATATGGTATATAACTAAGGGATACTCACCTTTAGACAGAGAGTGTAGGAAACCCTCTTGCCTTCCACATTTTCTATCGTATCGCCTAATATACACTGGATACAATTTCTGCGATAACTTTCGCATTTTTCCTTTAATCCCGGTATGAAATAGTCCCTCTGCAATATATGTATCTACCATCTTGTTTGCACCAAAATGACCCTCTTAATGAGTTTAGGAATGCATAACAGCTGGTGGCCAGAATCATCTATCTTAAACAAAATACATCGTTGCATGACGTAGTTTTGATATGTGCCATATTCTAATAGCTTTATTATGAGCGATAACTTGTCATCCTTTGCTTGAGCAACTGCAACTTGGTTGGGATTTCTGCTCAGAGCGTCTACATGTTTCATCTTTTTGCTTGAGCGATGTTCTAAGGAATATCTAAATTCCTCTAAATTAAAGGCCCATCCCGCGATCCGGGGAGCTATGTCTTTCTTATACATCGTCATCTGGAATGCTGCACAATCGGTGATTATTTTAAATGGGATGCCTAACAAATATGTTCGTAATTTTTTGAGTGCTGCGACAATAGCCAGTACTTCGAGCTCATAACTGGAGTAATTTTCCTCTGCCGGTGATGTCTTTCTGATGCTGTAAAAGTACACTGGGTGGAAACTTTGATCTTCTGGACTCTTTTGAAGTAGTATGGCACCATACCCCAGCCGTGATGCATCTGTATGTAGCTCTGTAGATCGATTTGGTTGGAATATACTTAAGATAGGTTTATTAGTGAGAGATTTTTTTAATTCGATAAATGCTTGTCTCTGCGTAATACCAAAGATGAATGTCTTGTCTTTTTTTAGGAGATCTGTTAAGGGTCGAGCGATAATTGAATATTGTGGAATAAACTTCCGAAAATACCCGGAAAGTTCAAGGAAACTTTGGACTTTTTTAAGATTTGTCGGCTCGGGGTAATTCAGCACAGCTTTAATTTTTTGTTTCCGAGGGGTTAACTTTTCCATCTGTTATTATATATCCTAGGAATTCAATTTTTTCGAATAGAAATTTGCATTTTTTCCACTTAAAATTGAGGCCGTGTTCGCTGGAAATTTTTTAAACTTGTTTTAATTTAGAAATATTTTCTTCATCGTCATTAGCAGGAATGATAATGTCGTCCATATATACTAATATCACTTGCTTACTGATAAGGTCTTTCAGGACAAAGTTTACAAACCGTTGAAACACTGCCGGCGAAGTACATAGGCCAAATGTTAACCTCCTGAACTCGTATTACCCCATGGGTGTCACAAAGGCCGTGTATTTTCTGCTTCCTGTTTCGGCGGGAACATGGAAAAACCCATTCTGCAGGTCTAGTGTCGTAAATACCTTGGCCTCATGCAGTTGATATAGTGACAATGGAAATCTATCCATAACAATATGTCGATTCAGCTTTCTAAAATCTACGCAAATACGTTTCCCGCCATCTTTTTTGTTAAAAATCACAATTGAAGTTGCGTATTCCGATGAACTGGTTTGGATGATTTTATTATCGAGTTACTCCTAAATTTGCTTTCCAATCATCTGGGGTATTACCATATCGGGGTATCTGATTTTAATATAATTTTCATTTCCACTGGAGATGTTTTGGAATATTTGGGTTCGTAAGATTCAATTAATTTTGTTATAGTTTCTTGGTGTTGGTTTTTTCCTATTTCATATTCTCTATCTTTCGCTAAAAAACAGGATATTCGTAATTCATTTTGATAATTTGATTTTCTTACCGAAAATCCTCTAGCTTTAACTGTAATTTCCATGTCGGCAAGGATATCGTCTCTGCAGGTACCACATGCACATCTCCTGCATATTCTTCATCATCTATCTTGAATTTACCTCTAAAATAACCAATTGTCTTTATTGCGCCATCTCCAATTCCTCTTAGCACGGTTTTCTTTAATTTCAAAGCAGGTAATTCCATTACTCGATAATCTGTGTCTCTTAATAGGGTTAAATCATTTCCAGTATCTATGATTCCCTCTATAGATTGATTGTTTAATTGAATAATTTTATGGTTATATTAAATAGTCCGTGATCTTTCACTTGCCAAAACCGTTTCATTGGTTTTTTGTTGTAAATGTTGTGTTTCATTTCGTCGTTCTTTTGTTGCAGCCTTTTTATCGCAATCAGGTGCCTTGTGTCCATGTTGAAAGCATTTAAAGCACAGCGCTTCTGCATTTTTCTTGTAGCACTTTTTCGAATGATGCCCTAGTTTTCCACAATTAAAGTAGTGTGCGTTTTTACTGGATCTTTGGGATGTCGAAGCATTATTGTGATTATTAGTTGTATTTGCATTATATGAACTGGGATGTTTTGATTTAAAATCTTCATAAACAATAAAGTAATACTTTATTTGTGGTTGTATCGTTTATATCATCCATGATGTAACTGATTATGGATTTTTCATCTACATCTCCCAACGAACCAATTTGGCGCATCTCGTACAAATAATCAAATAATGATTCACTTTGTCGCTTCTTACGTTGCCTTAGTTGGTTGTGAACTTCTGCACTTGAAATTTTTTCGTGAGAATTTCGTTTGTAAAAATACCTTTAGGTCTTCCCATGAAAATATTTCCCTTACCGATCCTAATGCTTTCTCTGTCGTCCCTTTCAATGATTGCTTTGCAAATGTTAATTGGTGTAATGGATTCAGTTTATAAACTTTACATAAGTTATCGAATTCGTCAATCCATGATTCTACTTTGTATGGCCCAGTTCCACAAAATTTAGGAATCAAACCTTCTATATCGCGAAATTGAACTGGGAAGGCATTGAAACTACGGTCGATTGGGTTAGCATCATCTAATATCCTAGATGATTCTCCAATATTAGATGACCTCACATTTTCTCGAAAAATTTCATTTTCTAATTTCAATTTGTTCGCTTCTTGTCTTGCATTATGCAATTCGGCTTCAATAGACAAATTGTTATCTTGTGCTCGTGGTGGTCCCATGACGTTCTGATTAATTTTTCTTAAGCTTAATTCGAATCGCTTTAGGACTAAGATTGTTTGAAAACAGCGCAAAACGACGATCTATTCCAAACAAGCTGCATTTAAATTTTGGTCCGTGACCATCAACAATACAAATCGTTTCTTAAAATATGACAAACTGCCCTATTTTAAACAATAAAAAGCCCAAGCTAAATGTGTCTGAAACTTTTTTTGTTTTGGGTAAAATAAGACGCCATCATACAATAAAACTCCAATTTTATTTTTGATTTATTCGTATCTAGTTCTTATTATGAACATAAAATCTTCCCAAAACCAACCCAAGTGAATCGGAAGTGTACCGTTTGTAAAAGGAAATGAATTCTGTATTTTATACTCTTTTGTAAGCAAATAATTATTTCGTTAACTTCTTCTGTTTAGTCTTAATATTACTTGTCGTTATACATAATAACTGTAACAGTATAGGTATATACATGTTGTTAGATGAATAAAAACCTTAATTGTGACAATTTGTTATTTCGTTACAGATAAAACAATAGAAACCAGCTACAACAATCATAAATATCATAATTTATGATAACAATAGAAAATAAGAAGACGAGTATACAAAAAATTCTTCCTAATTAAATGAAGAACTACATTAAAACGTTGTTGTAATGAAACTGAAAAACACTAGACGTAATCATTTCGTTTAACAGCGATAGCGCGTTTTATTGTTTTACTAGCAAACTCCATCTTAATTATGTAATTCAATGTGTGTTGTTAAAATAAAATAAAAAAACTGTTGATGGTTTTGCCGCAATGAGGTTTTCCACCGCATCCCCCCAACTCTTGTAAAATGTGTCACTGTCACCAAATATTTTTTGCATATCTAACGTAATATAGAGAACGAGAACATTTTTAATGAACTTTTTTTTTTTTGAATGTTAGTAAAGTCTGGTTTGTCGTTGCTGCGCGACAACAATAACAATGCGAAATGTATGAATAAACTTTAGTCGAGTGTAATGTAAATGTGCGGTAATTTTTTATGTATTGTGTTTCATTTTACTTAACAATAATGCATTATCATAAATTTTATTAACATTTTAAATGTAATTTCGCGTGTATTTGTAGTTAAGCACGTGGTAAAGTCTTTTGTTTTAAGTCATATGGTATTTACACTTAATAATTACTTTAGACATATTCTTGATTACAAGTTAAAAATTGAGATGTGGCCAACACACGACTTTCTTTTACGAACAGAGAATTTTGAGACATTTTACTTTTTTTTATAACTTTTTTTTTAATTTTTTTTTTTTAATTTTTAAATTTTTAAATATTTTTTTTTATTTTTTTTTTTTAATTTTTTTTTTTTATTTTTATTTGTTTTTAATTTTTAGAAACATTTTGTATTATGTAGTTTTTTATAAATCTTATACTTTTTAAGATATTTGCAAAATAAATTTTCTGAACCAAGGGAGTGGCCACTTCCGGTTAACCGATTTGGAATAAAATTCACTGGGACCTCCCAATTTATCAAAAAAGCTTAAATATGAAGTTTCAGTTCGATTGGTTAAACCATCTGGGCTGTGGAGAGGACACAGACAGACTGACAGACTGACAGACGGACAGACTGACAGACTGACAGACGGACAGACTGACAGACAGACACCATTTCGAAACTCACTTTTTCGGACTCAGGGGACCTCAAAACAGATAAATCTCTAAAAATCTCAAGGTCCAAAATTTTCATGATTACTATACTTTATTTTACTAGAGTAAAAGAAAGTAATAACGAAAAATGTTAACTAATCGACAGTGCTGCAAGATTATACTCATTATTGCTCTATGAACGCAGTAGCCAAAGTGAGGGAACTAGCAAAAATATAAAACCAAATGAACAAAAACATACACCGAGTGAACCATTTAATTTAACCGACCTTAATAAATATTTCGAACCTAAACTTTCCATGTAATTTACTACAAATAACTTTATTATTATTATTATTGGAGAGCCATGCGGGCGATTATCCACTTCCCACTGCGACCTAAAAGAACTATTGTGCTGGACCCTGCTTAATTATCCGTCCAGTCAATATTCAGGTTCTTAATGAACCTGACAATATTGCCTCCCTGTACGTGATAATACTATCTAGGCTTATTGCTCTCCCTCCTAGATGTTTACCACAGCATGTAGTTCCGCTAGAAAGACGGTAGCATTGGAGCCCAAGGACCTCGAGAGGGTTGTCCCACTCCCGTATATTCCTCCTCCTGCCCCGTATTCCGCTTGATTTTACTCTTACGAGTTGCTGGGAATTGCAAACCGCCTGTAGGTCACTAAGCTTTACTACAGGAAGGCTCAATAAAACTGGAGGGTGCCTAGTATTCAGAGTCCGCATATTTTGGACTGATTAACCTATCAGCCATTCATCCCTCGGCATATGCTGTTCCACCTTAGATTAGGGTTTTTTGTCAAGGTTCTCTCCTTTAGCGCCGTAATTTAGCCTGTGCCAAAAGGCCAAAAATGTGCCAAGTGGCCTTAGTTACCAGTGGTTGCCACGAGGAGGCAGTACGTACACTTGCGAATTGTGAACAGGTTACCCCTTACACAATTGTACCCATCACGCAGCTGCCTAATAACAAGACCAGAACAGCTCACGTGGTGCGCACCCTACTGGAAGGTTATGGAGCTGGTAGATTAATCTACTCAACTTTGATCCCCCCCCCCTCCAATAGACGCCAAACCACCATGTTTTTCATATTTAATTTGGAAGATAATATTGCTATTTCTGAAAAGTCTCTAAATTTTAGTTAAGGGGTTGTGTTGAATTGCCACAGATATATAGCTGTCTATAGAAGCTGTTGCTACATTTATAATAGCAACCAAACACTTGTAAGTCATTAGTGTTCCATGTCAAAAATTGGATCCTTTGAATTTTATCCTGTGCCCTTCAAAATGTTTTAGTGTCCTACATAACAAGAAGTTCCATATTTGCAAGTCAATAATCGCGTTGCTCTTAACCATTAACAGAAAGAATACGAAGCTGTATTTTCAATCTACCAATTTCCGACCGTGTACGCCCGTCTATTTAAGCTGTGCATTTTTTGCACAGTTTCCTGTGTCTACATTCTGTTTTAGGCAAAAATATTTACTTAAATATTCCGATCCGAAATGCTGTCTTATAAAGAGGCGGTCTTAAAATGAAAAAATTGTGCAAACGCTCGCTGTAATATTGGCTGATGTATCGAATATCGGTGTTGAACTGTGATACTGCGATGCGGACTACTTTATGTTTTAGATGAAATCGCTGTACACAGAAGTTTGTGTTCAGTAAATACAGTGACTATCCTCCCTTCCCCCAAAGTAACGAAAGTATTTAATAGCTTATTCTATGGCTAGTAACTCTCGATCAAATCCATAATATTTCCTCTCATTTTTGGTAAGAAATCCGATTGGTTCACGAGTATCGCTTCTGTGCTGCCCCAATAAACTATACCTAAGTGTACAGCGAAAAGTAGTGGTTTTCTATCATGAATTAAGATACAAATAGTTAAAATATTTTGGAGGCATAATTGATGCATCGGCTAAAGTATCTACTAAAAAAAATTAACGTACGGGGTATACTTGCCTTGAGCTCGTCAATGGTCTGAGGCTTGCTGGCGTACACTTTGCTTTTCAAATAACTCCACAAAAAGAAGTCCGGAGGGGTTAAATCTTGAGATCTGGGTTGCTAGTCTTGGTCGCCTCTTTTTGACATCAGATGACCAGAAAATTTCCGTTGCAGAAACTGAATTGTTTGATTTGCAGTGTGCACCGACACCGATTTCCATCGACTGTTTCGTTTTCTCTGAAAAAATATAGCCCATTGATTGTTTTGGTGCAAACGCCGGCCCCAACAATCACTTTTTTTGTTATGCAATGGTGTTTCATGGATCTTGTGTGGACCCTTCGTCCCCCAAATGTGGAAATTTTGCTTATTAACGCCGCGAGAGAGTGTGAATGGGTCTCGTCGGTCATCAAAATTTGCTTTCAAAAATCAGGTTCAGTGTCAATCATTCGAGCAACTGTTTGGCCGTATTTCAAGCGACATGGACGGTCTGTCGGCAATATTCTTTGTATTAATATCACTTTATACGAAAACAAATACAAATCATCTTTCAGAATGCGCCGTAAAGTGGTTCCACTCACGCCAAAATGCGCGGCGATGATTCGACACTTTTCGGTTCTGGGCAACGCTCTCTTTGACCGCTTCAAATAGTTCATTGGATTGTCTTGGTCGTTGATAACCGGCGGGTGGACGGTCTTTCACTGTCCCGTGCTCTTGTTTTCAGAGGGTGCCTGTTGGCCACGATATTTTTGACGATATGCACGTTAAGTTAACACAACTGAACGACTATTTTCAATGTTCTGCGTTACTAGTTCGGCGCGTTGTTTCGGTGTGAAGCGATTCATAGCAAAAATTGTTCTGAATAGACGTTTCAAAAACAAGTTTAATCTAGGTCTATCGATTGACAAATGTCAAAGTTATTCAATGTTTACATACCCCCATAAAAGATGGCGCACCCGTAGTTGTTAGGCATTTAACAAATAATCGAAGACTTGCTGCAATCCCATCGTTCGTCGATTTTATGATGGGAACCTGGTGAAGTTAGCCGAAAGTTTCCAGCTGAAAGTAAAATGTCGATAACGCAGATTATATTATTGACATAGATCAGCTGTTTGGATCTCGCCAAGTCCAACTTTGGTCAGACCTGCCGAGATATTACGCAAGAAGTGATATTTGATCATCTGTCATTCGTCAGCTAATTGCTAGCTTCTTCCTGAAGCAGCAGTTTGCATACCGCAGGAGGCATTTCAATATCCTTTCTGCTTTCTGAGAAGTGGTCCGTTGTACCATGTCGAACCAGTTCAACGGATATTGAACTGATCTGCCATCTCGTTAAGAGATGAGAGACAGTTCTGGACTACTTTCGACGTGAGGAGGTGTGATTGAAAATTTGAGGCTTACTCTGCAAAACATTAATGATTTCGATTTTTCGACAGAAGGTTTCCAATTGTTTTTGGGAAAATAAAAGCTCTGTTTAAACGGCAAACAATGACCCATTGGCATACATATTTATGTCTGAAAAATCAATTTTTGCTCAAAATCACGTTGTGAGCTTCTACATAAATATGGATATCCCTTCAGCGATCAAAATTTCTGATATTTTCAAAATTTTAATTATAAATAATTCACACTCAGAATTGCCCACAGCTGAAGCTGGTTGTTGAACACACTTCACGATTAGTACTGTTTAATAATTGCTCGTCCAAATTTTATCACTCATTTTCATCTCTCTATAGTGCATTGTTAGAATAAAATATGCGATGATTTTCCATATTAGTGAATCGTGTGTTTCCAATGTGCCCCGATAAATGCTGATCCATTAGAGATGGTTGACATTATTACGATTGTCCGAGTGGTTACCTTGTGTTTGGTGTGTTTTTATCTTTGCTCAAGTAGTTTTTAAGTTTCACTTTCGCCGCGCCTTTCAAGGCTTGCTAGATATTATAGTCTATTGACCACGGCCTTCAGAAGTGTTGAAAAATCTTTAAAACAAACTTCCAAACTTACAACTGGAGTTATGCTTTCCTTCAGTAAGTTTGCTTGTGGACCAGCAATTAATCAGTCTCCTAATAAAAAGTGCAAAAAGCCCTCTTATTCGCTTTAGATGGTACTTCATGAATTTGCTGCTTTTTTCTTTATTAAGTTCTAGGTTAACACGAACATCAAACAATTTTGGTTTGAGTGTTGATCACGAATAGGATATTTCGAATGCCATGTTCATGCACTCATTAGTATTTCTGCGGGACTCTAAGGTAAATTTGCGACAGGATTATATTTCTATTAGCGTGTTAGGTTTCCTTTTTGTCCATATATTGTATGAACATATTTCTCCGCTAAACCATTAGACCTGGGAAATCTGGAACTTGAAGTAAGTTAAGCTTTTGGATGCTTATCATTTTTCAGCATATAACACACAAGACCATCTCTTAAAGCATCGCTTTGGATGTCTATTGGAATATCTGAAGAGAACATTTTTAGTCGCATTCAACGGTTTTGATTCTATTTTTTGATTTCTTCCAATACTTTCCAATGAGCCGGGCATACCATTGAAAACGGATATTTTTACATAAAAGAGCATTCAAGGTGCATTTAGCGAATTTAAGCTTCCAAAAACGTTTTCTAATTCCTTGTATTTAACTGGATTTTTAATATGCATAATGGCCAGAATTCTTCCATGATACTGTTCTATTCCAATAATAACCATCAATAAATTATGGTTATTTTCAGCCTTGGTTCAGCCTCCCACAAAAACATCTTCAAAATATACAAAACAACCCGGAAGAGCTTCTGAAATACTTCTGGAGCTACATTTGTACCGAATGGAAATACATTGTAATAATAGCATCCGAATGAAGTTCTAAAAGTTGTTAGAGTCTTTGAAGCTTGGCTCAGTTCTAATTGCCAGAAGCCTTCACGCAGATTCAAAACAGTAAAAAAATTGGGTATTTTGCATATGAAATATAAAGTCGTCCAATGTAGGTATGAGAAAATGATCTTGCTTTAAGTTTTGTTAAGATCCTACGACCCTAGCAACTACGAAAAATTTTGTCAGCTTTTACAATGATTACTAAATTGTGAATCCAATCGCTCTAACGTGGATTTGAATTTGTTCCGAATACTTAGAGGAAGTCGATGGGGTTATTTAGCTACTGGTGTGGCATTTAACTTTAGTCGTAATTTGCATTTACTATTTTACATATAACAACAAATTCAACCATGAATTTTAGACATTTAAATTCACCTTGACTCTATTTTTTATAGCTTATTCCCCATAATCTACCACTTGATATTCAATAGGTTTAATGTCAGATTTGATATTTATTTCAATAAATATTTGGCACGGAATTGTATTTACTCATCATTGGTACAGTTTTGCACCACTACCCTTTGTGACTCTCACTTGAACTGAACCTGTGAAATTTATGCCGCTATGTGTTAAAGGACGAGAGTGGACTATTGTTACTTTTGAAAATTGATTTTGCAGTGGTATCGTTTTAGGTAATTATTGATTTCCAAGCGAACTCTTTGCTAGCCATTTGTGAACAAATAAATCATTCGTAAATAGGTCCATGGTAAGTTCAAATTGGGCGGGCAATTAATAAGCCCATCATATGATGTTTGGATGGCAGCAATTTTAGGATCTTTTGCGTTGAAATCTATTTCGCACTTTGTACGCGACCTCCTATTCAAAGTCTTCCCTTCTCGTCAGTCAAAGGGTTAAGCGATAGTATGTTGCTTTTTCCTAGGTTAGGTTAGGTTAGGTTAGAGCGGCTGCCAAAACGCACACTTAGACCGATGATGGTCCGTTGTGATACCGAGGGATCCTACTCCTCTTCTACCTTCACTGGAACCAATTTGAGCTACTTATGTAGCGTAGGATATCTCGCACATTGCAGTTCTTAAGATCCATAAGGCCGTCCAAACTATACTTGCCCAGATATTTGTGCTTCCTGTAAGCTAGCGCCGGGCATGAGCAAAGGAAGTGGCTCAGAGTCTCTTCCTCCTCCTCCTCATCCATGCAGCTTCTACAGAAGTCATTTGTCATTGACCCAAGCCTCCTCGCATGCTCCCCAATGAGGCAGTGTCCTGTGAGTACCCCTACGACTATACCTAAGTCAGGTCTGCGTTGGGATCTTGGAGCGCTCCAAGTTCAGTGTTAGTCCACCTCTTCTGTGCCGAGGCTATCGCCTCATTACCAAGCGCCCTAAAAATGACCGCTATGAGCCTCCCCAGATTTTCCCTTTCCGGTTTTAATTGGAGAGTTGTACCTTGCCTTGCCAGTTCGTTCGCCCTGCAGTTCCCCCCTACGTCCGAGTGACCGGGGACCCAGACTTCCTAAAACTGCATTCATTAAATTCATCTTGGAGCCCTTCATATTGAATTATTTTATATCGCTTTAGAGGGGATAGGCAAGTGTTACCATAGTGCTTCACTTAATTTCCTTGAATCTCTGAAAATAGAGTTCAAAAGTAGGCTGGCCTGCTAGAGTTCCTTTTAAATCGGATTGGAATCCAATGTAGACCAGAAGTTTTGGAGATTATTTATGGTTCTTCGAGCCGGATCCAACGCCATTTTGACGACTCAAGCAACTTAAAAAATAAGTAGTCCATATTTTCGATTTTTAGTTTATATGGTGCTAATATACTACTATAGAAAAAATTATTAAGAAATAATTACCCATCCCATTCGTTCAGGGAACGTAATGTGTACATTACAGTAGGGTCAATTGATACTTCATTCATTGAACGAAACAAGTGGAGTAAATCGAATTAAAGTACCAGAGGTGAAGTTGCCTGGGCTGCGAATGCCAACATTTAACGATGATTTTATGGAGTGGCAGACATTTTATCAGCTATTTACAACCACCAATCATAACAGTTCAAATTTAGATCCCGTTCAGAAATATTAACTTTTGGTGAATTCTCTCGGTGAGGAGCCTGCACGTTAAGTTAAAGGAAAGATACGACCGCAAGCCACCCGTGGTAAATACATTTATCGAAATGTTTCTGAATCAACCCACCATTTCCAAATCAACCGCACAAAATCTAAGAAAAATTTATGATGTTTCCCAAGGCTTGGGAAATGAAGCGAATGGGCGGGATGTTTACGATGTTACCCGTACGGATGCAGCATTCTGTCGAAATTGATTTTCCGAGCTTAGAGTCGTTCTTGAAGTTTATAACCAATCGGGCTGATGTGCTCGAATATCAGTGTAAACCAGACGAGAAGCCCAAAAATTCAAACACAATAGTCAACGTGAAGCCGTATATGAAGGCGGTTACAACTATTGTACCCAGCTGTAACATATGTAACACCAGTGATTTATGAATGCCAGAAATTTGGAGAGATGTCAGTAGAGAAACGCCGTGAACCAAATAATAGCAATTCTGAACGAAGTGTGGTATCAACTTCCTTTTCCGTCTTACAGCTACAAGGTGTGTTGATGCGCCGTCAGTAACCATGTCGGTATGAACAATAGCACTCGCCCAAATTCAGGATCGTGTGGGTAGATGGCAAGTATGCAGAGTATTACTAGACTCGGGGGCTGAAGTTTCCTTCATCACTGAGGAATGTGTTCAGAGGCTGCGACTATCACGACGCGAGGCTAAGATAACCATACATGGGTTAGCACATCATAGTGTTGGTCAAACGAGAGGTATAACGTAGTTTGCACTAAAACCGTATTTTCCTTCAGACTTCGAGGCTAACATAAATGCATACGTAACACGCAGCATAACTAGTACCAGATCACCTTCAGCGTTAGATGCGTCCGCACTGAAAATAATAGACGGAGAGAGGATGGTTGATCAAAACCCACCAACGGTTACACGAATTAATGTATTGATCGGGATTGACCATTTTTGGTCGCTTTTGTCTGAGGGTCAATTAAGGATAGGTAACAAAATTGTAGCACAAAATAGCAAATTAGGATGGATAATGGCCGGGACTTTTGGAACTGATCAAGGGACGTCAGTTAAAACACTGAGCTGTGATACAAGCAGCGACAAAGCGTTGACCAAATTTTGGAAAACCGAAGAATTGGAGAATTGCGAGAAGTTTCCCGACCATAACTTTTGTGAGGAGCATTTAGAAATCCGCAGTTTCATCAGCTTTACCGAAAATGTATGAAGGAGTATCAAGAGCTAAACCATATGACACTAGTGCGAAATCCAGAAAATGAGGGAGCAGTTTATCTGCCACACCATGGGGTTCTCAAAGAATCGAGTGATCGGGCGATCGAATCGAGTTCAGTACCACCACAAAACTAAGAGTGGTATTTGATGCATCAGCAGAAACGTCGACCGGAATATCATTAAACAGCACACTGGAAGTTGGACCTACCATACAAAATTCGTTATATCTTGTTTTGGTGCATTTCCGAAAAAATCGCATAGATTCACGGCGGACATTGAAAAAATGTACCGTCAAATCTTGGTTCATCCAGTTGACCGTAAGTACCAGCGCATATTATGGCGTGACAGCATGCAAGATCCCAATCAAGTATACGAACTGAACACAGTGACATATGGCATGGGACCATCATCATTTTTGGCTACACAAGCATCAACCTAATCACCTGGAAGTTGCACAAACTATACTAACAAATATGTATATAGATAATTTGTGAGTGGCGCAGATTCAGTAGCGGATGCCGTAAGATTAAGTCGTGAGATCGATACAATTTTTGAAAGTGCTTTCATGAATCTTAGGAAGTGGGAATCCAACTCTCAACAATTTCTGCAACTTGTTACGCCAACTGAAGCTAACGTACAATTGCCAATTAACTTAAATCGCATGGAAATTACAGAAGTTCTTGGGTTACAATGGATACAGATGCGGATGTGTTTACATCAGCGATGGTGAGGTCGACAATGACATGTCAATTATTCAATTGTCGACGTGTCGACAATTGTCATTGTCGACGTCTCGATTTAAAACAACAAAATGTCATCAATGTCGAATATGTCAGCATGGTCAACAATAAATAATTTTTCGATATTCAAACGGTTACGACATCGGTCAGACAGTTAAGATTGTTTTCTCATCATATTTGCTGTGTTGTCTGATATAGCGGCATAAATATAAGTTTTATAAATTTCAAGAGCTAGTTCAGTTGATTCCAATACAACGTCGGCCAACGCTTCTCCTGTTTCAGACTCTGTTGTGAAATCCCACGCATTTAAGAAAGCCTTTTAACCGATTGTGTTATGGATCATCGTTACAATGGTTTTTGAATTATTGCCCGTATTTTTCCATCCGTCAATAACCAGAACTGAATCTTTACTACAATTTGCGGATATATTAGGTACAGATTTCTCATATAATTGACTTAGCAGTTTTGATGCTAGTGATTGTCGCCAAGTATTTTATCGGCGTAGCTCGACCGTAATGCTCTGATAAAATTTTTGGTGCTCTGAATCTACCACGCTAAATGGAATATTACATCCGAAGAATTTAGCCAGTAATTCATTTATCTTTTCTTCCTCGTCTTTAGTAAAGCAGTTAACAAATCCGCTCATTTGAGAAACGAACATTGAGAATACGCCACTATGTTATATTACCACTAGTTGTATTAGAAAGTGGAAAAGAAATCAATGAAACTGAGAAACTGAGAAATTTGTAATATGTTATGTATGATAGTTACGTATGATTATGATAAGAATGAGAGAGATAGTAAAAAATTTAAAAATAAAATAAAAATCCTAACGATTTTTGTTTCGTTTTTTTACTGTCGACGAATTGATGACTTTGTCGACATAGATGACGCTGAAATCTTATTGTCGACGGATTGTCGACTCGTCAACGTCGACAATAATAGATGACGCGTCATCAAACATCCCTGGTACATATCGTATTCAGCTAGAAGCGAAACCAACCTTTACCAAGCGAAGGATGCTGGCCGAATTCAGTAGAATCTTCGATCCATTAGGGTAACTGTCACCGTTCATCATAAAAATCAAGGTAATGTTCCAGCAAATATGGTTATTAAAGTTGACGTGACAACAAAGGAGCAACGAGAATGAATAAATTTAACGCAGGAAATATCCGATATTAAAACAGTCAGGACCAGCCGATGGCTGGGTTGTAACAAACGTAAAAAGTACGATTCACGGATTTTCGGATGCCAGCGAAAAAGCGTATGCTGCCGCCGTATACTTATGCACTGAAGAAAATGGGATCGCCGTAGCACAATTAATCACAGCGAAGACAAAGCTTGCCCCGGCTAATACGGTGTCTGTAACTCGGTTAGAGCTTTGTGGCGCGTTATTGTTAACACGACTAATGGAACAAATAGGCGAAATTTTAGAAGTCCCGACAGAAACCCGACTCTAGCCTAGTCGATACTGTTTAAGTTAGCCGAAAGTGAAAAGTCGATAATGCAGATTATGTTAGTCCAGCCGAAAGTAAAAAAAAATGGTAATGCAGATTGTCTAATCCCAGCCGAAAGTTTCCAGCCGAAAGTTTAATGTCGATAATGCAGATTATGATATAACATTCAAGCCGAAAATAAAAAAATTAGTAGTTATCGGCCGAAAATAAATAGGATACATAGAAATCTATAAATATAAATTTTTGTAAATAAATTTACGTGTAAAACATTGCTTCGTAGAAAATATCGGAAAATCAGAAGAATATACAAAACTGGAATAAAATCAGCCTCTAGAGTATATATCTAAAGCTGAATCGTTTTTATGTGATTTGTCAATAGCTGTCGAATTAATAAATTCTGTTCAAGTTTCCCGTGGGAAACCTCGGAAAATTCGATTTTCCAAAAATTATTAGAAAATTTGTATTTTATCAGCCTTTAAAGTGTTATGTCTTGAGATGAATTGCATTGATGTGATTTATTAATAGCTATCGCAGGAAAACAATTCAGTTCAAGTTTCGCGTAGGAAATCTCGGAAAATTCAAAAATATTTCCAGCCGAAAGTAAGAAATGGATGAATAAAATCAGCCTCTAGAGTGTTATGTCTGGAGATGGATTGCATTGATGTGACTTGTCAATAGCTATAGCAGGAAAAATTCAGTCCAAGTTTCCCGTGGAAAATCTCGAAAAATTCTTTTTCCGATTTCGGAAAATTTTCTAATAATTTTTGGAAAATCGAATTTTCCGAGATTTCCTACGGGAAACTTGAACTGAATTTTTTTCCTGCGATAGCTATTGAGTAATCAAATCAATTGAATCCATCTCCAGACATAACACTCTAGAGGCTGATTTTATACAAATTTTCTAATAATTTTTGGAAAATCGAATTTTCCGAGATTTCCCACGGGAAACTTGAACTGAATTATTTTCTTGCGATATCTATTGACAAGTCACATCAATGCAATCCATCTCCAGACATAACACTCTAGAGGCTTTTTTTATTCATCCATTTCGTACTTTCGGCTGGAAACTTTTTTGAACTTTCCGAGATTTTCCACGGGAAACTTGTACTGATTTTTTTTCCTGCGATAGCTATTGATAAGTCACATCAATCCAATCTATCTCTAGACATAACACTCTAGAGGCTCATTAGTTTTCGGCTGGAATGTCAATAATATAATCTGCAGTATCGACTTTTCATTTTCGGCTGGAAACTTTCGGCTAACTTTAATAGGGTGCCTAGTCGTCGATTGGTTGTCGAATACTCCTCAAAGATGGAAAAGAGGAACCGTTGGCATCACGTCCCTTCAGAATTGAATCCAGCCGATTGCGCAACCCGTCGGTTATATCTTAGAGAATTACAACAATTTGAGTTGTGGTGGCATGGGCCAAATTATTTGTTGTATGCAAAAGAGAAGTGGCCTAGATTAGATCGCCATAGCATCAGAAACCAAGTGGAAGCGCGTAAGTATCTAGTCATCCGTTCATTCAAGCAAGATAGTGAAGCAGATTTTATCTACGAACTGCAGGTTGATATTCCAGTTTTATTAAGATCAACGTGGTACTTTCTTACATTTACCGTATCGTGAATATCCTAACTAAGAGAAGGTATAAAACTGAAGATAGACTATAATAGGGAAGAAATATTCCAAAGGTAGAATTACATAAGTTGCAGGTCGGACAGCCAATTCTACCAGAGAGCAAATTGGTAAACGTTGATCCATTTATAGATGAGGATGGTGTGTTACGAGTATAGAAGGTCGAATTGCCACCGCACCAATTTCTTATGATCAAGGTCATGCGATAGTTTTACCAAACCACGATCCAATAATCACAAAATTAATAGCAGAGCAGCATATCAAAAACTTTCACTGCGTTCCATCTTTTCTATTACACACCTATTACGCAAGAAGTGTGCCGGAGTTGACTTTGCCGGGCCAATACATCTAGTCTTAATTCATGGTCGAGGTCAACGAATCCGAAAGACTTACATATGTATATTCGTTTGCATGTGTACCAAGACTCTGCACATAGAGGTTACTTAAGATTTGATCACCATTCGATCGTTTCGTTGCAAGACGTGGAACATGTTCAGATGTTTATTCAATCGATCGAATTTCCGAGGTGATAAACGTGTAATCGACGAACTAAGTCAATTTGTAATAGGAAATGTGGTTGCTCAAGAGCCAATACGGCCTTCCCCTAGTTTGTTTTTCCAGAAATGAGGTCATCTTCATAGAAATGAATCTGTGAAATTTCTGATGCGCTACAGTACATGAAACATTCATCCCTGGCCAACTGTTACAACGTTCACATATGCACATATATTTGTCGTTTGTCCGCTTATTACACATAATTATCCTTAAACCATGGCAGGAATAGGTCTTCTTGGAGCGTCGGACCATTCAACAAGTTTCGTCGTTATACTTGCTTCTTTGCATTTGCAAGCAGCACTACTTATTTCCTTCATGTGACCTGATAGTCTATATTCATCTGTAAACTGTTGGTTTTGTAGTGCCACTCCTGTATTTGTGGCAATACAAATGTGTCATTTATTTGCACCAAACAAAAATCCTAATTCGACCTCGGAGGGTGTGAAACGTTTTCAACATTAATTAATCTTGATATAAACAACACAAAAACAATAAAACCTTTCATTTTAACATGACATTTTACCAATTTGTGTTTTTGTTATAATTCTATATACAAATGACTTAATTTGCTTTCCGCCAACGAATTCTCAAAATACTACTGTATGTACATATCTCGATAAAATAACAAGTACATATGTACAGTATAATTAGAATTACCATCAACGGATGTAATTAAGTGATCGAAAACAAAAACAAAAAAATTGGTTGGTTCACATATCGAACAAAACCAACAACATCAACAACAAAAAAACAAGAACCGAAAAAAACATTTTTTTGGTCTGGTGAAAGAGAAATCGAGTTGTGCGTCTAAAATGTGAAATGAAAAGTGTATCGAAATATTTCATTATTGTTGTTGTTGTTATACATATTCGATTATTATGATTGACAGCATGTTGTACATATTTTTAAGTTGATGATGGTGTGTGTTTGTTATTGTTGTTGTTCTGTATTTTGTTCTTGCTATTGTTTTGAAATGCATGGGGCAGAGCTGCGGATATAATATGTGCGGTGGTATCGAAGTGGAAGAGTAAAATAAAATGCCAATCATGTTTAATAAAATACAAAAAAAAAAACATTGCAATTACAAATTTATTTTTTATTCGAACAAATGATTCAAAAAATTTCACTTTTATGCGTGGGAGAGAATAGATAACAGATAACATGTTGTTTTTGGGTGGTCACCGGTTTACAATTATTGGCGGAAATTAAACGTATTTCCGGTACTTAACTCATTTTAAATTATTATGCTACCTTTATCGATTTTAATTTGTTCAAGGTGTATAATGATCGTAATAATTACATCCTAGTTGAAATTAATTGGACATTAAACTGGTATAATGGCAATCCAATACCTCAATAATACACCTTCTTTAGAAATGTTAACAATAAAAAAAACCTTACTACTTCTTATTTATATCATTAAGGCAATTACAACATACATATCGGTATACTCAATAAATAAAATGAAAATCACAAATAAAAACTCTTATCAGTTACAAAAAAAAAAAAAAAAAAAACAAATCCTCCTATTACCAATAACCATAAAAAAGAGCCAAATCGACTGATTTTCCTCGAACAATTTTTTTTTTTTTTTCTTGTTAATTTCATCGCATATTGTGGCCTTTGAACTTCGAAAACATTTTTTTGTTCTTTTATTATACAGTTGGAGTTTTTGCCGAATGTCGAAAATTGGGAATGATGAAACTTTGGTGGTTTTGTGTCCTTTTACCAAATACGAGTACACAACTAAAAATAAATATTTTATTGCTGAGTTTACCATTTTTCTAACGATTTTTTGTCCTATTTTTTTTGTTATGTGTGCTTCTTAATTTTCCTCCCCTCCCCTCCATCTTTCACTGTCTCGAGATTATTAAGAAAATTGTCCTTTCCATACAATCACAACAACATATAATCCATATAATATAATGATGAACATATAAGAAAGAGATGAAGAAGGGTAAGAAAAACGTGGGGTGGTTTAGTATGTAATCGACATAAACCCAAAAATTTTTATTAAATAAGGTAGGGGCGCACTTTACTTGCTGGTGGTTGGCAAAAAATTGTATTTTCCTATTTTATGTTTTTCGGTATATCAAGAAAAGTAAAATGGTTAACTCAGTCATATAAATAGAGTATGATATGTACATAGATAGGGTTGGATTGATAAGAAGATAAATTAATAAAATTTTATTGGTGTTATTTATGGTTTACTGGATTTCGTAATTCAACGCACATTATGAGCTTTTTTCATTTAAAGCTCGGAACAAAAAATCTACAAATCTTCCATTAATTTTAATGATTTTCCATATTACATTCATGTTTGCGGTGCTTTTGATTTCATTTTATTCTTTCTAATGGAATTTAATTTTAAATTTCAATTTATAGAATATTGATAATTTCAAATTTTTTGAATGAACTTTGAAATTTTTTGATTTGATTTTTGAACTCAGCAATGTTATCGAACACATTCTTTTCAAGCGTTGCAGCACAAACCCACCAAAGAAACATCAAAATTTAGTGCCTTTGAATTATTTGAGATACAAAAATAGACATAAGACCTCAGTCAGTGATTTATGTAAAAAGTAAAACGATGATTTACCGCACACACCTCTACTCATTTGCTATATACATTATTAACTGCTGGACGTAAATAGTCCGAATCACGGCAAGCGAACGACTAAGCGGTTCCCTCTTTTATGGGACCGAAAACTCTTCAAAGGTATTTTTCTTGGCCCCTAAAAATTCTTCTTGTATAACATATCAAAACAAATGGCCCAAATCAAAAACGAAATTTTGAATTTTATGAATATCTAATAAATGTAACCCTTCTCATTATCGAGGGCGACATCTAATGTGTCTTTTTAAAAATAGTTTTAAGTTTTTGTTTATTATATGCCCACAGTTTCTTGATTGAGAATTGTTTTTCATTGCATTCCAGAGAAGTTAAATTGATGAAGCGACAGCAAGCGGACGAAGCGACTGCAAGGGCTATCTCATTTCTCTGTCGCACTTTAGCCAAAAGAAGAAAGAATAAGAAAACTATATCTGGCACCGCAAGAGTATCTAAGAAGCCATATTGAGTAAAAAAGCTGCTTCCTACTTACCTTGAACCATTTGCGGCTCACTCTCCTCTAAGCAGAATATGCTGTGAGAAAATCTGTGTTATAATTTATTTCTATAGGTAGTACACTCGGGAGCGCCGAATCACTGTTTCTAATCGTTTGCGGAAATACAAATCTTTTTAGATCAGAACTTTGTTAAACATATCTTTATTGTAGCCAAGATCCATAATTTGCTATTGAACTCGTGCTTGACCCAGTTTGTATTCAGACAAGTTCTCTCTATGGCCTATACATAACTGCTTTTTACAATGTTTTGTTCCAGAGTTAGTCGTTTTTAACAAGTCCCTTGAGCTGGCAAGAAACTTTATAAATTTCGCAAACCAGTCCAACAACTGTTCATTAATCGTCGAATGATGTTGGCCCTTCTACTTCATGCAACAACTGTCACAGGTTAAAGCAATCAGAGACCAGGCCGAGGGCATCGATGTACTTAATCGCTACTGGTTCAGGTACAATTAGATCTTGACCTATAATGATATGATAATATGATGGTATGATGAGATGATGATATGATGATATGATAATATAATGGTATAATGATATGATAATATGATGATATAATGACATGATGATAAGACGATATAATGATATGACGATATGATGATATGATGATATGATGATATGATGATATGATGATATGATGATATGATGATATGATGATATGATGATATGATGATATGATGATATGATGATATGATGATATGATGATATGATGATATGATGATATGATGATATGATGATATGATGATATGATGATATGATGATATGATGATATGATGATATGATGATATGATGATATGATGATATGATGATATGATGATATGATGATATGATGATATGATGATATGATGATATGATGATATGATGATATGATGATATGATGATATGATGATATGATGATATGATGATATGATGATATGATGATATGATGATATGATGATATGATGATATGATAATATGTTGATATGGGGTATGATGGTATTATGATATGTGATATGATGAAATGGTGACACGATTTTATGATGAAACAAGATAATATGAGAATAGGTATGAATATTTAATAATATGATGATATGCGATATGATGATATGCTGATATTATGGTATGATGATATGTGATTGGATGAAATGATGATATGATGAAATGAAAACATGAAGGTAGGATGATACGATGATATTAGGATATGATGATTTGATGATATGATGATAAGTGATATGATGATATGATGATATGATGATATGATGATATGATGATATGATGATATGATGATATGATGATATGATGATATGATGATATGATGATATGATGATATGATGATATGATGATATGATGATATGATGATATGATGATATGATGATATGATGATATGATGATATGATGATATGATGATATGATGATATGATGATATGATGATATGATGATATGATGATATGATGATATGATTATATGATGATATGATGATATGATGATATGATGATATGATGATATGATGATATGATGATATGATGATATAATGATATGATGATATGATGATATGATGATATGATAATATGATGATATGATGATATGATGATATGATTGATGATATGATGATATGATGATATGATGATATGATGATATGATGATATGATGATATGATGATATGATGATATGATGATATGATGATATGATGATATCACGATATGATGATATGATGATATGATGATATGATCAGTTTATTCTTCGAAACCGCATTTCGCATGGTCGTTCCATTCGAATTGTCGCTGTTTTTTCGTCAATTCGAACAGTGGCTTGGCGATGGAAGCGAAACTTCTTATGAATGTGCGGTAGTATGAACAGAGCACGACGGGAGACGACCAAGGGCTGGTTCGATGACACCTTTGATTTTCATGTCAGTCAATAGGTTACTCATTTCACCCTGCTTCGCAAATGAATATTTTCCGCGGTGGTTGCTTTATTGGACTGGTCTCTCCTACTTCTATCACATGTTTAGTAAGAGTCGTTTTCCCGTAGTCCCCGGGGAATCTAGCAAATACCTCTCCATAACTGTTTATAAATTGTGTGACCGAATAGTGTGATTCTCTTGGTATTCCTTGCAGAGATCGTTAGATTACTTCGTCGATTTGGTTTTGAGAAGCCGGGTCCCACTTTCCCGGAGGAATGCTTTCTGCCCCTTCATTTCGCCCACATAAATGTTTTCTGGAAGGATCTTCACCTGATCTGTGAAGTTAGCTATTCGCACATGCTGAAGAGGGCTACTTGCGTCGATGAGTCCTCGTGCGATCATAATTCCCTCCGGCAGCTTAGACGCTTCTGCTCGATCACGTAGATCCCTAACCTGGTCGTGGCTAGTTTCACAGAGACAAACATTTCTGATCTAGGGGGTATGTTCACTCTTCATGATGTCGCGATTGCGTGATTTACAGCGACCGAGATTGCGATTTTCTTGTTGTTCAAGAGCAACCATTCATCCACCAGATTGATTTGGCCGTGGAATTTCTTCAGGAAGTCGGTGCCGAGTACCACATCGTCTCTTATATCGGCAATAACAAAACTTGCCGGCTGTGCGAACTCTCCCAGCTTGGATCTCCAGTAACTGTCTTACCTCGTAAGTTGCATGGTCGTATGATCGTAGGCCATAGTTTATGAAAATTGCTGTGCACTAAACTCACCATAGCTGCGGTATCGATGACGAATGTACACTTCTTCTGGTTGAGAAATCCCTCGGTTGTCAAGGAGGCACCGTTGGTTGCTTGGATTGTTATTTCCTATGGGGCATTATAATTTTCTTTAGCCGCTGGGTGCCCTATACCAGCGACTAGTTCTTGTTTTCCGATGGTGTATTGGTGCTTGAGTGTCGTGCACAGGAGCAGGATTTATCGACATTCTCTTCTTTCTTTTCGGTGGGCGTTCTTTGCTTCTCCTTAGATCGATATCTGGTCCTCTTGCGTGGAGCTAATTCAGTACCGGTGTTGGCCTAGAGAGTGACTTCGCCGACGATGGTTCCCGTATCTTCTTAGAGAATGGTTTCTAGCGCACTCCGCTGGTTCATGCGGGTCGCGCGACGCACTGCCGTGGTCTTGATGGCTTAGGCTAAAGCATCATGAAGCGTTGCCGGGCTAGCCATCCTGACGAGGTCTTGTACTTTGATTTCGTGGATGCCGTCTATGAACTGCATCAGAGCTATGCGGTCCAACGCTTCTCGAGGATGGATAGGCAATGCTTTGCGTGCCAATTTCTCCACATCCATTCCGAATGCTGAGAAGCGCTCCTTGGTTTGTTGTGTTCAATAGCGAAGAAAGATATGACTTATGTTCTCTTGATGGTTTGTACCAAAGCGAAGTGACAACGAGTTACACAATAATAGTGCATCGCCGCGTAACGTTGCCCCCAAGTGGATGGCTCGCTGTAGCGTGGTCCACCCGTTAGCTTCTGCGACCAACTCGAAATGCGTGTAGTACTCCTCCTAACAGGAGGAGCCGTCGTATGTTGACAACTTTAGTGGCCGCGACAGGATGCCTGAAGAAAGCTTGTTTGAGTGTGGTAAATGGCACTTGTTTTATCTGTATCTGCTCGCACTCTTTCTGCGTAGTTCGCTTATGTACGGCCATTTCTGCGTTCATTGCTTCTAATTGTTGCCGGTCCGCCATGGTTTCTGCTTCTTTGTTGGGCTGCCTCTGTTGCCGTATGTGACTGCTGAATGGCAGTTAGCTATTGGGCGACCGCCGCTTCCTCCTCAGCCTTTTGCTTGGCAGCATCCATTGATTTGTGTGCTTCCTGTAGCGCAGATATTTGCTTCCGGAGTTCATCTAGCTGATCTTGTAACGTGGTCATCGGTTGGTTTGTGAGGATATACATCTGACACCACTGTAACTCCGATGGCTGCTCGTTTTGCTAGCCGCGGAGTGACTGAGCGATTCTTCATCACAGCAAGGGTTATTGACCCATCCTTCCTCTACGAGATTTTAATCTGTAGGTGAAGTAATGCTATAGTGGGTCCGACTACAGAGGAACGACTTAGAAGAGCGGGACAACTCGAGTGACGTCACGGTACGGCAAGGTTATTGACCTTCCCCTCTCTGAATCGAGGGGACTTAATCCGTTTCGTGACAGCGTGAGTGTAAAATAGACTCGTTGGCGTCGGTTTCCCACGCCAGGACTAACTGATTTGTATTTAATTTATTTTATTTTACATACTTCTGAATTACACAATATTCTAGCGAATTTATACAACATTATACAAAAAATTTAAATAAACGAAGTCCTCATTAAGGCGCTTTAATTTGTTACAATATGATGATATGATGATATGATGATATGATGATATGATGATATGATGATATGATGATATGATGATATGATGATATGATGATATGATGATATGATGATATGATGATATGATGATATGATGATATGATGATATGATGATATGATGATATGATGATATGATGATATGATGATATGATGATATGATGATATGATGATATGATGATATGATGATATGATGATATGATGATATGATGATATGATGATATGATGATATGATGATATGATGATATGATGATATGATGATATGATGATATGATGATATGATGATATGATGATATGATGATATGATGATATGATGATATGATGATATGATGATATGATGATATGATGATATGATGATATGATGATATGATGATATGATGATATGATGATATGATGATATGATGATATGATGATATGATGATATGATGATATGATGATATGATGATATGATGATATGATGATATGATGATATGATGATATGATGATATGATGATATGATGATATGATGATATGTTAATATTATGATATGGAATAATATTATCTTTCCAGATAAAAGTGATTGCATTTATGTATGTGTATATGATTTTTTTACAATACAATAATGCCTACACGTTAACTGATTTGAACCAAAGTTAACATTAATATTGTTTGACACCTAAGGAAGGTGACGGTTAATATCAAATATCACAACCCCTTCTCTTCGCATACGAATTTCTAAAACTTTACTGATTAACCATTTTTGGATTCTTTGTATATCATTATATACGTTATATCAAGAATTGGTCACTTTAAAATTTAATCCCGCAACCGTAGTAGCGTTGTAGCTACATTTTAAATAAAACACTCCAGTGGTAGTACATTAACTTACAATTGTATTTCATCCACCATAAATGATGGACAAAAACAATTTTATTTCATATTATTACAAACATAATCAAAAAAAATCTACAAATGTCCAGTCAAATGAAAGTAAAATTGCCTTAAGCAAAATTCATCAACGTTTCGTAAATTATACCCTCGTATTTAGTTGGGATTTTGGAATCCAAACAGCAACTACATAAAGCAACTGTAATAATAAAAAATGAAAAAAATTATTCTGATATTAAAGTGGATTGTTTTTATTGTTGTTGTGGTTTTTATCTATTTGTTGTACTTTTTTATTTTATTTATCTCATCTCAATATCATGTTGTACAGTTTTGGATATACAAAAAAAAACCTATCGCTTTGTTGCTGTATTTGTAGTTCTTGTGTTATTACTCTACTGATGACTATGATTGATATATAGTATAGTGAACCAAAACGAAAACGTGATATTTTCTTCTTCTTGTTGTGCCTTTGCGGCTACACACATACGGTTATAGTTTTGGGCAAATCACTTTCAATTCGTAAATTTAATTTCGCTTTCAATTTACCAATCTGTTTATGCGTTAAACTGGTTAGATTACCTTGTTTGATGTTTTTTTTTATATTCGCACGCGCTTATGTCTTGAGACTCTATTAATCCACTGTATGTTTGTATTGTTGTTGTTGTGCTTGTTCCTTCTTCATTAACAGCAACCAAAAGAGGGAACAACCAAACAAAACACAGAAATTACAACAAAAAAAAGTGAATTTGTAATTTTTGTGTATACACATTTACGGTGTACACGAGTATGAGATGGAATGGTGAAGTCTCGAATGAAAATATCCTCGTATACCGCAAGGAGGATATGGGATGAGGCAACAATTTTTTTTTAACATTAATGAAACAAATTGTTTTGTGAGACATACCTTTACCTACCCAAAGTATTTTTTTTTTTTTTGCAAATGTTTAAATGTTATTGTTGTTAATTTTACTGTGCATTTATATAGTTTTGTAATTATAGTTTAACAGACAGACTTCAGGATAGTCCCGCATGCATCATCAAATTCAGAATTGCATAGCGAAATTTCAGCATTTTATACGCGGTTATTATAAATGGAACATAATTGTTGTATGTTGTAAAATTGATTTTGATTATTCGTGCGGTTTCTTAATTGATTGAAACGAGCAAGAACTCAGTTTTTTTTTAATTTGTGGCCAATATTTACTATATCATCATAAGAGCTTTCGTTTCGGAGGGTAGAAGCTGCGACTACGTTATAATGACAAGAAATGTGCGGTTTGGAAACATTGGGCAATTCCAGAACAGGGCATCATCTAGGTGATATTGAACGGCTTGTTGATCTGGGAAAAAATTCTTTGACAAAATTAATCGACAAGTCGATCATGTTTATTAATCGGTAACGTTCAAAATTTAATTAACTCCCGCTAGCCCCAATTTTCTAAACTTGTGAGGCCTTTTCGAATGACTTTTTTTTTTCTTAAAACTCCAAACTAAAATAAAAAGACAAGACCATATGCCTTATTTCTGAAAAATTAGTTTGTTGCCATGTTTGAGGGTAATTGAGTCGAAGTAATGTACACCAACAAATGTAATGACTGGTGGGAAGATGCGATGAGAATTTCCGACAATTTATTTTTCCTTCGAAGAATAATCGGACATCGTTGTTCTTACGTGAGATACGCTGTATTTTGCTTCTTATCCTGATGATGGATTGTGAATCATAAAATGGAGATATCTCAAGTCGGGTGGTAGACCGTCTGGTTTCGGTTTAATGGCGATGTGCAAGCATCACACTTCTTTCTCTCTATCTCTGGTTCTGGCTTGATATTTCGTTCCTTAGGACATGTGGAATATCAGCTGATCAGCTTCCACTTTGTTTCTCCGTCAACAGTATTGATTGCAGTCCGAACCCATCTTCGGCAGTGATGGATTGTTGACTTCAGTCCAAGATACCATGTTGCGACTGTAGGACCAATAAATACTCTTGGTCATTGTTATCGGAGTTGGAGTTCGCCGAAAGTACCGCCGCCTGCAGCCCATTTGTGGAATTGAGAGTATTGGAAGCGATCTGCGTTTTCGTATTGACGGACGCTGTCTAATGTACGTCATATCGTGGTTCCGCGTTTTCACTGACTTCCACAAAAGTATACTCTTACATCTAAATCTTGTGATTGGATAAATTACTTCTTAGCAAACGAATATTTTTGAGAACTAACTGGTTCAGAAAATCTCATTCTGAATTAACTAGCCCAAATGGATCAAACACTATTACCACGATACGACAGACAACCCGCTTTCAGATTGAACCCGCTCGCAGATTGAAACTTTCTTCTCTCACTTGGCGCGTAACTTTCACACATACTTCTACCGTTCCGAAACTATGGAGATAGCTTTGATGGCTTCAACCACGATGAACTCTTTTCCTAATACGGCGAACTATAGATGGCGAACAGGATGTCTTAAACATACTACGGTTCATTCGCCGAAATACCATTGCTGAGCGTCTTTGTCCTCTTGCTTGATCCCATATTGGTAAAATATTTGCCGTATCTCGCCACTGGCCACATACTTTGTTTTCTCGAAGTTTTAACAGTACGGCTACGACTGTTGCCTTTAAATCAGGACCGGTCTACAGATTTTAATTTATTGAATTCCGTTGACAGTTCACAATAACTTTTCTTGCCATCGGCTTGACTTCCTGCAGCTCGTATCCATTGCTAAGATCTTGTCCAGAAATCTGCAAGCTAACCTTGTCTAGAAATCAGCAGCTGTGCTTCTCGTCCCGGATGATTTCACCCGTCTACTTTTCAGTGGGTTCATCGTCTGGAAATGCTTATGCAAACACTTTTCATCCTGTTTTCCCAAACAACACCAACGGCATATCTGGTAATCTGCATACAGTTTTGTGCGACATTACATGTGAGGAGCTTGATATTCACGATTTCGATGTCAATGGAGAATTAAATGTCTTCAGCGGTGAACCTAACAGCATATGGTGTGGTTAGTCCTAGTAATGTATTCCGCATTTTGATTTTATTCTGTATACTTCTTGCGCTGCACTGTTGATCAGCGAGCTGGCTACTCAAACAACTCGCTCACTCAGTATTTCCTCGCAGCCGCACATTAAGCATTTGGTTACTGATTCAAGAATTTTCGAATTCTGCAAGTCTCCTGTGGTGGCACCATTCCATCATTAATATCGGCCACTCATCCAACGTCTCAGATAATACCGTAGTGTTGTTTATTTACCATTGAAAATGTGATCGTGGTTTCTAATCATGCGAGCATAACGGAAGATGGTTGCTTTATCTCCGTCAGAGCAGAGTTAAATCAAGTTGGTTCCTAGGGCGGTATAGGCAAACCTTTCAAGGTACTTGTTCAGTGTTGCTTTATATTCGCACGAAACATCACTCTTATATCTATATCTTTTCTGCCTTCGAGTTATTGCACAGCCAGCTTGTTCTCCTCATCGAGAAGGTCTAACTGATCCTATTTGCGACATGGACTTCGATATGTCTATTGTCTCAATTGGCAGCGACTTCTTCCTTGATGGCGTTTTGATCACACTGATCATAGTGCCAATGGACCCTGTTCATGTTCTCATATTTGTAGTTGCATGAGCAATTTACGTGGAATACTCTCAATATGTTTAACAGTAGATTTCGGTGTATTTTCTGCTTAGCCCTCTTCGTTTAGTACTCGAAATGTCCCTGGGCTGCTCTATTTCGTAGTCGCACGACATTAGCTCACTCAGGATTTTGTTGATACTTGTTTTGTGTCATTTCGAATTTGAGTTTGTTGAACCGTTATTAATAATCATAAGTAAAAAGATAAACCCGTGCGCCTATTTTGAGCATATACGGTTTCCATTTAAATTAAACTCTCAACATTACTTCATTTTTTAGCGCTATATCTGTCCGGAAATTTGGGTAGCGATGAAATCTTGCCATCTGCAATAGAGGTAATTAAGAATGACACATACCTTATCCGACACATCGATATCCGAGATCCAACAAATCAAATCAGAAGCTATCGAAATGCTAAGAAGGAACGGAATTCCGATAATTCTCCTCTAATTACAAAGCAGACATCCAAGGCTGACATCCAGTAAGAGGATCTGGAGACATTTTTACATATCTATGAGAACGATGACATGTAGACTTTATGCATTTTTGAAATCAAGTTCAAGACAGCTTTAGCTTTAATGTACTCAAAACAACGAACTACCGCCAGACAACATGTCGTAAAGAACTCTCAGATACCCATCGTTGCAGCAGTTTTGAAGATTGAAGCAACACTCACATGCAGCAAGCATTACCATATGAGGTACATTTATTTGAATCAGCTAAACTCATCCACAGTTCAACTCAAGTCAATAGTAGCACTACCAGAACATAATGTTTTATTCCAAAGACAAGTGATTTGGATTGAAGGTTTTTATTTTACATTTTTTTTAAGCTACACTTTTTCTTTACACTTACACTTTTTGTTAATTTGTCTAGCTAAACTTTATATGATAAACTTGGCAACGGGTTGTATTAAAACCGATGTGAAGTTATTCACAAAAATAAATAACACTACACAATAGTACACAAATTCCGCGAAAAATGTAGTTGCACGTAAAAGAGAATGTAGCATTACCAAGCATTACAGTTAATAGCTCTCTAGAACCTACAATAACAGAAATTAATTCTTATGCATTCTGCAACAGGTCTATCTAGGAATTTAACATGCACGTCTAGTGGTGTGAATTTGTTCACTTAAAGAATAGTTACACAAATTGATGAAAATTATAGACATGTATTAACGAAAAGTGTAGCTATTCATATAAAGAGTATTTAACTAGCATCTCACAATTATAACGATTATAATAGCATTTTGATAAAGACGCGCACCTTTGATCTTACCCAACTCTTGTTGTCTTTAAAAAATTATTTCGGAAAGCTTCAAGGGCCTTATGAAGTTACTGAGCCACAAAGGGAAATTTCTATGAAACAAAATGCTAGTTGTCTGACTTGCGCGTGTTTGTCAGTCTGTGATATTTTAAATTAGAACTGACCACTTTGTGTACGTGTTTACCAATATAACATTAATAAGAAAAAGTTTAAATACATCAGAATACATACAACAACAAACATTCTTCTTCGTTCTCTTTCGTTTTCACTAACTCCAAACATGTTTTATTTACAACAATACCCAGCTGTGATTAGGCACCTTCAAATCCAATTAAAATAAATTATTACAAATCATTCTGATAATAATCTCAAATTTAATAATGAAAAAAATGTTTTTTTATTTAATCGATTTCGGTGAAATTACACCTTTACACCTTTACAATTCAATTAAATATTTAACCAATTTAAGGTATAACCAACATAAAGGTAAGTAAATATTTGATTAACCTCACCTTTTCAATTTCACTTAAGATTGATTTCAATGTTTATGTCTTGATGCTGTTTAGCTTAACAAAATCAGAGGTACAAAGACTAAACAGTACCCGCGTCTGATTTAACGAAATTTAATGGTCAAAATCGATTAAGACGCAGGTAAATGAAAGTAACTTTAAAACTATTTGTTGATCAAATATGATTTTAAACGAAAGAAAAGTTAAAATTTTAAATAATCCACAACAACAATCGCATTTAAAAAAAAAATAATCGCAAAATTTCATTCTACTGTACAGCAGAAAGTGAAAATATTTTAAAAAAATGTTGTTGTGGATTTGGCCTAAACATAAATTTAATAACAATGCCTATTATAAGCAAAATATTTTGATTTCCTCGTTGTTCTTTTTAATTTACACACGATGTGACCATGACATGGGCAAATTACAAACAGCTGTATTTAAAGATGTATTGGATTCATTCAGGTCTCCAAATATGGGAGCGGAAATCTGTACTAACCGATCTCAATTAGAAAGGAATTTGAAATATATGTTTGAGTATCGTGCCCGTTCACAACTCGGCGGAGCTGAATTCAACTCGAAACCTGTAGTTGTTGTTAGCTAATTAACAAAAAACTCCATCTTCCGGAATGTATAACAAATATGTGGTGAAATCTCTTCTAGAAAAAATTCCAACACCTTGATTCATCACACACACAGACAGCAAATATGTTGGTTAAGTCAGATATAAAATTTTAAATGAATTATTGCATAATTGCAAAAGTTCCGTTTAAGGCAGGGATGGAGTTTCTTAAATAAAATATAGCCAGAATTCAACAAATATCCGAGACTCTTCTAATAATATTTTGGTTCATAAATATAAAGCGTAAATCAATAAATTAGATTTGCCAAACAGAAATTTTTTTTTTTGACCTAAATACCCAATCCAGCCCGTTACTATATTTCCAGTATCAAATGGAACACGAACGTTTGTCAAAGGATTTTAGTGAAATTTTAAATCAGAGTTATTAAGTCGATTCTGTCAGTAGTTCCTAATATAAAACCGAAATATTCACGCACTGAAAATTTCTTGGGCCATATCATTTGGGGTCGAATTTCCTCAATCAAATTGGAACCAAATCCAAATAATATTTCGACACCTCTAATGATATTATGGTTGGTACCATTAATCAATAAATTGTTTCACCAATTTTTATTTTTACAAGCACAATCAGCCAGTGTACTTAATCTCTACTAGCTCCAAGGGGAACTAGAGATAGCACGTTTGTGAATGGAGTTGAATACATACGTGATCTGGAGTCAGATTTATTATTTAAAACTTGGTTATATTTGCCAAATTTCGACATACATTCTTATCTAATTCGGACTATCTTCTCAGTCTTCGGCATCAAATGGAACAAGTACATTTCTTAATAGAATTTAGTAAAATTTTATGTCTGAATTAGTTTTTAGATTCTTTAAACAGTTCATAATATAAAATCTATTTTTTCATGGCCTGAAAAATGTTTGGCTCATGAGGTTGGGGTATAATCAGAATTTTCAAAATGAAACATAACCCAACGGCAAAAAGTATTTTAGAACTCTATTCGTTTTAATGGTATTATGGTCGATATCATAAACGAAAAATAAGATTTGTAAATTTTGGTTATCCGTACACAATCAACTTAGACAATTTTCTCCGGCTCCAGCAAAATCGAACAATCGCATTTGTGAATTAGAAGTTAAGCCGATTCTATGAATAGTTCCTAATCTTAAATATACTAAATCACATCCGAAAGAATTTTTTGGACGTTCAGGACGTCTGGTTACCCTAAACCAAAGAGTAGTTCCACAGATAAAACGAAACAGTAGTTAAAATTGCTTCATTTTGGGTCTGGAGATTTAGAGTTTGAATACCAATCTAACATGAAGGGATGCAAGAGAGATTTCTCATGACGATCAATCCTTCTACAATGCGTGATTATGCTATGAAATATAAAGGTGGTCTATACCTAAAACACACCTAAAGCAATGGGACTGTTATGTATAATATATATTTACCGTGTACCAAAGCGCTAACTTGTATTTCCAATAGGTAGATAATATTTTAAATGAAACGCTCTTGTCGATTGCTGATATAATAATGATCTCTTTACTATCGAATAACGACATTGTTTACATTTTTTGATAAAGTTTGAGATACGTTTCATCATTCTGGGAAAATTGTAATATTGTTTTATTCTACGATATGTTCTTGCGACACCCTGATGGCCACCTAATGGAGTGATGTGAAATTCTGATATTGTTTTTGAAATATCGCCTTCGTTAGCTAATTCTCTTATATTTGTTCAATTGACGGATTTTTGATATGTCTGGGTTGATAAATCATTTGATTGGGAATTAATTCTTCAAGGTTGTACTAGTAGAAGTAGCAGTTTGAGACAATTGTTGATTTTGAGGTTGCAACTTAGATTGTGCCTTAGTTTGTGCACGTGTAGTAATATTAACTTTAGCAATAGTTAATTTAAATTCATCAAAACTAATTCGACTAAGGGCATCTGCGTTTAGGTTACATTTTCCGGGCTTGAAGGCAATAACAAAATTATAATCTTCTATTTCCAATCTCCATCTTATCAGTTAGGATGTTGGATCATTACTAGTGAATAAATACGTTAATGGTTTATGATCCGTTCTCATAAGAAAATGATTGCCGTATAGACAGGGTCTAAACCGTTTTAGTGCCCAAACAATGCTTAGCAGTTCTCTCTCAGTCGTCGAATAACGTTGCTCGGTTTCGTTTAATATTCTGCTTATGAAACAAATCGGTAGATAATTGCTATCCTTTTCGTTGGATAGAACCGCCCCTATCGCGTACTTGCTAGCATCCGTTGTGACAATAAACTCACGATTAAAGATTGGATGTTGTAATACTGGTGGGGTAGTTAATGCGGTTTTTAAAAAATTAAAGCTTTCATCACAAAATGCAGTCCACTTAAATTCAGCATTTTTTTTAACAAATTATTAAGTGGAACGATAATATCAGCAAAATTATTAATAAATCGACGATAGTAGCTATAAAGCCCAATAAAGCTTTTCAATTCCTTTTGATTATTTGGTCTTGGGAAATTTACCATTGCCGAAATTTTTGATGAATCAGCCATGATGCCTTTTTCAGAGATTATATGACCTAAATAATTTATCTCGCGACACAAAAAATGGCATTTTTTAGGATTTAATTTTATATTAAAACTTTGTAAGCACTTAAGAATGTCTGATAGTTTAGAATTATGATCGTTTAGGTCATAACCATATGTAACTACGTCATCCAAATATGCAAAACATTTTACTCCCGTTAATCCGGCGAGTACACAATTCATTAATTTTTGAAAGGTGAGAGGAGCTCCTTTTAAACCAAACGGCATACGTGTAAATTGGAAATGACCTGCTTCGGTGCTAAAGGCCGTTTTATGTTTGTCATCGGAATGTAATAAAACTTGATGATAACCGCTTTCAAGATCTAGAGTCGAAAAATATGTAGCTTTGCCCAATTGATCAAAAATGTCTAAGATGTTAGGAAGGAGATAAACCTCGTTTAAGGTACATTTATTCAGGCGACGAAAATCTACCACCACTCTCCATTTTTTTTCATTTGTGTTTGTTTTCTTCGAGACTATTAATAATGGCGAGTTCCATGGGCTCATGCTTTGCTCAATTACACCTTCGTTTAACATATTTTCTACTTGTCGATGTATCTCTTCCTTTGCTGAGTGTGGTAATCTATACGGTTTTGTATAAATTGGCCTAGATCCTGAAGCAAGAGGAATTTCATATGTTATTGCAGCTGTGGTACCTAATTTATCACCGGGCAAATGAAACACATCGTTAAATTCTCGACAAATATTTAAAATAGAACTTTTCTCCTCGTCGTTTAAATGATTTAAGTTTATTATTTCTTCTAATTTCTTTAAGCGATCTTCTATTTTTGAAGAATTAGTTATACTATTATAACAATAAATATTATAATCACAAAGAGGTTTCAAGGCTACATTTAGATTAGGTATTTTAACTGTCTCTTCGTTTAAGTTTAAAATCGTTGCTGTGGACATTTTATTTTCGATTCTTAAGATAGAATGTGCGATAAATACATTTGAATCAATTTCATCTGCTTCACAAAAATAATCTCCATCGGATTGATTGAATTGCAGTAACAAAACCATTTCAGATCGTGGTGGTATGGTATTGCCTAAACTTGGATGATTACAAAATCGAGTAGAATGGTTTATCGATCCAATTTGTAAAATTTCATTTTCATAGTCAAGTTTGCACAAATTATTTTGTAAGAAATCCTTACCGAGAATACCATCACAATCAAGATCAAAATTGTCGGACATAGCATGAAATTCATGTTGTAAGATACCTTTTGGAAATTGTAGGGCGAGCTTAATAGTTCCCTTTGGCTGAATTTTCTCTTTTGTAATGCCATTTACATTACATTTATTTAAAATATTTATATTTTCAAGTTGATTTAATACGTTCAATGTGATAATATGTACTTATTTCAGCCCCACTATCGCATACGAAAAACGATGGTGTATGTTTTAGCTGGGGAATCGGTAATGGTATGTATTTCAAACTATTTGAACAAATATGAACATCAGGTTTTACTTGTTTGGCTAAATTGTTAGTTTGCGCTGGATTTTTGTCTGATGATTTTTTTGGCTGAGTGACGTCATAATCACGAATTGGAATAATTGCCAAGTTCTTATCATCGTGTTTTTAATTATGTGACCGATTAAGAGGTTCTAAATTATTTTGCTGTGAACACCGAATTAAGATTTCACTCAAACAATGGTGTTCATCTAATCTTGTTTGAGTGTATCGAAGTTTTCCGAATTCTCCTCTTTTTGATCAAGGGATTTAGTTTTTGCTAATTTCTTAGCTATGTTTTTCGCTCTTTTATTACATTCTGGCAGAGTATGGCCGACTTTGTGACAATAATTGCAAATTTTTAGGACCGTTCTGATAGGAATTGAGTTGAATATTTGGTTTGATTTTATTGTTGGTTTTGGATGCGGGTTGAAACTAAATGAACTGCCATGTAGAGGAATGAATGTTTGATTCACTTGTGGCCGCACAAAATTAGACGTACTTGCGGATGGTTTGGGATTTATTGAATAACATTTATCCGTTGAATGTCCAGTTTGATGACATATCTGACATTGAATTTTAAATCTGTCGTTTGCTTTGAAAGACAGTGGATTAAATGATATGTTATTATTACCCACATTTCGAGTAGAATTTAAATATGACAATGAGGCTTCTTCCTCAATAGCTTTTGTGATTGCACTTTTTAATGAAGTGAACCGACAGGCTTTTACTACCAATTTGACGGGATTCTGGAGATCGTCTTGAAAAGCTCGAAGGGCCGTTGATGTGTTTAGCTTTTGTACTATTTTCACAGATTCTGTTCCTTCCCTATTTATACATGCTTCGTTCAAATCAGCTAATAATTTTTCTACGCGGTTTGCAAATTGTTTTGCAGGTTCGTTTCTATTTTGTCTAACTGTGACTAGTTCTAATTGAATTTGTTCTAAAGGTCTCGAAATGGCAAACTGGGCATGTAACTCATTTTTTAAATTTTTCCATTTTTCGAAATTCTGATATTTAACTACTTCGTACGCGTTTTTACTCAATTTTGTTTTAACCAATTTTAAAAATAAGGTTTCTTCTGTACCTTTAGTATCGATTGCTTTATACATGAAATCAACACAACATAGAAATTTGTGTAAATCGAAAGAAGTACCATCGAATTCTGGCACAAGTTTCAGTATTTAACGGCATACTGACTTGTTGCTTTTTTATTTTTAAAATATCGTGTTTAGTAGTATTTGCTGTTTGTTTTGTAAATTCAGAATAAACGTCCGAATTATGATTTATTTTAGTGCTAGTGGCAGAAGCAAAATCTAATGGAAATATTTGAGAAATCTGTAATTCATGTGTATTTTTCGTGGGAATTACTGGAATAATGGGCGATGCCTGTAATACGACACGTGGACTATCAGGCACAGATTTTGATATATTTTTATTAATACTCACGGTTGGATTTTGCTTGCTCTGCGTTATTTCCTTTGAATATTTTTGGTCCGATCTTGTTACACTCCTGCTCCTTAATTTTACAATAATGCATCAATAATTTCTATTTTATTATTCAATTTTCTAAAATAGAGTAGAGAATAAAAACACAAAAATTACTATTTGGCAAGATTACAATATGAAACTAAAATTGAGATAATTAAATTTAATCGGCAGTAATGATGAAACAAAGACGATGAATCAATTTGATTGCCGGAAAATAATTATTCAATTCCGTTGGTTTTGTTAAGCGTGATCAGGTGATTTGGTTTTTTTTTATTTATTTTATTCAAGATGGCGAGTAATCGCGTTTGATGGGATCGTTGTCCAAATCCAAGCGATTGAAAAATGTTGAAATTTGCAGGTAAATGATTGATAATGGTTTTGATATTTTTGTATTTGCTTCTCCGTTGTATTAACCATGTAATTCTGTATTAATTTGTTGATTTTGTACGAATATGTTCGTTTATGAAATTTATACGATTTAATGCGGCTCCAAATGGAAATGATACATACACAATAAGTGATTTTACGATTTTACAGTACATAGTGCCATAAAAATCGATAATTTACAGCTGATGGTTTATAATAATAATGTTGAAAATAATTACTGTAGCTTTTTACTAATTTGAACATTGATTACTATTGGATTCAAATATACCTATACTCAGATAATGCAATACAATTTTAGTGCTGTCAGAATTTCGCTGACTTTTACATTGTAATTAACCAAAACGAAACCACCGAATTTAGAATTTAAAAACAAAATCTCCAATGTTTAATGATGAAGCTAAAGCATTCTCCTATAAAACTTAGCGAAATTATTTGCCGAGAAGTTGATGATGCCCTTCGCTAATTATACAGTACTGGAAATAACGAAGAACTAGTACAAGTAAGGCTGCCGAAAATTAATATTACTTCATTTGGTGGAGACTACACGGAATAGCAGTCGGTCTGCGACTTGTGTACGCTTATAAACCAAAAAAATACTGTCTCAGCCCCATCTTAAAGCTTTATTGAATCTGGAAGCAGTAATTAAACATTTCGCAATTACCGAGCTCAATTATAATGAAGGGTTCAGGAAGTTACGATAGATTTGCGCTCGATTCTGAAGCCGAATATCATAATCCGAAGGTCGATGATGCGACAAGTAATTTGTGGTTTTTGTAGCAAGCAATCAATTCTTGCTCGGATGAATTAGAATCAATTAAGTCAAATAGATATGAATTGACGTCATGTCTGGTCTCACCACAATATAAGAATACTGAGCAGCCAAGCTAGCCTACTCAATCAATACTATACTTACTAATCTATTAATTAAGGAATATGCTCATTTTGGAAATCAAGCATCGCGTATAGGCATTCGTGCAACGTCTAAATCGACTAAGATGTCACACTAGAATAGAGCATCTATAGCGTAGATCAATGCGAGGTAGAATCAACTATAGATGAATGGTTTCATTAAATATAACTGGCAGTACTCCACATATAAATACCATCTTAAATCATAAAGTCAGCTGGCATCAACATTTTGGCAAACGTTCAGTTAGCGAATCCTAATCAGAATTCAGCAAAATCAGAAGCATTCTTCTTGGTGCAAAAAATACTTTTTCATTTATTTAGTGCCAAAATATTGTAAAATTTGAAAGTTAAGTTATAGCATATAAAGCGTTATTATAGGTTGGATCGATCATAGTCAGTGGCTTAACTATAAATGTCGGGCCGCCCCGCAAAATTTTTCTTGGGCCCCTAAAATGCTTGTTGCACCTATGAACAAGTAAAGCATTCAGTTAAAAACTTATTTTTTCGTATTGTCCAGCCGCGCATTAAGTGAAAGTTTCTAATTTCGAGAAAATATACGATACCGAACGTGATTCCGTTTAATGGCTTCAAATAAAACGAAATTTCCTGCAAACAACTCAATGCTTTGAGGACGGATGCCAATTACATCGAAGCATATTAAATCCTAGTCAAGAGATATGTCAAGAAGAAGTTAACCACCAACAATTACATCGATACCTTCTGCAGACAACCAACAATTAGCTGTGTTAAAAGAAATCATTAGGGGTCTCAAAGCAATAGGCCAACTAGGGTGACTTACGTGATCCATGGTTGATTTACATCATCGTAAACAAATTGGACGACGACAGCAGACAATTTTGGCAGCAGGAATCATCCAAGGTTGATCATCCCACATTTCAAGATCTCATCGAATGTCTCCAAACTAGAGCAGATACGCGTACGAGAGATTATCAACCGACCGATAACACGACCAAATATTAGTACCAATTTGATGTATCCATTGTGTCAAGTCGAGCATATGTTATACCATTGTACAAAATTCAGAGCGATGAACCGTAATGAAAGACGATTATTTATTACCGAGAAAAGGAGATGTTACAATTGTCTTAGTGACTCATACACCGTAAGCATATGCCATGTATAGCCACAGACGTCACAATAGCTTGTTACATATTCCGAATTCATCAAAACCCCAATTCGCATCACTCACATTACCATCGCCGGCCACTAACACCATACAACGATCATTCAACCTAAATTCAATTGATTCAATACCAACCATTACTTCAATCAACAAACCTTGTATCCATCAGCAATAAAGCAGTAATACCCATTCAAATCAAGTTACCATTAAGCAAAGTCAACTTCCAATCACTGCTACCAATCGCAGTTGTTTACGTTACCGATATCCATGGGCAGATGCAACCGTGCCGCATTTTATTAGACTCCGGTTCACATGCGTCATTTGTGACTGAAGAGTGTGTTTCCCACAATGCCTTATCTCGACATAAGGCCCACTAGGGGATTACCGACACTACAGCTCACTTCCACTAGGGAATTAACGACACTACAGCTCACTTCCTGATTTCCATCAAGACCAAATTTAATAGTAAATGCACTCATTTTACCTAAGTTAACAGTACCGATGCCATCAACAATCATGAACCCAAAATGTTGGCATCATCTGAAAAACTTACAATTAGCAGATCCAACATTTTTCCAACCGGGTCTCATCGACATTTTAATCGGGGCCGAATATTTCTTCGAGATCGTATCAAACGTCAAATTACCTGGCGTTTCCGGCACATTAATTGCGCAGACAACAATTTTCGGATGAGTCGTCACTGGGAATACGACAACCAACCATAGGAATGATTCTGTACAACTCAGTCTCTGTACGGAACTATATATCGACTGCTCGCTCCAAAGGTTTTGGGTCAGCGAAGAATTATCAATTACTAACATGCTAACCGGGGAAGAAGCCCAATGTGAAAACCATTTCGCCAAAACCCACCGACGAACCACAGAGGGCAGATTCATCGTACGATTACCTTTTGTCGAACCTAGAGAACCATTGAGAAGCACCAGAGATATGGCCATCAAGCGGTTATGTGCGATGGAAACCAAGTTTACCAAATTTCCTCATCTCAAACAAGATTTTTCGTCGTTTATTCAAAAATATATCAAATTAGGTTATATGGTACGCATATACCCAACCATTCCAAGTACCACCACCAAGCTAAGACTGGTGTTTGATGCCTCAACTAAATCCTCGACCAAAATATCACTCAATAACAACCTAATGGTGGGACCAATTATTCAAGATACTCTGTTCGCCATCCTAATCAGATTCCAAAAACACGCAATTGTGTTCACAAGTGACTTAGAGAAGATGTACTGCCAAATCCGAATAGCTCCAGAAGATGCGACATTCCAAAAAATTTTGTGGCGAGAATCACCGGATTTACTCATTGAAGACTTTCAACTGCTGACAGTAACTTATGGGACAACCTCCGCACCGTTTTTGGCAACAAAAAACTTAGCAACGGTTGCCGACAACAATTTGATCAAGTTCCCTTAAGCCGCAAAAGTCATTAAACAGGATATGTATATTGAAGACTTGATGTCCGGAGCCAATAACGAACATGACGCGAGTCTACTACAACACCAAATTATTGAAATCTTAGGATCAGCCGGCTTTCATCTACGAAAATGGACATTAACCGGTCTCCAAAGAGCGATGCATTCCAGTTCAAAGTGGCGATGAAGCCAGAAAACACCAATACCAAGCGCACAATGTTATCCGAAGCATCAAAATTATTTGATCCACTCGGGTGGTTGTCCCCATCAATTATTATGATAAAGCTCCTCTTCTAATCATTATGGCTCCTCAAGTTACAATGGGATGAACCTTTGCCAATCAGCATTTCGAAACGATGGCAAGAACTCAGGCAAGAATGGCACCAGTTAGACCAAATATCAATTCCTCGCCGGTTATCAACCGAAGAAGAGACATTTCAACCACACACAAACCAATCTAGTGTGTGCCAAAACCAGAGTTGCCAGGAGTCGCACTGGAAGTAGTAATCTCGAATCCGTTGCTTGAAGAATTAATAAAGCGGTACTCCAAATTTAATCCTAACATGAGTACAAGACGATGCCCTTGCTACCGAAATTTCGTGCCTCAAAACCAACAGAATTATTCCTAAAAATAGCAACCTAAACGCGTTAGATCCATTCGTCGATGCTCATGGAGTCCTACGAGAGGGCAGCAGAATTCGCCACACGATTATTGAATATCACCAAAAAGTTTCCGGTTATTTCACCAGCCAAACATGTCGTCACGAACTTAATTATTGACGAGACTCAAACCAAATATTTACACACAGCACAATCATTGATTGTATCCATATTACGACAAACATACTGGATACTAAATTAAAAAAATTTCGTCCGACAAAAATACACCGTTGCATCACATATACTCGATACAAGCTTCACAACCCCAAACAGCTAATGGGAGATTTACCATCTGCGTTTGTTTATTTAGGTTGTTCCGGATTCAAACATACGCGTTGAATCATCAGGTTCAAATTTTGGTAGACGACAAAGTTTTTGTATCGGTCGCTTAAAATACCCACTTTTCGTTTTGACATCTACAACTCGGACATTACCATCGTCACCAGGATATAGTTGCATGACTCGTCCTAACAACCATTGACTTGGAGGAAGTTGAGTGTCATGAATTAATACGATGTCATTTAACTCCAGATTTTCATGACGGTTTTGCTATTTCGATCGTATTTCTAGGGATGTTAGATATTGCAACTGCCAGTTCTTCCAAAAATGTTCAAACATTCGTTTCACAACTTCCCATCTTGCATGATGAGATACAGTTTGATCTTGGAGTAGCTCAGGAACTTGATATAGTCGTCGTCCTATTAAAAAATGGGCGGGCGTCAGAACATCAATGTCGTCAGTCTCTGCTTCACATAAAGGTCTAGAATTTAGGATGCCTTCGATTTGCGTGACCAACGTTGAAAATTTTTCTAATATTAGATAGACATCACCAACAGTTCTTGTGATTTGAACTTTCATCGATTTTACAGCACTTTTCCATACACCTCCTTGATGGGGAGCTCTCGATTAGATGAGATGTTATCGCAATTGTCGATCAAAAATTTTTGAATTTCTTCTAGGTAGTTCCTCGCTCCAACAAAGTTGGTACCATTATCACAATATATGATGTGACACAAACCACGCCTGCTAGTAAATCTTCGAAGGGCACCCAAAAATGATTCTGTGTTTAAATTCATGCAAACTTCTACGTGTATGGCATGTGTACAAAAGCAAATGAAGATACACAAATATGTTTTTACGGGAACTGAACCTCTTCGGCGCAATGGATGATTCTTGAACGGTCTACAGAAATCGACCCCGACGGTTCCAAATAGCACTGTGTGAATTAACCTCGCTTCAGGTAACTGCCCCATTATTTGCTGGGCCATTATTGGGTTCTGTTTCAGACAGCGCACACATATTCTGAACACTTTCTTGGCCACCTCCTTTCCTCGAAGCACCCAGAAGTTTTGATGTACTAAGCTGAGTAACAAATTGGTTCCTGGATGCTGATGAGATTCATGTGTGTCGTGTGTTATAGCAATCGCCACTGGTGATTTGTGCGATATAATGATGGGATGCCTGGTACTGTATGGTAGTAAAGCCTTTTGCAGACTGCCTCCCACCCTCATTATGTTGTTACCATCCAAAAAAGGATTTAATCCTTTCAGTTGACTTTTCACTGAAATGCGTTTCTTTAACTGCTAATTCTTTAAAGCACCTTGTTGATATAATAGATGCGGATCCCGTACCATATGTTACGATTTTCAATGCGGAAGGACGAATGTTTTGCTGTTCATCTCGCTAAAATATTATTTGGTGTTTGGCGTCATTTTCGTGGACCCATACCTGACGGTACATCTTCTCTATCTCCCCTACCAACACGTAACGATTCAGTCTAAAGCAAATTATGATTTTAAATAGACTTGATTGGATATTGGAACCAACCAGTAGATTCCCATTTAATGATAAACCGGCGGTAGATTTTGCGGAAGCATCAAATACCACTCGCAACTTAGTGGTGGTACTTGTGTCCTTTAAAATCCCATGATGTGGTAAAATTTAACTCTGGCGAAGTAATGTTGGCTCGATCTCAATCTTATTCATGTTGTGTACAATAATGTTGTGATAAATTTGCCATCCGCTGCCCGCTCGGTGGTAGCTCTAAATATTGACTCACATTTCTCCTCCTCTTCGGTGTAGCCATTTAAAGAAACATCATCAACATTTTCGACCTCCCAGAATCTTCGCAATGTCGCAATGTTGCGCAATGCTATCAATGTTGTAAACGATTTTGATTGATATGTCTCGTTGTCGGAGTTTCCACCTACAATCCATCCCAATTTTGTGTTTTGAGCAGCTAGTCTGGAGGAATCTAATTTCAGATGACCATTTTCGAGGAGGGAAAATATTCTATCTGCTCCAAGCAAAACATCAATTGGTCCAGGTTTAAAAAATTCCGGATCAGCTAAGCTAATAGTTTTGAGATTTCTTATGGCTGTGACATTAACTTCAATGGTAATGATGACGTAATATTCGGTATAATCAAAGCCTTTACTGTTATGACTGAGTCTGAATTAAATCTAGACATAAACCTGAATGAGGTGCTTCCGTTTGACCTACCCGCGCTAGCCTGCCCAATCCCGGCTATCAATATTCTTGCGTTAGTTCGTGGTAAACCTAATTTTTGCGTTAAAGCTTCTGTAATAAAAGATGATTGTGAAGCAGTATTCAGCAATGCTCGACATTGACGTTGTACGCCATGATTGTCTAAAATGTTAATTAGGGCAGTTGGGAGTATCGCTTGTAGGGTCGAATTTAGACATATCTTTTTATTTTCCAATTCGATACAACAGCTATCTAGTTCGACATGCATATTGTTAGTATTGTGTTCTTCTGTTACATCAGGTCGTGAAGTGTCTGTTGAAAGACTGGTAGATTTGACTTTGGCCGTTGCAACTAATACAACTTTCAGTAGGGGTGGAAGCAGTAAACTCAGGACTCAGCTTTTTCACCAAGTACCCGTAAACCACGTACTACCTCATCGGAGGTTTCCATTAGTTTTCTAATATTGGAAGCAGAGGCCAAATTCACCGAAGGTTGGTTCAAAAATGTGCGAATAAATGAATTAATTGTATGCCGCTTGCGAACATAACGCTTTCGGAGTTTTTACAAAGCCCCGATATAATTTGCTTCCGTTATTTTAAAATGCTTGATTAATGCAAAAGCTTCACCTTTAAGCAAACCCATTAAATATTGGAATTTCTGAGAAGCTGTAATTGAATCTTTTTCATGTAGACTGGAGGCAAATAGGTCAGAAAAGCTTTGCCACTCAGTATGGGTCCCCGGAGAAATAAGGGATATGCAGTTTCGCTAGTTTTACCCCAACAGATGTATTTACAGCACATGTCGTATCGTTATGGACGGTTCTATTCATGTCAGCAAGATCGCACTTTCTTATCCAACCATTTAATTTTCCCGCAATTGTGTAATAGGATTCTTCAGCATCTATTAATTTAGAATCCTCTGTTTCATCGATAGCAAATATTTTGCCTTCTAACTCTGTTATGGTGTCTAGTAATGTCTGTGCTCGCTCCAGCTTTGCGAGTTGGAGGCAAATTTATGTAATGGAAAGCCCGCAGTGCTAAGAATGTGTATTATGTTGTTGGCTAATACTAGTGTTGATGGCACGTCGACTCCTCCACTCAGAAGGTCATCCACATAAAAATCATATAGTATCGCATTAGATGCCTGAGGATATTCGGTTTTTGATTCAAATCCCAACTGTTGGAGAGCTCGTGTTGCTAAGAAAGGAGCAGCTGATGTGCCATACGTGACGGCTACCAGACGGAAATGTCTAAATTGTGTAGTAGGGCTATCACGCCATACAATCCGTTGGTAATCACAATCGCGTGGGTCGACTCGAATCTGGCGATACATGCGTTTGATGTCTGCCGTCAATGCTATTGGGTGTAAGCGAAATCGCAGCAGATTGCTAATTAATTCAGGTTGCACCGTTGGACCCACTAAAAGTTTGGAATTTAGCGAGATCGAAGAGGATGTCTGCTGGCCTGATGACTGGATGGAATGGCAAGTAGCAGTGCTCAGCGATGAAATCGAGGTTTTCGGGCTGGAATTCCGACATATGATTGAGCGTCTGGTATTCGTCCATGAATAGTTTGTATATGCATTTCGTAGATCTGCCTGACGTTGAAGCTTTGATTCAATGGATTTGAATCGCGAGATGGCCTGATGAAGCGAGCTTCCTAGTCGTTTCTCATCTTTTGCAAAGGGGAGTCTTACAACAAACCGACCCGAAGCATCCCTGGTGTGAATAGTTATAAACAATTCCTCACAGTATTTTTGCTCAGGAGTTAATATTGCTTTGGCTGGCAGTTCTTCTAGCTCCCAAAACTTGCGTAGCGTTTGATCGATGTTGAATTCGATGTTGCAATGCCACGCGCTGGTTGCCTTTCGCCTCACCTCCTGAAATAATCCATCCGAATGCTGAATTTTGCGCGATGTGGCCGTTGGTTCCTGTGATTTGCCCTTGTCGTAGAATTTTAAAGAAGTGATTTGCCCCCAGAATGATATCGATATAGCGACACAGCTGATTAAGAGGGTCGGCGATTTGTAGTGATTTTAATTCCTTCCAGTTATTAAGGACTTCAGTAGTCAATCGCGGCAACTTTGATGTTAACTTGTCCAAAATGAATACATTTAACTCTTTAACAAAATCAGCGTCTACTCGTGATGTGACGGTAAGCGCTGTCCGACCCTTCATTGTTGCATTCGAAGCTATGCCAGTGATTGGAATCCGGCTAAATTTAGTTTTTAGTTTCATACATAATTTATAGTTATTGTTTTTCAGGTGTGTTGGAATGTTGCGGTTTCCAGTTGTTACCAGTGTGAGTGGCGGTGTGGAAAAATATCAACGCTAACATTTTTTAAAATGTTTTAGTACTATTTGTATAGTTAAGATTCTTTCAACAACTAGTTGAAACTAAATAAATGTTGAATTTTGAGTTCGCGTTTTAAAATATTTAAGTACAGTAAACTTTGAAAAGTGATTTGAAATTTGAAATCTAAATTCAATAGCAATCACATATTTTATGGTACCCGACCAATGGTGGTCATAAGAAATGTAGGATATGATTTGCTTAAATACATGGTAGCTCGCTACCTTCATTTTACAATATTTTGTTGTCAAGACAATACCTCTGTAAAATTCTTCCAGATAGAAAATTTCTACGCCAATCAATATGTATTTGTTAGAAAATGTAAATCAAAAAATCTCGTTTTTCGTCTTTGTATAAATATACGCAATGATTAAAAATCATTTCACATGAAATATCCGATTCTTATTTACATGAATAGAGATAATTTAAATCGACAACAGAAGCAAGTACAAGAAAATAAATAAAATACCGTATCTATCTTAACAATGTATACACCAGACGTAATCAAAATTTTTCTTCTATGGTTTAGCATCTGTATACGACAAATTTTTTTTGATTTCACTAAATTTATTTCCCGCATTGTATTCAAGCTCGAATTTAAAGTAAAACGACACCCAAATCGATTTCTATCACAATCAAAAATTTTATATCGCACAAATCAAATACTATTCCACCGTATGAACACTCTCGTTTCGTAAAAAATGATCCCCCACAGTAATTTTTGTGTGTAAATTGTAAAAAAAAAAACATTTTATCTAAACGATAAAGACGACGACGATAAAATAACAAAAAAATAAATCATTCAAACTTCTAATTTTACAATTCATTTGACATATCAAGCAAAGTAGAAAAGCAGCTTCAACGCAGTGTTATATGTAGGTATACAGCAATAGCAACAACACCGACACGAATAAAGTGGATAATCTTAAATATTTACATTAGATTAAGTAGATCAACTGTGACGAATTCACATTAAATTATCGAAATAAATATTTCGCGATTTTTTTTTTTGCTTTATATATTTATGGTTTCTTAATTACTCGATTATGTTCCCATTTTTATTTCCCATTCAACCGCAGATACGATTCAATTATGTCACGAATGAATAGATAAGATAGCCCGTATAATTATGGTTGAGGATTGGGTATTGATTTTGAATTTATTTGCTTCGATTATAGTCGCCGACCCATATTTGAAAATACGTAATTACTGATGCTGCGTTTGCGGGTACATTTTACCTTCCACATCCTTATTGTACCAAAATAACTTTAATTTAATTTATCCGAAATGTTTGTTTTTTTTATCTACTATCATTTGTACCCATATATAAACACAGATAGATAGTGTGTACCCATTTTTATGATTTTTAAATCGAAACAGATGTTGTTACCGGAAAATTTCTTGTTTTCCACCAAAAAAAGGGAAAAAAAATTGTCTGGATTTAAATGAAAAATCATGAAAAATTATTATGTAGAACAGAATGACGAATACAAGTCAATCTGTTCTCGCTCCGTATCTGTCACATTGTATATACTATATATGTACATACTCCTATATAAACACAGTTTAGAGATGGAAATTTTATTTTGTTATCTAATTTTTATCAAATTGTTTTTGATGAGGTGATATTTATTCGGTTTTTGTGGTAATGGTTAGAAATTTGTATTTGTTCGACTGTGCATACACTCGTATAGTATAGACAGATAGGGAGAAAATTATGTAGATATTTTGTCAGTTTTGAATCGTTTTTTTTTTGTACAGATTATTTTAATTTGTGTTCAAACTGTACATTTTATTTTTGTTCTTTTAAGGAATTCCGGATTTGGTTTTCAACTAGTATACGATTTTAATTTTAGAATATATTAAAGTTCCATTTTTGGTTGTCTTGAATTTAAAATTATACAACACGCTATTTGAAAGAGTCTACATCGAATTGTAACAAAGTAAAATTAAAAATCAAATATGAAAGCTCAGTTTAAGCTAGCAAAGTTGCTAATTTGCTTACAATGTAGTATCGAGAATGAAACCCTAAAAATGCTGTGGAAATGAAAGTGAATGGTCAAACGAAAAAACTAAGTTAAAGAATAAATAACGAGTCCATATTAAATAATACCAAAATGTAAATTTTGCTCGTACAATTTTTATAAAAACATTTATAATAAAGACGCATTTAGATATTGTTGCTCTCTGTAGGAGGCAATTGGTTCTAATGGTATCCCTATATGCTTCATTCGGCTTTTTCTGTTTTAACAAACATAATTAACACTGCTACTGCTTTGACTAAATCTATTTTTCCGATGGGATGGATGGAAGATTACACATATCCGCTATTGGGAAGGTACCTAAGCCAGAAACTATACAAGACTTTCGAATACCCAGTATACTTCCTTGCTTATCTAAGGTAATTGTAAAAATTTTGAAATTTCAGATAATAAGTCATATTTATAGTTTTCTATGTGGGTTTCGAGATAGACCCAGTACAACTTTTGCATTTATTAAAATTATAGATATGATTTGAGTTTATCTGTTGCCAAAAGTAAAGTGCTTTTGGTTGTGCTTCTAGATTTTCTAAAGCTTTTCACAGCGTTAACCATAAAATTCTGCTCCATGAGTTGCACTCAGACATTAATTTTTCTAATTCTGTGTTTCAGATTTTGGCTTCAAACCTATCGGATAATTATCAAATTGAATGAAAAGTTGTACAACGAGAGATTGTTGACTTCTAGAGTTCCTCTGCGTTCAATCTTGGGCCCCTTGTTATTAAAGATATTTAAAAAAGAGATTAGAAACTGCAAAGCTCAAAAAATTGTAAAAAGTTCAAGAGTATGAACCAGCCGATCGTTGGTCATTTGTTAACAAACATAAACTTTGCAAAAGATGTTTACATAATCATCGTAACAAATGTGCTTTCGATAAAGTTTGTAATGTGAACGGTTGTCCGCGCAAACACAACTATCTCTTACACAACCAAAATCTTCATTCCGATGTACCGATAAACAATACACCATCGTCATCGAATACCACATCGTCGCCAAAAACACAATCAACATCAATGCCGATTGAATCACAAGATGAAAGTTCATCGACTAAAATGGAGTTGTACTCAAATCATGTGCCTTCCACTTCGAAAATGCACGCAAAACATTACGGTGCAACGCAAATACTCTCGCGAGTGGTCCCAGTGGTTCTATTCGGCAAAAAGCTTAGTGTCAAAACTTACGCTTTCCTCGACGAAGGTTCACTCGTAACAATGATCGATGAAAATTTGGCCAAACATCTGGAATTGAAAGGCCCCCCGTATATCTCGAATTACAATGGACCGGCGGAAACACACGAACCGAAATAAACAGCTTGCGTACTTCTTTTAAAATTTCTGGTATCGGTAATCCGAAACAGTATCAAATGGATGACGTATACATCGTGAAATCATTGGAGCTTCCAAGACAGTCGACCCCTATCGAGATCACAAAATACGAACATCTACGCGATTTACAAATAAAGGAGTACACAAACGCAAAACCACAGATCCTTATTGGTGCGGATCACGTACAATTAACTAGCACAGTTCAATTACGCGAAGGGCATCGAGGAAGCCCGTTGCAGCAAAAACCAGAATCGGATGGGCAATTTACGGGCCGTATTGCTCAAGCGGGTATAATTCACCACCGTTTTTCGGATTTCATCGCATAGCTCTGCGATCACCAAATGATGAACTTCACGATATTGTCAAAGACTTTTTCTCCATCGAAAACTTCGGTGTAGCTTGTCCAACAAAGTTACCCGAATCGAAAGCATATGAAAGAGCACGAACGAATATGAAACAGGACTTCTCTGGCGATACGAGAATGTCAAATTACCAGACAGCATGCCCGTGGCAATTCGTTGTTGTGCAAGTTTGAAAAACAAAATGATTCGTGAACCTGATACAGCCGTTATTCTGAACAACGAAATTTCGAAGTACGTTCAAAGTGGGTACGCGCACCAAGGAAATCGATGACACAAATGATAGAACCTGGTATTTACCAGTTTTCTCCGTCAAGAATCCGAACAAACCTGAAAAAATACGAATAGTTTGGGATGCTGCAGCGGAGGTCAACAAAACATCGCTCAACTCTGTTCTCTTGCCTGGTCCAGATTTACTCTCACCGCTCCGCGATATTCTTTTTCGTTTTCGAGAGTATTCAATCGCGATATCGGGTGACATTCGTGAAATGTTTCACCAGGTAAAGATAAGAAAATCAGATCAAAACTCCCAACGATTTCTTTGGCCAAGTTTAACAGTATTATTAACCAGTATTAACGGTTATGGCATTTGGCACATGTTGTTCTCCGAGCTCAGCCCAGTTCGTCAAGAACAAAAACGAAATGCTATTCCAAGAGGAATGCCAAGAAGCTGTTAACGAGATCATCAAAAATCACTATACGTGGACGACTGGTGGTCTAGTTTTAGTATAGAAGAAGAAGCTGTCAAGATCATCAAAGATGTCGTTCGTATTCATGCAATGGGTGGATTTCTCATTCACAAATTTATCTCCAACTCGCAAAATGTTCTTCAACAAATTAATGGATACGCTGAATATGAAGCAAGAAATCTAATTTTAGGTGGCGAAAGTGAAGCTCGCGCCTTCGGTATATGGTGGTCTACAACAGACGACGCATTTTTCTACTCATTGAATGTTAAATGTGCCGGTGAAAACATCATCAATGGCGAACGAGCACCCACGAAAGAAAACATCATCAATGGCGAACGAGCACCCACCAAACGAGAAGTCTTGAGAGTTTTAATGATGATATATGACCCGCTCGGGTTAATCGGATTTTTTATCGTCTACATGAAAATCGTCCTCCAGAAAATCTGGAAATGCGATATTGGATGGGATGATCCAATCATTTCTGAACACTATGATATGTGGCTTTTAATCTTATCGTCTTTTCATTTGTTTATTATGCTTGTATTCATAAACTGATGTCACACAGCATGTGCAATTTTCAGGAATAATTTCATTTAAAATATTGGCTACAAAAAGCCGAAATGCTTAGGGTGAGTCGATTTTTTTTTTCACCAGTTTTCAAAATACTTACGCAGGGCTGTAATCAGTCGTTTCAACGATTAAGTGTACAGATAATATCCTTTCAATCCATATGGAAAAAGTTTCAATATTATGTGAATACCTGTCATTATTTTGTGCAAGTAACTCATTTAATTACTTTACCAACCTTTTTAATTTACCTTTTTGGTATAGAATACAGAATCAAAAACCTTTTCATACAAAAATCAATTTGGATAAGAATAAGAATTTTTTATACCTTTATATCGACGTAGAGTTCGGATTAACATGTTTTATAACACAAAACTGATTTTTCATTATTTTTTATTTATTTTAATTAAATTTTTTAACTTCAATCTTAATAATCGGATAATTAATCAATAAAAATAAAATTAAAAATAATCCTTTGTGTGCGTACATGTATAGTAAATTTGGAATATAAATTTAATAAATTAAAGCTATTTGCTCTTGATTGCTGTTCATGCTACTATTATATGTAGATAGTTTACAAATACAGTGGGTGGTATAATTATAACATCAATTATGCGGCTTTAAACTTATCTATATATAAATAGGATTTATCCCAATTTGTTAAAATTATTTTTGTTCCATTTACAAAAGTGGTTTAAAAAAAGATTCAAATATTCTAATTTGTATAAGTAATATAGATGTACGTGCTGGAGCCTAATTCTCTACCTTATAACGAATAATATCAAGGCGTCGACTATATTTATACATTAACTATATATACCCCAACTGCTAATATGGTAGGGTAAATGTAAACAATATAAATTAAAAATTTAACAATTTTCCAACAACAAAAAGATCCAATTTAAATTATAAAACATAAATAATAGTGTATAATAGAGAATCCTTATATATGTAGAAGGTTTGGGTCTGGTATTTTTTTTGTTACAGTTATTTCTAGAACTACCCAACCAAAATAGACTATTACCGCATACAAACACACACACACACCCTCAAGTTTCAGGAATTAAAATAATTTTATGTATACAATACGAGTACATAAAATTACACATACGGAATATACGAATCGAAATTTTTTCAGTTTAATTTCCACTTAGTTTTCTATAAATCTGTGTAGCTGCTGTATACTTGAATGGCTTAAAATTAAAATTTAGATTTAGATTTTTTGTTAATGATAACACCAGTATCGGATTTAATAGGTTTTTTGTGGAAGAGATAACTTGTGTTGGATAATTTGATTTCGAATTTTGAAGAGCTGATAAGTTTTCGAAAGGGGTTATATTGAATTATTGAAAATAGTTATAAAAATGAAATTTCTCAAGTTTGTTAAATTATTTATCAAGTTCCGGAGATTTAAGTGGAAATTTTTTCATCTATTGATCGGTTTAATCAAATGGTTCTCAATGATTGTATAAATTATTTTTATTTAATATTTTATATTAAAGAGAATTCCTTGGTCCATTCTAACACAAACCGCAGCAACACTGATGAATTACTTAGCCTTTAATTGAATTTTGCAATCTGGGTAGAATCCACACCAGGGTGTACATTTATCACCCTCCCAAGTAGTCATTGACTTGGATATAAGTTGTCTTCTCTGATGATGACTACGCCGTCGACCTCAAGTTGTTCTGTTTTGTGCTTCCATTTAAAACGTTGCTGCAATGTTATCAAATAATCTTGATTCCATCTTCGCCAAAACCCTTGAATAAGATGTTGTATATTTTGCCACCTGGATAATTTGTTGGGTACAACTGGTACTTCGTCTAACCAGGGTTCAGGAATGATTGTTAATGATTCTCCCACTAAGAAATGTGCAGGCGTTAATATTTGTAAATCATCTGGATCATCGTTTATTCGGCATAATGGTCTCGAGTTAAGTAGTGATTCGATCTGTGTTACTAATGTCGTCAGCTCCTCAAAGGTGAGATTAATATTGGATACTCTTTTTAGGTGGTACTTGAATGACTTCACAGCTGATTCCCACAACTCCAAACTGAGGAGCGTGGCGAGGATTAAACTGGAAATGAATGCCTTTCTGCAACAGAAAATTAGAGATTAATGGATTGCTTGATTGTTGTATAATCTGTAATTTCAATTTTTGCAATTCTCTGTTAGCGCCAATAAAATTTGACCCGTTGTCACACCAAATCTCTTTGGGATTTCCTCGTCGGGACGTAAAGCGTCTGAGTGCTGCTAGAAATGACTCAGTGTCGAGGCTGCTTACAACTTCCAAGTGTACCGCCTTGACAGCTAAACACACGAACACTGCTACGTACGCCTTTTCCGAAGATGGAGAATTTTACTTTTATTGCGTTTGATGTATAATGGGCCAGCATAATCCAATCCAGTTTTAAAAAATGGGCGGTTTTGATTACACCGTACTTCTGGTAAATCGGACATTTTTTGCTCGTTCGTGTACAGCCGGTATCGGATACATACCGTACAGGATTTTATACACCTTTTGATCGTGTATCTAGCCCCAATCATCCAATATCGCTGCCTGACAACGCTCAACGTCAGTGCATTTCCAGCATGCATATGATTAATATTAATATTGTGCACTATTATTTCATAAATTCTGTGGTTTTTTGGCAATATTACAGGATGCTTAGTAGAATAGGTAAGTGATGCTTTTCTGAGCCGACCTCCGACTCTGAGTAATCCGTCTGAATCAAAAAATGGATCGAATGTTGATAATTGATTCTTTAGTGGTAATGGTGACTTTTGAGGAAGTGTTGATATTTCTGATTTGAATGCAGTCTGTTGAACGCTGCACAGGATTACAGTTTCTGCATCATTCAAGTCAGCTGGAGTTATTGGTACATGTAATTGTCCCGTTAGCTTGTTTCTCCGTGTACGGCTGCCAAATCGTAAAACATACACCATTATTTTTCTTATTTTGAACCATGATGAAAACTTTTCTAGTATTGTTGACACTACATCATGTTCAATCGTCACCTCAGTTAATACGTTGATGAATTTGGCCCTTTCTTCACTCGAAGCTACGTCAATGTCTCGTGGTGCTGACTTTGTCTCGGGCCAGTTACATTCTGTTTCCTTCAACCAATGTGGACCACACCACCAGAGGTTTGACTCTAATAATGCTCGCGGTTTTACCCCCCTTGTTATTGCATCAGCTGGATTGCCCTTTGAATTAATATGTTGCCATTGGTGTCTGGGTATTGTCTCCAGTATAATTGCAGTGCGATTTCCAATAAAACTCTTCCAGCGCCGAGGCACGTCAGATAGCCAATGGAGTACTATCATTGAATCCGTCCATGCGAAAACTTCTATTTCATTGTAGGATAGTGATTCAAGGAAAAAATGCACCAATTTACATAATGTAACCGCTCCATTTAGCTCCAATCGAGGCAGTGATACTTATTTAATTGGTGCAACTTTACTTTTCGCAGTTATAATGTTGATACTAATTTCGCCGAACTCGTTTACGCTTCTTAAGTATATTACGCTGCCATATGCAGCCTCGGATGCGTCACAAAATGCGTGTAGTTGAAATCGGGTTGCGTTTGGTAATGCTGTTAGGCGCCGCGGAATTTCAATTGCTTCTAATTCTGGTAACGAGTTGTGAAGTTCGTGCTAAGTATTTATGATGTTGTTTGGTAGGGTACTGTCCCATTCAAGTTTAAGTAACCATAATTTCTGCAACAAAATTTTAGATAAAATTGTGTTTGGCGATCCCAATGGATCGTAAATCTTAGCTATAGTTGAGAATATTTTCCTTTTGGTCCACTTTAAATTAACTGGGCCTTTCTGCACTTTAAACGAGAAGGTGTCTGGTTTAGCTTTCCAGCTAATTCCCAACGTTTTAATGGATGAATCATCTTCGATTAACTTTGACACATTTTCTATTTCTTCCTGAGCAAATGAGTTCAAAAATTCTTCTGCATTAGATTTCCACTTCCTTAAGTTGAATCCGCCCTTCTTCAAAATGTCGTTCAGTTCGGTTTTGAGTGCTACAGCTTCTGAAACACTACCACATCCCGTTAGCAAATCATCAACGTAGAAGTCGTGGTTGATTACGTGTGCTGCCACTGAGTTACATTCCTCAGACGATTCCGCTACCTTTTTTACCGTTTTAATTGCTAAGTACGGTGCACATGCAGTCGGATAGGTAACCGTATTCAATTTATACGTTTTGATTTCTTCGGTCGGAGTATCACGCCAAAGAATCATTTGATAATTGGTGTCGTTTGGGCTTACTAGAATCTGCCTGTACATTTTCTCGATATCTGCTACGAGGGCGATTGGATGTTTTCGAAACTTTAATAGTATTTTAGACAGATCTGTCTGAATATTAGGACCAATTTGCAGGACATTGAGCGACCACCCCGTACTAGTTTTGCAAGAAGCGTCAAATACGACTCTCAGTTTAGTTGTACTGCTGTCGGATTTGAGAACTGCATGGTGCGGCAGTTAGTAGCCTTTGTCATCTTGGAATTTCGTCTGCTGACATACATGTCATATGTTGAAGCGCAATGTATTCTTGCATGCAGGATTTGTACGAGTCAAAAAACGCAGGATCTCGCAAGAACTTCCTTTCCATTGCCATTAACCGCTGATATGCCGCTTTGTACGAACTACCTAATGTAGGTCTCGGATTATTAAAAGGTAGCTGAACTAAGAGTTGGCCATTGTCAGCTCTGGTTGTTGTTCGCTCGTAAAAGGTGTTGCATTCATGCGTAGTGAGAGCTGGATTGCTCTGCGATGGAATCTCTTACATTTCCCGAAACCTTTTTAATTCTTGATTTAGGTTCTCATTAGTAATCTGGATAACGGGTTCTGTCGTGGCGTGCAGGTTGACTAGGTTAGAATGTGATTCACTTAATGATCCCGCTATTATCCAGCCTAGTTTAATAGGGCTCGATACAGCTGAAGCTTTCCGGTACGTGATTGAATGTATACCCTTTCCGTGGGAAGCACTGTGGTTAACGAGGAGTAGTGTGTGTGTGTGTAGTACTTGTGTCTTCTGGCTAGTTTCTTGCGTTGATTCAATTATAGACTTTGTAGCTTGGATAAGTGGTCTCATGTTCGGATCTGGTCCAATGACACGTGATGACTTGTGGACGGTTAACTTGTTTGATGATCTTCGTTGTTCCGTTGGTGTATTAATGTATTATGTCGCTTATTGCAAATGACAAATGAGGCATGATGACCTTGCAAAACATTTCGCGCTAATGTGTCCCTTCCTTAAGCAATTTTTACATAAATTTTTGTCTGAAATTAATTTCAATCGAGCCTCTAAATTCATGTTTTTAAATTCTGGACACTTAAATATTGGATGGTTTTGATGACAGGCTTTCGATAACAGTGTGCCTGGCGGTGACCTTTTCATTCGTTGCGTCGCAGATTTCTAAGGCGTCACATCTTTTATTTAGGAATTCTAATAGGTTTTCACATGTTGGAAAGTTTTTTCCTACAGATTCGGTTGCCCACAATTGTTTGGATTCTTCATCGATTTTGCCTAATAGAATGTGGATGAGCCACGGATCGCGTGTTTCAACGTTCGGTCCAAGTGCTCTCAGCCCACGAATTACTTCATCAGACGATTCACTTATTCGCCGCAAGTCTCTTCCGTTACTATGTGCACATGGTTTCTGCTCTAAGAAGGTTTGGACTAATGCGGTCACTATAGGCGTCATTTTGTTGTAACGATTGCATGTTTTTTCCCAAGCTTCTGCGTAATTATTGTCTATTATGGGAAAATGCCTAATTAATGCCGCAGCTTCCTCCTTTAGCAAGCCATTGAGCATTTGCAATTTGTGAGCACTACTAATGCCTTGATAGTTATGCACAGTGGTTTTGAACAAGTCGTGGAACGATGCCCAATATTTATAGTCACCCGTAAATGGCTCAATATTAATTTTGGGTAACCGAATATGTTTTGATGTGTTTACACCTTCGTAAAAAGTCCTTTGTTGCTCAATGAATTGTACTAACGTGCCATTCAACTCTTGCGTGGCATTAGATTCACCTTGAATGTTACTACATGCTCCGCGTAGTAATGCTCGCGCCTTATGGTATAACTCGTCCACCTCTTCAGTTATCGGTTCATATGTTTGGTTTTCGAACAACTGTAACTCGAGTTCACTGAAGGTTTCATACCGACTCTCGAGGAATTTCAATCTCGCTTTGCTATCTTCGACTGTGGCAGCTGCATTAATTTTCTCCGCAAACCGCAATACCGACAGTAGTTAAGTGTGAGCTCGATCACGTAACCGAATTAATCGGTCGGCTATGGTTTATTTATTGTAACACGTTTTCACTGAATTTCGCTTAACCACAAAATTATAAAGTTTGTTCACCACGCGGTCTTACTCCGTTCATTATCGCGTGATATAGAACCGGTTTATCGAGCGCAACAAAAACAAAAAATAAAATAATAATGCCACGCGGATTCTATCTCGCACCGGGACTATCCCGTTATTACGGACGTTTTAAACTTAAGTACAATACTTAGAACAAATTTGTACTTAACTGATTTTGTATAGTTGAAATTCCCGGGTTTCGGCACCAAAAAATGTTTGTGATTATGTCTGCGGGATAGCCTGGGGTAATTCGTCCGCCGTTCGTATTCGATAAATCCGATGACTTGTTGTCGCTCCGCTTGTGGGTTGTAAAGTTACAGTAGCAATTTTCCAAAGTCCGAAGTGAATGCTGAGGTCCAAATTGTTTTTCAATAGATTGCCGTGTCCGGGTAGAGAGCTGGGGTCAATTATTAAAGTAGGTATGTTTGGATGTCCAGGAAAAATGCAGGTCAAAAAATATAAAAATCACTTTTTCTCTAATTAATTCGCTTTATATTCACACTTGTTGTTGACACTTGAAAGTATTTTTTTAAGTGATTTAATTTTTGCTTTCACAAAAATTGTACAATTTTTTAATAATTATAATACAGTGACATCTACCCTTTGTAACATAGATTAATACTTTTTCTATGTTTTAGTACGACTATGTTCATGATTTACTCTATTGCAATGTAGATGTCTCTGTATCTTAGTATTGTTACGTTTTTGCCTTGTCACTAAAGGTTCGTATCACTGGATTGTGAATAATACAAAATCAATTTAATTTCTCTCCAACGAATTTATTTATTTCACACAAGAATTATTACAGCACAGTTTATCAATAAAAATTCACAAAATCACTTTAAACAATTTTTACACAATTTTACTATTCACTTATAATTCTTATTTCGCACTACAACATTTTTTAAATCACTTTTTAATCACTTTTTACTTTCTTCACACTGTCGCTTTCCAAATATTACTGATCCAATTCGATTTCGTTCCCCTTTTTATATACACAAACCAACTTCTAGAAAGCTCATGATTTTTCTAGTTAGAATAGTGTAGAACAATTTTATCATGGAAAATTCCATTTAGAACAGTTTAACATTGAGCTATTAATTTAAAGTTATTCTATTACACACTAGGTATCACCGTCACAGTATTGTTACGTTTTTGCCTTGTCAAATAAGGTTCGTATCACTGGATTGTGAATAATACAAAATCAATTTAATTTATCTCCAACGAATTTATTTATTTCACACAAAAATTATTACAACACAGTTTATCAATAAAAATTTACAAAATCTCTTTATATAAATTATTCTTAAATTTTACTGTTCACTTATAACTTTTATTTCCACAAAAACACTTTTTAATTCACCTTTTTAATTCCTTTTTAATCTTTACTCTATCGCTTACCAAATATTACTTATAATCTTACAAGTTTACTCTATCGCGTTCCGAATACTAATAATCCAATTCGATCTTGTTCGCCTTTTTATATACACAAACCAAACTTCTCAAAAGTTCATGACTTTTCCTGTTAGAATAGCGTAGAAACATTACGTAACAATTTTATCATGGAAAATTCCATTTTAGTACAGTAAAACACAGAGCTAATAGTTTTACTTATTCTATTATACACTAGGTGTCACCGTCACAGTATTGTTACGTTTTTGCCTTGTAAATCAAGGTTCGTATCACTGGATTGTCAATAATACAAAATCAATTTAATTTATCTCCAACTAATTTATTTATTTCATTCAAAAATTATTACAACACAGTTTGTCAATAAAAATTCACAAAATCAGTTTAATTTTTATTTCGCACTACAACACTTTTAAATCACTTTTTAATCTTCACACTGTCACTTTCCAAATACTACTAATCCAATTCGACTTCGTTCGCCTTTTTATATACACAAACCAAACTTCTAGAAAACTAATGACTTTTCCAGTTGGAATAGCGTAGAAATATTACGTAACATTTTTTATCATAGAAAATTCCATTTTAGTACAGTTACAAATTGAGCTATTCATTTAACTTCTTCTATTACACACTAGGTGTCACCGTCACAGAATGAAGTAAGTTTTGTTATTTTTATAAATGTCAAATACATCAACATATGTATAATAAATAAATTTGGTTGTCAAAATGGTAAGTTTTTATATAGTGCAAATTTTCAATAAAATTGAATTTTCTAAGAAATGTTTAAAAATAATCGAGAAATCAAAATGAGAATTGTCACAGCAATTGATAAAATTGAATTTTCTAAGAAATGTTAAGAAATAATCGAGCAATCAAAATGAGAATTGTTACAGCAATTACAGGCCCCGAAACCTATTGATAGAGGTATCAACCATCGTAATCGGACCATTTTAGATTTTTGCCGCCCAAAAACTTGTGGGCTATAGCACAGTTAATTTTCAATAAAATTGAATTTCCTAAGAAATGTTTAGAAATAATCGAGCAATCAAAATGAAAATTGTTACAGCAATTACAGGTCCCGAAACCTATTGATAGCTATTGATAGAGGTATCAACTATCGTAATCGGACAATTTTAGATTTTTGACGCCCATAAACTTGTGGGCTATAGCACAGTTAATTTTCAATAAAATTGAATTTTGTAAGAAATGTTTAGAAATAATCGAGCAATCAAAATGAAAATTGTTACAGCAATTACAGGTCCCGAAACCTATTGATAGAGGTATCAACCATCGTAATCGGACAATTTTAGATTTTTGACGCCCATAAACTTGTGGGCTATAGCACAGTTAATTTTCAATAAAATTGAATTTCTAAGAAATGTTAAGAAATAATCGAGCAATCAAAATGAGAATTGTCACAGCAATTACAGGTCCCGAAACCTATTGGTAGAGGTATCAACCATCGTAATCGGACAATTTTAGATTTTTGACGCCCATAAACTTGTGGGCTATAGCACAGTTAATTTTCAATAAAATTGAATTTTGTAAGAAATGTTTAGAAATAATCGAGCAATCAAAATGAAAATTGTTACAGCAATTACAGGTCCCGAAACCTATTGATAGAGGTATCAACCATCGTAATCGGACAATTTTAGATTTTTGACGCCCATAAACTTGTGGGCTATAGCACAGTTAATTTTCAATAAAATTGAATTTTCTAAGAAATGTTAAGAAATAATCGAGCAATCAAAATGAGAATTGTCACAGCAATTACAGGCCCCGAAACCTATTGATAGACGTATCAACCATCGTAATCGGACCATTTTAGATTTTTGCCGCCCAAAAACTTGTGGGCTATAGCACAGTTAATTTTCAATAAAAGTGAATTTTCTAAGAAATGTTTAGAAATAATCGAGCAATCAAAATGAAAATTGTCACAGCAATTACAGGTCCCGAAACCTATTGATAGAGGTATCAACCATCGTAATCGGACCATTTTAGATTTTTGCCACCCATAAACTTGTGGGTTATAGCACAGTTAATTTTCAATAAAATTGAATTTCCTAAGAAATGTTAGAAATAATCGAGCAATCAAAATGAAAATTGTTACAGCAATTACAGGTCCCGAAACCTATTGATAGCTATTGATAGAGGTATCAACCATCGTAATCGGACCATTTTAGATTTTTGCCGCCCAAAAACTTGTGGGCTATAGCACAGTTAATTTTCAATAAAATTGAATTTCCTAAGAAATGTTAGAAATAATCGAGCAATCAAAATGAAAATTGTTACAGCAATTACAGGTCCCGAAACCTATTGATAGCTATTGATAGAGGTTTCAACCATCGTAATCGGACCATTTTAGATTTTTGCCGCCCAAAAACTTGTGGGCTATAGCACAGTTAATTTTCAATAAAATTGAATTTCCTAAGAAATGTTTAGAAATAATCGAGCAATCAAAATGAAAATTGTTACAGCAATTACAGGTCCCGAAGCCTATTAGTAGAGGTATCAACCATCGTTATCGGACAGTTTTAGATTGTTGACGCCCATAAACTTGTGGGCTATAGCACAGTTAATTTTCAATAAAATTGAATTTCCTAAGAAATGTTTAGAAATAATCGAGCAATCAAAATGAAAATTGTTACAGCAATTACAGGTCCCGAAACCTATTGATAGAGGTATCAACCATCGTAATCGTACAATTTTAGATTTTTGACGCCCATAAACTTGTGGGCTATAGCACAGTTAATTTTCAATAAAATTGAATTTCCTAAGAAATGTTTAGAAATAATCGAGCAATCAAAATGAAAATTGTTACAGCAATTACAGGTCCCGAAACCTATTGATAGAGGTATCAACCATCGTAATCGGACAATTTTAGATTTTTGACGCCCATAAACTTGTGGGCTATAGCACAGTTAATTTTCAATAAAAGTGAATTTTCTAAGAAATGTTTAGAAATAATCGAGCAATCAAAATGAAAATTGTCACAGCAATTACAGGTCCCGAAACCTATTGATAGAGGTATCAACCATCGTAATCGGACCATTTTAGATTTTTGCCACCCATAAACTTGTGGGTTATAGCACAGTTAATTTTCAATAAAATTGAATTTCCTAAGAAATGTTAGAAATAATCGAGCAATCAAAATGAAAATTGTTACAGCAATTACAGGTCCCGAAACCTATTGATAGCTATTGATAGAGGTATCAACCATCGTAATCGGACCATTTTAGATTTTTGCCGCCCAAAAACTTGTGGGCTATAGCACAGTTAATTTTCAATAAAATTGAATTTCCTAAGAAATGTTAGAAATAATCGAGCAATCAAAATGAAAATTGTTACAGCAATTACAGGTCCCGAAACCTATTGATAGCTATTGATAGAGGTATCAACCATCGTAATCGGACCATTTTAGATTTTTGCCGCCCAAAAACTTGTGGGCTATAGCACAGTTAATTTTCAATAAAATTGAATTTCCTAAGAAATGTTTAGAAATAATCGAGCAATCAAAATGAAAATTGTTACAGCAATTACAGGTCCCGAAGCCTATTAGTAGAGGTATCAACCATCGTTATCGGACAGTTTTAGATTGTTGACGCCCATAAACTTGTGGGCTATAGCACAGTTAATTTTCAATAAAATTGAATTTCCTAAGAAATGTTTAGAAATAATCGAGCAATCAAAATGAAAATTGTTACAGCAATTACAGGTCCCGAAACCTATTGATAGAGGTATCAACCATCGTAATCGTACAATTTTAGATTTTTGACGCCCATAAACTTGTGGGCTATAGCACAGTTAATTTTCAATAAAAGTGAATTTTCTAAGAAATGTTTAGAAATAATCGAGCAATCAAAATGAAAATTGTTACAGCAATTACAGGTCCCGAAACCTATTGATAGCTATTGATAGAGGTATCAACCATCGTAATCGGACCATTTTAGATTTTTGCCGCCCAAAACTTGTGGGCTATAGCACAGTTAATTTTCAATAAAATTGAATTTCCTAAGAAATGTTTAGAAATAATCGAGCAATCAAAATGAAAATTGTTACAGCAATTACAGGTCCCGAAACCTATTGATAGAGGTATCAACCATCGTTATCGGACAATTTTAGATTTTTGACGCCCATAAACTTGTGGGCTATAGCACAGTTAATTTTCAATAAAAGTGAATTTTCTAAGAAATGTTTAGAAATAATCGAGCAATCAAAATGAAAATTGTCACAGCAATTACAGGTCCCGAAACCTATTGATAGAGGTATCAACCATCGTAATCGGACCATTTTAGATTTTTGCCACCCATAAACTTGTGGGTTATAGCACAGTTAATTTTCAATAAAATTGAATTTCCTAAGAAATGTTAGAAATAATCGAGCAATCAAAATGAAAATTGTTACAGCAATTACAGGTCCCGAAACCTATTGATAGCTATTGATAGAGGTATCAACCATCGTAATCGGACCATTTTAGATTTTTGCCGCCCAAAAACTTGTGGGCTATAGCACAGTTAATTTTCAATAAAAGTGAATTTCCTAAGAAATGTTAGAAATAATCGAGCAATCAAAATGAAAATTGTTACAGCAATTACAGGTCCCGAAACCTATTGATAGCTATTGATAGAGGTATCAACTATCGTAATCGGACAATTTTAGATTTTTGACGCCCATAAACTTGTGGGCTATAGCACAGTTAATTTTCAATAAAATTGAATTTTGTAAGAAATGTTTAGAAATAATCGAGCAATCAAAATGAAAATTGTTACAGCAATTACAGGTCCCGAAACCTATTGATAGAGGTATCAACCATCGTAATCGGACAATTTTAGATTTTTGACGCCCATAAACTTGTGGGCTATAGCACAGTTAATTTTCAATAAAATTGAATTTTCTAAGAAATGTTAAGAAATAATCGAGCAATCAAAATGAGAATTGTCACAGCAATTACAGGTCCCGAAACCTATTGGTAGAGGTATCAACCATCGTAATCGGACAATTTTAGATTTTTGACGCCCATAAACTTGTGGGCTATAGCACAGTTAATTTTCAATAAAATTGAATTTTGTAAGAAATGTTTAGAAATAATCGAGCAATCAAAATGAAAATTGTTACAGCAATTACAGGTCCCGAAACCTATTGATAGAGGTATCAACCATCGTAATTGGACCATTTTAGATTTTTGCCGCCGATAAACTTGTGGGCTATAGCACAGTTAATTTTCAATAAAATTGAATTTCCTAAGAAATGTTAAGAAATAATCGAGCAATCAAAATGAGAATTGTCACAGCAATTACAGGTCCCGAAACTTATTGATAGAGGTATCAACCATCGTAATCGGACCATTTTAGATTTTTGAAGCAAATAAACTTGTGGGCTATAGCACAGTTAATTTTCAATAAAATTGAATTTTCTAAGAAATGTCTAAAAATAATCGAGCAATCAAAACGAAAATTGTTACAGCAATTACAGGTCTCGAAACCTATTGATAGAGGTATCAACCATCGTAATCGGACCATTTTAGATTTTTGCCGCCCAAAAACTTGTGGGCTATAGCACAGTTGATTTTTAATAAAATTGAATTTTCTAAGAAATGTTTAGAAATAATCGAGTAATCAAAATGAAAATTGTCACAGCAATTACAGGTCCCGAAACCTATTGATAGAGGTGTCAACCATCGTAATAAAACCATTTTAGATTTTTGCCGCCCAAAAACTGTGTGGGAATAGAATAGTTTTTTCCAGGAAAAAAAATATTTTTATATTTTTCTATTATTTCTTAGATTATGCTGATATTCATTCAGCGTTCACTTAACTATGTTTGATATTCAATCAACATTCGAGATTTCGAATCGAGAATAACGCGGTATTTGTAAGTTCGATTATTAGCACTATTTGTTTGATATTCCCTCAAACTTGTTACACTACGATAGTATAATTTCACTAAAAACACTTTTACACAAAAATTTATTATTCACTATGCAGGTACAGATATTAGAAAATATCCGCCACCAACTGCGCCAGTTAAATACTTGGTTGGATTAATACAAAATATTTATTAACTCTGGAAATTATTCCAGAGAAATATCTTTATTTAATTAATATTTTTAATTTACAATTTTAACAATATTTTATTTAGAATAATTAATAACGTGTTGTTACGTTGAAATATGTAATATTAATCTCTCCGGTTCAATGTGAGTGGGAATATATATAATGTGTTGTGCTGCAAATGTGCCTTTTTATGCCGACATTACAAACAATATAATATTGCATTTTGTCACGTACACATTTAATGTATGATTCTCCCAATTGATGAATTGTTGTTGAGATGAATGTACTTTGCATTCAACTCAAAAACAATTTGTATTTGGAGTTGATTTAAGATAATGGTTTCTTAATTGTTATGTTTTGCAGCGGGATACTGGACTCGAATGGATTGGTCATATGGCATAAAGCCAACCGCGGAAACTTCACTTCTCATTTCCTAGTCCTAAGTCCATTCTCGCCGATAACCAAAAATGTAATTGCAACATGCTTAGGCAGACATAAAAGAGGGTTGTATGTAAAATCGTTTGTTGGGCTGACCACCTACGACTCTCGACTAAATGATCCTAAACAATTGAATAAAAATAAAATTCTTCAAAATTTTAAACGATTCTATGGAGCTCAGGTTAGTATTTCCCTAAACTAAACTTTTAGTTTCACTTTAAAGGCCGATCCGTTTATTTTTGGCGCGTTAACAGGCTATACGGTAAGTTTCGTTTAAACTTCTATCGCTCATTAAGGATTTTTATAGTTCAAATTCAAACCGTGTTCAAACAAATTTCAGTCATTTTCATTAAATAAATATGTTACAGCCGGTGATAGTCTCTGTTATTTCAAACAAAGAAATGTTTTACCACAACAAAATCACATCCCTCTAAAATACGAGTGTATTAAATAAAATTCAATGAAAATCTTGACCTACATATATGCACTTCAATCTATCGGGATATATCAATTCAATATTATTATTCAAAATAATCATGACACTTCCCGTATAGGTTTCCGTTAAACTTAAAAATATTTTTTTTTCTCATCCGGTTCTAATTTCCCGTAAAGATGGAAAAAATTATTTGCTTTTCTTTTCTTGGAAACCAAAACTGCACACACACACACACTTAGAAATAAAAAAAATTGAATAAAAGTTTTTTTTAGTTCCAACGGAAGATCCTTCCAGAGTATAATACAAAATCGAAGACATCACAAGTACATAACCGAATGCGAGGAGATGTGTTCGCACAAAAAATGAAACTTCTCGAACTCAAGTTTAAGTATATTCGATATGAATTTACCGTCGCCCGGTTTTTCTTTTACAACTTTTTTCTTTTTTTTTTCCCGTTTTTCCGGAAATTGAATGTAATTGATTTTAATTAATTTTTTTTCACTCTCATCCCGTTTATTTTTTCATCATGATTTTCGCTATACTATATATACGAGTACATTGTATTTGCAATTATTTTTGTTCGCGTTGTGCTTTTTAATTGTTCGCCCATTTTTTACGTTTGAATTAACTGCATATAAATCAGTGAATGACATTATTAAACAAAAAAAATTTGAAGCTCTTTGTACCATTTGCCCGAGTGTTTTGGATTTTTTTTTTTTTTTTTTTTTGCTAAATTTATTTTAATTTATTTCTATTGTGTGTGTATGTACTCTGTGAAACAAAGTTTATAATGAGACCTTATCCAAATACGAACCAAAAAAAAAAAAAAAAAAAATCGTCGAAAAATGTCTTTGTCAATTTTTGTTGAAGCGACGATTAACACAACAGGAGAAAAAATATTGCGGCAATAAAAATAAAACTGATAACACTGATAACGAACGGAAAAATAAAAAATTCGTCTATAGTTATGGAGACAAATAAATTAATTGAATTCAATGAACTGAAAAACTTTTTCTTCATCCCAGTTTTTACTTCTCTCTGTGTGTTCCCAAGTCAAAGTTAAATTTTTCTTATCATAAAAATTCATTTCTTATTCTTCTTTTTATTTATTTTTTGCCAGAGTTCATATACATTTCTTGTATGCTACTTAATCAGTTACCATTTTCTTCGTCTTTGGCACACAGATAGAACGAAGAATTTTTTTTCCATTTGGCTGAAAGTATAAAACTTCGGAAAATGGGAATGAATGGATTCAATTGAATTGAATGAATGAATGATTGTGTGTGTGTGTGTCTGTATCAACTATTTGGTAAAACCTTTATTTTCAAAATCCATGTACTCGTATACGGTGGTGTTACATTCAATGAAGTTCGAATAAAAAGCAGAACTTTTTCTTGTGATTGTATACTCTTCATACATCTTCTTACCGTGTGTATACACAAATTATCGTTATCAGACGATTTTTTTTTTTTTGTGCTCGTCTTATAAATATATTTGGAATTTTAAACAGGTATAAAAAATTTGAAGAAACGAATACTGTAAAATCTTTTTGATAAACATGAAATTGATAAAAAGCTGAATAAAGAAATGGTTTTGAATTGCAAAGTAATGGAATTTTGCTTAAACTTCTTGGTTCTTTACATTTTTTTTTTAATCAAGTCGAAATTCCACAAATGAGGAATTGATGACCTGATTTTTTTTTCTATATTTGCTGAATTATGATGAAAATGTTTATTTTTGCAAGCTATGTGCAAAACGCAAAATATAAAAGCTTATCGCTTTGTTGATCAATCAATGATACATGTTGACATGATTACTACTTTGGTATATGTGTGCCAAAAAGAGAAGAAGTTGATGAAAGATACTTGGATACTAAGGCAACGTTAAAGGCAGCGATTAATTCAAAATCTCATGTAAATAAACCGAAAATTCAAGATTTAAACGCAACCGTAGTATAGTTTATTGGTCAGCTACAAACATTTAACAAAACGAATGAACCGGTTTGCGGGCGATTGTAAATTGTGGCCACCACTTCCATGACTTATATTTGATATCAGTACAACAAAATAAAGGTTTGAGTGCGGTACCCAAAATGCAAATAATTCAGAGGTGATATTGCGACATTGATACGAGATATTAAGAGACGAAAGAAACTTCTAGAAAGCTTGAGCATAACTTGTAACAAGGTGTATAATAGACCTTAACCGATCGTTTATAGTTGCTACCTTAACCAATAGGTTATAATTGCTATCAAGCCTATCATAATGATTTAACGATGCGAGGGTTAATAGCATTAGATCAAAGTGAATCGTATTGTTTTTTGGTTGGTGCATATGTTTGTTAGTCAGTAAAGTAGATGCAGCTACGAAACATGTTTGAGGTGGACTGTATTGATTTTGAAAAATGGTGTTTGGATTATTTAAGTAAAACACACAACTTGTTTGGGTGTGCCAGCCTTAGTGGTTAATGTAACTAAATAAACCATTCCATCCATGCCTGGATGGGTTTCGATGATTTTCCCTAGTGGCTCTCGTCTGCTATTTTGACCGATTGTGAAGGTAATGTTACCCGAAAGTATTGCATCAGCTGCTGGATAGTTTGTCATCGCGCTAGTCTGTTTTTTTTGGTAGGTTCAAGTCCGGCTCAGAAAGCTTCATTAATAGTTGACCAATAATGAAATGAAATGCATGTCTTTGGTATGGTGACAATGAAGACAACGTTAGTGTTTTTAATATGGCTTCATAATTTGGGTTAGGAATGATGCTAGTAGTCTGTTTATAGGGGGGGGGGGCAGGGTTGAATGCCATTTTGTATTTGAGTCTAATAAAATCTTGGAAATCGGATCATGGCGAGTTGGAGTTGGAGGACGTTATTCGAGTTGGAGGACGGCTTAACGGCTTAAACATGTCCAGTTGAAATTTTCTGCTAAACTTCCGCTTATATTACCACAAAATAGAATCAATGAGTTGATAATTCGGGAAATACGTGTATCACATCTTTATTGTGGTTTAAATCTTTTTCCTAACACAGTTCGACAAAGGTTTTTTATGATAAATGCACGCCGTTCAATAAAGAAATTAATTAAGGATTGCACCGTTTGCATCAAATAAAGTGCAAATTCATTAAGTTGGGCGATCTTCTACCATTACGAATCACCGTAAAACGACTACTTCTTAATGTTGGAATTGATAACGCGGGTCCAGTTTATGTTAAGTTCTGTTTAGCCAGAAATGATTGTAAGGAAAAGGCATATCTCACACTGTTTTGTTGTAGGGCAAACAAGGGGGTACTATTATTGAACCAATTTGCACAACACTTTTCAAAGAGAAAAAAGGAAAAAAGTAAAGTCCTCGGTAATCACTTTCACTTAGAAAAAAAGGGGTATATGATTAGCTTACACAAATAAATTTGAATCCACAAATGAAAATATTCTTTACTTAAGATTAAATATATAAATTTATTTTAATATAAGAAAAATTATGAAAATAATAGGTTTTACCAAAAAAAGCTCTTGTCCATTCGGCGGTCTCGATCAGAAGGAAGAAAAATTATTAATTTCTTGATTGTCATGCATAAGAAATTAATTCAACAAATTGTTTTAAATTAGATAATAATAAACAAGCGCGAAATTCAAATTCATTAAATGATGTGGTGATTAAAAATTAACATCGAATGCATATTTGTATAAATTTCAAGGTGGCAATTCCCTGGCGTCGATAATATAGATCGATATGCATTTGACAAGCACAAAAACAGAAACAATAACAATGAAATTTTTGTTTATGCGGTAAGTGCCAATGCAATTCTTGTTGATTATTAATTAGTAAAATATTTCAATTTATGTTCATTTTCTTTTTAGATATTTCAGCATTCTACGCGTGAACATACTGCCCCCAAAAAGGAAATGAAGATAAATTAAACCTTATCCGACAGCGCTATCTCATCGGCGAGTATTGTTCTGTTATGGTAAGAGCAATTTTGTTTACATATTGTGAAAATTTAGTTAGTAATTTTGTGATTAGTGTATAAATCTATGTACAAATAATTATATAATTCAAGTGTGTATTAAAATTGAGAAAAAAAAAAATTCAAACTAAACATAATACATGATTGTGTTTTACTTATTGTTGTTGTTATACGTTGTGATGTTTTGGTATGGCTCATCTCAGCCTTTGTCACTGTTGTCATCTATAGGTAATGGAATCAGCTTAACTATTGGTCGTTTAAGCTGGCCGTTTGCAGTACGTACTGTGGCAACGCGGATTAAACCATCCTTGCCATGATGTAATTGTTGAATTCGTCCGGTTAGCCAATGTAATTGAGGAACGTTCTCTTCTTGAATTAGTACCAGCTGGTCTAATGCTAAATTTTTCGTTTTGGTTTTCCATTTGTTTCGTTGGTTGAGAGTAGTAAGGTAATCTCGGTGCCATGCCTTCCAAAAGCCTTGAGTTCTATTCTGAATATTTTGCCATTTTGAGAGGCGCGATGTGTTGATGTGACTTAAATCGGGTTCCGGAATTGCCTTCATTGATTCTCCAATCAAAAAATGAGCTGGTGTGAGCACGTCGTATGATGATGCATCTTCGGAGAGGCTACATAAAGGCCTTGAATTTAAAACTGCTTCTATCTGGGCCAATAGCGTAGTCATTTCCTCAAATGTAAGATGTGAATTTCCAATGACTCGTTTAAGGTGATGCTTGACAGATTTTATGTTGGCCTCCCACAAACCACCAAAGTGAGGAGCATGTGCTGGATTGAAAACAAAATTGATTCTCTGTGGGGTAAGAAAATTACATATTAGTTTAAAATTGCCTTCGTTTTTAAAAAGTTCGTATAGTTCATTTAGTTCACTGCGACTGCCAACGAAATTGCTGCCATTGTCTGAGTAGATTTGCAAGGGTATACCTCGACGAGATATGAATCGCTTGAGTGCAGCGATAAAGCAATCAGTAGTCATGTCACTCACGAGTTCGATGTGGACTGCCTTTACGGACATACATATAAATAAGGCAATGTAACCCTTTGTTACCCTGCACTGACCACGCCCAGATCGTTCCCGTAAATATAATGGCCCGGCATAATCGACTCCTGTGTGAAGAAACGGGCGTCCTGAGATTACTCTAACTTTAGGTAAGTTACCCATTAACTGCTCATTGTGTAATCTTTTTTGTTTGAAGCAAATTAGACATTTCGCTACATAGTGTCTGACCATATTCCTGCAACCGATAATCCAAAATCGTTGGCGAAGTAGGCTTATTAATAATGCAGGTCCGGCATGAAGATTTTGCTTATGAAAGTCATCAATTATTAGTTTGCTTAATAAATGGTCCTTTGGGAGTATAACGGGATGCTTAGTGTCGAATGAACACGTAGAATTTTCGATTCGCCCTCCAACTCTTAATATGCCGGTAGTGTCTAAGAAAGGTGTTAGTGGTAATAATTTGCTACGCTTCGATATACCTTCTTTGGAATTGATTAGTTTTAAGTCGTTTGTAAATGATTGGGTTTGAGCCCATCTTATGCAAGTTATCTCGGCATGCTTGATTTCATCGACTGTTGGTTGGGGTATATTTCGGTGTTTTTTTTTCCTTTTGCATTTCTGTTAGACTTCATCCTGGCATTGATTGTAAATCTATAAATGTAAGCTATAATTCTGTAAATTTTATTAATTGATGAAAAACGGTTAAATAACACTGAGACTACATCCAAATTGCAAAGTTCAATGTGACAATTTTTATAACTGTTTCTTTCCTCTAGATCAGTTCGTTCATAATCTTTGGGTGAAGTGTTGACAGAACTGATTGTATAATTGTTATGAATATTTGTTAAAAAATCGGGACCATTCCACCACAAAAGATTTTTTACCAATTCAGCAGGACTTAAACCACGAGATGCCAAATCGGCCGGATTTTGTTTAGACGGAATATGTAACCAATGTTGTCTGGGAATATATTCCAAAATTTCTGAGGTGCGATTGGCTATAAAATTTTTCCATCTCCTGGGATGATCATCCAGCCAAGCCAGAACAATTGATGAATCGGTGTATGCGTGAATTGATGCAATTTCGATTTCTAAATATTTGGCGATGTACTTTATTAGACGACATAATAGTAAAGCTGCACACAACTCCAATCGCGGCAAGGACACTTGTTTAATAGGTGCGACCTTTGTTTTTGCGGCTAGTAATCGGATGTGCACAATTCCATTTTCATCTTTGACTCTTGAATAGATCACTGCTCCATAAGCTAGTTCCGAAGCGTCTGAGAAAGCATGTAGCTGCATGTTATTTGAGTTGGCGGAGGTCATCAGGTACCGTGGAATTTCAATGGATTCAATTTCCTTTAAGCCATTTTTGATTTTAGTCCATTTGTTTGCAATATTTAGGGGAAGTTCATCATCCCAAGTAATTCCTTGTAGCCATAAACTTTGAAACAATATTTTTATAGAGATGGTAAGTTGAGAAAGCCATCCCATTGGATCAAAAATGCTTGCTGCCTGCGATAATAGTGCTCGCTTGGTGGTTTTTTCATTAATAGGCAAGTTTACGCGAAAAGAAAATGTATCGTGAATTGGATTCCAGTGACAGCCGAGAGTTTTGATGGTAGAATTTGTATCCAGCTCCAAAATCGATGATTCACAGTCCTCTGGTGAGATATTCTTTAAAAATTGTTGATCGTTTGACATCCATTTCCTAATTTTAAATCCACCTTCAGCTAATAGGGCGGACATGCTATCATAGATATTGGTTGCTTGTTGAGTGTTTTCACAACCTGTAAGCATGTCGTCTACATAGAAGTTTTCCAAGAGAATGGAGGTAGCTTGCAGATAAATTGATTGGTAATCCATGGCTAGTTGCTGTCGCGTTCTAACTGCTAGAAAAGCTGCGCTTGAAGTTCCTTAAGTTACGGTGTTGAGTTGAAAATGCTGCATTTTCTCGTTAGCATTATTTCTCCACACTAGTCGTTGAGAATCGCGGTCATCAGGATGGAGTAACACCTGACGATACATTTTTTCTATATCAGCAGACACTGCCACTGCACTGGTCCTATAACGAAGAAGAATTGCCATTAAATCTTTCTGGATTGTCGGTCCTACAAGTAATGTGTCGTTTAGCGAAAAACCAGATGAGCTTTTACAGGATCCGTCAAATACGACTCGGAGTTTAGTGGTGGAACTGGCTTCCTTCAAAACGGCGTGATGTGGCAGGTAGAACTGATTTTGAGGTGATGGGACTTTTGTTTCAGCAATCGCGGTCATATGGTTCAGGGATTTGTATTCTTCCATGAAGTTGACATAATTTTCTCGAAGGTTATCGTTTTTAGCAAATCGTCTCTCCATTGCGAGTTGCCGTTTCATAGCCATGTTAACTGATGCTCCAAGTGCGCTGGTTTTAATGTCCTCTTTAAAAGGAAGGCGAACAACATATCGTCCATTTTGATCCCGTGTTGTGGTTTGCTTATAATGAGTTTCGCAGTAATCTTCTTCGGCCGAGCGTTTGTTGTCTGATTTTAATTCCTCCAGCTCCCAGAACTGTTGAAGAATTTTCAATTCGAAGTCGTTGTTTATGATGTTAGTGTGAAATCCTGATATACATGAATTTTGCGGAGGTTGGTTGTATTTACCTCCAATCATCCATCCGAAACAAGTTTGATGTGCAAACAAGCCTGCTTCAATTTTAAGTTGTTCCGGCTTGATTATTTCGAAGAATATGTCATTACCCAAAATCATGTCTATTTCGCCTGGTGTGTTGAATACTGGATCTGCCAATTGCAAGTCCTTTAATTTAGTCCAGTGTGTGATGACTATATTGTGTGATGGCAGCTGGGATGTTAATTGGCCAAGAATAAAGGCATTTACAAGAACACATGTATCTTTCTCATATCTTGAACGTAGCTTGAGTTCGACAGCTCCTCTTGTAAAACCAGCTTTTTTAGCTCCAAGCCCATTAACAGCAAAGCGAGCATATTTTCGAGGAATCCCAATTCTTTGCACGCAACTTTCACTGATGGAGGTAAACTGCGACCCAGATTCGAGTAAGGCTCTAATAGTATGTAGTTTACCAAGGGAATCGGAGATGTTGACTAAAATGGTAGACAATAGTGTTTTGTACAGATTTGAGGAATTAGACGAGCTGGCGGAATGTATGATATTTTCACTGTTTCGAGACTGTGGGTGCGAATTGGAATTTTGCAACAAAGAAATGGTTGAGTTTGAGTTCAGAGAGGAGATGTTGATTGCAGAAGTTTCATCATTAACAGGATTAATTTTATTGTTGATTGGAGAAATATTGGTATTGTTGATTGGGAAGTCGTTATTCATGGACGAAAGAGCAGGTTCAATTGGATTTGTGCTGAGTGCAGTGAGAAAGGTCTCTGATGTTTTCGATTCATTTTTGGTTTCTGTTCCTTTAACGTGAATCAGTGTATGATGTATTTTATGACAAATAAAACATCTTTTACTATTCTGACAAGTTTTAACATCGTGATTCGGCTGGAGACAATTAATGCACAGCTTGTTGTCTTCTAAAAATTGTCTTCGATCCGGAATTTTTAGTCGTTTAAAACTGAAACAATGATGAAGAAGATGACCCTTTTTGCACATTGTGCATCCTATGCGATCAACGGTAGCGTTGTGTGATTTGCTTTCTGTATTCTGGCGGAAAGGCGTGTTTGACTTCACTGATGAGCAGGATTCCAGAGCGTCACATCTATCTGCCAAGAAATTTAATAATTGGTCAATAATTGGAACGTCGATATCATTTACGTGCTGCGTCCATAACTGCTGAGTCTCCGCATCTAGTTTCTTCACGATAATGTGGATCAACCAGGGGTCACGGCTTGTCCATTCCTTTCCTAAAGCTGCTAAACCTCTTAGTACTTCATCGGATGTATCGCATAACAATCTTAATTGCTTAGGTGAACACTGTCTCATTGCTGGTTGTCCCAGGAACAATTCGATTAAATCTTTTACGATGGACTTTTTCTTGTTGTACCTTTTCTGCAATTTTTCCCATGCTTGTTCGTAATTGGCCTCTGTCATTGGCAAATGACGAATTAAATTCGCAGCATCACCTCTCAATAATCCTTTGAGATATTGAAATTTATGAATTCTGGAAAGCGATTCATTTTCATGTACAGCTGTTGTGAATTGATCTGAAAACGACGGCCACTTCGAATAATCTCCACTAAATGATTCGATCGAAACACGAGGCAAACGTAGTTCATTGGTTTGGTAGAATGAGCGATCAGCGAAAACAGTTGTACTTCTATCACCCGCTAGAATATTTGGAACAGGTGTGAGGCTTGGATTTTTTATATTAAAAATACGCTTAAGGGTTGATTTAGTTTCAAAGTATTTCTCTTCAAATTCTTCCGCTTCTGATATTTGGCCATCGACAAGAAGTATTTGAGTTTCGATATCATGGAATTCGGTCCATGCTTCGTTTAGTTTTTCTGCACGTGTCTCGAGCTGCTCACGGTTTATGGCTTGACCATTTTCTAATTCATTATTGATTTTGTCCACGAATTTTTTTATATTGGTCACCGTTGATTTTATTATGCCGCGCCGTCTTACCAATGTTGCTAAGTCAGCCATTTCGGATTATTCGAATACAGTAGAATTTAGTAGTAAAGTGTAAGATGAAAAGCACTTAATTGAATAATTTCACTGAATTTAATAATGCACTGATTGTAAGAAACAAACACTGATTGTACGCGATATTGCAAAAAACGTTACACGAGGTTCGAGTTTATGTATCCAGTTGATATATGAAGAAAAAATAAACAAATAAAAAAAAAAAATGAATCGACACGTTTTTTTGATGATAAAACACAAACGTGCGATTCCCGGGTTTCGGCACCAAAATGTTTTGTTGAAGGGCAAACAAGGGGGTACTATTATTGAACCAATTTGCACAACACTTTTCAAAGAGAAAAAAAGGAAAAAAGTAAAGTCCTCGGTAATCACTTTCACTTAGAAAAAAAGGGGTATGTGATTAGCTTACACAAATAAATTTGAATCCACAAATAAAAATATTCTTTACTTAAGATTAAATATATAAATTTATTTTAATATAAGAAAAATTATGAAAATAATAGGTTTTACCAAAAAAAGCTCTTGTCCATTCGGCGGTCTCGATCAGAAGGAAGAAAAATTATTAATTTCTTGATTGTCATGCATAAGAAATTAATTCAACAAATTGTTTTAAATTAGATAATAATAAACAAGCGCGAAATTCAAATTCATTAAATGATGTGGTGATTAAAAATTAACATCGAATGCATATTTGTATAAATTTCAAGGTGGCAATTCCCTGGCGTCGATAATATAGATCGATATGCATTTGACAAGCACAAAAACAGAAACAATAACAATGAAATTTTTGTTTATGCGGTAAGTGCCAATGCAATTCTTGTTGATTATTAATTAGTAAAATATTTCAATTTATGTTCATTTTCTTTTTAGATATTTCAGCATTCTACGCGTGAACACACACTATTTGCACGCTTATCGATCAAGTCAATACATATTGAAGTGGCAAGCAGTATGAATTCAGAAGCGTTTTTAGTTGCATTAAAACGATTTGTAGCACGTCGTGGCATTCATTGCTGGCATTAGAGAATTAGCAATCTTGCGTCGAGAGTTAAAGCAACATTATAAAACTAACGAGATAAATACCTTTTGTGCAGTTAATCATATTACGTTTCATTTTAGTCCACACACTGGACCACATTTTGGAGGTCTATGGGAGGCTTCAGTTAAATCCATGAAAGATCACATGAACTAACAACATTAACCACTCAAATCGAATCTATTTTAGACTCACGGCCGTTATATTGCATTACGAATGATGTTTAGAAGCGCTTACTGTAATTCCAGAGCCGCAATTCGAACACATAAAAGATACAAAATTAAACCGATGTCAAAACATACAAAAGTGGAGTCAAGCCTTTTGAAAAAGATGTCTTACAGACTATTTGCGTACTCTTCAACAACGATTAAAGTGGAGGAAAGCATGTGATAATTTGCAGGACAATAACAAGGACAATAACTTACCTCCAAATTAATGGCCATTTGGTGTAATTTCGCAAGTCCACCCAGACAAGGATAACTTCGTTCGAGTAGTGACAGTTAGGTCAAGGAAAAAGAAATATATTATGCAATTGTTAAATTGTTTAAGTTACCAACACGACAGCAAATAAATACTGTTAAAGTTAGCCGAAAGTTGCCAGCCGGAATCGAAAAGTCGATAATGCAGATTGGGTTAGTCCAACCCAAAGTAAAGAAATGGTAATGCAAGTATGTAATGGTAAAAAGTCGATAATGCAGATCATGTTATTAACATTCCCGCCGAAAAATAAAAATTTAGTAGTTATCAGCCGAAAGTAAATCGGATACATGGATTTAAATAAAATTGTTTGTGAATAGTCTTACGTGTAAAACTTTGTTTAACCTAGTCATAGAAAATATTGAAAATCAGAAGAATTCACAAAATGGGAATAAAATCAGCCGCTAGAGTGTGTATCTGAAGTTAAATCATTTTTATGTGATTTGTCAATAGCTATCGAATGAAAAAATTTTCTTCAAGTTTCCTGTGTGAAATCTCGAAAAATTCAAAAAAGTTTCCAGCCAAAAGTAAGAAACGGATGAATAAAATCAGCCTCTAGAGTATTAGGTCTGGAGATGTACATATTATATTGATGTGACTTGTCAATAGCTTTTGCAGGAAAAAATTCAGTTCAAGTTTATGATGTTTGGTTCGGTTGATGTTTGGAAAATTGGATTTTCTGAGATTTTCCACTAGAAACTTATAATGAATTTTTTTTTTTTTGCGATAGCTATTGACAAATCACATTAATGCAATCCATCCCCAGACATAACACTCTAGAGGCTGATTTAATTCCAATTTTGTGTATCCTTCTGATTTTCCGATATTTTTCACGACTAGGTTAAAAAAAGTTTTCCACGTAAGACTATTTACATAAGTTTTTAATGAAATTCATGTATACGATTTACTTTTGGCTGTCAATCACCAAATTGTTTATTTTCGGCTGGAATTTTAATAACATAATCTGCATTATCGACCTTTTACTTTTGGCTGGAAACTTTCGGCTAACTTCACCAGGGTAGCAAATAACACTCGAATAACCGGCTACTTTGAAACTCGTGTAATTTGGATACCCTAGCTCGGTTTACAAACATTTATTTCGAAGCCAAATACTATTTGGAAAGGTTAAACAGAATAAACCATCGCTGAAAAAAGTATATCAGTTTAAAAAGAAATTATCTACTCGTATTTCAATCGAGATTATTAACAGATTATCAATAATAACAAATGCTTGTATAGAGTGGCGAAAAATGGAACAGCGAATAAAAATAATATAATTTTATTATGAAAACCAAAGGTCAATTATTATAACTCCGAGCATATCGACAATATTTTAATGTGCGGAATCTGCTCTCTGCAGCAACAATAAACCGTCTGGTTGGAAATTTTCCACAAACATGGCACAGTAAGAAACGCAAGAAGTACCGGAAGACCACGAACTGCCCATACGGAAGAAAATATTGAACGTATAGTGAACAGTGTGCAAGAGAGTTCAGGGACATCAAGAAGAAGTTTGTCAGTGCATGAGCGACAAATACATTTACTTAAATATACTGTTTGTTATTTTTCGAGAATAAATAGGGCGGCGTACTTACTGTTAATGCTGCTCAGTATAGAACGATGTTGGACAATTTTTTGAGTCCTGCAGTACAAGATAGAGCAACAGCTCATACTGCAAGGAACACAATGTATCTTTAATTGGAAATTTTTGGTAAACGCATTATTTCGCGCACAAGCGCTTTTAATTGGCCTCCACGTTTATCAGATTTAACCGCTCCTGACTGTTTTATTTTGGGTTATTTAAAAGAAAGGGTGTATGTAAATAAACCAGCGACCATATTTCAGCTAAAAAATACCTGAAATAACACCTGAAATTCTGCGAAAAGTTGTGGAAAATGTACCTTGTTAAAGTTAGTCGAAAGTTTTCAGCCGAAAGATATAAAATGTCGGTAATGCAGATAGTGTCTTGGCTATATCAGCCGTAAGTTACCTGCCGACATATTTCAGCCGAAACATATTTTAAATAAAATGATAAAATAACAAAACAACCTAGAAACTTTTATTTTCATGAAGTGAATTTATGGCTGAAAAAATGCTCATTTTGGTTTGTCGCTGTTTACCATAGGAATTATACTTAAAATTTCATCAGAAAAGCTAAATATAAAATTAAGAATTTGTATAAATTCAACCTTTAAAGTGTCATGTCTGGAAAGTATTTCAATTAGTGTGCCTACCCAACAATTAACCCTTGAAAAATTAGCAGGGCAAGTTTCATGTGGGAAGCTCGGGAAAATTCGTTTGAATTAAAAGCCCATATAAAATTAAAAAATTTGAATAAATTCAACCTTTAAAGTGTCATGTCTGGACAGTATTTCAATTAATGTGCCTACCCAACAATTATTACTAGAAAAATTATCAGGGCAAGTTTCTTGTGGGGAGCCCGGGAAAATTCGTTTGAATGAAAAGCCCATATAAAATTACGAAATTTGTATAAATTCAACCTTTAAAGTGTCATGTTTGGAAAGTATTTCAATTAGTGTGCCTTATCAACGATTATCCCTTGAAAAATTATCAAGGCAAGTTTCATGTGGGGAGCTCGGGAAAATTCGTTTGAATGAAAAGCCCATATAAAATTGAAAAATTTGAATAAATTGAACCTTTAAAGTGTCATGTTTGGCAAGTATTTCAATTAGTGTGCCTTATGAACAATTATCCCTTGAAAAATTATCAAGGCAAGTTTCATGTGGGGAGTTCGGGAAAATTCGTTTGAATGAAAATTCCATATAAAATTAAAAAATTTGAATAAATTCAACCTTTTAAGTGTCATGTCTGGAAAGTATTTCAATTAATGTGCCTACCCAACAGTTATTCTTAGAAAAATTATCAGGGCAAGTTTCATGTGGAGAGCTCGGGAAAATTCGTTTGAATGAAAAGCCCATATAAAATTAAGAAATTTGTATAAATTGAACCTTTAAAGTGTCATGTTTGGAAAGTATTTCAATTAGCGTGCCTTATCAACAATTATCCCTTGAAAAATTATCAAGGCAAGTTTCATGTGGGGAGCTCATGTAAATTCGTTTGAATGAAAAGCCCATATAAAATTAAAAAATTTGAATAAATTCAACCTTTAAAGTGTCATGTCTGGAAAGTATTTCAATTATTGCGCCTACCCAACAATTATTACTAGAAAAATTATCAGGGCAAGTTTCATGTGGGGAGCCCTGGAAAATTCGTTTGAATGAAAAGCCCATATAAAATTAAAAAATTGAATAAATTCAACCTTTAAAGTGTCATGTTTGGAAAGTATTTCAATTAGTGTGCCTTATTAACAGTTATCCCTTGAAAAATTATCAAGGCAAGTTTCATGTGGGGAGCTCGGGAAAATTCGTTTGAATGAAAATCCCATATAAAATTAAAAAATTTGAATAAATTGAACCTTTAAAGTGTCATGTCTGGAAAGTATTTCAATTAATGTGCCTACCCAACAATTACTCCTAGAAAAATTATCAGGGCAAGTTTCATGTGGGGAGCCCGGGAAAATTCGTTTGAATGAAAAGCCCATATAAAATTAAGAAATTTGTATAAATTCAACCTTTAAAGTGTCATGTTTGGAAAGTATTTCAATTAGTGTGCCTTATGAACAATTATCCCTTGAAAAATTATCAAGGCAAGTTTCATGTGGGGAGCTCGGGAAAATTCGTTTGAATGATGAAAAGCCCATATAAAATTGAATAATTTGAATAAATTGAAACTTTAAAGTGTCATGTTTGGAAAGTATTTCAATTAGTGAGCCTTATCAACAATTATCCCTTGAAAAATTATCAAGGCAAGTTTCTTGTGAGGAGTTCGGAAAAATTGGTTTGAATGAAAATCCCATATAAAATTAAAAAATTTGAATAAATTCAACATTTAAAGTGTCATGTCTGAAAAGTATTTCAATTATTGTGCCTACCCAACAGTTATTACTTGAAAAATTATCAGGGCAAGTTTCATGTGGGGAGCCCAAGAAAATTCGTTTGAATGAAAAGCCCATATAAAATTAAAAAATTTGTATAAATTCAACCTTTAAAGTGTCGTGTTTGAGAAGTATTTCAATTAGTGTGCCTTATCAACAATTATCCCTTGAAAAATTATCAGGGCAATTTTCATGTGGGAAGCTCGGGAAAATTCGTTTGAATGAAAATCCCATGTAAAATTAGAAAAATTGTATAAATTGAACCTTTAAAGTGTCATGTCTGGAAATTATTTCAAATTATGTGCCTACCCAGCAGTTATTCCTAGAAAAATTATCAGGGCAAGTTTCTTGTGGGAAGCTCGGGAAAATTGGTTTGAATGAAAAGCCCATGTAAAATTAAAAAAATTGTATAAATTCTACCTTTAAAGTGTCATGTCTGGAAAGTATTTCAATTAATGTGCCTACCAACAATTATTCCTTGAAAAATTATAAATTAAAATAAAAACAAAAATAAATATGAAAAAATTAAAAATATATAAAAAAAATAAGGGTCCAAAATTTTCATGACACTTTAAAGGTTGAATTTATAAATTTTTTTTTAATTTTATATGGGCTTTTAATTTAAAGGAATTTTCCCGGGCTCCCTACATGAAACTTGCCCTGATAATTTTTCTACGAATAACTGCTGGGTAGGCACATAATTTGAAATACTTTCCAGACATGACACTTTAAAGGTTCAATTTATACAATTTTTTTAATTTTACATGGCCTTTTCATTCAAACCAATTTTCCCGAGCTCCCCACATGAAACTTGCCCTGATAATTTTTCTAGGAATAACTGTTGGGTAGGCACACTTATTGAAATACTTTCCAGACATGACACTTTAAAGGTTGAATTTATACAATTTTTTTAATTTTACATTCAGCTTTTCTGATGAAATTTTAAGTTTAATACACACAGGTAAACAGTGACAAATCAAAATGAGCCTTTTTAATCGTAAATTCACTTTATGAAAATACCAGTTTCTAGGTTGTTTTGTTAATTTTTCATTTTATTTAAAATATGTTTCGGCTGAAATTTGTCGGCTGGTAACTTTCGGCTGATATAGCCAAGACACTATCTGCATTACCGACATTTTATATCTTTCGGCTGAAAACTTTCGGCTAACTTTAATAGTATGGAAAATGTATTGGAAAGAGTACGTATCTGCGAAGCAGAAGATGGCCACCACTTGTGCGATATAATTTTTCATGTGTAAGCCAAAAAAATTTGCCATTTATATAATTATATTTTCTAAAATAAAATTTACAATTATCATTGAAATAAAAAAGTTATGAAGAATTTAAACCATATCGTTCATTTGGCGCCACCCGGTATAATAGTTTTTTTGTCGAATTTGAATTTTATTAAAATATTATTTTTAGTGTTTTAGATCATTGCTCTTTTGTTAATTTGGTTTAGACATTTAAGCTCAATCTTTCCTCGATTTGATGACCTTGCGGTTGAAAATTTAATTTTACGTTATACCATTAAATTGGCCGTTTCATAGAATCCAGTTCAATTTAACCATATAATATTCTACCGTAAAGCGCATGCAAAATAATCAAAACTAGAAACCACCCAACAGTTTACCTCAAACCAAATATTACATCGCCCACATTTCTAATCTGAAAATAATTGTTAATTTCCCAAAATCCCATTCAACTAAACTACAAAATACAAATCGATATACAGATACGAAATTACGAACAATTATCAAATAAAAATCGAGATTAAATGGTGTTATGTACTAACTTATTGTAACTTGTTCAAACAAATTAACGTTAATACACATATACATATAATACGAGTATATAAAATCAATTCAAAAATGTAATTTTTATAGAACGCAAAAACTACTGTATGTTCGTTTGGCAATAAAAAATACTTAAAAATGAAAATAGTTTTAACTATTTTTAAATTAACAACAAAATGTTATATATTTTGAGAGCTTATTTTAATTTTAAAATTCAAAATTATTTTCTATATATACATACATATACGTTAAAAAACATGTTCACTGTCACTGTTTGTTGATGTATAAAATAATTTTCATGTTTTTTGCAACATGTTTGTGTCCCCAACCATATTTACAGTCACGTAACTTCATTAAATTACCATCGCACAGTCAGTGAATATGTTACTCCAATTTTAGTTGATTTTTTGTTTGTTTGTGTGTGTGTGTGTGTGTGTGTGTGTCCCTGTATTCGTGTATATAACACACAGAGAGATTTTTGATAGTTTTGTTATTTTTATCCCCCAAAAAATCTGATAAGAAAATTTTAATTTAAAATTTTCCAATTTTTATTTATTCATGTATTTTGTTGTTGTTTTGTGTTAATTTTATTTATTTTATGAATTTATCAGTATAATGACATACAAGAGTAATTTGTTTATTTATTTGTTATATTTATTTATTTTTAATTTAAATTAATTATCAAATAAAATTATATTACAGTATAGATGCAACAACAAAAAAACAAAAACAAAATTATAATTTATTTTTATGTGCAGCTTTACAATTTTTTGATTAGAATTTTTTTTTTTTTGGTTTTGGTTATCGCCACAAAATGGATTTAATTGATTTTTAGATATTAGAGGTACCTACACATCAAAATACTCGTAATTATTGTACGATGCAATCGATAATCAATAAATTTTAATGAGATTACAAATGAATCGAAATTATATAAATAATTAGTTTTATGTATATATGTTTACTTTATTATGATTAGAGATTACATTATCGAATAACGGTAGGTCGGTATTGGCCATTTCTCATTATCGAATTCGAATTACGTACTGGTAGGGTAAACACCCAAAATTGTTTAAAGTTTAGACAATTTTTGTGTTTTTATACAACATTTTTGTACAACTACCGTTTATCAGTACGTATCTGAAGTTGTCCCATGATTTCATCCCAATAAACATGAATAAGGCAACCCTAGAAAATTTAAGGTCATAATGTGTACCTCGGCAGAAGGAAAGGTCGTAAGCATACACCGATTTTTTACAATAGGTGGCGCACGAGTCACACAACCAAATCTCACCCTGTTAAAGTTAGCCGAAAGTTTCTAGCCAAAAGTGAAAAGTCGATAATGCAGATTATGTTATTGACATTCCAGAAAAAAATAAATCAGCCTCGAGAGTGTTATGTCTGAAGATGGATTAGATTGATGTGACTTGTCAATAGGTATGTCAGCAAAAAAATTCAGTTCGAGTTTCCCGTGGAAAATTTCGGAAAATTCAAGAAAGTTTCTAGCCGAAAGTAAGAAATGAATGAATAAAAAAAGCCTTTAGAGTGTTATGTCCGGAGATAGGTTGCGTTGATGTGACTTGTCAATAGCTATCCCAGAAAAATAATTCATTTCAAGTTTCTCGTGGGAAATCTCGGAAAATTCGATTTTCCAAAAATTATTAGAAAACTTTTATAAAATCAGCCTCTAGAGAGTTATGTCTGAAGAAGGATTCAATTGATGTGATTACTCAAAAGCTATCGCAAGAAAAAAATTCAGTTCAAGTTCCACGTGGCAAATTTCGGAAAATTCGATTTTCCGATATCGGAAAATTTTGTAATAAATTTTGGAAAATTGAATTTTCCGAGATTTTCTACGGGGAACTTGAACTGAATTTTTATCCTGCAATATAGCTATTAAGTAATCACATCAATTGATGCCATCTCCAGACATAACGATCTAGAGGCTGATTTTATACAAATTTTAAAATAATTTATGGAAAATCGAATTTTCCGAGATTTCCCACGAGAAACTTGAACTGAATTTTTTTGCTGCGATAGCTATTGACAAATCACATTAATGCAAACCATCTCCAGACATAACACATTAGAGGCTGATTTTATACAAATTTTCTAATAATTTTTGGAAAATCGTATTTGCCGAGATTTCCCACGGAAAAATTGAACTGAAATTTTTTCCTGCGACAGCTATTGCTAAGTCACATCAATCCAATCCATTTCCAAATATAATACTCTAGAGGCGGATTTATTCACCATTTCTTACTTTCGGCTGGAAACTTTTTTTTGAATTTACCGTGATTTCCCACGGGAAACTTGTACTGAATTTTTTTTCCTGCGATAGATATTGAACAAATAGCATCAATGCAATCCATCTCCAGACATAACACTCTAGAAGCTGATTTTATACAAATTTTCTAATAATTTTTGGAAAATCGAATTTTCCGAGATTTCCCACGGGAAACTTGAACAGAATTTTTTCATTCGATTGCTATTGACAATTTACATAAAAACGATTCAGCTTCAGATATATACTCTGGAGGCTGATTTTATTCCAATTTTGTATATTCTTCTGATTTTCCGATATTTTCTACGAAACAAAGTTTTTTTTAAAAATTTATTCAATCTTTTCTGGGGCTCAAGGCACTCCCGACTCTTTCGCAGTTAATTTTACCGTCCTACTTTACGCAGTAGTAGCCAAATTGAGGACGTACGGCTTTAGACCCGCTTTGTATAAACCACCTGCACATTGCATTGCTTCATGCCAACCTATAGTGCTGACATGATCTGGGTCGGTGGGTCGGCCCATGGATTCTGCACTCTCAACAGAGGGTCATAGATGTGTTCATCGTCATCACCGATCGTAATCAGAACATGAAAAATCCCTTTTGCATCCCGCTCCTATTGGGATTCGAACCCGGTACCTCCCGATCCAAACGCCGCAACTTTAACCACTGCGCTGTTTGCTCGGTCGAAGCAAAGTTTTACACGTAAATTTATTTACAAAAATTTTAATTTAAATCTATGTATCCTATTTACTTTCGGCTGATAACTACTAAATTTTTTATTTTCGGCTAGAATGTTATATCTTAATCTGCATTATCGTCTTTTTAATTTCGGCTTGAAACTTTAGGCTGGGATTAGACCATCTGCATTAATATTTCTTTTACTTTCGGCTGGACTAAAACAATCTGCATTATCGACTTTTTACTTTCGGCTAACTTTAACAGTATCAGGACCGTAAAGGGATGTCCCTAAGGAGATGTACTTTCTCCTCGATTATAGTCGTCGGTTATTGACAGATATCTGAACATTCTGGGTAACCATGGGTAAGAAGGCCAGTAAAATGCACTCAATATAATTTGGCATTGGTGTGACCAGAAAGTACTTAGCGTAAATCCAAATAAAACTTTTATTGTTTGTTTTAGGAGGAGGAAAATGTTTGCGCTTCCTTGTCAAATTTTACCACTGTACCTTTTTCTAAAGAGGTTAAATATGTAGGGTTCATTCTAGATCAAACACTGAATTGCAAACAACGTTTACTGAAAGTTCAAAATAGCGCTACCAAGGCTTTTGGGCCTATCAGAGATTTTATGTATGAACTGGGTGTGTAAAACCAAAAATGATCTACTGGTCAGTCCTATGCAGAAAGAAGGCCAAGCGTTGTTGGATAAGGTTCATCGTATAGCCTGCATTAGTATCATGGGTTCAATGAGTAAATGTCTCACTGTTGCGATATAGGCATTTCTAAGACTGACCCTATTGCACGTGCATATTAAAAGGATGCTACAATTATAGATTTAAGGATGCAGACAGAAGGGAATATCAAGCCGCAGGTAATATGGTGGGTCATCGAAGAAACCTTAAAAAGTTTCAGACAAACCGTAATATATGAATGCTTTTCCACTGTATGCTAAATAAACAGTACTTCCAAAATCCATTCGGTATCATTTTACCTGGTCGACGGAATTGCTTACAGATGTATCAAAAAAACGAGGTAGGAATGTTCGGAATTGTTAGTACTCTCTCGAGGCCTTTGAACACCATTACTGTCGTCTTTCAAGCAGAAGTACACGTTATAGATCTTTGCGCTAGGGTAGGCATAGCAAAAGGTCTAAAAGCCCTATCCGGTTGTGACAAGGCTGGTATGATCCTATCTGTAGTAATTAAACATCTGGCTAGCTTAAATAAGGTAACACTTATGTGGACGGAATCGAGGGAACTCGGATGCGGTGTCACTAATCCTTGTGTATATACCCAACAAAATATTATTTGTTCTTTACCCGGCTACCCAGGTAGCCACGTACACATTCTGCTTTTAAAACCAAATAATTTATATTTTCTTGTACGTTGTTGCAACCTTATTCAACAATTTTATTTTTTAATGACGAAAAAATTAAAAGCTGCTGCATATTGTGTGGATCACGGGAGTGAAACAGCAATAGACTACAGGAACGTTAAGATTGCTCGAACATTGTCCAAATCTCAAACGGCCTTCGTCTACCGATTCGTAGCACGGGCACAATTCTAATCGAACCCAAGGTCAACGGTGTGTGTGAGAACAGACACCTGAAGAACGTACAGCATTGTTCCCGAGCTGAAGCAGAATTTATTCTCGACGGTGTCGGCCACATCGAAGGGTTTTGAGATAATGTTAACCCATGATGGCTACAAAATTATGGATGCTGTTGGAATCGTGTATAATGTTGGCGTGAAAAATGAACCGCAAGCAATTGTGAATGATGTTTCGACAAATGCATGGGACACAATCGTCGACCGAGCTACGAGTGAAAGATAAGCTGCAAGTCATGGAACAGCATTCGCAGTGTATTAGCACGAATGACAATGGACATAATACATCGTCCATGTCTGATAATGAGTTACTCGATACAAATGATAACACGTTGACAGCAGATGACGATGAGTATGAGATCGAGAACGTACCCAAAAATGTGCATTATAATTTACGTGAGAAAGTGAACGCGTGTCATGTGGGAGCTAAACACGCATGAAGAGGCTTTAAATTCCGAGGAAGCTGCTAAATGGGAGATGCAATGAAAGATAAGCTGCAATCACCGAAGAAGAATTCAACATGGGAGCTAGTGAAACTAAATTGAAGCCTAATCTATCTGGTCCAATTTTCAAGGCTCGCCTTGTCGCAAAAGGTTTTACGCAACGAAGAGAAGTTGATTATGGTGAAGCGTTTTCACCAGTGGTTCAGCAGTGGGCAGCAGAAAATCTGGTGGTGTTTCAGTTCGATGTGAAAACTGCGTTTTTGAACGGTGACCTGGACGAAAAGATTTTCGTAGAGGCATCGAAAGGACTGGACATGGAGGAAGAGAACATGGTCTGCCGGCTCAAGAAAAGTTTGTATGGGTTGCAGCAGGCATCCAGAGTGTGGAACAAGGAATTCACGAAGTTCCTCAGTGATTTCAACATAGCACATTCGAAGGCAGATCAATGTGTGTTCAGCGGCTATATCAACGGTGTGAGAGTCATGCTATTATTGTACGTGGATGACGGATTGATTTTGTGGAAATGCAGAAACACGTTTGAGACAGTGATAAATTATCTGTCAGATAATTTTGGGATGATATGAGGCAGCGTTGGTCATTACGTCGGCATGAAGATACATCAAAACAGAAATAAGAAGATGATTTTCATCAATCAGAACGCATACATCAAGAAAATTGTCGAAAAGTTCAACATGCAAGATTCGAAGCACATTTCGAATCGAGCCGACATTAATGTCATATTGACCAAGTTATGCGAAGAGCGTAGCGTCGACTTCCCTAATCGGCAAGCGATTGGATCAGGAATGTTTGCCGCTATCGTGACCAGACCAGACATTTCATATAAAGTGGGAAAAGTAAGTAAACATTTGGACAGTCCAAAAGAACCCCGTGTTTCGGCCGTCAAGCGCATTATTCGATATTTGAATAAAACGGCCGGAAGAGGAATCGAGTTTTCTGGATCGTCGTCAACATTAAAAAGATATTCCGATGCTGAATATGTACACGATGTTGACACGCTAAAGTCAACAACCACCTACGCATTTGTTTTGGGAGAAGGCATTATGACATGGAAGAGTTGTCTACAGAAGACAATGGCCCTTTCCACTACCGAAGCTAAATTTCATGGCATGTAACTAGGATGGCACCTTAGGTCACTGGTTAAACGCTTGGAGGATGCGAAAAGTTTTGGAGGAGCAGAATTCCAGGTCTACGATAGGCGATCACCTCATATTACCTAAAGGAAAGCTGAGTAGAGGCTTCTAACTAATAGCCATTTTCCGCCGAAGACGGCAACATTTATGAGGGAAAACAATAATTCCGGATAATATGACTTACGTACCGGTCAGTAGTAATATCAGGTTGATTAAGGGCTAAACATCGACTGGACGGTAAATTAAACAGGGTTCCACCATAAAAGGGGTTAGTTTGACGCTGATTAAGTTGGGTTCCGTTTGCGAGTTGAACTACGGTTGAGTAGCGGTTTAGTTGGGGTTGGATTAGGGTTTAGTGAACAGTTAAGCAATCTATATACGGGAAAACCTCACTACAATGGAAATCGACAGAACCAAAAAAGTTGTCCGTTATAGTGAGGTGTCCGTTAAACTGAGGATTTGTGAATTTTATTTTTTTAAATTTTATTGGGGTTCAATATATTATCCGATTTTGATGAAATCCAGCATTTCCAATGGAAATAGGTTTTTCAAATGATTTTTTGATAAAGTTCTGGAAGATGGTCAATTAGGACCGAACTTGGCTATTTCTTAATGGATTTGAGTGAAATTTTGTATCTGCCATGGAAATGGGATTCTAAAGTGATTTTTGAATAAAGTTCTGGCAAATGGCCAAGAAAGATGGAACTTGCTAATTTCTTAACCGATTAATGATGAAATTTGACATTTGCGATGGAAATGGGGTTATAAAATGAATTTTAGTTAAAGTTGTTGCCATATTCCATAACTTCATCTAAAACTTATTTTAGAATTCCATTTTTATCCCATTTCAATCATGGATGTCAAATTTCAAAGCTTGTCCGTTGAAGTGAGGATTTCGCTAAATTTAGTATCCACTGAAAGGTCACTTTTAATACTTCAAATATTCATCTCCTTTTTGAGAGATGATAATCAGGACTAAAGTTATTACAGAGGGATTTCTAAAACTTCAAAAATTGAGTTGATTTTTGATGATGGTATGATGGTATGAAGCTATGATGATATGATGGTATAATGGTTTGATGGTTTATATATAAGAATTGTGTGATTCTGATGGTAATGGTGATGGTATGATGATGATGATGGTATGATGTTATGATGGTATGATGGTATGATGGTATGATGGTATGATGGTATGATGGTACGATGGTATGATGGCATGTATGATGGTATGATGGCATGTATGATGGTATGGTGGTATGCCGGTATGAGTTGAGCAGAGGGTTGAAATTTGGTTCGAGCTAAGTTTAACTAAAGTTTAGTTATGGTTTAGTTAGCCCGCATGGGGGTTAAGTGAGTTGTTCGTTTTGAGAATTGTTTAAGAGTTGATTTGGAGTTATGTAATAAGGCTTGATTTGTAAGTTGGGGTTGATTTGGTGATTGATTCGAGGGTTTCTTTGGCAGTTAATTTGGTGATTGCGTCTACAATTATGTTGCGATTGAGATGGAGGTTGATTTCTATATTGAGTTGGAGGTTGAGCTGAAGGTTGACTTATGAGATTCATTTCGGAAGGTTTACTTAAGAGATTCATCAAGACCGAAGTTCTGACCACCTCATGAGGTTTCAGCCCTTTATATTTTAATATTAAAATTAATTAGACCAATTTTTAAACAGTTATTCATTTTTGGACACTTTTGTTATCGTTAGAAACTAAACTTTATTATAACTAATATACGGTTATTGCTCTTGAAATATATAAATCTAAATGGAAATTACAAAAACAAAAATATTTCCCACCACCAACGATGAGAAACCAGTTACTAAATATAATTCAAATAAGGAAAAACTTAATTAAGTTTAATGACACGATACAAAAATGACTGCCACTTTGTCTAATGTGTGCAATTTTCTAATACAACAAAATAAATAAATTTAATTTGTTCAATTAATTTTATTTCACCATCCATCCATTGCATATGTATGTATAATAGTCTTGTTTTCCAATTTTTCTTTCTATTTTCTTTCCAATTCAATTATAAATAAATAACTTGCTTGGAATTCCGCGCTCGATAACCTAACCATCGATCAAAATAATATATTATAGCAGCAGCAGCAGCAGCAGCAACACTGACATTTACTCGTCGTATAAAAATGACAGCAAACAGATTTTAATTATCTCCTTAAGATCAAGATCACTTTTTCTTATAAATTATTAACGCGATAAAAAACAAAACGTATACACGACACAACATGCAAGGTAAAATGTTTATTGATAATGCGACGAGAGAGTTAATGGATGTATGTAGAGGTACGGATAAAAAAAAAAAAGAATACGAAGAAAAGGTATAAATACTTTAAGAAGTAGTAATTTCACTTTCTACTTAATATTTCAGTTTTAATCTTGTTGTTGTTGCAGTTGTTAAATCGTATTATTTAAGATAAACTGAAAATAAAAAATAAAAACGTTAAGTCGTTTCGTAAACATAGTGATTAATTGGTTGAACATACCTGTTTCGTTTGTAGGAATTTCTTTTCGACACTTTTCTTAGGCGAACGGAAAAATTAACAATTAGGTATACCCCAGTGTAATTAGAAAAAAAATCGTTTACTTCTTGTATTTAGTTTAGTTAATCATGAGATTGTTTTTATAAATGAAATTATAATTAAAAATAAAAAAAAGATACGAAATGGTAGCCGGATTCGTATATTAAAATAAAAAAATATGGGCGAAAGACTTTCATTTAATTACCTTGGGTTGAATTTTTATTTTTTATTTTTTGATGTAGGTATCAATATTTTGACGATAAGCTACTTGAAACCTTCCCCTATATATATATGGATGCTTTTAATCCATAACAATAAAATGAAATTGTATGTGCCTTCGGATGATTATTACTTTTAATCCAAACATATAGCCCAACAACAAGACATACATGAAGGCAATCCTGTTTCGAATTTTCTTTTTACTTGATGACATTATCATGTCCATAAATGGAGTACGTGCCAATAGTTTCCATTAAAAGAAATCGTAAAGAAGTTTACGTCGTAAAGTACTTGTAAGTGTTAATTTTCTGTTTACGTTTTTATCTCAAGAAGTGGAAAATCTCTGTCTATAATTGTTTGTGGGTGTGTTTATGTCTATTTCTTGCTTTTATATGAAAATGAAATGAAAATTACACGTGCGGCTGTAACATCCAAAATATATTTAGCTATAGCTAAAGAACAACATACGTATGTATATGCTTTAACTCGTAAAAATAATCTTCAGCCATAAAAACTAGATGGACTGTAGTCAAAATAGCTGTTATATTTTATAAGACTTAATTTTGAATGCTTTAGAATAATAATTTTTTTAATATCATTTGAAGATGTATTCGGACATAATTACCAATTTAAGGAACACATTTAGTACGGCACAATATTTGAAAACGCCATTTTTATAAAAAAGCGGAATTAAGGGTAAACTAAATTTTGGATTTAGTCTTGCCTCAGAAAACCTTACTATTTGACAGCAAATACTTTATTATGGTTCGAGTCTTGGGTTAAAAACCACTTATTTTGGTTTGTATATTTACAAAAATAAATTTGGAAATCGTAGTATGCGTATTATTTCTTCGATAGATAAGAACCATCTGGTTTTATATAAATGAACTATATTTTAACATTTACGTGTAAAGATTGATTTCTAATCAAATGCCTAGTTTAATAATTTATATATTGTGACTGTTGAAGACATCACTGGAATTATTGTCGAGTAGCTGTCATTAAAAGAAAATACACAAAGAACTATTTGTTGAAAATGTACGGTTTTGGGAGGTGGAAGAAATCCCTGAAAGTAAACATTTGGAACACGACAAATGTGAAACACTATTCAAAAATGCAACCTTACGAGCGAAGGACGGTCGATTTATTGTCAAATTTCCTTATATTGAATCAAAAAAGTTACTGGGGTCAACATACAACATTGCTTACATACAGTAGAAGCCCGTTTCAAACGTGATCCGTGTCTAGAAAGGATGTATAAATCGTTCATGTCGGAATATCTCAATCTAGGTCACATTAGCTTGGTAGAGATACATGAACATCGTGAACGTTATTATTTACCGCACCATGGCGTTTTAAAGGATAATAGCACTACCACGAAACTTCGCGTAGTTTTTGATGATTCTGCAGTCGACAACAGGAATTGCTTTAAACGAGGTACTAGCCGTTGGTCCAAACGTACAACAGATGTTATTTTGAATTCTAGTTAGATTCCGTTCTCATAAATTTGTCGCTTGTAGTGATCTGGAAAAGATGTACCGACAAATTTGGTTAAACCAAAAAGATAATCAATTACAAAATATTTTGTGGCGGTTTAGTGCTACTCAGCCAGTCCAAACTTATCAATTGAATACCGTGACCTATGGCACATCATCAGCAGCATTTTTGGCAACAAGGTCGCTTGCAAATCGTATTGAACGATCGGATCATCTAACGCCAGCCAGTTGCAAAAATCAGTAGAAGAAGTTAAAAAGGTATTAACAGAATATGGTTTCAATCTAAGAAAAATCATTTCGAATGTTCCTGATGTTGACATCGCTGAAAGGAATGATATAACCCCAAGGAAACAGATAGGAGAAATCACGAACTAGCAAGGATTCTAGGATTATATTGGAATCCTACAAATGATTGCTTTAGTTATAGTATTGTATTCAACGAAATTCCAAGGCTAACTAAACGATACTTTTAATCAGAATCCAGCAAATTATTTGATCCATTGGGTTTACTATCACTCATTATTATTCGTGTTAAAATTCTCTTCCAGGAATTGTGGCGCCGGAGTGTAAAATGGGATAACAATTACCACCGGATACTAAAGATTCATAGCAAAAGATTCATCTAGAAGTGATGAACGTGAACAAGGTGATTATTCCAAGATGGCTGAATACACAAACTTTTGCACATCTCCACGGGTTTTGTGACTCAAGTGAAAAAGCATATGCAGCAGCTATATATGCGATTATTCCAGCCATTCAGAGTAGATTGGTAGCAGCAAAAATAAAGTAGCGCCATAAAGCCGATTCGTAGCATTCCCCGTTTAGAACAATTGGGCGCAGTTCTACTATCAAAACTGATGGCATCAGTTACTCAAGCTCTTCAAATCGATTCTATTAAAATAATTATGTGGACCGATTCGTCAATAGTGCTAGATTGATTAGCGACTCCTTCAAGAAGCTGTCAAAATTGGGTTGCAAACCGCACCAGCGTTATACAAATAAATTATCCTCGAAATGTGTGGCGGCATGTCCTGACCTCTTCAAATACAGCGGATGTTGCCACTCGTGGCATGAACATATGTGACTTAAATAATTGCTATTACTTTCTTTTACTCTAGTAAAATAAAGTATAGTATTCATGAAAATTTTGGACCTTGAGATTTTTAGAGATTTATTTGTTTTGAGGTCCCCTGAGTCCGAAAAAGTGGGTTTCGAAATGGTGTCTGTCTGTCAGTCTGTCAGTCTGTCAGTCTGTCAGTCTGTCAGTCTGTCAGTCTTTCAGTCTGTCAGTCTGTCAGTCTGTCAGTCTGTCAGTCTGTCAGTCTGTCAGTCTGTCAGTTTGTCAGTCTGTCAGTCTGTCAGTCTGTCAGTCTGTCAGTCTGTCAGTCTGTCAGTCTGTCAGTCTGTCAGTCTGTCAGTCTGTCAGTCTGTCAGTCTGTCAGTCTGCCAATCTGTCAGTCTGTCAGTCTGTCAGTCTGTCAGTCTGTCAGTCTGTCAGTCTGTCAGTCTGTCTGTGTCCTCTCTACAGCCCATATGATTTAATTAATCGACCTAAAACTTCAGATTTAAGCTTTTTTGATAAACTGGGAGGTCCCAGTGAATTTTACTCCAAATCGGCTAACAATCGGCCTAATCGTGGCCACTTCCACACCCTTGGTCCAGAAAATTTGTTTTGCAAATATCTTAAAAAGTATAAGGTTTACAAAAAACAACTGAATACAAAATGTTTCCAAAAATTAAAAACAAATAAAAATCAAAAATAAAAAATTAAAAAAAAAATTTAAAAAAAAAATTAGGATTAGGGTTTTCTAACTAGGTAATTAAGGGACCTATTCCATGTGCTAGCAAAACTTTTGTCATCATTGTTGGCAATGGCCGATATTGGCCCTTGGGAGTTTAGTGCGATTTCCAAAAAATAGTTTTGCAGAACTTTTACTAAACGAACGATTCGTATGGATTGGTAATTGAGGGACCTATTCCATGTGCTAGCCAAACCTTTGTCATCATTGTTGGCAATGGCCGATATTGGCCCTTGTGTTTTGAGTGCGATTTCCAAAAAAAAAAATTTCATAACTTTTACTAAACGAACGATTCGGATGGATTAGGGTTTTCTAACTAGGTAATTAAGGGACCTATTCCATGTGCCAGCGAAATCTTTATCATCATTGTTGAGTGCGATTTCCAAAAAATAATTTTGCAGAACTTTTACTAAACGAACGATTCGTATGGATTAGGGTTTTCTAACTAGGTAATTGAGGGACCTATTCCATGTGCTAGCAAAACCTTTGTCATCATTGTTGGCAATGGCCGATATTGGCCCTTGGGAGTTGAGTGCGATTTCCAAAAAATAATTTTGCAAAACTTTTACTAAACGAACGATTCGTATGGATTAGGGTTTTTTAACTAGGTAATTGAGGGACCTATTCCATGTGCTAATACCTTTGTCATCATTGTTGAGTGCGATTTTGTTGTTTTTTGTTCTTATCAAGATCCATAATTGTTCCCACGAGTAGCGGAGAAATAAGTGTCCATCTGAACAGAGATCCGCAGTACACAGATAAGGCTACTTAATCCGGAGGGCGCCAAGTATCCGGATCCACCGTTAGCGACTGAGCTAGTTTTAAAGCTGGGACCCCAGTCTGGTCGATTATCGGCACAGTAAGATTGACACCTTAACCCAGCCCAGCGATTTGTTTAAGGTTGACTCCTTTTGCCCCGTGTTTTAGCCTAGAAGCCAAAGAATCAGCAATATTACCAGCGGTCACTACGAGGAGGTAACACGAGCACTTGTGGAAGTTGCAAATTACGGAGCTGACCGCAAGTGACACCTGTCCACCGAGTAGGGCATTACTCAGACCTAATCAACAATAAAAATATCATCATTAAGATAAATAATATATCAACACACGACTTCCATTTACGAAAGGGATCGGAATCATCAATAAAGTACGATTTAGGTGGATAAGGCTTAAGATAACTTCATACTCAAATCGCTCGTTCTTTGCAGTGGTACTGCTTAGCAAAACTATGCATAGTTCAAACCTTTCATAAAAACCTTGTTTTAGAAGTGCAACCTTAGTTTTCGAAATGACGATCCATGTACCGGTTTTCCCACTAAATATTTGTAATTGTTCGGCGTTATAAATGACGGCTGCATATTTTCTTTTATAGAGGTGCTATTAAAACCTTTATCTATCTTGCCTGCTTTAAACCTGTGGAAATGAAACATAGTATAAAGAATTTAGTTGGTCAAATTTTTGTAGATTTTTTCAAAATAAATTAAGTAATTCCGTCGGATCTAAGCCATTAAATACTTTAGAGAACGTAAACGGAATCACCCCAGAGGATTGCAAATCTACAAACACAAATTATTATTAGTGTTGTGATAATCAAACGAGCTGTGAAAAAGATTGCAAAGGGGCCACAAATTACTTGAGAATTAGTGCCAGACGTATTATTGTAGTTTACGAAAGGAAAAAAAGATTTTTGGATTGGAATATATTTCGTATCCCGAAGTCGTTTATAAGCCTTAAACGATTTTGAGTTACGATTAGAAATATTATTCTAACAAAACGAGTTCTAACGAGATTTTTTTTGGCCCAAATAAATTAAAATCAGTAAAAACATTATAAAATTAAAACAGGTCATCCAAGATATTCAGATTAAGGAACAAACCTGTCCAATCAACGTATACAATAAAATTGCTCTAAGAAGTTTCATTTGCTTTCTAAAAATCATATTTCTAGCTAAATCAATCAATTTTAACGTCATCTTAAAATGAGAAAACTAATTCCAAAATTGGTTCGTCCATGATCGTTAAAAAACAGTGTTGAATTGGCGAGTACCAAAATTTCCAAAGTTAGTTCAGTTCCAGGAATTTTATCTCCACGCATGGATTGTATTTCATCAAAATCCGTCAAGAAATAGGGATATCCCATCCTAATTGGCCGTATGCCAAAACATCATCTAATAATAATTTTAGAATACCATTGCTATTGAAATACCCAGTTTGGCACCTTATGTTGCTTTGGAACAGGTCATTTCGATAGGAACCCATAAAATTGTTGTGTTCATTTTTTCGTTCGATGTTGAAAGGCCAAATGTCGGAAGGCCGAATGTCGAAACGCCGAATATCGTATAGCCGAATGTTTCGAAAGGCCGAATGTCTAATGGTCGATTGGCACGAAAGGCCGAATGTCTAAGGGCCGAATGGGTCGAAAGGCCGATTGGATCAAAAGGCCGAATTTTCATTTTTTTTTTTTCACTTAATTGATTCAAATCAATATTTAAAACCATTGAATTTATTTCTTGATGTAAGATGTGATCAAATTTTGTCGGAAAAAAAAAATATTACTTCTTATTGTTTTATTATAATTAATTAACTTTCAATTATATGATAAAAAAAATACATAAGAAGATTTCAATATTTAAGGCTATTGAATTCGCGTGAACTTTGTCCTAAATCTGTGCTAAAAAAAAAAAAAAAATAATTAGGATTTTGTTTTTAGGACAAACTTCACGAATCTTAGTACAAAAGTGAAGTTTGTCTTAAATATGTCATAAAAATCGTCAATAAAAATTATTATTTACATGTATCAGTATAAAAGCAGAAACTCTCGTTATAACGAATTTCTTGAATAAGAATAATAAAAATTATTTACGAATTATATGTAATACATAAATACGATGGAAGTAAGATGTTACCTTTTAATGGCCTATATGCAAAGTTGGCGTTGTAGCTAGGCTATGCAAAAACAGTTTCAGTTTTTAAAAAAATAGAAGATTAGGGTGTTTACGGCAACGATGTGTGATACGATCTCACCCAATAATTATGGGTTGGGTACGAAATTTCCCATTACAAAATCTTTTTTACAAAATCTCTATTACAAAATCTCCTAAATACAAAATCGCCTAATTACGAAATCTCCTAATTACAAAATCTCTTTTTCAAAATCTCGTAATTACAAAATCACGCATAAAATTTTCCCCGTAGATATATGAAATCGCGCGATTTCATATATTTGCGCTGAAAATTTTATGCGAGATTTTGTAATTAGGAGTAAAGTGATTGTGTTTGTGTGTGTGTCTTTGATTGTCTGTGTTTGTATATATGGATGTGTGTATGGATGTGTGTGTGCGTATGCGTGTGTGTGTGTGTGTGTGTGTGTGTGTGTGTGTGTGTGTGTGTGTGTGTGTGTGTGTGTGTGTGTGTGTGTGTGTGTGTGTGTGTGTGTGTGTGTGTGTGTGTGTGTGTGTGTGTGTGTGTGTGTGTGTGTTTTTTTTTTTTTTTTTTTGGCGGTGGTTGGGAATCTTTTAAAGACCTCCAATATATGGGAATGTGTCGGATTTCCACCGACTAAACCCCACCACCGGTACTCTATGCCGCTCGGCCCCACGGAACCACCGTCAGGTATTACTTCATGAGGCAGGCTCAGCCTACGTTGCCCCTATTCGGCTAAAGTTAGTTGTTCGCTCTTCTCGCGCTTCTCTCTCTTTCGAGGCGTCTCAGTTCGGTTGCAATTTTAACGACTGCTCCGCTCACGGCCTCCCAGCCATCTTCTGAATCCAACATATACTCCATCAAATTATCTGGCGTTAGATGCGCACCAATATCTTCGCTTTCTACTCTGAATCGTGGGCACTCAAACAGCACATGTTCAGCGGTCTCCAGGATGCCAGCGCAGCTTGGGCAGTCGGGGGAATCATCGCACTTAAACCTGTTAAGGTACGCTCTAAAGCAGCCATGTCCCGTAAGGAATTGCGTTAGATAATAACCCACCTCGCCATGGCGTCTATTCAACCAGGTTTCAACAACAGGGATTAGGCGATAGGTCCACCGTCCTTTGGTTGAGTCACTCCATTTTCTCTGCCACTGGGACCCGGTCTCACTCCTTGCTCTCTTACGGTTATCTCCTCGCGTTGCTTGATCTCTTCGATGATACGTGGTTTGCTTCTCCTTTGCCAAAAGGTGTACAGGGGGCATCCCGGCAAGGATACAAGCAGCATCGTCCGAGACAGTTCTGAAGGCACATATCACTCGCAACGCTGTCAATCTCTGTACAACCGCCATTTTTTTCCTGTGCGTTTCCTTCTCCATTGAGTTCGCCCAAATTGGTGCGCCATACATCAAAATGGATGTTTCAACACTAGCAAGCAAGACCCTTCTGTTCTGGCGTGCTCCTCTCATGTTCGGCATTATTCTATTCAGTGCAGCGCTGACTCTGCGCGCCTTTTCGCTAGCTGCAGCGATCTGCTGCATGTACGAAAGTCTCGAGTCAATCACTACTCCCAGGTACCTAATACTTGGCTGTGATATTATTTTTTGTGCCCCAACCTCTAGAGTTCCCAAGTAGCACGAGTGAGGTGGTATAACGTTGTACTGTGGTTGGCTAAATGACTACTGGTCGGCTAGCCAACGTTGTGACAATGGTATGACAACTGAGATACAACGTTATTGGGGAATAAATTTTGGGTTGTAACAACGTCGTAATAACTATTATCCGACTTGTCAATTGACCATAGAATACAAGTCAGGAAATAGATATATTGACCACTATTTTGTTTGTATTTTAGCAGACAGGACAACTATTTTTTATAAAATATATAAATAATCATGTTGTCTTCTTTTATCTTATAAATATAATAATTATTTGTCTATTTCCTTTATCATCTATTTCATTATTTACGACTTTATGAAAATTTACTTCATAATAATTGTAAATGTAATATTCACATTCCCTGTAATAATGATAACCCAAAAATCTGGCAAGATACGACATATTTTTATAAACAAAGCAAGTTTTATCGTAAACGTGCACCTATCAGTGAACTAAAAACTCATGCGCCTTATAAATTCGTCTTTTTTAAAAATATTTTTCTGTTATTTCAAAAATATTTTTATTTTAGGTTGACTAAAATTTTCTAAAATCAATTTAAACCATATTGAAATAATCCCCACCTTTAAAATAATGATATTACAATAATATTTAGTCATGAGAAGTATGAAAATCAGAATTTTATTTTCAAAAAATACAAATTTTTATATGCATGTATAATTAAAAATGGCGAACTTCATATTATGTATTAAAATATATTTAAACCACTAAAAAGTTAGATTAATAACCAATTTATAACAAATTCGACTCAAAAATTACAAATTTGTTATTTTATTTCCAAAAAAGTTACTGTCACGACGGTCCAGTCATTCTCCCGACGATTTATTTAATTTTATTACCAAATTTTCAAGAATTCAACTGTAAAGATATTTGCACACCAAATAAGTTATATTGAATAGCGTTGTGCATTCACCAAAAATTCCTTAACGACAAAAAAGAAAAACTTGAGATAGTTAATTTAAAATTCCCTGAAAAAGACAAAGGAGACTGTATGGATACAAATGTATTTGATTTTTTATGATACATTCGCGAATTATAAAAAACATGATTAAAACTTCAAAAACGTAAAACATTTGTGTTGTTTATGTTGATAATTATTCATTAATTAAATCCTTAGTACAACACAAAAATTATGATTGACCTATTTTGGAAGATAAAAGAAGTTGAAGTAAGAAAAACTTTTTTATATTAAATTATTTATATAAAAATTGACATTGACATGACACAAGGTTGTTTGCCGATGATGTAATAATGTCGGTCATAAAATATCTTTTTTGTCAATTATTTCACTAAATTGTAGTAAAAAATGTTATCTTGTGGTCGTGTAGGTAACAACAAAATATTTAGGTTGGATATTGGTTTTTACACGACAAAAAAGTTGCTAGGTAGTCATTAAATACCACATAATACGACAACATAACTAAATAATCGGTACACGGTTATAAAATACATATTAGTCGGTCAATAGTTGAAAATATTCAAAAAAAGTTGTCAAGTAGATATAAAATAACGCTCTGGCGGCTGCTAACATATAACGTCGCATTGTGGTCGTGCCGACGAAAAAATAAAAATTGTTAGTTTGATGTCAAACAAGTGAATTTATAGAAATTTGTGACGTTGTACCGACGTCGGAAACGGGTTATAAAACTATAAAGTTATTTGGTGCTACTTGGGTTATGTTCTTCATTGCTCTCCTACTAGAGATGAGAACTGCCTCTGTCTTATGCTCCGCCAGCTGCAGGCCAACAGACGCTAACCATTGCTGAACGAGTCGGACAACTCTGTTGCAAATTTCGAAAATCTCTTCTCTGTGTTTCGCTGTGACTACTATTGCAATATCATCCGCAAAACCAACCACTCTTGCTTCACTTGGAAGGGTGAGTCGAAGAACGCCATCGTACATCACGTTCCAAAGTATGGGACCCAATACTGACCCTTGGGGAACTCCACCAGTTACTGGATATGTTCTGACACCCTCATCGGTATCGTACTTCAAAACCCTATGTTTGAAGTAACTTACAACCATCCTCTGCAGATATTTTGGCGCCTCCATCCGAATAAGGGCCCTCAGTATGCAATTCCAGTTAGCAGTGTTGAAGGCATTTTTCACGTCCAGCTTTACTATGGCACAGTATTTTTTACCACCAACCATCTATAGCCAGATACTGCCTCCCAAGTAGCACCAAATAACTTTATAGTTTTATAACCCATTTACGACGTCGGTACAACGTCACAAATTTCTATAAATTCACTTGTTTGACATTGAACTAACAATTTTTATTTTTTCGTCCGCACGACCACAATGCGACGTTATATGTTAGCAGCCGCCAGAGCGTTATTTTATATCTACTTGATAACCTTTTTTGACTATTTTCAACTATTTACCGACTAATATGTATTTTATAACCGTGTACCGATTATTTAGTTATGTTGTCGTAATATGTGGTATTTAATGACTACCTAGCAACTTTTTTGTCGTATAAAAACCAATACCCAACCTAAATATTTTGTTGTTACCTGCACGACCACAAGATAACATTTTTTACATATGCATACAATTTAGTGAAATAATTGACAAAAAAGATATTTTGTGACCGACATTATTACCTCATCGGCAAACAACCTTGTGTCATGTCAATGTCAATTTTTATATAAATAATTTAATATAAAAAAGTTTTTCTGACTTCAACTTCTTTTATCTTCCAAAATAGGTCAATTTTTGTTATACTAAGGATTTAATTAATGAATAATTATCAACAGTTCTATTTAATTAAAATTGAATTGTATTAATGTTTTACGTTTTTGAAGTTTTAATCATATTGTTTATAATTCGCGAACAAAATACATTTGTATCCATACAGTCTCCTTTGTCTTTTTCAGGGAATTTTAAATTAACTATCTCATTCGTTAAGTTTTACTTTTTTGTCGTTAAGGAATTTTTGGTGAATGCACAACGTTTTTCGATATAACTTATTTGGTGTGCAAATATCTTTACAGTTGAATTCTTGAAAATTTGGTAATAAAATTGAATAAATCGTCGGGAGAATGACTAGACCGTCGTGACAGTAACTTTTTTGGAAATAAAATAACAAATTTGTAATTTTTGAGTCGAATTTGTTATAAATTGGTTATTAATCTAACTTTTTAGTGGTTTAAATATATTTTAATACATAATATGAAGTTCGCCATTTTTAATTATACATGCATATAAAAATTTGTATTTTTTGAAAATAAAATTCTGATTTTCATACTTCTCATGACTAAATATTATTGTAATATCATTATTTTAAAGGTGGGGATTATTTCAATATGGTTTAAATTGATTTTAGAAAATTTTAGTCAACCTAAAATAAAAATATTTTTGAAATAACAGAAAAATATTTTTAAAAAAGACGAATTTATAAGGCGCATGAGTTTTTAGTTCACTGATAGGTGCACGTTTACGATAAAACTTGCTTTGTTTATAAAAATATGTCGTATCTTGCCAGATTTTTGGGTTATCATTATTACAGGGAATGTGAATATTACATTTACAATTATTATGAAGTAAATTTTCATAAAGTCGTAAATAATGAAATAGATGATAAAGGAAATGGACAAATAATTATTAAATTTATAAGATAAAAGAAGACAACATGATTATTTATATATTTTATAAAAAATAGTTGTCCTGTCTGCTAAAATATAATCACAATGTGAGACAAAATCATTTTTTTACAAACAAAATAGTAGTCAATATATCTATTTCGTGACTTGTATTCTATGGTCAATTGATAAGTCGGATAATAGTTATTACGACGTTGTTACAACCCAAAATTTATTCCCCAATAACGTTGTATCGCAGTTTTCATACCATTGTCACAACGTTGGCTAGCCGACCAGTAGTCATTTAGCCAACCACAGTACAACGTTATCCCAACCCACTCGTGCTACTTGGGCTCTTGCGCCATCTCTACTACATACCTAATCGCATCCACTGTGAAGCGCGTCTTGCGGAAGCCATATAGATATTTTGATAGATCGCCTGCTCTAGCAATGGCCTGGTGAAGCCGATCGCACATGATTCTCTCCAGAATTTTGCCAGCCGTGTCCAAAAGACAAATCGGACGATAGGAGGATGGCCCCCCAGATGCTTCCTTGCCTTTTGGACGCAGCACTAATCTCTGTTCCTTCCATTTCCTCGAGAATATCCCTTCCCTCAAACACTCACCATATACTTCGATAAAGGCATTGGTGTATGCTCCAATTGCAGACTTCAATGCCACGTTCGGTACGTTATCCGGACTGGGAGCTTTATTGTTCGCTACTCTGGCGCGCGCCATTAGGACCTCCTCCGCTGTCACTGGAGGAACATAATCCGCCTCATCGCATGTTACTTCCAACACATTTTCAGCTTCATGTGGGAATAATACCTTAACTATGCCGCTTAATATTGACGCGGATGTGGGGGATTTAGAATATCTATTTCCAAACTTTTTCATGACCATTTTGTAAGGTCTTCCCCAAGGATCCCGATCGACTTCCTTGCACAGATCGAAAAAACACGTACGCTTGCTTATTTTTATGGGTCGTTTCAAATCCGACCTTGCTTCACGGTACCGTTCCCGCAGGGCAGGATTTTCATGCTGCCTAACTCGCTGATACTGCCTTCTTGCCCCGATACATCTTCTCCGGAGCTCTGCAATCTCTTCGTTCCACCAGTACACAGGTTTACTGCGATTATCCACTATCCTTCTAGGCATTGCTGCATCACACGCTCTGGTAACATAGCTCATGAGTTGATTGGCTTTGTTCTTAGCGGTTCCAGACAGTACCATTTCTTCCATCATAAGGATGAAGACCTTCTCGTCGAAAGCATTCGATCTCCAGCCAGCAGGTTTCTTGTTGACTGGGGTTCGTGTCCGTAATGTGCTCCGGTTCTGTAGCTCAAACACAATGGCTTGATGGTCACTGTGTGTGTAATAGTCACTTACATTCCATACCAATCTGCTTGCCAGACAGTCACTAACGAACGTGACATCAATTACCGAGCTAGCGTTGCCCCTACAGAAAGTTGGTGTATTTCCCGTGTTGCTCAATCTCACTGGTAGGCTTGCAAAAGCCTCTAGTAATGCAATACCTCTACCGTTGGTTTCTCGGCATCCCCATTCAACAGCCCATGCATTAAAATCGCCGGCTATTATTAGTGGGCCTCTATTCCGAACCTCGTTCGTAAGCCGATCGAGGAATGCTTTAAATTCCTCAGTCGACGCACTAGGGGGAGCGTAGCAGCTATATATGTGGATGCCATTGACTTTAGCTCGTACAAATCCATACTCCGCACGATTGTCCGCCTCTTGGAAGCAGTATCTGCCACAAATCCAGATAGCAGCACGATTCGATGCATCAGAAGCCCATGCACAGTTATCGGCCATGTTTCTATATTGTTCGCTTATGATCGCGACATCTGCCTTTACCTCGACTACTGTCTGCTGCAGGAGGTCCTGCGCAGCTTCACAATGGTTGAGATTTATTTGCACTACTCTCATGAACGCTTCCTTTGCAACGCCTCCTGGTATGCTGGGCATTTAAAGCTCCCAATCCCGTGTTCGTTATTCGCGCTACCGTTATTGGTGCAAATAATGCATTTGGGGGTGTTCTTGCAGTCCTTAACCACATGCCCTTCACTCCCGCACTTCCAGCAGAGTTTAGCTCTATCCTCAACACTTCTACAGTTCGCCGTTTGGTGCCCGTAATTGCAACATTTGAAGCATCGCATTGGTTCGATTCTTTCCCGAATCCGGCAAATCACCCACCCGATCTTGACTTTTCCCACCGAAATAATTCTCGTCACCATGCTACTTGGTATTCTGACCGTTGCCGTCCGCGTTCCGCGGTAAGCCCTGTTGATGGACTTAACTACGCACACACTTTTTACCTCTGGGAATTGGTTCTCCAGGGCAGCGAGTACATCTTGAGCAGTAATAACCTCATCTATATCTTTAATCAAGATAACTGTTTCTTGAGATAATGATTTCACATCAACTTCACCTCCGATCGCCTCCTTAAGTCGATCACGGAACAATGATGTTTGTGACCGCTCTCCGATGCTTTGCAATTCCATTAGGAGATCGCCTTTCGCCGTTTGACGTATGTTCGCTACCTTCTCCCCTAGGCTGTTCAAGCTAACATCAACCTTGACCTTCTTTAGGATATCGGCAAACGAACCAGCACTCTTCTTTAGTGTGTGTGTGTGTGTGTGTGTGTGTGTGTGTGTGTGTGTGTGTGTGTGTGTGTGTGTGTGTGTGTTGTGTGTTTTTTTCTTGTTTTTTTGTCCAAAGATGTGGAGAACCCTTTATGGAGCATAACCTCGCGGCGCAGGAATAGCCTACTCGGCTCTTTCTCTATGTGTTAAAGCCATTTCTTAGCCGCTCAAAACGACGCAGCTCACACACAATGATCACAGCCAAATGCTGAACCGCCTCCCATAGCAATTCGGATGTAAGCATAACATCAACAATATTTTTAGCTGTCGGAAACGTGCCAAGGATACTTATGAGCTCCTGTCTTTCCTCGCTGAAGCGCGGACAGTAAAAGAATACATGCTCTGCGTCTTCTGGTAGTACTCTGCAGACCGGACAGAACAGAGATTCCTCTATTTTGAATCTGTAATAGTATGATCTGAAGCATCCATGGCCAGATAAAAACTGGGTTAAGTAGTAGTCTATCTCAACATGTCGCCGGTTTATCCACTTGCTAATGGACGTGATGAGACGATGCGTCCATCGTCCCTTCTCCGTAACATCCCATTGGTGTTGCCACTAGGCTACTGTTTCAGCTCTTTCTGATTTTCTCAGCTCGGATGTTATGTTACCTCTTCCATACATTCTGTGCCGCTCATTTGCCAATAGTGCAATTGGAGGCAGTCCAGCAATAATACACACGGCCTCGTTAGAAACTGTTCGGAATGCACAAGCCACTCTTAGGGCCGACGTCCGATGTACTTTGGACATCTCGTGATGGTATGATTTCAATTTCAATGCGTCAGCCCGAACAGGGGCTCCGTATAGCAAAATTGATCTTGATACGGATGCCAACAGTAGTCGCCGACTACGCCGCGGCCCGTCTTTGTTTGCCATTATGCTCTGGATAGCCGCGTTTACTTTGGACGCCTTATTACTAGCATTGACGATGTGTTCTTTGAACTACAATTTCGAATCGATTATGACACCAAGGTATTTGATGGAAGCTTGAGAGATGATATCACTAGCGCCGACCCTGATTGTTATTACTTCTTTCTGTTTACGGCTTGAAATAACTACTGCTTCGGTCTTGTGTTCCGCTAACTGCAAGCTACTAATGACAGCCATTGATGGACAGTCGATAAAACTTTATTACAGACGAACCACTACCGCTATGTCATCGGCAAACCCAACAACCTAAGCTTCAATGGGCAGTCTAATTCTCAAAACGTCATCGTACATAATATTCCAAAGAGTTGGACCTAATACAGACCTCTGTAGGGCACCACCAGTTACACCATATTCTTTAATTCCGTCATCTGTATTGAACTTCAGAAATCTGTTACGGAAATAATTTGCCACCAACTTCCTGAGGTATGCTGGAATCCCCAATCTGTGGAGTGCATTTTGAATGCAACTTCATCTGGCCGTGTTAAATGCATTTTTTACGTCCAGGGTCACAATAGCACAGTATTTTTTTGATCCCCTTTTCCATCTTTTGCCATCAATAGCCTCTCTAGCTATATTTACCACAAAATTGATGGCGTCGATCGTTGAACGTGCCTTTTGGAAGCCGGGTTGATGTTCTGCGAGATCTCCTGCTCTTTTTACTGCCATCTTGAATCTGTCGCAGATAATCCTTTCTAACACTTTTCCGGCCGTATCAAGTAGACAGATTGGGAGATAAGCAGACGGGTCATCGGGTGGTTTTATCGCTTTCGGGATTAGCACTAATTGTTGAATTTTCCAGATATCTGGGAAAACTGCTTCTTGCAGGCATGAGTCATACACATCAACAAAGACCTCTGGTTTTGCACGGATTGCCGCTCTAAGGGCTATGTTTGGTACAACATCTGGGTCTGGTGCGTTGCCATTCTTAACCCTGCAACTAGTCAACAGGAGTTCCTCCAAAGTTACTGGTGGAATGACTTCCAGAGAGGATTCCAATTCAACATTCTGTATCCCATCCCCTTGTTGAATGACTGACCAACACGTTATAATCGGGTAGAACTCAGTGGCTATAGGGGGTACTTTTGTCGTCATTTTTTTTTTAGAGGCACCACAAAAGATCGTGTTGAAAAACAAAACAAACGAAGTAAATTCACTAACAACCTATGTAATGACTCATCACCAACAACAACATAAAAAAACAATTACTCCATAGCTTAACTATGTACTTTTATTCATAATGAAAGTTCCAAAAAAAAATCTTTAAATTTAAATTTATAATCAATCTTGTAAGTTGTTAAAAGCAATTTATGTTTTAATAAAAATAAATGGAAAATAACAAATAAATAACTGACCAGTAGGCCTCCATACAGTTCTCGATGGATCCTATTGGACTCACTGAAACAAAAGGTTATTGCTCCTAACAATCTACTGTCACTTTTAATGATCTAAATTCTGATTCTCCGTTATCACAAAAAATTATTAAAAATCACTTCAATATGAAGAATAGATACAAAATAATTAAATCTTAACGTTAATAAAAGAAAATAAATATAAAATAAATATGTATACAAAAAGAACAGATCTATTTTTTTTATGCGACGAGCGAGTTCCAGATTGTTTAATTGGAAGTAGCGGTAAATACGTAAATCTTCATCTGGATTCTACCATACAGTAATATTAATTTTTTTTTTTTCTGTTTGCGCCAATCCGAATTAATTTAGAGGCCCTATTAAATGCAAAGAGGACACACTTGTTATCTCAAATACTAAACCAAGAATCTTCACGCAAACTTACCCGCAAGCCGTAACTAATCTCTACACGGAATTTACTATGGGATGATTAATGCAAAATTACAACATACAGTATATTGCTCCAACCACTATCCGAAAATCAGGATTATTCTGAAGTAAACCTTCTCTAGTATGGTTGAAAAGAAACACAATACATTTGGCAATCTAAATATGTACAACAACATAAACTATTTGCACAACTCATTCTTGGTTTACCTTCGGTAAATTTTGAAAATACTTGACACAGATATCACTTGTAATTTAATTTAGTTTTGTTTATTAATTTATTTTGAAAACTGTTTTTTTGTTCCTTTTTCTTTTTGATCACTGGAAGCTAATATGATTTAAAAACAAAACAAATAGCCGCAGTGGCCTCTCATGAAATACCTCACCTTATTGAAATTTTACCTAAACCTTATTTGTCATATACTTATTTATACATAGTATATAACACAGTTGTATGTATGTATTGCTGTAATATATACCAACTTGCCAAATACTACAAAATAATTCGCTCTTGGGAAAATCGCCATACATTAGTGTTCCCGCGCAATTAATGTTTTCCTGTATATGAACGATGACAAACATTTTTCTCTTTAACACTAACACCAAATAGATTGCGTAAATCAGTTCATCCGAAGTAGGAAGAGAATTAAATTGTATATATAATTACCATTATCTTGCAATAGCATGAATATCTTCGTCACAACAAAATATTGAAATGGTATTAGAGGTATGACAATAAACGTAATATTGCAACCGTTGCGCCAACAAAATTAATAATCATGGACAGCCGTAACAAAGGCGGCGGTGCACGATAGCCTTTCAGTTTTGCCATGACTATCTTGCAGTACAGAATATGAGCTGGTGCCCCATGCCCGTTGACATACTCTTTTTGCATGGTGGCATTTATTCCTAAGGTGAGCTATTCCGTCGTTCCACCAATAGATTGCTGGGCGGGGATTACTAGCACTTCTTCTAGGCATGACTCCATCGCAGGCTTTGGTTATATTATTCATAAGTGTTGTGGCCTTTTCAATAGCTGTACCCAACATTACAGTATCCCCTAACAAGTAGATGAAAATCTCTTCATCAAACATCCTGGCTTTCCAATCAATGGTTCTGGCCGAAGCACCTAGATTTGTACAACCGTACGGGTGGTTGATTTCAAATACAATGGCCTGATGATCGCTGTGGGTATAATCATTACTAACCTTCCACGGGAATACTGATCTTGCTAATGAGCTACTAACAAATGTTAGGTCAATAATTGACCCTAGGCCACCTTTGCAGTAAGTAAATGCGTTGTCTTCGTTTAGCAGGATGGTGTCTAATAATGAAAAGGCATCTAATAGAGCTCTTCCTTTAGCATTTGTCTCGAGGCTCGAGTGACCTAAGCGTTAAAATCGCCAGCAATAATAAGAGGACTGTGTCCTTGGGCATCATTTACCAAGTGGAGCAAAAACTTTTCAAAATCTTCTAACGCAGCACCCGGCGGTACATAGCAGCTATAGATATATATATATATATATATATATATATATATATATATATATATATATATATATATATATATATATATATATATATACTATATATAATATATATATATATATATATATGTATATATATATATATGCAACTCACTTTAGCTCTTACAATGTGAGCCATCTTTCTGTCCGACTTCTCCTGAAAAGCAGGAGTCCGGCAAGCCCAGATTGCAGCTTTGCTTGTGGTAACCTTCGTCCACGCACGGTATCATCCAGGTTCCGGTATTGTTCGCATATGATGGCAACGTCTATTTTTTTTCGTGCACAGTTTGAAATAGAAGATCCTGTGCTACTTTGCAGTAGTTGAGATTTATTTGGAGAAACTTCATTTTATCATAGGTTGTAGGAAGCCTTTCTGATAAGCTAGGCACCTTCTACTGCCGGCTATATGATTCCTGTCTAATAATTCCTGGCTCTGACAGATAACACAATGTGGATCGTTAGTGCGATTTTTTGCAAAGTCATTGCCTTGCCCACATCTAAAGCATACTTTAAGGCAGTCCCGGTCACTTTGACATGAACGGCTCCAGTGCCCGCACTCTAGACATTTGAAGCATCTGAGAGAGCGCGGTTTTTCTCTTATTCGATAGTTTACAAACCCTATCTTCACTCGACCAGTCTTTATCAATTTCATAGCCGCGTCTGTTGGAAGGTTCACTACAGCCGTTTGAGTCTTGCCAAAAGTCGGTCTTATCGATTTAACTGCTGTAACTGATTGTCCAAACTGGCTATTCAAGACTGCAAACTTCTTCTCCAGAAGTTACTTTAGCCAGGTTTCTAATGTCAATTAGCGTTTCACCTTTTTTCATTAGTGTTCTTACATCAGCAGCTGGACCTAACCGCTGTTTGGAATTATGCCGATTGAGGGTCACAAGTTGCCTTAAGTTTTAGAAGGAGCTCTCCATTTTTCGTTCTTTGGATCCGAGCTACGTTATCGCCTAGGTCCTTTAAGGATGGTCGCCTTTTACCTTCTTTAACATGTCTGCGTACGAAGGGTTACCTTTCTGTTTGATAACCAATGCATCTGTTCTAGGGCGCCTTTTGCGAACCCTAACACGCTTTCCCTTCTTCTCTTTGACTTCTACTCATTCAGAATTCATCGAATTGTCCGTTTTTCTTATTGTATCTGCAAACCGACTAGACCCAGGCTGTTTAGTATCAAGCCACTGGTGCCTCTTGGCTGTCCCTGCTTTACTTTTATAATCCGACTGGGGCGAAGACCTTTTCCTTTTCCCTCTAGTAGCCGTAGGCGTCTCGCATAGATTTACTGTAGAACCATTATCGTTGGACGTAGCTATTACAGCTGCTGCTGAAGTTGGCGCCGTTTGGAATATGGTGTCACTCGTATTTGTAGCTGTAGCAGCTGCCGATGTATATAAGGACTGTATCACATTTGCTGGCTTCTTTATTTTATGATGCACATTATTTTTCCCTTTAAGGAAATTATGTAGTTTGGTGATTTTGCTCCCCAATCGGATCATATCACTTTCCGGGACCTTTTTTTCTACCTCAGTAGGCATCAATACTGACCGCACACTTCTGTCTGGTGAACGCGCTAGCTTATTGCTCTTTTTAAATGCATCGAAAAATGGACCTGAAGCAGACTTCCTGTCACATCTTGTTCCACCCCCTTGTAGTGTAGCTACTACACCAGCCAAGTTTGCCACTGGTGTAGTAATTCAGTCGCTGGATTCCGACGGCTGGAAGCCTGCTTGCCCACTACCTAAAGCCGCCGGTACTGGGGTTCCGAATCCCTGCACCGTAACGTTGTTTTGGTTGGTTGACTCCATTGTGTATTTGAATTCTGGGTTCCTTCCCATTGCATTTTACACCTATTGCTAGGTATGAACGCAGCCGCCCCTGACATGGAAAACGGACGCTGACCAGAGAGCCGTCCAATATGAGACAGACGCTTCCAGGTTTGTGTGTACTTATAGCGGTATACGCTTGCGTTGTTTGTCGTAGAAACTTCACAGGATTAAATGTAACCTTTTCAGCACATCCTCCGCTTCTACCGCTCGGTCGAGGACTGCGTATTGGCTATTTGCAGCTAACCTATATATCTATAGGCCGTTCAGCTATCCGCCACCGTGCGCTGACTGTCCCGGTAGCTGAGCTAGCCTCGGGTGTTTGTGTGTGTGTGTGTATGTGTGTGTGTGCTGTGTGTGTATGTGTGAGTGTGCTGTGTCTGTATGTGTGAGTGTGCTGTGTGTGTGTGTATGCGCGTGTTCACAAATGTCGCTGCCATCCCAAACAACACATTTACTCAAAAGGGGGTTTTAGGAGATTTTGTAATTAGGAGATTTTGTAATTCGAAGATTTTAAAGAAAATAGGAGATTTTGTAGCTGAGATTATGAAATGAGGGATTACGTACCGCTCCCAATAATTATACCAATTATGAAAAAATGATTTTCCCAATTTTCTTGAGAAAATCCTAGGAAGCTGACACCTAGATCCTATTCCAACTTCGCATATAGGTCACTTTTGTGTAAGCTTCCTAGGAATTTCTCAAGAAAATTTTGAAAATCATTTTTTTATAATATTTGGTATAATTATTGGGTGAGATCGTATCAAACATCGTTGTCCTAAATACCCTAATCCCTTATTTTTTTCAAAACCGAAACGGGTTTTGGATAGCCTAGATCCTATGCCAGCTTTGCATATGTCACTTTGGTATCAGCTTCCTAGGATTTTCTCAAGAAAATTGGGAAATTCATTTTTTCATAATATTTGTTATATTTATTGGGTAAGATCGTATATCACACATCGTTGTCCTAACCATCATAAAGTCCTATTTTTTTCAAGAAATATTTCTCGGAAAGAACGAAATATTTTCATTAGTTTATTTTATCTTGTAATTTTTGCCATCTTATTTAAACTTCGTTTAAAAAATTTCAACTTTTATTAACAAAAACTAAAATTCGTAATAACGAGATATTCTGATATTTTACTAATACATGCACACACAGTATGGTTTTTTTATTTTTAGGACAGATTTAAGACAAAATTCACATACGTGGCTATTTACTATAAAGCATTTTCATACGAAAATTTAGATAAAAAAATAAATTTTGGTTTTCATAAAAATAAAAATTTTGAAAATTTTCATTAATAAAAAGACGAAAAATTAAAATCAATTTTGACACAAGCGTCTTTTCGACGCAGTCGGCCTTTCGAAGTTTGACCTTTCGACATTCGGCCTTTAGACACATTCGGCCTTACGACACATTCTGCCTTTCGACAAATTCGGCCTTTCGACATTCGGCCTTTCGGTGTTCGGACTTTTGACATTCGGCCTTTCGACCCTATTCCAATTTTTTTCGTCACATAATTTCTAAAATTTTTCTTATAAATCCATCGTTTCTCAAGTTATTCGTCGCCATCACGAGAGCTTAAACCACTGAGGCGTTTGATTGATGATTATATTCTAAAGCATGCGGAGATCAGAAAGTTTCGCAATTCTGTATTTGTCTTTAAGCTAATAATCATATCTAACTATTTACATTAGAAACCTAAAATTTGACCTTGTCTTTGCATTTATCTACATTTACAACATTTATATGTATGTATATACAATAAGGCGATCAAACGGTAACAACCCAAAACACTATATAATCACCTCCAGAAAAATGTTAAAATGATTCTACCCCAAAAATATATTTCAAAAACAATAACATAAACTTTATCGTACCCATATACCGAAAATTTATACATTTTCATCAAAACTATTTTCTTTACACCTTACAGCTCATTTCTTAAAGAAAACGTAGAAACAAAAAAGTTTTTCTTATACATAGTTGTAGGTGTACGAAAACTATTTTTCATCAAATAATTTTCACATGAACATAAAAAAAAAAATTCCTGCAATATTTTGGTTTTGGGTACAACAACAACAACCTTATATGGCAGCAGCACAAAACAATAGAAAAAATTTGCAATTTTTTTCTGCATGTAATTTTCCCAAAGTGTTACACATTTTTTATTCGTTTTATACACAGTTCTTTTATTATATGTTCATGATTGAATGAACAGAATACGAAAGAAGAATGCCAATACACCATGATGAATAATTAATTACCACAATTATTTTTATGTACCAAAAAAAAAAAAAAAGTTAAAAACGAGAAAAATAGTTTTCCGATTTTAATTTGTGAATATGTGTGTACGAAAAAATTGTGTTGAAGAGAAAAAAATTTGGAAAACCAGAAAAAAACATTTTGCATTCAGAAGGAAATAAACAAACCAAAAACTAGTTCTATACGAGTATATGTATAAATAGATATACATACGTCTGTTGGATATAATATTGATTGTGAGAGTTTGTGACAGTTAAACTGAACCAAGAAAATACCAAATAACAAAAAAAAAAAAAAAAGTTTGAATCGAACAAAAAAAATGTGTTTTCGGCATTTATATTTTATTTTGGGATAAAACTCAAAATTAAATTAATTTTTAAAGTTGGATGAGATCAATCTGAGATTTGGTTTGGTTACAAACATAAACACACACACACACACAAACAAGTATTTTTTGCACAAAAGTTTTTTTTTTTTTTAATGATATGAAAACTTTCAATTATTGTAGATGAATTGAATTAATGTCAAAAAAATGAAATTGAATTATGTATGTACGAAAGATTGATGTTTAAGGTATACTGTACATGCATAAGTATATGAATTAGAGAATGGCGTTTGATTGGTTTGTTGAAGATTGCTTATTTAAGCAGTTAAACCAATTTGGTGTATTTCTGGTGAAATAGAAATTTAATGTGCATATTGAGAACAGCGGATAGAGTCTTGCTTTGCAAATTAGTTATACCGGGTTCGATTGCCGGTGGTGGTACAAAGAAATTTGTAACGATTGGGGGGTGGTGTATGCGAATATAGTGTTATATTCTAAGCCTAGGCCCAAATATTTTTAATTGTGCTTCAGTCGATATTCTTTGTTTCTCTGAGACCATTTTAAGCCCAAACATCCCTAATCCAGCTTTGGCCATTAAAGGTTTTAATATATTTAGGAACGGTAGAGTGGTACCTTCCCTTAATTATGGTGGTTTATGTATGTTTGTAGATGATCACATAAAGGCTGGATTAGTTACCATTCAGAATTGGTAGTATTGGACTTAGAGTTTTTATTTGTCAACGTTTTCATTAATTGTCGTAAAATCTTATTCGGTATAGTCTATAATCCACCAAAAACTAGTAAAAGGTCGTATGCCCAAAATTTAAAAAATCACTTGTAGACTTGACTAGAAAGTTTGTTTAGTCATTTCTTTTGTATCAAGTGACTTTAAATTCGATATACTCTCAAATTCCGACTTCCCCAAGGATAAGTTAGATTCCTCTCTGCCTCCCAAGATTTTCTGGCATAATGTTCGTAATTTAGGCCTAGACAGATGCAAGAGTAGTTTTAGTGGGGTTTTCAAATCTAATGACATTAATAGTTATTTTTGCTCTAGTCTGAACTTGGGCAGTAATACCGTCGATGATTTCTCTAACGCCTCCTCTAATTCGTTTTCAAATATTTCTATCGAGGATATACAATCTGCTATTTGGAAGGTTAAATCGGTTTTCGCGAGTTTTTCCTTTCGTCTCAAAATACTTGTCACATATCTTCAATTTTATTCTCACGTTCTCTTCCTATCCAGATCAGTGGAAGTTAAGTAAAATAATCCCCATCACAAAGATCAGTAATCCTTCAGAGCTATCTTATTTTCGGCCAATTAACATTTTAAGTTCTCTCTCTAAAGCTTTCGAGACAGTTGTTAAAAATCAAGTTCAATCCTTCATAACACTTCTACTTCGTTACTAAATGTATGTGATGATATTAGGCGTAATATGTATGAATAATAGGGAATTAACTTCTTTAACTTTGTTAGATTTTTCTAAGGCCTTTGATTCTATTAATCACAGAATTTTTTTTAAAAAACTCTTATCTCAGTTGAGATTTTCGGTTTCGGCTGCCAAATTGATTTTTAACTACTGCTAAGTTCTAAGGCAGTTTTTTCGACCATTCCTTGTCTGATTTCCTTCCTGTAATTTTCGGCGTGCCTCAGGGTTCAGTGCTGGGTCCTCTATTACTTTCTATGTACATAAATGACATAGAATCCTCCATTTAACATTGTTTATTTCATATTTTCGCTGATGACGTTCAAATTTATAGAAATAGTCGTTTAGATTAGGATTCTATTGTTAGGAATATTTCTCTGATAAATGAAGATTTAAGTAATATCGTTAGTTGGTCGGTCTTTAATAGGCTCGTTTTAAATGCGAATAAATCCAGTCGATTATAGAGCTTTCTTATTTTGACGCCCGTGGGGAATAGTGTAGTAAAATCGAAACAAGAATTTTTTCCTTATGCTCCCCTGAAAAATTTGAAATTTTGAGTTGTGTTACTTTACTTTGCCACGTACGATATCTGGCGTTGTTTTAAATGTTTCAGGTCACCTATTTAAACATATTTTTTGTGAAACTTATATTAATATGAAAAGCTTTAACACTGAAGTATTTTCAAGATGTTAGTGTGTTGATAACCACATTTCTTGTGAAATATTTTATATTTTCAAAAAAAGGACCTTGAGATGGAGAACTTTTCATTAAAACGTTTAAGTCTTAACTCTCGACATCGCGACGTACAACTGGCCATGTGCGAAAACTGGATCAGGTGAATAAACTCCCACATTGCCATATGACTGACTTTGTGACTTCTTTATTGACATAGCCAATGCAAGCATTACTGGAAATTGCCTTCTTCTCATTTTGAATGAAAAAAAGTTCCCACAACAGTTACAGGTCCGGAAACCTATCGTTATTGGTATCAAACATCATAATCGGAGCATTTTGGATTTTTGTTGCTCAAAACCTGTGGTCTATAGCACAGTTGATTTTCAATCAAAATGAATTTTCTCTGTTATGTTAAGAAATCATTGAGCAATCCAAATGCAAGTTCCCACAACAGTTACAGGTCCCGAAACCTATCGTTATAGGTATCAAACATCATAATCGGAGCATTTTAGATTTTTGTTGCTCAAAACTTATGGTCAGTTGATTTTCAATCAAAATGAATTTTCTCAGTAATGCTGAGAAATCATTGAGCAATCCAAATACAAGTTTCCACAACAGTTATAAGTCCGGAAAGCTATCGTTAGAGGTATCAAACATCATCATCGGGGCATTTTAGATTTTTGTTGCTCAAAACTTGTGGTACATTTGATTTTTATTCAACATGAATTTTCTCTGTAATGTTGAGAAATCATTGAGCAATCCAAATGAAAGTTGCCACAACAATTACGGGTCCCGAAACTTATCGTTAGAGGTATCAAACATCATAATCGGAGCATTTTAGATTTTTGTTGCTCAAAACTTGTGGTCTATAGCACAGTTGATTTTCAATAAAAATGAATTTTCTCTGTAATGTTGAGAAATCATTGAGCAATCCAAATGCAAGCTGCCACAACAATTACAGGTCCCGTAACCTATCATTTGAGATATCAAACTTCATCATCGGAGCATTTTAGATTTTTGTTGCTCAAAACTTGTGGTCTATAGCACAGTTGATTTTCAATCAAAATGAATTTTCTCTGTAATGTTGAGAAATCATTAAGCAATCCTAATGTAAGTTGCCACAACAATTACGATTCCTGAAACCTATCGTTAGAGGTATCAAACATCATAATCGGAGCATTTTATATTTTTGTTGCTCAAAACTTATGGTCTATAGCACAGTTGATTTTCAATCAAAATGAATTTTCTCCTAATGTTGAGAATTTATTGAGCAATCCAAATGCCAGTTCCCACAACAGTTAAAGGTCCGGAAACCTATCGTTAGAGGTATCAATCATCATAATCGGAGCATTTTGGATTTTTGTTGTTCAAAACTTGTGGTCTATAGTACAGTTGATTTTCAATCAAAACGAATTTTCTCTGTAATGTTGAGAAATCATTGGGCAATCCAAATGCAATTTGCCACAACAATTACGGATCCCGAAACCTATCATTAGAGGTATCAAACATCATAATCGGAGCATTTTAAATGCGAGTTGCCACAACAGTTACAGGTCCGGAATCCAATCGTTATAGGTATCAAACATCATAATCGGAGCATTTTGGATTTTTGTTGCTCAAAACTTGTGGTCTATAGCACAGTTGATTTTCAATCAAAATGAATTTTCTCTGTAATGTTGAGAAATCATTTAACAATCCTAATGTAAGTTGCCACAACAATTACGATTCCTGAAACCTATCGTTAGAGGTATCAAACATCATAATCGGAGCATTTTATATTTTTGTTGCTCAAAACTTATGGTCTATAGCACAGTTGATTTTCAATCAAAATTAATTTTCTCTGTAATGATGAGAAATCATTAAGCAATCCAAATGTAAGTTGCCACAACAATTACGATTCCTGAAACCTATCGTTAGAGGTATCAAACATCATAATCGGAGCATTTTATATTTTTGTTGTTCAAAACTTATGGTCTATAGCACAGTTGATTTTCAATCAAAATTAATTTTCTCTGTAATGATGAGAAATCATTAAGCAATCCAAATGTAAGTTGCCACAACAATTACGATTCCTGAAACCTATCGTTAGAGGTATCAAACATCATCATCGGAGCATTTTAGATTTTTGTTGCTCAAAACTTGTGGTCTATAGCACAGTTGATTTTCAATCAAAACGAATTTTCTCTGTAATGTTGAGAAATCATTAAGCAATCCAAATGCAAGTTGCCACAACAATTACAGGTCCGGAAACTTATCGTTAGAGGTATCAAACATCATAATCGGAGCATTTTAGATTTTTGTTGCTCAAAACTTATAGTCTATAGCACAGTTGATTTTCAATCTAAATGAATTGTCTCTGTAATGTTGAGAAATCATTGAGCAATCCAAATACAAGTTGCCACAACAGTTACAGGTCTGGAAACCTATCATTAGAGGTATCAAACATTATAATCGGAGCATTTTGGATTTTTGTTGCTCAAAACTTGTGGTCTATAGCACAGTTGATTTTCAATCAAAATGAATTTTCTCTGTAATGTTGAGAAATCATTGAGCAATCCAAATGCAAGTTCCCACAACAGTTACAGGTCCGGAAACCTATCGCTAGAGGTATCAAACATCATAATCGGAGCATTTTAGATTTTTGTTGCTCAAAACTTATAGTCTATAGCACAGTTGATTTTCAATCAAAATGAATTTTCTCTGTAATGTTGAGAAATCATTGAGCAATCCAAATGCAAGTTGCCACAACAGTTACAGGTCCGGAAACCTATCGTTAGAGGTATCAAACATCATAATCGGAGCATTTTAGATTTTTGTTGCTCAAAACTTGTGGTCTATAGCACAGTTGATTTTCAATCAAAATGAATTTTCTCTATAATGTTGAGAAATCATTGAGCAATCCAAATGCAAGTTCCCACAACAGTTACAGGTCCGGAAACCTATCGCTATGGGTATCAAACATCATAATCGGAGCATTTTAGATTTTTATTGCTCAAAACTTGTGGTCTATAGCACAGTTGATTTTCAATCAAAATGAATTTTCTCTGTAATGTTGAGAAATCATTGAGCAATCCAAATGTAAGTTGCCACATCAATTACGAATTCTGAAACCTATCGTTAGAGGTATCAAACATCATCATCGGGGCATTTTAGATTTTTGTTGCTCAAAACTTGTGGTACAGTTGATTTTTATTCAACATGAATTTTCTCTGTAATGTTGATAAATCATTGAGCAATCCAAATGCAAGTTGCCACAACAATTACGGGTCCCGAAACTTATCGTTAGAGGTATCAAACATCATAATCGGAGCATTTTAGATTTTTGTTGCTCAAAACTTGTGGTGTATAGCACAGTCGATTTTCAATCAAAATGAATTTTCTCTGTAATGTTGAGAAATCATTGAGCAATCCAAATGCAAGTTGCCACAATATTTACGGGTCCCGAAACGTATCGTTAGAGGTATCAAACATCATAATCGGAGCATTTTAGATTTTTGTTGCTCAAAACTTATGGTCTATAGCACAGTTGATTTTCAATCAAAATGAATTTTCTCTGTAATGTTGAGAAATCATTGAGCAATCCAAATGCAAGTTGCCACAACAATTACGGGTCCCGTAACCTATCATTTGAGATATCAAACATCATCATCGGAGCATTTTAGATTTTTGTTGCTCAAAACTTGTGGTCTATAGCACAGTTGATTTTCAATCAAAATGAATATTCTCTGTAATGTTGAGAAATCATTAAGCAATCCAAATGCAAGTTGGCACAACAATTACGGGTCCGAAAACCAATCGTTAGAGGTATCAAACATCATAATCGGAGCATTTGGATTTTTGTTGCTCAAAACTTATGGTCTATAGCACAGTTGATTTTCAATCTAAATGAATTTTCTCTGTAATGTTGAGAAATCATTGAGCAATCCAAATGCAAGTTCCCACAACAATTACGGGTCCCGTAACCTATCATTTGAAATATCAAACATCATCATCGGAGCATTTTAGATTTTTGTTGCTCAAAACTTGTGGTCTATAGCACAGTTGATTTTCAATCAAAACGAATTTTCTCTGTAATGTTGAGAAATCATTAAGCAATCCAAATGCAAGTTGCCAAAACAATTACAGGTCCGAAAACTTATCGTTAGAGGTATCAAACATCATAATCGGAGCATTTTAGATTTTTGTTGCTCAAAACTTATAGTCTATAGCACAGTTGATTTTCAATCAAAATAAATTTTCTCTGTAATGTTGAGAAATCATTGAGCAATCCAAATGCAAGTTCCCACAACAGTTACAGGTCCGGAAACCTATCGCTAGAGGTATCAAACATCATAATCGGAGCATTTTAGATTTTTATTGCTCGAAACTTGTTGTCTATAGCACAGTTGATTTTCAATCAAAATGAATTTTCTCTGTAATGTTGAGAAATCATTGAGCAATCCAAATGTAAGTTGCCACATCAATTACGAATTCTGGAACCTATCGTTAGAGGTATCAAACATCATAATCGGAGCATTTTAGATTTTTGTTGCTCAAAACTTGTGGTCTATAGCACAGTTGATTTTTAATCAAAATGAATTTTCTCTGTAATGTTGAGAAATCATTGAGCAATCCAAATGCAAGTTGCCACAACAATTACGGGTCCCGAAACTTATCGTTAGAGGTATCAAACATCATAATCGGAGCATTTTAGATTTTTGTTGCTCAAAACTTGTGGTCTATAGCACAGTTGATTTTCAATCAAAATGAATTTTCTCCTAATGTTGAGAAATCATTGAGCAATCCAAATGCAAGTTGCCACAACAGTTAAGGTTTCGGAAACCTATCGTTAGAGGTAATAAACATCATAATCGGGGCATTTTAGATTTTTGTTGCTCAAAACTTATGGTCTATAGCACAGTTGATTTTCAGTCAAAATGAATATTCTCTGTAATGTTGAGAAATCATTGAGCAATCCAAATGCAAGTTGCCACAACAATTACGGGTCCCGAAACCTATCGTTAGAGGTATCAAATATCATAATCGGAGCATTTTAAATTTTTGTTGCTCAAAACATATGGTCAATTGCACAGTTGATTTTCAATCAAACTGAATTTCCTCTGTAATGTTGAGAAATCACTGTGAAATCCAAATGCAAGTTCCCACAACAGTTACAGGTCCGGAAACCTATCGTTAGAGGTATCAAACATCATAATCGGAGCATTTTGGATTTTTGTTGCTCAAAACTTGTGGTCTATAGCACAGTTGATTTTCAATCAAAATGAATTTTCTCTGTAATGTTGAGAAATCATTGAGCAATCTAAATGCAAGTTGCCACAACAATTACGGGTCCCGTAACCTATCGTTAGAGGTATCAAACATCATAATCGGAGCATTTTAGATTTTTGTTGCTCAAAACTTGTGGTCTATAGCACAGTTGATTTTCAATCAAAATGAATTTTCTCTGTAATGTTGAGAAATCACTGAAAAATCCAAATGCAAGTTCCCACAACAGTTACAGGTCTGGAAACCTATCGTTAGAGGTATCAAACATCATAATCGGAGCATTTTGGATTTTTGTTGCTCAAAACTTGTGGTCTATAGCACAGTTGATTTTCAATCAAAAAGAATTTTCTCTGTAATGTTGATAAATCATTGAGCACTCCAAATGTAAGTTGCCACAACAATTACGGGTCCCGTAACCTATCATTTGAGATATTTCAAACACCATCATCGGAGCATTTTAGATTTTTGTTGCTCAAAACTTGTGGTCTCTAGCACAGTTGATTTTCAATCAAAATGAATTTTCTCTGTAATGTTGAGAAATCATTGAGCAATCCAAATGCAAGTCGCCACAACAATTACGGGTCCCGTAACCTATCGTTAGAGGTATCAAACATCAGAATCGGAGCATTTAGGATTTTTGTTGCTCAAAACTTGTGGTTTATAGCACAGTTGATTTTAAATCAAAATGAATTTTCTCTGTAATGTTGAAAAATCATTGAGCAATCCAAATGCAAGTTGCCACAACAGTTACGGGTCCGGAAACCTATCGTTATAGGTATCAAACATCATAATCGGAGCATTTTAGATTTTTGTTGCTCAAAACTTATTCTCTATTGCACAGTTGATTTTCAATCAAAATAAATTTTCTCTGTAATGTTGAGAAATCATTGAGCAATCCAAATGCAAGTTGCCTCAACAATTACGGGTCCGGAAACCTATCGTTAGAGGTATAAAACATCATAATCGGGGCATTTTGGATTTTTGTTGCTCAAAACTTGTGGTTTATAGCACAGTTGATTTTAAATCAAAATGAATTTCCTCTGTAATGTTGAGAAATTACTTAGCAATCCAAATGCAAGTTGCCACAACAATTACGGGTCCCGAAACCTATCGTTAGAGGTATCAAACATCATAATCGGAGCATTTTGGATTTTTGTTGCTCAAAACTTGTGGTCTATAGCACAGTTGATTTTCAATCAAAATGAATTTCCTCTGTAATGTTGAGAAATCACTGAGCAATCCAAATGCAAGTTGCCACAACAATTACGGGTCCCGTAACCTATCGTTAGAGGTATCAAACATCAGAATCGGAGCATTTTGGATTTTTGTTGCTCAAAACTTGTGGTCTATAGCACAGTTGATTTTCAATCAAAATAAATTTTCTCTGTAATGTTGAGAAATCATTGAGCAATCCAAATGCAAGTTGCCACAACAATTACGGGTCCCGAAAACTATCGTTAGAGGTATCATACATCATATTCGGAGCATTTTAGATTTTTGTTGCTCAAAACTTATGGTCTATAGCACAGTTGATTTTCAATCAAAATAAATTTCTCTGTAATGTTGAGAAATCATTGAGCAATCCAAATGCAAGTTTCCACAACAGTTATAGGTCCCGAAACCTATCGTTAGAGGTATCAAACATCATAATTTGAGCTTCTTAGGTTTTTGTTGCTCAAAACTTGTGGTCTATAGCACAGTTGATTTTCAATCAAAATAAATTTTCTCTGTAATGTTGAGAAATCATTGAGCAATCCAAATGCAAGTTGCCACAACAATTACGGGTCCCGTAACCTATCGTTAGAGGTATCAAACATCAGAATCGGAGCATTTTGGATTTTTGTTGCTCAAAACTTGTGGTTTATAGCACAGTTGATTTTAAATCAAAATGAATTTTCTCTGTAACGTTGAGAAATCATTGAGCAATCCTAATGCAAGTTGCCATAACAGTTACGGGTCCGGAAACCTATCGTTATAGGTATCAAACATCATAATCGGAGCATTTTAGATTTTTGTTGCTCAAAACTTATTCTCTATTGCACAGTTGATTTTCAATCAAAATAAATTTTCTCTGTAATGTTGAGAAATCATTGAGCAATCCAAATGCAAGTTGCCACAACAATTACGGGTCCGGAAACCTATCGTTAGAGGTATCAAACATCATAATCGGGGCATTTTAAATTTTTGTTGCTCAAAACTTGTGGTCTGTAGCACAGTTGATTTTCAATCAAAATAAATTTTCTCTGTAATGTTGAGAAATCACTGAGCAATCCAAATGCAAGTTGCCACAACAATTACGGGTCCCGAAACCTATCGTTAGAGGTATCAAACATCATAATCGGAGCATTTTAGATTTTTGTTGCTCAAAACTTGTGGTCTATAGCACAGTTGATTTTCAATCAAAATGAATTTTCTCTGTAACTTTGAAAAATCATTGAGCAATCCAAATGCAAGTTGCAATAACAGTTACGGGTCCGGAAGCCTATCGTTAAAGGTATCAAACATCATAATCGGAGCATTTTGGATTTTTGTTGTTCAAAACTTGTGGTCTATAGCACAGTTGATTTTCAATCAGAATAAATTTCCTCTGTAATGTTGAGAAATCATTGAGCAATCCAAATGCAAGTTGCCACAACAGTTACAGGTCCGGAAACCTATCGTTAGAGGTATCAAACATCATAATCGGAGCATTTTAGATTTTTGTTGCTCAAAACTTGTGGTCTATACTACTATACTACTATACTACTATAGCATAGTTGATTTTCAATCAAAATGAATTTTCTCTGTAATGTTAAAAAATCTTTGAGCTATCTAAATGCAGGTTCACACAATAGTTACAGGTCCGGAAACCTATCGTTAGAGGTATCAAACATCATAATCGGAGCATTTTAGATTTTTGTTGCTCAAAACTTATGGTCTATAGCACAGTTGATTTTCAATCAAAAGGAATTTTCTCTTCAATGTTGAGAAATCATTGAGCAATCAAAATGAAAGTTGCCACAACAATTACGGGTCCCGAAACCTATCGTTAGAGGTATCAAACATCATAATCGGAGCATTTTAGATTTTTGTTGCTCAAAACTTGTGGTCTATAGCACAGTTGATTTTCAATCAAAATGAATTTTCTCTGTAATGTTGAGAAATGATTGAGCAATCCAAATGCAAGTTTTCAAAATAGTTACAGGTCCGGAAACCTATCGTTAGAGGTATCAAACATCATAATCAGAGCATTTTAGAATTTTGTTGCTCGAAACTTGTGGTCTATAGCACAGTTGATTTTCAATCAAAATGAATTTTCTCTGTAATGTTGAGAAATGATTGAGCAATCCAAATGCAAGTTTTCACAATAGTTACAGGTCCGGAAACCTATCGTTAGAGGTATCAAACATCATAATCAGAGCATTTTAGATTTTTGTTGCTCAAAACTTGTGGTCTATAGCACAGTTGATTTTCAATCAAAATAAATTTTCTGTGTAATGTTGAAAAATCATTGAGCAATCCAAATGCAAGTTGCCACAACAATTACGGGTCCCGTAAACTATCGTTAGAGGTATCATACATCATATTCGGAGCATTTTAGATTTTTGTTGCTCAAAACTTATGGTCTATAGCACAGTTGATTTTCAATCAAAATAAATTTCTCTGTAATGTTGAGAAATCATTGAGCAATCCAAATGCAAGTTTCCACAACAGTTATAGGTCCCGAAACCTATCGTTAGAGGTATCAAACATCATAATTTGAGCTTTTTAGGTTTTTGTTGCTCAAAACTTGTGGTCTATAGCACAGTTGATTTTCAATCCAAATAAATTTTCTCTGTAATGTTGAGAAATCTTTGAGCAATCCAAATGCAAGTTGACACAATAGTTACAGGTCTGGAAACCTGTCGTTTTAGGTATCAAACATCATAATCGGAGCATTTTAGATTTTTGTTGCTCAAAACTTATGGTCTATAGCACAGTTGATTTTCAATCAAAATGAATTTTCTCTGTAATGTTGAGAAATGATTGAGCAATCCAAATGCAAGTTTTCACAATAGTTACAGGTCCGGAAACCTATCGTTAGAGGTATCAAACATCATAATCAGAGCATTTTAGATTTTTGTTGCTCAAAACTTGTGGTCTATAGCACAGTTGATTTTCAATCAAAATAAATTTTCTCTGTAATGTTGAGAAATCATTGAGCAATCCAAATGCAAGTTGCCACAACAATTACGGGTCCCGTAAACTATCGTTAGAGGTATCATACATCATATTCGGAGCATTTTAGATTTTTGTTGCTCAAAACTTATGGTCTATAGCACAGTTGATTTTCAATCAAAATAAATTTCTCTGTAATGTTGAGAAATCATTGAGCAATCCAAATGCAAGTTTCCACAACAGTTATAGGTCCCGAAACCTATCGTTAGAGGTATCAAACATCATAATTTGAGCTTCTTAGGTTTTTGTTGCTCAAAACTTGTGGTCTATAGCACAGTTGATTTTCAATCAAAATAAATTTTCTCTGTAATGTTGAGAAATCTTTGAGCAATCCAAATGCAAGTTGACACAATAGTTACAGGTCCGGAAACCTATCGTTTTAGGTATCAAACATCATAATCGGAGCATTTTAGATTTTTGTTGCTCAAAACTTATGGTCTATAGCACAGTTGATTTTCAATCAAAATAAATTTTCTCTGTAATGTTAAAAAATCATTGAGCAATCCATATGCAAGTTGCCACAACAATTACGGGTCCCGAAACCTATCGTTAGAGGTATCAAACATCATAATCGGAGCATTTTAGATTTTTGTTGCTCAAAACTTATGGTCTATAGCACAGTTGATTTTCAATCAAAATGAATTTTCTCTGTAATGTTAAGAAATCATTAAGCAATCCAAATGCAAGTTTCCACAACAGTTATAGGTCCCGAAACCTATCGTTAGAGGTATCAAACATCATAATTTGAGTTTCTTAGGTTTTTGTTGCTCAAAACTTGTGGTCTATAGCACAGTTGATTTTCAATCAAAATAAATTTTCTCTGTAATGTTGAGAAATCATTGAGCAATCCAAATGCAAGTTGACACAACAGTTACAGGTCCGGAAACCTATCGTTTTAGGTATCAAACATCATAATCGGAGCATTTTAGATTTTTGTTGCTCAAAACTTATGGTCTATAGCACAGTTGATTTTCAATCAAAATAAATTTTCTCTGTAATGTTAAAAAATTATTGAGCAATCCATATGCAAATTGCCACAACAATTACGGTTCCCGAAACCTATCGTTAAAGGTATCAAACATCATAATCGGAACATTTTATTTTTTTTTTTTGCTCAAAACTTGTGGTCTATAGCACAGTTAATTTTAAATCAAAATGAATTTTCTCTGTAATGTTGAGAAATCATTGAGCAATCCAAATGCAAGTTCCCACAACAGTAACATTTTCGGAAACCTATCGTTGGAGGTATCAAACATCATAATCGGAGCATTTTGGATTTTTGTTGCTCAAAACATATGGTCTATACCACAGGGGGGAGGAAAAAAGGAAAAAATTACAAAATAAATCGGACTAGAATATCTACTATATACCTATAATTAATTAAAATGTAAATTATTTAATTCAGGTCAATTAATCATAATTAATTAAATTTGTTCTTCGCTTAGAAATTATATAAATTTAATATTTAAAACGCAGGACAAAAACACAACTTACAACATAAGACATATTTTAAAAAAAACGTTTTTTTAAATAATCCGCCATTATTTAAAAAAAACGTTTTTTTTAAAATATGTCTTATGTTGCTCAAAACATATGGTCTATACCACATATGGTCTGGCACAGTTGATTTTCAATCAAAATGAATTTTCTCTGTAATGTTGAGCAATCACTAAGCAATCTAAATACAAGTTGCCACAACAATTACGGGTCCCGAAACCTATCGTTAGAGGTATCAAACATTATAATCAAAGCATTTTAGTTTTTTGTTGCTCAAAACTTGTGGTCTATAGCACAGTTGATTTTCAATCAAAATAAATTTTCTCTGTAATGTTGAGAAATCATTGAGAAATCCAAATGCAAGTTGCTACAACAATTACAGGTGTTTTACCCTATCATTTGAGATATCAAACATCATAATCGGATCATTTTAGATTTTTGTTGCTCAAAATTTGTGGTCTATAGCACAGTTGATTTTGAATCAAAAAGAATTTTCTCTGTAATGTTGAGAAATCATTGAGCAATCCAAATGCAAGTTTCCACAAAAGTTACAGGTCCGGAAACCTATCGTTAGAGGTATCAAACATCATAATCGGATCATTTTAGAATTTTGTTGCTCAAAACTTATGGTCTATAGCACAGTTGATTTTCAATCAAAATGAATTTCCTCTGTAATGTTGAGAAATCATTGAGCAATCCAAATGCAAGTTGCCACAAAAATTACGGGTCCCGAACCCTATCGTTAGAGGCATCAAACATCATAATCGGATCTTTTTAGATTTTTGTTGCTCAAAACTTATGGTCTATAGCACAGTTGATTTTCAATCAAAATGAATTTTCTCTGTAATTTTGAGAAATCACTGAGCAATCCAAATGCAAGTTGCCACAACAATTACGGGTCCCGAAACCTATCGTTAGAGGTATCAAACATCATAATCTGAGCATTTTAGATTTTTGTTGCTCAAAACTTATGGTCTATAGCACAGTAGATTTTCAATCTCAATGAATTTTCTCTGTAATGTTGATAAAATCATTGAGCAATCCAATTGCAAGTTCCCACAACGAATACGGGTCCCGAAACCTATCGTTAGAAGTATCAAACATCATAATCAAAGCATTTTAGTTTTTTGTTGCTCAAAACTTGTGCTCTATAGCACAGTTGATTTTCAATCAAAATAAATTTTCTCTGTAATGTTGAGAAATCATTGAGCAATCCAAATGCAAGTTGCTACAACAATTACAGGTGTTGTACCCTATCATTTGAGATATCAAACATCATAATCGGATCATTTTAGATTTTTGTTGCTCAAAACTTGTGGTCTATAGCACAGTTGATTTTGAATCAAAAAGAATTTTCTCTGTAATGTTGAGAAATCATTGAGCAATCCAAATGCAAGTTTCCACAAAAGTTACAGGTCCGGAAACCTATCGTTAGAGGTATCAAACATCATAATCGGATCATTTTAGAATTTTGTTGCTCAAAACTTATGGTCTATAGCACAGTTGATTTTCAATCAAAATGAATTTCCTCTGTAATGTTGAGAAATCATTGAGCAATCCAAATGCAAGTTGCCACAAAAATTACGGGTCCCGAACCCTATCGTTAGAGGCATCAAACATCATAATCGGATCATTTTAAATTTTTGTTACTCAAAACTTATGGTCTATAGCACAGTTGATTTTCAATCAAAATGAATTTTCTCTGTAATTTTGAGAAATCACTGAGCAATCCAAATGCAAGTTGCCACAACAATTACGGGTCCCGAAACCTATCGTTAGAGGTATCAAACATCATAATCGGAGCATTTTAGATTTTTGTTGCTCAAAACTTATGGTCTATAGCACAGTAGATTTTCAATCTCAATGAATTTTCTCTGTAATGTTGATAAAATCATTGAGCAATCTAATTGCAAGTTCCCACAACAAATACGGGTCCCGAACCCTATCGTTAGAGGTATCAAACATCATAATCGGAGCATTTTAGATTTTTGTTGCTCAAAACTTATTGTCTATAGCACAGGTGATTTTCAATCAAAATGAATTTTCTCTGTAATGTTGAGAAATCCAAATGCAAGTTGCCGCAACAATTACGGGTCCCGAAACCTATCGTTAGAGGTATCAAACATCATAATCGGAGCATTTTAGATTTTTGTTGGTCAAAACTTATGGTCTATAGCACAGTTGATTTTCAATCAAAATGAATTTACTCTGTAATATTGAGAAATCACTGAGCAATCCAAATGTAAGTTGCCACAACAATTACGGGTCCCGAAACATATCGTTAAAGGTATCAAACATCATAATCGGAGCATTTTAGATTTTTGTTGCTCAAAACTTGTGGTCTATAGCACAGTTGATTTTCAATCAACATGAATTTTCTCTGTAATGTTGAGAAATCATTGAGCAATCCAAATGCAAGTTGCCACAACAATTACGGGTCCCGAAACCTATCGTTAGAGGTATCAAACATCATAATCGGTGCATTTTAGATTTTTGTTGCTCAAAACTTATGGTTTATAGCACAGTTGATTTTCAATCAAAATGAATTTTCTCTGTAATGTTAAGAAATTATTGAGCAATCCAAATGCAAGTTGCCACAACAAATACGGTTCCCGAAACCTATCGTTAGGGGTATCAAACATCATAATCGGAGCATTTTAGATTTTTGTTGCTCAAAACTTGTGGTCTATAATACAGTTGATTTTCAATCAACATGAATTTTCTCTGTAATTTTGAGCAATTAAAATGCAAGTTGCCGCAACAATTACGGGTCCCGAAACCTATCGTTAGAGGTATCAAACATCATAATCGGAGCATTTTAGATTTTTGTTGCTCAAAACTTATGGTCTATAGCACAGTTGATTTTCAATCAAAATGAATTTTCTCTGTAATATTGAGAAATCATTGAGCAATCTAAATGTATGTTGCCACAACAATTACGGGTCCCGTAACTTATTATTTGAGATATCAAACATCATCATCGGAGCATTTTAGATTTTTTTGCTCAAAACTTGTGGTCTATAGCACAGTTGATTTTCAATCAAAATGAATTTTCTCTGTAATGTTGAGAAATCATTGGGCAATCCAAATGCAAGTTGCCACAACAGTTACAGGTCCGGAAACCTATCGTTAGAGGTATCAAACATCATAATCGGAACATTTTAGATTTTTGGTGCTCAAAACTAGTGGTCTATAGCATAGTTGATATTCAATCAAAATTAATTTTCTCTGTAATGTTTAGTAATCACTAAGCAATCCCAATGCAAGTTCCCACCTTAGTTACAGGTCCGGAAACCTATCGTTAGAGGTATCAAACATCATCATCGGAGCATTTGGATTTTTGTTGCTCAAAACTTGTGGTCTATAGCACAGTTGATTTTCAATCAAATTAAATTTTCTCTGTAATATTTAAAAATCATTGAGCAATCCAAATGCAAGTTGCTACAACAATTACGGGTCCCGAAACCTATCGTTGGAGGTATCAAACATCATAATCGGAGCATTTTAGATTTTTGTTGCTCAAAACTTATGGTCTATAGCACAGTTGATTTTCAATCATAATGAATTTTCTCTGTAATGTTAAGAAATCATTGGTCAATCCAAATGCAAGTTCCCACAACAGTTACAGGTCCGGAAACCTATCGTTAGAGGTATCAAACATCATCATCAAAGCATTTTAGATTTTTGTTGCTCAAAACTTGTTGTCTATAGCACAGTTGATTTTCGATCATAATGAATTTTCTCTGTAATGTTAAGAAATCATTGGTCAATCCAAATGCAAGTTCCCACAACAGTTACGGGTCCCGAAACCTATCGTTGGAGGTATCAAACATCATAATCGGAGCATTTTAGATTTTTGTTGCTCAAAACTTGTTGTCTATAGCACAGTTGATTTTCAATCATAATGAATTTTCTCTGTAATGTTAAGAAATCAATGGTCAATCCAAATGCAAGTTCCCACAACAGTTACAGGTCCGGAAACCTATCGTTTTAGGTATCAAACATCATAATCGGAGCATTTTAGATTTTTGTTTTGCTCAAAACTTGTGGTCTATAGCACAGTTGATTTTCAATCAAAATGAATTTTCTCTGTAATGTTGAGAAATCACTGAGCAATCCAAATGCAAGTTGCCACAACAGTTACAGGTCTGGAAACCTATCGTTAGAGTTATCAAACATCATAATCCGAGTATTTTAGAATTTTGTTGCTCAAAACTTATGGTCTATAGCACAGTTGATTTTCAATCAAAATGAATTTTCTCTGTAATGTTGAGAAATCATTGAGCAATCCAAATGCAAGTTCCCATAACAAGTACGCGTCCCGAAACCTATCGTTAGAGGTATCAAACATCATAATCGGAGCATTTTAGATTTTTGTTGCTCAAAACTTGTGGTCTATAGCACAGTTGATTTTCAATCATAATGAATTTTCTCTGTAATGTTGAGAAATCATTGAGCAATCCAAATGCAAGTTGCCACAACAATTACGGGTCCCGAATCCTATCGTTAGAGGTATCAAACATCATAATCGGAGCATTTTAGATTTTTGTTGCTCAAAACTTGTGGTCTATAGCACAGTTGATTTTCAATCAAAATGAATTTTCTCTGTAAAGTTAAGAAATCATTGAGCAATCAAAATGTAAGTTCCCACAACAATTACGGGTCCCGTAACCTATCATTTGAGATATCAAACATCATAACGGAGCATTTTAGGTTTTTGTTGCTCAAAACTTGTGGTCTATAGCACAGTTGATTTTCAATCATAATGAATTTTCTCTGTAATGTTTAGAAATCATTGAGCAATCCAAATGCAAGTTGCCACAACAATTACGGGTCCCGAATCCTATCGTTAGAGGTATCAAACATCATAATCGGAGCATTTTAGATTTTTGTTGCTCAAAACTTGTGGTCTATAGCACAGTTGATTTTCAATCAAAATGAATATTCTCTGTAATGTTAAGAAATCATTGAGAAATCCAAATGTAAGTTCCCACAACAATTACGGGTCCCGTAACCTATCGTTAGATGTATCAAACATCATAATCGGAGCATTTTGGATTTTTGTTGCTCAAAACTTTTGGTCTATAGCACAGTTGATTTTCAATCAAAATAAATTTTCTTTGTAATGTTGAGAAATCATTGAGCAATCCAAATGCAAGTTGCCACAACAATTACGAGTCCCGGGAGCTATCGCTAAAGGTATCAAACATCATAATCGTATCATTTTAGATTTTTGTTGCTCAAAACTTGTGGTCTATAGCACAGTTGATTTTTAATCAAAAAGAATTTTCTCTGTAATGTTGATAAATCATTGAGCAATCCAAATGCAAGTTGCCACAACAATTACGGGTCCCCAAACCTATCGTTGGAGGTATCAAACATCATAATCGGAGCATTTTAGATTTTTGTTGGTCAAAACTTGTGGTCTATAGCACAGTTGATTTTCAATCAAAATGAATTTTATCTGTAATGTTGAGAAATCATTGAGCAATCCAAATGCAAGTTCCCACAACAGTTACAGGTCCGGAAACCTATCGTTAGAGGTATCAAACATCATAATCGGAGCATTTTAGATTTTTGTTGCTCAAAACTTATGGTCTATAGCACAGTTGATTTTCAATCAAAATGAATTTACTCTGTAATGTTGAGAAATCATTGAGCAAACCAAATGCAATTTGCCACAACAATTACGGGTCCCGAAACCTATCGTTAGAGGTATCAAACATCATAATCGGAGCATTTTAGATTTTTGTTGCTCAAAACTTATGGTCTATAGCACAGTTGATTTTCAATCAAAATAAATTTTCTCTGTAATGTTGAGAAATCATTGAGCAATCCAAATGTAAGTTCCCACAACAATTACGGGTCCCGTAACCTATCATTTGAGATATCAAACATCATCAACGGAGCATTTTAGATTTTTGTTGCTCAAAACTTGTGGTCTATAGCACAGTTGATTTTCAATCAAAATGAATTTTCTCTGTAATGTTGAGAAATCATTGAGCAATCCAAATGCAAGTTGCCACAACAGTTACAGGTCCGGAAACCTATCGTTAGAGGTATCAAACATCATAATCGGACCATTTTAGATTTTTGTTGCTCAAAACTTGTGGTCTATAGCACAGTTGATTTTCATTCAAAATGAATTTTCTCTGTAATGTTGAGAAATCGTTGAGCAATCGAAATGCAAGTTCCCACAACAGTTACAGGTCCGGAAACCTATCGTTAGAGGTATCAAACATCATCATCGGAGCATTTTGGATTTTTGTTGCTCAAAACTTGTGGTCTATAGCACAGTTGATTTTCAATCAAAATGAATTTTCTCTGTAATGTTGAGAAATCACCGAGCAATCCAAATGCAAGTTCCCACAACAGTTACAGGTCTGGAAACCTATCGTTAGAGGTATCAAACATCATAATCGGAGCATTTTGGATTTTTGTTGCTCAAAACTTGTGGTCTATAGCACAGTTGATTTTCAATCAAAAAGAATTTTCTCTGTAATGTTGATAAATCATTGAGCAATCCAAATTTAAGTTGCCACAACAATTACGGGTCCCGTAACCTATCATTTGAGATATATAAAACACCATCATCGGAGCATTTTAGATTTTTGTTGCTCAAAACTTGTGGTCTATAGCACAGTTGATTTTCAATCAAAATGAATTTTCTCTGTAATGTTGAGAAATCATTGAGCAATCCAAATGCAAGTTGCTACAACAATTACGGGTCCTGAAACTTATCGTTAGAGGTATCAAACATCATAATCGGAGCATTTTGGATTTTTGTTGCTCAAAACTTATGGTCTATAGCACAGTTGATTTTTAATCAAAATGAATTTTCTCTGTAATGTTGAGAAATCATTGAGCAATCCAAATGCAAGTTGCCACGACAATTACGGGTCCCGAAACCTATCGTTAGAGGTATCAAACATCATAATCAGACCATTTTGGATTTTTATTGCTCAAAACTTATGGTCTATAGCACAGTTGATTTTCAATCAAAATAAATTTTCTCTGTAATGTTGAGAAATCATTGAGCAATCCAAATGCAAGTTGCCACAACAATTACGGGTGCCGACACCTATCGGTAAAGGTATCAAACATTATAATCGGAGCATTTTGGATTTTTGTTGCTCAAAACTTGTGGTCTATAGCACAGTTGATTTTCAATCAAAATGAATTTTCTCTGTAATGTTGAGAAATCATTGAGAAATCCAAATGCAAGTTGCCACAACAATTACGGGTCCCGAAACCTATCGTTAGAGGTATCAAACATCATAATCGGAGCATTTTAGATTTTTGTTGCTCAAAACTTGTGGTCTATAGCACAGTTGATTTTTAATCAAAAAGAATTTTCTCTGTAATGTTGATAAATCATTGAGCAATCCAAATGCAAGTTGCCACAACAATTACGGGTCCCGAAACCTATCGTTGGAGGTATCAAACATCATAATCGGAGCATTTTAGATTTTTGTTGGTCAAAACTTGTGGTCTATAGCACACTTGATTTTCAATCAAAATGAATTTTATCTGTAATGTTGAGAAATCATTGAGCAATCCAAATGCAAGTTCCCACAACAGTTACAGGTCCGGAAACCTATCGTTAGAGGTATCAAACATCATAATCGGAGCATTTTAGATTTTTGTTGCTCAAAACTTATGGTCTATAGCACAGTTGATTTTCAATCAAAATGAATTTACTCTGTAATGTTGAGAAATCATTGAGCAAACCAAATGCAATTTGCCACAACAATTACGGGTCCCGAAACCTATCGTTAGAGGTATCAAACATCATAATCGGAGCATTTTAGATTTTTGTTGCTCAAAACTTATGGTCTATAGCACAGTTGATTTTCAATCAAAATAAATTTTCTCTGTAATGTTGAGAAATCATTGAGCAATCCAAATGTAAGTTCCCACAACAATTACCGGTCCCGTAACCTATCATTTGAGATATCAAACATCATCAACGGAGCATTTTAGATTTTTGTTGCTCAAAACTTGTGGTCTATAGCACAGTTGATTTTCAATCAAAATGAATTTTCTCTGTAATGTTGAGAAATCATTGAGCAATCCAAATGCAAGTTGCCACAACAGTTACAGGTCCGGAAACCTATCGTTAGAGGTATCAAACATCATAATCGGACCATTTTAGATTTTTGTTGCTCAAAACTTGTGGTCTATAGCACAGTTGATTTTCAATCAAAATGAATTTTCTCTGTAATGTTGAGAAATCGTTGAGCAATCGAAATGCAAGTTCCCACAACAGTTACAGGTCCGGAAACCTATCGTTAAAGGTATCAAACATCATCATCGGAGCATTTTGGATTTTTGTTGCTCAAAACTTGTGGTCTATAGCACAGTTGATTTTCAATCAAAATGAATTTTCTCTGTAATGTTGAGAAATCACCGAGCAATCCAAATGCAAGTTCCCACAACAGTTACAGGTCTGGAAACCTATCGTTAGAGGTATCAAACATCATAATCGGAGCATTTTGGATTTTTGTTGCTCAAAACTTGTGGTCTATAGCACAGTTGATATTCAATCAAAAAGAATTTTCTCTGTAATGTTGATAAATCATTGAGCAATCCAAATTTAAGTTGCCACAACAATTACGGGTCCCGTAACCTATCATTTGAGATATATAAAACACCATCATCGGAGCATTTTAGATTTTTGTTGCTCAAAACTTGTGGTCTATAGCACAGTTGATTTTCAATCAAAATGAATTTTCTCTGTAATGTTGAGAAATCATTGAGCAATCCAAATGCAAGTTGCTACAACAATTACGGGTTCTGAAACCTATCGTTAGAGGTATCAAACATCATAATCGGAGCATTTTGGATTTTTGTTGCTCAAAACTTATGGTCTATAGCACAGTTGATTTTTAATCAAAATGAATTTTCTCTGTAATGTTGAGAAATCATTGAGCAATCCAAATGCAAGTTGCCACGACAATTACGGGTCCCGAAACCTATCGTTAGAGGTATCAAACATCATAATCAGACCATTTTGGATTTTTATTGCTCAAAACTTATGGTCTATAGCACAGTTGATTTTCAATCAAAATAAATTTTCTCTGTAATGTTGAGAAATCATTGAGCAATCCAAATGCAAGTTGCCACAACAATTACGGGTGCCGACACCTATCGGTAAAGGTATCAAACATTATAATCGGAGCATTTTTGATTTTTGTTGCTCAAAACTTGTGGTCTATAGCACAGTTGATTTTCAATCAAAATGAATTTTCTCTGTAATGTTGAGAAATCATTGAGAAATCCAAATGCAAGTTGCCACAACAATTACGGGTCCCGAAACCTATCGTTAGAGGTATCAAACATCATAATCGGAGCATTTTAGATTTTTGTTGCTCAAAACTTGTGGTCTATAGCACAGTTGATTTTTAATCAAAAAGAATTTTCTCTGTAATGTTGATAAATCATTGAGCAATCCAAATGCAAGTTGCCACAACAATTACGGGTCCCGAAACCTATCGTTGGAGGTATCAAACATCATAATCGGAGCATTTTAGATTTTTGTTGGTCAAAACTTGTGGTCTATAGCACACTTGATTTTCAATCAAAATGAATTTTATCTGTAATGTTGAGAAATCATTGAGCAATCCAAATGCAAGTTCCCACAACAGTTACAGGTCCGGAAACCTATCGTTAGAGGTATCAAACATCATAATCGGAGCATTTTAGATTTTTGTTGCTCAAAACTTATGGTCTATAGCACAGTTGATTTTCAATCAAAATGAATTTACTCTGTAATGTTGAGAAATCATTGAGCAAACCAAATGCAATTTGCCACAACAATTACGGGTCCCGAAACCTATCGTTAGAGGTATCAAACATCATAATCGGAGCATTTTAGATTTTTGTTGCTCAAAACTTATGGTCTATAGCACAGTTGATTTTCAATCAAAATAAATTTTCTCTGTAATGTTGAGAAATCATTGAGCAATCCAAATGTAAGTTCCCACAACAATTACCGGTCCCGTAACCTATCATTTGAGATATCAAACATCATCAACGGAGCATTTTAGATTTTTGTTGCTCAAAACTTGTGGTCTATAGCACAGTTGATTTTCAATCAAAATGAATTTTCTCTGTAATGTTGAGAAATCATTGAGCAATCCAAATGCAAGTTGCCACAACAGTTACAGGTCCGGAAACCTATCGTTAGAGGTATCAAACATCATAATCGGACCATTTTAGATTTTTGTTGCTCAAAACTTGTGGTCTATAGCACAGTTGATTTTCAATCAAAATGAATTTTCTCTGTAATGTTGAGAAATCGTTGAGCAATCGAAATGCAAGTTCCCACAACAGTTACAGGTCCGGAAACCTATCGTTAGAGGTATCAAGCATCATCATCGGAGCATTTTGGATTTTTGTTGCTCAAAACTTGTGGTCTATAGCACAGTTGATTTTCAATCAAAATGAATTTTCTCTGTAATGTTGAGAAATCACCGAGCAATCCAAATGCAAGTTCCCACAACAGTTACAGGTCTGGAAACCTATCGTTAGAGGTATCAAACATCATAATCGGAGCATTTTGGATTTTTGTTGCTCAAAACTTGTGGTCTATAGCACAGTTGATATTCAATCAAAAAGAATTTTCTCTGTAATGTTGATAAATCATTGAGCAATCCAAATTTAAGTTGCCACAACAATTACGGGTCCCGTAACCTATCATTTGAGATATATAAAACACCATCATCGGAGCATTTTAGATTTTTGTTGCTCAAAACTTGTGGTCTATAGCACAGTTGATTTTCAATCAAAATGAATTTTCTCTGTAATGTTGAGAAATCATTGAGCAATCCAAATGCAAGTTGCTGCAACAATTACGGGTCCTGAAACTTATCGTTAGAGGTATCAAACATCATAATCGGAGCATTTTGGATTTTTGTTGCTCAAAACTTATGGTCTATAGCACAGTTGATTTTTAATCAAAATGAATTTTCTCTGTAATGTTGAGAAATCATTGAGCAATCCAAATGCAAGTTGCCACGACAATTACGGGTCCCGAAACCTATCGTTAGAGGTATCAAACATCATAATCAGACCATTTTGGATTTTTATTGCTCAAAACTTATGGTCTATAGCACAGTTGATTTTCAATCAAAATAAATTTTCTCTGTAATGTTGAGAAATCATTGAGCAATCCAAATGCAAGTTGCCACAACAATTACGGGTGCCGACACCTATCGGTAAAGGTATCAAACATTATAATCGGAGCATTTTGGATTTTTGTTGCTCAAAACTTGTGGTCTATAGCACAGTTGATATTCAATCAAAAAGAATTTTCTCTGTAATGTTGATAAATCATTGAGCAATCCAAATTTAAGTTGCCACAACAATTACGGGTCCCGTAACCTATCATTTGAGATATATAAAACACCATCATCGGAGCATTTTAGATTTTTGTTGCTCAAAACTTGTGGTCTATAGCACAGTTGATTTTCAATCAAAATGAATTTTCTCTGTAATGTTGAGAAATCATTGAGAAATCCAAATGCAAGTTGCCACAACAATTACGGGTCCCGAAACCTATCGTTAGAGGTATCAAACATCATAATCGGAGCATTTTAGATTTTTGTTGCTCAAAACTTGTGGTCTATAGCACAGTTGATTTTCAATCAAAATAAATTTTCTCTGTAATTTTGAAAAATCATTGAACAAACCAAATGCAAGTTGCCACAACAATTACGGGTCCCGAAACCTATCGTTAAAGGTATCAAACAACATAATCGGAGCATTTTAGATTTTTGTTGGTCAAAACTTGTGGTCTATAGCACAGTTGATTTTCAATCAAAATGAATTTTATCTGTAATGTTGAGAAATCATTGAGCAATCCAAATGCAAGTTGCCACAACAATTACGGGTCCCGAAACCTATCGTTAAAGGTATCAAACATCATAATCGGAGCATTTTAGATTTTTGTTGCTCAAAACTTGTGGTCTATAGCACTGTTGATTTTCAATCAAAATGAATTTTTTATGTAATGTTGAGAAATCATTGAGCAATCCAAATGCAAGTTGCCACAATGCCACAACAGTTAAAGGTCCGGAAACCTATCGTTAGAGGTATCAAACATCATAATCGGAGCATTTTAGATTTTTGTTGCTCAAAACTTGTGATCTATAGCACAGTTGATTTTCAATCAAAATGAATTTTCTCTGTAATGTTCAGAAATCGTTGAGCAATCGAAATGCAAGTTGCCACAACAGTTACAGGTCCGGAAACCTATCGTTAAAGGTATCAAACATCATAATCTGAGCATTTTGGATTTTTGCTGCTCAAAACTTGTGGTCTATAGCACAGTTGATTTTCAATCAAAATGAATTTTCTCTGTAATGTTGAGAAATCATTGAGCAATCCAAATGCAAGTTGCCACAACAGTTACAGGTCCGGAAACCTATCGTTCGAGGTATCAATCATCATAATCGGATCATTTTAGATTTTTGTTGGTCAAAACTTGTGGTCTATAGCACAGTTGATTTTCAATCAAAAAGAATTTTCTCTGTAATGTTGAAAAATAATTGAGCAATCCAAATGTAGGTTGCCACAACAATTAGGGGTCCCGTAACCTATCATTTGAGATATCAAACATGATCATCGGAGCATTTTAGATTTTTGTTGCTCAAAACTTGTGGTCTATAGCACAGTTGATTTTCAATCCAAATGAATTTTCTATGAAATGTTGAGAAATCATTGAGCAATCCAAATGTAAGTTCCCACAACAATTACGGGTCCCGTAAGCTATCAGTTGAGATATCAAACATCATCAACCGAGCATTTTAGATTTTTGTTGCTCAAAACTTGTGGTCTATAGCACAGTTGATTTTCAATCATAATGAATTTTCTCTGTAATGTTGAGAAATCATTGAGCAATCCAAATGCAAGTTGCCACAACAGTTACAGGTCCGGAAACCTATCGTTAGATATCAAACTTCATAATCTGAGCATTTTGGATTTTTGTTGCTCAAAACTTGTGGTCTATAGCACAGTTGATTTTCAATCAAAATGAATTTTCTCTGTAATGTTGAGAAATCACTGAGCAATCCAAATGCAAGTTGCCACAACAGTTACAGGTCCGGAAACCTATCGTTAGAGGTATCAAACATCATAATCGGAGCATGTTTGATTTTTGGTGCTCAAAACTTGTGGTCTATAGCACAGTTGATTTTCAATCAAAATAAATTTTCTCTGTAATGTTGAGAAATCATTGAGCAATCCAAATGCAAGTTGCCACAACAATTACGGTTCAATTACGGTCTATAGCACAATTGATTTTCAATCAAAATGAATTTTCTCTGTAATGTTGAGAAATCATTGAGCAATCCAAATGTAAGTTGCCACTACAGTAACGGGTCTCGTAACCTATCATTTGAGATATCAAACATCATTAACGGAGCATTTTAGATTTTTGTTGCTCAAAACTTGTGGTCTATAGCACAGTTGATTTTCAATCATAATGAATTTTCTCTGTAATGTTGAGAAATCATTGAGCAATCCAAATGCAAGTTCCCACAACAGTTACAGGTCCGGAAACCTATCGTTATAGGTATCAAACATCATAATCGGAGCATTTTAGATTTTTGTTGCTCAAAACTTGTGGTCTATAGCAAAGTTGATTTTCAATCAAAATGAATTTTCTCTGTAATGTTGAAAAATCGTTGAGCAATCGAAATGCAAGATCCCACAACAGTTACAGGCCCGGAAACCTATCCTTAGAGGTATCAAACTTCATAATCAGAGCATTTTGAATTTTTGTTGCTCAAAACTTGTGGTCTATAGCACAGTTGATTTTCAATCAAAATGAATTTTCTCTGTAATGTTGAGAAATCACTGAGCAATCCAAATGCAAGTTCTCACAACAGTTGCAGGTCCGGAAACCTATCGTTAGAGGTATCAAACATCATAATCGGAGCAATTTAGATTTTTGTTGCTCAAAACTTGTGGTCTATAGCACAGTTGATTTTCAATCAAAATAAATTTTCTCTGTAATGTTGAGAAATCATTTAACAATCCAAATGCAAGTTGCCACAACAATTACGGGTCCCGAAACCTATCGTTAAAGGTATCAAACATCATAATCGGAGCATTTTAGATTTTTGTTGCTCAAAACTTGTGGTCTATAGCACAGTTGATTTTCAATCAAAATGAATTTTTTATGTAATTTTGAGAAATCACTGAGCAATCCAAATGCAAGTTCCCACAACAGTTACAGGTCCGGAAAACTATCGTTAGAGGTATCAAACATCATAATCGGAGCATTTTAGATTTTTGTTGCTCTAAACTTATGGTCTATAGCACAGTTGATTTTCGATCAAAATGAATTTTCTCTGTAATGTTGAGAAATCATTGAGCAATCCAAATGCAAGTTCCCACAACAGTTACAGGTCCGGAAACCTATCGTTAGAGGTATCAAACATCATAATCGGAGCATTTGGATTTTTGTTGCTCACAACTTGTGGTCTATAGCACAGTTGATTTTCAATCAAATTAAATTTTCTCTGTAATGTTGAGAAATCATTAAGCAATCCAAATGCAAGTTGCCAAAACAATTACGGGTCCCGAAACCTATCGTTAGAGGTATCAAACATTATAATCGGAGCATTTTAGATTTTTGTTGCTCAAAACTTGTTGTCTATAGCACAGTTGATTTTCAATCAAAATGAATTTTCTCTGTAATGTTAAGAAATCATTAAGCAATCCAAATGCAAGCTCCCACAACAGTTACAGGTCCGGAACCTATCGTTAAATGTATCAAACATCATAATCAGAGCATTTTAGATTTTTGTTGCTCAAAACTTGTGGTCTATAGCACAGTTGATTTTCAATCAAAATTAATTTTCTCTGTAATGTTGAGAAATCACTGAGCAATCCAAATGCAAGTTCCCACAACAGTTACAGGTCCGGAAACCTATCGTTAGAGTTATCAAACATCATAATCGGAGCATTTTAGAATTTTGTTGCTCAAAACTTATGGTCTATAGCACAGTTGATTTTCAATCAAAATGAATTTTCTCTGTAATGTAAAGTTATCATTGAGCAATCCAAATGCAAGTCGCCACAACAATTACTGGTCCCGAAACCTATCGTTAGAGGTATCAAACATCATAATCGGAGCATTTTAGATTTTTGTTGCTCACAACTTGTGGTCTATAGCACAGTTGATTTTCAATCAAAATAAATTTTCTCTGTAATGTTGACAAATCATTGAGCAATCCCAAATGCAAGTTGCCACAACAATTACGGGTCCCGAAACCTATCGTTAGAGGTATCAAACATCATAATCGGAGCATTTTAGATTTTTGTTGCTCAAAACTTGTGGTCTATAGCACAGTTGATTTTCAATCATAATGAATTTTCTCTGTAATGTTAAGAAATCATTAAGCAATCTAAATGCAAGCTTTCACAACAGTTACAGGTCCGGAAACCTATCGTTAGAGGTATCAACCATCATAATCGGAGCATTTTAGATTTTTGTTGCTCAAAACTTGTGGTCTATAGCACAGTTGATTTTCAATCATAATGAATTTTCTCTGTAATGTTGAAAAATCATTGAGCAATCCAAATGCAAGTTGCCACAACAATTACGGGTCCCGAAACCTATCGTTAGAGGTATCAAACATCATAAACGAAGCATTTTAGATTTTTGTTGCTCAGAACTTGTGGTCTACAGCACAGTTGATTTTCAATCAAAATGAATTTTTTTTGTAATGTTAAGAAATCATTGAGCAATCCAAATGCAAGTTGCCACAACAATTACGGGTCCCGAAACCTATCGTTAGAGGTATCAAACATCATAATCGGAGCATTTTAGATTTTTGTTTCTCAAAACTTGTGGTCTATAGCACAGTTGATTTGCAATCAAAATGAATTTACCCTGTAATGTTGAGATATCATTGAGCAATCCAAATGCAAGTTGCCACAACAATTACGGGTCTCGAAACCAATCGTTAGAGGTATCAAACATCATAATCGGAGCATTTTAGATTTTGTTGCACAAAATTTATGGTCTATAGCACAGTTGATTTTCAATCAAAATGAATTTTCTCTGTAATGTTGATAAATCATTGAGCAATCCAAATGCAAGTTGCTACAACAATAACAGGCCCGAAAACCTATCGTTAGAGGTATCAAACATCATAATCGGATCATTTTAGATTTATGTTGCTCAAAACTTGTGATCTATAGCACAGTTGATTTACAATCAACATGAATTTGCTCTGTAATGTTGAGAAATCATTTAGCAATCCAAATGCAAGTTGCCACAACAATTACGGGTCCCGAAACCTATCGTTAAAGGTATCAAACATCATAATCGGAGCATTTTAGATTTTTGTTGCTCAAAACTTGTGGTCTATAGCACAGTTGATTTTCAATCAAAACGAATATTCTCTGTAATGTTGAGAAATCATTGAGAAATCCAAATGGAAGTTCCCACAACAGTTACAGGTTCGGAAACCTATCGTTATAGGTATCAAACATTATAATCGGAGCATTTTAGATATTTGTTGCTCAAAACTTATGGTCTATAGCACAGTTGATTTTCAAACAAAATGAATTTTTTCTGTAATGTTGAGAAATCATTGAGCAATCCAAATGCAAGTTCCCACAACAGTTACAGGTTCAGAAACCTATCGTTATAGGTATCAAACATCATACTCGGAGCATTTTAGATTTTTGTTGCTCAAAACTTATGGTCTATAGCACAGTTGATTTTCAATCAAAATGAATTTTCTCTGTAATGTAAAGAAATCATTGAGCAATCCAAATGCGAGTTCCCACAACAGTTGTAGGTCCAAAAACCTATCGTTAGAAGTATCAAACATCATATTCGGATCCTTTTAGATTTTTGTTGCTCAAAACTTGTGGTCTATAGCACAGTTGATTTTCAATCAAAATGAATTTTTTCTGTAATGTAGAGAAATCATTGAGCAATCCAAATGCAAGTTGCCACAATAATTACGGGTCCCGAAACCTATAGTTAGAGGTATCAAACATCATAATCGGAGCATTTTAGATTTATGTTGCTCAAAACTTGTGATCTATAGCACAGTTGATTTTTAATCAAAATGAATTTTCTCTGTAATGTTAAGAAATTATTGAGCAATCCAAATGCAAGTTGCTACAACAATTACGGGTCCCGAAATCTATCATTAGAGGTATCAAACATCATAATCGGAGCATTTTAGATTTTTGTTGCTCAAAACTTGTGGTCTATAGCACAGTTGATTTTCAATGAAAATAAATTTTCTCTTTAATGTTAAGAAATCATTGAGCAATCCAAATGCAAGTTGCCGCAACAATTACGGGTCCCGAAACCTATCGGTAGAGGTATCAAACATCATATTCGGAGCATTTTAGATTTTTGTTGCTCAAAACTTGTGGTATAGCACAGTTGATTTTCAATCAAAATGAATTTTCTCTGTAATGTTGAGAAATCATTGAGCAATCCAAATGCAAGTTCCCACAACAGTTACAGGTTCAGAAACCTATCGTTATAGGTATCAAACATCATACTCGGAGCATTTTAGATTTTTGTTGCTCAAAACTTATGGTCTATAGCACAGTTGATTTTCAATAAACATGAATTTTCTCTTTAATATAAAGAAATCATTGAGCAATCCAAATGCAAGTTCCCACAACAATAACAGGCCCGGAAACCTATCGTTATAGGTATCAAACATCATAATCGGAGCATTTTAGATTTTTGTTGCTCAAAACTTATGGTCTATAGCACAATTAATTTTCAATCAAAATGAATTTTCTCTGTAATGTTGAGAAATCATTGAGCAATCCAAATGCAAGTTGCCACAACAATAACGGGCCCGGAAACCTATAGTTAAAAGTATCAAACATGATAATCGGATCATTTTAGATTTTTGTTGCTCAAAACTTGTGGTCTATAGCACAGTTGATTTTCAATCAAAATTAATTTTCTCTATAATATTAAAAAATCATTGAGCAATCCAAATGCGAGTTCCCACAACAGTTGTAGGTCCGGAAACCTATCGTTAGAGGTATCAAACATCATATTTCGGGCATTTTAGATTTTTTTGCTCAAAACTTGTGGTCTATAGCACAGATGATTTTCAATCAAAATGAATTTTCTCTGTAATGTTGAGAAATCATTGAGCAATCCAAATGCAAGTTGCTACAACAATTACGGGTCCCGAAACCTATCGTTAGAGTTATCAAACATCATAATCGGAGCATTTTAGATTTTTGTTGCTCAAAACTTATCTATAGCACAGTTGATTTTTAATCAAAATGAATTTTCTCTGTAATGTTGAGAAATCATTGAGCAATCCAAATGCAAGTTGCCACAATAATTACGGGTCCCGAAACCTATAGTTAGAGGTATCAAACATCATAATCGGATCATTTTAGATTTATGTTGCTCAAAACTTGTGATCTATAGCACAGTTGATTTTTAATCAAAATGAATTTTCTCTGTAATGTTGTTAAATCATTGAGCAATCCAAATGCAAGTTGCTACAACAATTACGGGTCCCGAAACCTATCGTTAGAGTTATCAAACATCATAATCGGAGCATTTTAGATTTTTGTTGCTCAAAACTTATCTATAGCACAGTTGATTTTCAATCAAAATGAATATTCTCTGTAATGTTAAAAAATCATTAAGCAATCCAAATGCAAGTTGCCTCAACAGTTACAGGCCTGGAAACCTATCGTTAGGGGTATCAAACATCATATTAGGAGCATTTTAGATTTTTTGTTGCTCAAAACTTGTGGTCTATAGCACAGTTGATTTTTAATCAAAATGAATTTTCTCTATAGTGTTGAGAAATAATTAAGCAATCCAAATGCAAGTTCCCACAACAATTACGGGTCTCGAAACCTATCGTTAGAGTTATCAAACATCATAATCGGAGCATTTTAGATTTTTGTTGCTCAAAACTTATCTATAGCACAGTTGATTTTTAATCAAAATGAATTTTCTCTGTAATGTTGAGAAATCATTGAGCAATCCAAATGCAAGTTGCCACAACAATTACGGGTCCCAAAACCTATCGTTAGAGGTATCAAACATCATAATCGGATCATTTTAGATTTTTGTTGCTCAAAACTTGTGGTCTATAGCACAGTTGATTTTCAATCAAAATGAATTTTCTCTGTAATGTTGAGAAATCATTGAGCAATCCAAATGCAAGTTGCTACAACAATTACGGGTCCCGAAACCTATCGTTAGAGTTATCAAACATCATAATCGGAGCATTTTAGATTTTTGTTGCTCAAAACTTATCTATAGCACAGTTGATTTTCAAACAAAATGAATTTTCTCTGTAATGTTGAGACATCATTGAGCAATCCAAATGCAAGTTGCCACAACAACTACGGGTCCCGAAACCTATCGTTAGTGGTATCAAACATCATAATCGGATCATTTTAGATTTTTGTTGCTCAAAACTTGTGGTCTATACAGATAGCACAGTTGATTTTCAATCAAAATGAATTTTCTCTGTAATGTAGAGAAATCATTGAGCAATCCAAATGCAAGTTCCTACAACAATTACGGGTCTCGAAACCTATCGTTAGAGGTATCAAACATCATAATCGGAGCATTTTAGATTTTTGTTGCTCAAAACTTGTGGTCTATAGCACAGTTGATTTTCAATCAAAATGAATTTTCTCTGTAATGTTGAGAAATCATTGAGCAATCCAAATGCAAGTTGCCACAACAATTACGGGTCCCGAAACCTATCGTTAGAGGCATCAAACATCATAATCGGAGCATTTTAGATTTTTGTTGCTCAAAACTTGTGGTCTATAGCACAGTTGATTTTCAATCAAAATGAATTTTCTCTGTAATGTTGAGAAATCATTGAGCAATCCAAATGCAAGTTGCCACAACAATTACGGGTCCCGAAACCTATCGTTAGAGGCATCAAACATCATAATCGGAGCATTTTATATTTTTGTTGCTCAAAACTTGTGGTCTATAGCACAGTTGATTTTCAATCAAAATGAATTTTCTCTGTAATGTTGAGAAATCATTGAGCAATCCAAATGCAAGTTGCCACAACAATTACGGGTCCCGAAACCTATCGTTAGAGGCATCAAACATCATAATCGGAGCATTTTAGATTTTTGTTGCTCAAAACTTGTGGTCTATAGCACAGTTGATTTTCAATCAAAATGAATTTTCTCTGTAATGTTAAGAAATCATTGAGCAATCCAAATGCAAGTTCCCACAACAATTACGGGTCCCGAAACCTATCGTTAGAAGTATCAAACATCATAATCGGAGCATTTTAGATTTTTGTTGCTCAAAACTTGTGGTCTATAGCACAGTTCATTTTCAATCAAAATGAATAATTTCTGTAATGTTGAGAAATCATTGAGCAATCCAAATGCAAGTTCCTACAACAATTACGGGTCTCGAAACCTATCGTTAGAGGTATCAAACATCATAATCGGATCATTTTAGATTTTTGTTGCTCAAAACTTGTTGTCTATAGCACAGTTGATTTTCAATCAAATTGAATTTTCTCTGTAATATTGAGAAATCATTGAGCAATCCCAATGCAAGTTCCTACAACAGTTACGGGCCCCGAAACCTATCATTAGAGGTATCAAACATCATAATCGGATCATTTTAGATTTTTGTTGCTCAAAACTTGTGGTATATAGCACAGTTGATTTTCAATCAAAATGAATTTTCTCTGTAATGTTGAGAAATCATTGAGCAATCCAAATGCAAGTTGCCACAACAATTACGGGTCCCGAAACCTATCGGTAGAGGTATCAAACATCATAGTCGGAGCATTTTAGATTTTTTTTGCTCAAAACTTGTGCTCTATAGCACAGTTGATTTTCAATCAAAATGAATTTTCTCTGTAATGTTGAGAAATCATTGAGCAATCCAAATGCAAGTTCCCACAACAGTTACAGGTTCGGAAACCTATCGATATAGGTATCAAACATCATAATCGGAGCATTCTAGATTTTTGTTGCTCAAAACTTGTGGTCTATAGCACAGTTGATTTTCAATCAAAATGAATTTTTTCTGTAATGTTGAGAAATCATTGAGCAATCCAAATGAAAGTTGCCACAACAATTACGGGTCTCGAAACCTATCGTTAGAGGTATCAAACATCTTAATCGGAGTATTTTAGATTGTTGTTGCTCAAAACTTGTGGTCTATAGCACAGTTGATTTTCAATCAAAATGAATTTTCTCTGTAATATTGAGAAATCATTGAGCAATCCAAATGCAAGTTGTCACAACAATTACGGGTTCCGAAACCTATCGTTAGAGGTATCAAACATCATAATCGGAGCATTTTAGATTTTTGTTGCTCAAAACTTGTAGTCTATAGCACAGTTGATTTTCAATCAAAATGAATTTCCTCTGTAATGTTGAGAAATCATTGAGCAATCCAAATGCAAGTTCCCACAACAGTTACAGGTTCGGAAACCTATCGTTATAGGTATCAAACATCATAATCGGAGCATTTTAGATTTTTGTTGCTCAAAACTTGTGGTCTATAGCACAGTCGATTTTCAATCATAATGAATTTCCTTTTTAATGTTGAGAAATCATTGAGCAATCCAAATGCAAGTCGCCACAACAGTTACAGGTTTGGAAACCTATCGTTATAGGTATCAAACATCATAATCGGAGCATTTTAGATTTTTGTTGCCCAAAACTTATGGTCTTATGGTAATAGCACAGTTAATTTTCAATCAAAATTAATTTTCTCTGTAATAATGAGAAAACATTGAGCAATCCAAAAGCAGGTTGCCACAACAATAACGGACCCGGAGACCTATCGCTAGAGGTATCAAACATCATAATCGGAGCATTTTAGATTTTTGTTGCTCAAAACTTGTGGTCTATAGCACAGTTGATTTTCAATCAAAATGAATTTTCTCTGTAATGTTGAGAAATCATTGAGCAATCCAAATGCAAGTTCCCACAACAATTACGGGTCCCGAAACCTATCGTTAGAGGTATCAAACATCATAATCGGATCATTTTAGATTTTTGTTGCTCAAAACTTGTGGTCTAGCACAGTTGATTTTCAATCAAAATGAATTTTCTCTGTAATGTTGAGAAATCATTGAGCAATCCAAATGCAAGTGGCCACAACAATTACGGATCCCGAAACCAATCGTTAGAGGTATCAAACATCATAATCGGATCATTTTAGATTTTTGTTGCTCAAAACTTGTGGTCTATAACACAGTTGATTTTTAATAAAAATGAATTTTCTCTGTAATGTTGAGAAATCATTGAGCAATCCAAATGCAAGTTGCCACAACAATTACGGGTCCCGAAACCTATCATTAGAGGTATCAAACATCATAATCGGATCATTTTAGATTTTTGTTGCTCAAAACTTGTGGTCTATAGCACAATTGATTTTCAATCAAAATGAATTTTTTCTTTAATGTTGAGAAATCATTGAGCAATCCAAATGCAAGTTCCCACAACAATTACGGGTCCCGAAACCTATCGTTATAGGTATCAAACATCATAATCGGATCATTTTAGTTTTTTGTTGCTCAAAACTTGTGGTCTAGCACAGTTAATTTTCAATCAAAATGAATTTTCTCTGTAATGTTGAGAAATCATTGAGCAATCCAAATGCAAGTTGCCACAACAATTACGGGTCCGGAAACCAATCGTTAGAGGTATCAAACATCATAATCGGATCATTTTAGATTTTTGTTGCTCAAAACTTGTGGTCTATAGCACAGTCGATTTTCAATCAAAATGAATTTTCTCTGTAATGTTGAGAAATCATTGAGCAATCCAAATGCAAGTTGCCACAACAATTACGGGTCTCGAAACCTATCGTTAGAGGTATCAAACATCTTATTCGGAGTATTTTAGATTTTTGTTGCTCAAAACTTGTGGTCTATAGCACAGTCGATTTTCAATCAAAATGAATTTTCTCTGTAATATTGAGAAATCATTGAGCAATCCAAATGCAAGTTGTCACAACAATTACGGGTCCCGAAACCTATCGTTAGAGGTATCAATCATCATAATCGGAGCATTTTAGATTGTTGTTGCTCAAAACTTGTAGTCTATAGCCCAGTTGATTTTCAATAAAAATGAATTTTCTCTGTAATGTTGAGAAATCATTGAGCAATCTAAATGTAAGTTTCCACAACAGTTACAGGTTCGGAAACCTATCGTTATAGGTATCAAACATCATAATCGGAGAAATTTAGATTTTTGTTGCTCAAAACTTGTGGTCTATAGCACAGTTGATTTTCAATCAACATGAATTTCCTTTTTAATGTTGAGAAATCATTGAGCAATCCAAATGCAAGTTCCCACAACAGTTACAGGTTTGGAAACCTATCGTTATAGGTATCAAACATCATAATCGGATCATTTTAGATTTTTGTTGCTCAAAACTTGTGGTCTAGCATAGTTGATTTTCAATCAAAATGAATTTTCTCTGTAATGTTGAGAAATCATTGAGCAATCCAAATGCAAGTTGCCACAACAATTACGGGTCCAGAAAACAATCGTTAGAGGTATCAAACATCATAATCGGATCATTTTAGATTTTTGTTGCTCAAAACTTGTGGTCTATAACACAGTTGATTTTTAATCAAAATGAATTTTCTCTGTAATGTTAAGAAATCATTGAGCAATCCAAATGCAAGTTCCACAACAATTACGGATCCCGAAACCTATCGTTAGAGGTATCAAACATCATAATCGGATCATTTTAGATTTTTGTTGCTCAAAACTTGTGGTCTATAGCACAGTTGATTTTCAATCAACATGAATTTTCTCTGTAATGTTAAAAAATCATTGAGCAATCCAAATGCAAGTTGCCACAACAATTACGGGTCCCGAAACCTATCGTTAAAGGTATCAAACATCATAATCGGAGCATTTTAGATTTTTGTTGCTCAAAACTTGTGGTCTATAGCACAGTTGATTTTCAATCAACATGAATTTTTTCTGTAATGTTAAGAAATCATTGAGCAATCCAAATGCAAGTTCCCACAACAGTAACAGGTCCGGAAACCTATCGTTATAGGTATCAAACATCATAATCGAAGCATTTTAGATTTTTGTTGCTCAAAACATGTGGTCTATAGCACAGTTAATTTTCAATCAAAATACATTTTCTCTGTAATAATAAGAAATCATTGAGCAATCCAAAAGTAGGTTGCCACAACAATAACGGACCCGGAAACCTATCGTTAGAGGTATCAAACATCATAATCGGAGCATTTTAGATTTTTGTTGCTCAAAACTTGTGGTCTATAGCACAGTTGATTTTCAATCACTATAAATTTTCTCTGTAATGTTTAGAAATCATTGAGCAATCCAAATGCAAGTTTCCACAACAATTACAAGTCCCAAAACCTATCGTTATAGGTATCAAACATCATAATCGGATCATTTTAGATTTTTGTTGCTCAAAACTTGTGGTCTAGCATAGTTGATTTTCAATCAAAATGAATTTTCTCTGTAATGTTGAGAAATCATTGAGCAATCCAAATGCAAGTTGCCACAACAACTACGGGTCCAGAAACCAATCGTTAGAGGTATCAAACATCATAATCGGAGCATTTTAGATTTTTGTTGCTCAAAACTTGTGGTCTATAACACAGTTGATTTTTAATCAAAATGAATTTTCTCTGTAATGTTAAGAAATCATTGAGCAATCCAAATGCAAGTTGCCACAACAATTACGGATCCCGAAACCTATCATTAGAGTTATCAAACATCATAATCGGTTCATTTTAGATTTTTGTTGCTCAAAACTTGTGGTCTATAGCACAGTTGATTTTCAATCAACATGAATTTTCTCTGTAATGTTAAAAAATCATTGAGCAATCCAAATGCAAGTTGCCACAACAATTACGGGTCCGGAAACCTATCGTTAAAGGTATCAAACATCATAATCGGAGCATTTTAGATTTTTGTTGCTCAAAACTTGTGGTCTATAGCACAGTTGATTTTCAATCAAAATGAATTTTCTCTGTAATGTTGAGAAATCATTGAGCAATCCAAATGCAAGATGCCACAACAATTACGGGTCCCGAAACCTATCGGTAGATGTATCAAACATTATAATCGGATCATTTTAGATTTTTGTTGCTCAAAACTTGTGGTCTATAGCACAGTTGATTTTCAATCAAAATTAATTTTCTCTGTAATGTTGAGAAATCATTGAGCACTCCAAACGCAAGTTGCCACAACAATTACGGGTCCCGAAACCTATCGTTAGAGGTATCAAACATCATAATCGGATCATTTTAGATTTTTGTTGCTCAAAACTTGTGGTCTATAGCACAGTTGATTTTCAATCAACATGAATTTTTTCTGTAATGTTAAGAAATCATTGAGCAATCCAAATGCAAGTTCCCACAACAGTAACAGGTCCGGAAACCTATCGTTAGAGGTATCAAACATCATAATCGAAGCATTTTAGATTTTTGTTGCTCAAAACTTATGGTCTATAGCACAGTTAATTTTCAATCAACATAAATTTTCTCTGTAATGTTAATAAATCATTGAGCAATCCAAATGCAAGTTCCCACAACAATTACGGGTCCCGAAACCTATCGTTATAGGTATCAAACATCATAATCGGATCATTTTAGATTTTTGTTGCTCAAAACTTGTGGTCTATAGCACAGTTGATTTTCAATCAAAATGAATTTTCTCTGTAATGTTGAGAAATCATTGAGCAATCCAAATGCAAGTTGCCACAACAATAACGGGCCTGGAAACCTATCGTTAGAGGTATCAAACATCATAATCGGAGCATTTTAGATTTTTGTTGCTCAAAACTTGTGTTCTATAGCACAGTTGATTTTCAATCAAAATGAATTTTCTCTGTAATGTTGAGAAATCATTGAGCAATCCAAATGCAAATTGCCACAACAATTACGGGTCCCGAAACCTATCGGTAGAGGTATCAAACATCATAATCGGATCATTTTAGATTTTTGTTGCTCAAAACTTGTGGTCTATAGCACAGTTGATTTTCAATCAAAATTAATTTTCTCTGTAATGTTGAGAAATCATTGAGCAATCCAAACGCAAGTTGCCACAACAATTACGGGTCCCGAAACCTATCGTTAGAGGTATCAAACATCATAATCGGGGCATTTTAGATTTTTGTTGCTCAAAACTTGTGGTCTATAGCACAGTTGATTTTCAATCAACATGAATTTTTTCTGTAATGTTAAAAAATCATTGAGCAAACCAAATGCAAGTTCCCACAACAGTAACAGGTCCGGAAACCTATCGTTATAGGTATCAAACATCATAATCGAAGCATTTTAGATTTTTGTTGCTCAAAACTTATGGTCTATAGCACAGTTAATTTTCAATCAACATGAATTTTCTCTGTAATGTTAATAAATCATTGAGCAATCCAAATGCAAGTTGCCACAACAATAACGGTCCCAAAAACCTATCTTTAGAGGTATCAAACATCATAATCGGAGCATTTTAGATTTTTGTTGCTCAAAACTTGTGGTTTATAGCACAGTTGATTTTCAATCAAAATGAATTTTCTCTGTAATGTTGAGAAATCATTGAGCAATCCAAATGCAAGTTCCCACAACAATTACGGGTCCCGAAACCTATCGTTAGAGGTATCAAACATCATAATCGGATCATTTTAGATTTTTGTTGCTCAAAACTTGTGGTCTATAGCACAGTTGATTTTCAATCAAAATGAATTTTCTCTGTAATGTTGAGAAATCATTGAGCAATCCAAATGCAAGTTCCCACAACAGTTACAGGTTCGGAAACCTATCGTTATAGGTATCAAACATCATAATCGGAGCATTTTAGATTTTTGTTGCTCAAAACTTGTGGTCTATACAACAGTTGATTTTCAATCAAAATGAATTTTCTCTGTAATGTTGAGAAATCATTTAGCAATCCAAATGCAAGTTCCCACAACAATTACGGGTCTCGAAATCTATCGTTAGAGGTATCAAACATCATAATCGGAGCATTTTAGATTTTTGTTGCTCAAAACTTGTGGTATATAGCACAGTTGATTTTCAATCAAAATGAATTTTCTCTGTAATGTTTAGAAATCATTGAGAAATTAAAATGCAAGTTGCCACAGTAATTACGGATCCCGAAACCTATCGGTAGAGGTATCAAACATCATAATCGGAGCATTTTAGATTTTTGTTGCTCAAAACTTGTGATCTATAGCACAGTTGATTTTCAATCAAAATGAATTTTCTCTGTAATGTTGAAAAATCATTGAGCAATCCAAATGCAAGTTCCCACAACAGTTCCAGGTTCGGAAACCTATCGTTATAGGTATCAAACATCATAATCGGAGCATTTTAGATTTTTGTTGCTCAAAACTTGTGGTCTATAGCACAGTTGATTTTCAATCAACATGAATTTTCTCTGTAATGTTGAGAAATCATTGAGCAATCCAAATGCAAGTTCCCACAACAGTTACAGTTCCGGAAACCTATCGTTATAGGTATCAAACATCATAATCGGAGCATTTTAGATTTTTGTTGCTCAAAACTTGTGGTCTATAGCACAGTTGATTTTCAATCAACATGAATTTTCTCTGTAATGTTGAAAAATCATTGAGCAATCCAAATGCAAGTTCCCACAACAGTTACAGGTTCGGAAACCTATCGTTATAGGTATCAAACATCATAAACGGAGCATTTTAGATTTTGTTGCTCAAAACTTGTGGTCTATAGCACAGTTGATTTTCAATCAACATGAATTTTTTCTGTAATATTGAGAAATCATTGAGCAATCCAAATGCAAGTTCCCACAACAGTTACAGTTCCGGAAACCTATCGTTATAGGTATCAAACAACATATTCGGACCATTTTAGATTTTTGTTGCTCAAAACTTGTGATCTATAGCACAGTTGATTTTCAATCAAAATGAATTTTCTCTGTAATGTTGAGAAATTATTGAGCAATCAAAATGCAAGTTCCCACAACAATTACGGGTCTCGAAACCTATTGTTAGAGGTATCAAACATCATAATCGGAGCATTTTAGATTTTTGTTGCTCAAAACTTGTGGTCTATAGCACAGTTGATTTTCAATCAAAATGAATTTTCTCTGTAATGTTGAGAAATCATTGAGCAATCCAAATGCAAGTTCCCATAACAGTTACAGGTTCGGAAACCTATCGGTATAGGTATCAAACATCATAATCGGAGCATTTTAGATTTTTGTTGCTCAAAACTTGTGGTCTATAGCACAGTTGATTTTCAATCAAAATGAATTTTCTCTGTAATGTAGAGAAATCATTGAGCACTCCAAATGCAAGTGGCCACAACAATTACGGGTCCCGAAACCTATCGTTATAGGTATCAAACATCATAATCGGAGCATTTTAGATTTTTGTTGGTCAAAACTTGTGGTCTATAGCACAGTTGATTTTCAATCAAAATGAATTTTCTCTGTAATGTTGAGAAATCATTGAGCAATCCAAATGCAAGTTGCCACAACAATTACGGGTCCCGAAACCTATCGTTAGAGGTATCAAACATCATAATTGGAGCATTTTAGATTTTTGTTGCTCAAAACTTGTGATCTATAGCACAGTTGATTTTCAATCAAAATGAATTTTCTCTGTAATATTGAGAAATTATTGAGCAATCCAAATGAAAGTTCCCCCAACAATTATGGGTCCCGAAACCTATCGTTAGAGGTATCAAACATCATAATAGGAGCATTTTAGATTTTTGTTGCTCAAAACTTGTGGTCTATAGCACAGTTGATTTTCAATCAACATGAATTTTCTCTGTAATATTGAGAAATCATTGAGCAATCCAAATGCAAGTTGCCACAATAATTACGGATCTCGAAACCTATCGTTAGAGGTATCAAACATCATATTCGGATCATTTTAGATTTATCTTGCTCAAAACTTGTGGTCTATAGCACAGTTTATTTTTAAACAAAATAAATTTTCTCTGTAATGTTAAGAAATCATTGAGCAATCTAAATGCAAGTTGCCACAACAATTACGGGTCCCGAAACCTATCGTTAGAGGTATCAAACATCATAATCGGATCATTTTAGATTTTTGTTGCCCAAAACTTGTGGTCTATAGCACAGTTGATTTTCAATCAAAATGAATTTTCTCTGTAATGTTGAGAAATCATTGAGCAATCCAAATGCAAGTTGCTACAACAATTACGGGTCCCGAAACCTATCGTTAGAGGTATCAAACAACATAATTGGATCATTTTAGATTTTTGTTGCTCAAAACTTGTGATCTATAGCACAGTTGATTTTTAATCAAAATGAATTTTCTCTGTAATGTTAAGAAATCATTAAGCAATCCAAATGCAAGTGGCCACAACAATTACGGGTCCCGAAAGCTATCGTTAGAGGTATCAAACATCATAATCGGAGCATTTTAGATTTTTGTTGCCCAAAACTTGTGGTCTATAGCACAGTTGATTTTCAATCAAAATGAATTTTCTCTGTAATGTTGAGAAATCATTGAGCAATCCAAATGCAAGTTGCCACAACAATTACGGGTCCCGAAACCTATCGTTAGAGGTATCAAACATCATAATCGGATCATTTTAGATTTTTGTTGCTCAAAACTTGTGATCTATAGCACAGTTGATTTTCAATCAAAATGAATTTTCTCTGTAATGTTGAGAAATTATTGAGCAATCCAAATGCAAGTTCCCACAACAATTACGGGTCCCGAAACCTATCGTTAGAGGTATCAAACATCATAATTGGATCATTTTAGATTTTTGTTGCTCAAAACTTGTGATCTATAGCACAGTTGATTTTCAATCAAAATGAATTTTCTCTGTAATGTTGAGAAATTATTGAGCAATCCAAATGAAAGTTGCCACATTAATTACGGGTCCCGAAACCTATCGTTATATGTATCAAACATCATAATCGGAGCATTTTAGAATTTTGTTGCTCAAAACTTGTGGTCTATAGCACAGTAGATTTTCAATCAACATGAATTTTCTCTGTATTGTTGAGAAATTATTGAGCAATCCAAATGCAAGTTGCCACAACAATTACGGGTCCCGAAACCTATCATTTGAGATATCAAACATCATAATCGGGCATTTTAGATTTTTGTTGCTCAAAACTTGTGGTCTATAGCACAGTTGATTTTTAATCAAAATGAATTTACTCTTTAATGTAAAGAAATCATTGGGCAATCCAAATGCAAGTTGCCACAACATTTACGGGTCCCGAAACCTATCGTTAGAGGTATCAAACATCATAATCGGATCATTTTAGATTTTTGTTGCTCAAAACTTGTGGTCTATAGCACAGTTGATTTTCAATCAAAATGAATTTTCTCTGTAATGTTGAAAAATCATTGAGCAATCCAAATGCAAGTTCCCACAACAGTTACAGGTTCGGAAACCTATCGTTATAGGTATCAATCATCATAATCGGAGCATTTTATATTTTTGTTGCTCAAAACTTGTGGTCTATAGCACAGTTGATTTTCAATCAAAATGAATTTTCTCTGTAATGTAGAGAAATCATTATGCAATCCAAATGCAAGTTGCCACAACAATTACGGGTCCCGAAACCTATCGTTAGAGGTATTAAACATCATAATCTGAGCATTTTAGATTTTTGTTGCTCAAAACTTGTGGTCTATAGCACAGTTGATTTTCAATCAAAATGAATTTTCTCTGTAATGTTGAGAAATTATTGAACAATCCAAATGCAAGTTGCCACAACAATAACGGCTCCCGAAACCTATCGTTAAAGGTATCAAACATCATAATCGGAGCATTTTAGATTTTTGTTGCTTAAAACTTGTGGTCTATAGCACAGTTGATTTTCAATCAAAATGAATTTTCTCTGTAATGTTGAGAAATCATTGAGCAATCCAAATGCGAGTTCCCACAACAGTTACGGGTTCAGAAACCTATCGTTATAGGTATCAAACATGATAATCGGATCATTTTAGATTTTTGTTGCTCAAAACTTGTGGTCTATAGCACAGTTGATTTTCAATCAAAATGAATTTTCTCTGTAATGTTGAGAAATCATTGAGCAATCCAAATGCAAATTCCCACAACAGTTACAGGTTCGGAAACCTATCGTTATAGGTATCAAACATCATAATCGGAGCATTTTAGATTTTTGTTGCTCAAAACTTGTGTTCTATAGCACAGTTGATTTTCAATTAACATCAATTTCCTCTGTAATGTTAAGAAGTCATTGAGCAATCCAAATGCAAGTTCCTACAACAGTTACAGGTCCGGAAACCTATCGTTATAGGTATCAAACATCATAATCGGAGCATTTTAGATTTTTGTTGCTCAAAACTTATGGTCTATAGCACAGTTGATTTTCAATCAAAATGAATTTCTCTGTAATATTAAAAAATCATTAAGCAATCTAAATGCGAGTTCCCACAACAGTTGTAGGTCCGGAAACCTATCGTTAAAGGTATCAAACATCATATTCGGATCATTTTAGATTTTTGTTGCTCAAAACTTGTGGTCTATAGCACAGTTGATTTTTAATCAAAATGAATTTTTTCTGTAATGTAGAGAAATCATTGAGCAATCCAAATGCAAGTTGCCACAACAATTACGGATCCCGAAACCTATCGTTAGAGGTATCAAACATCATAATCGGATCATTTTAGATTTTTGTTGCTCAAAACTTGTGATCTATAAGCACAGTTGATTTTCAATCAAAATGAATTTTCTCTGTAATGTTGAGAAATCATTGAGCAATACAAATGAAAGTTCCTACAACAATTACGAGTCCCGAAACCTATCGTTAGAGGTATCAAACATCATAATCGGAGCATTTTAGATTTTTGTTGCTCAAAACTTGTGGTACACAGTTGATTTTCAATCAAAATGAATGTTCTCTGTAATGTTGAGAAATCATTGAGCAATCCAAATGCAAGTTGCCACAATAATTACGGGTCCCGAAAACCTATCGTTAGAAGTATCAAACATCATAATCGGATCATTTTAGATTTGTGTTGCTCAAAACTTGTGGTCTATAGCACAGTTGATTTCCAATTAAAATAAATTTTCGCTGTAATGATGAGAAATCATTGAGCAATCCAAATGCAAGTTGCCACAACAATAACGGGCCCGAAACCTATCGTTAGAGGTATCAAACATCATAATCGGAGCATTTTAGATTTTTGTTGCTCAAAACTTGTGGTCTATAGCACAGTTGATTTTCAATCAAAATGAATTTTCTCTGTAATATTAAAAAATCATTGAGCAACATAAATGCGTGTTCCCACAACAGTTGTAGGTCCGGAAACCTATCGTTATAGGTATCAAACATCATAATCGGAGCATTTTAGATTTTTGTTGCTCAAAACTTGTGGTCTATAGCACAGTTGATTTTCAATCAAAATGAATTTTTTCTGTAATGTAGAGAAAACATTGAGCAATCCAAATGCAAGTTTCCACAACAATTACGGACCCCGAAACCTACCGTTAGAGGTATCAAACATCATAATCGGATCATTTTAGATTTATGTTGTTCAAAACTTGTGATCTATAGCACAGTTAATTTTCAATCAAAATGAATTTTCTCTGTAATGTAGAGAAATCATTGAGCACTCCAAATGCATGTGGCCACAACAATTACGGGTCCCGAAACCTATCGTTAGAGGTATCAAACGTCATAATCGGAGCATTTTAGATTTTTGTTGCTCAAAACTTGTGGCCTATAGCACAGTTGATTTTCAATCAAAATGAATTTTCTCTGTAATTTTGAGAAATCATTGAGCAATCCAAATGCAAGTTGCCACAACAATTACGGGTTCCGAAACCTATCGTTAGAGGTATCAAACATCATAATCGGATCATTTTAGATTTTTGTTGCTCAATACTTGTGATCTATAAGCACAGTTGATTTTCAATCAAAATGAGTTTTCTCTGTAATGTTGAGAAATCATTGAGCAATACAAATGCAAGTTCCCACAACAATTACGGGTCCCGAAACCTATCGTTAGAGATATCAAACATCATAATCGGAGCATTTTAGATTTTTGTTGCTCAAAACTTGTGGTCTATAGCACAGTTGATTTTCAATCTAAATGAATTTTCTCTGTAATGTTGAGAAATCATTGAGCAATCCAAATGCAAGTTGCCACAACAATAACGGGCCCGAAACCTATCGTTAGAGGTATCAAACATGATAATCGGAGCATTTTAGATTTTTGTTACTCAAAACTTGTGGTCTATAGCACAGTTGATTTATCAAAATGAATTTTCTCTGTAATATTGAAAAATCATTGAGCAATCTAAATGCGAGTTCCCACAACAGTTGTAGGTCCGGAAACCTATCGTTAGAAGTATCAAACATCATAATCGGATCATTTTAGATTTTTGTTGCTCAAAACTTGTGGTCTATAGCACAGTTGATTTTCAATCAAAAGGAATTTTTTCTGTAATGTAGAGAAATCATTGATTAATCAAAATGCAAGTTGCCACAACCATTACGGATCCCGAAACCTATCGTTAGAGTTATCAAACATCATAATCGGATCATTTTAGATTTATGTTGCTCAAATCTTGTGTTCTATAGCACAGTTAATTTTCAATCAAAATGAATTTTCTCTGTAATGTAGAGAAATCATTGAGCACTCCAAATGCAAGTGGCCACAACAATTACGGGTCCCGAAACCTATCGTTAGAGGTATCAAACATCAAAATCGGAGCATTTTAGATTTTTGTTGCTCAAACTTGTGGTCTATAGCACAGTTGATTTTCAATCAAAATGAATTTTCTCTGTAATGTTTAGAAATTATTGAGCAATCCAAATGCAAGTTGCCACAACAATTACGGGTCCCGAAACCTATCGTTAGAGGTATCAAGCATCATAATCGGATCATTTTAGATTTTTGTTGCTCAAAACTTGTGATCTATAAGCATAGTTGATTTTCAATCAAAATGAATTTTCTCTGTAATGTTGAGAAATCATTGAGCAATACAAATAAAAGTTCCCACAACAATTACGGGTCCCGAAACCTATTGTTAGAGGTATCAAACATCATAATCGGAGCATTTTAGATTTTTGTTGCTCAAAACTTGTGGTCTATAGCACAGTTGATTTTCAATCAAAATGAATTTTCTCTGTAATGTTGAGAAATTATTGAGCAATCCAAATACAAGTTCCCACAAAAATTACGGGTCCCGAAACCTATCATTAAAGGTATCAAACATCATAATCGGATCATTTTAGAATTTTGTTGCTCAAAACTTGTGGTCTATAGCACAGTTGATTTCCAATTAAAATGAATTTTCTCTGTAATGTTGAGAAATCATTGAGCAATCCAAATGCAAGTTGCCACAACAATAACGGGCCCGAAACCTATCGTTAGAGGTATCAAACATGATAATCGGATCATTTTAGATTTTTGTTGCTCAAAACTTGTGGTCTATAGCACAGTTGATTTTCAATCAAAATGAATTTTCTCTGTAATATTAAAAAATCATTGAGCAACATAAATGCAAGTTCCCACAACAGTTGTAGGTCTGGAAACCTATCGTTAGAGGTATCAAACATCATAATCGGAGCATTTTAGATTTTTGTTGCTCAAAACTTGTGGTCTATAGCACAGTTGATTTTCAATTAAAATGAATTTTTTCTGTAATGTAGAGAAATCATTGCGCAATCCAAATGCAAGTTGCCACAACAATTACGGACCCCGAAACCTACCGTTAGAGGTATCAAACATCATAATCGGATTATTTTAGATTAATGTTGCTCAAAACTTGTGATTTATAGCACAGTTAATTTTCAATCAATATGAATTTTCTCTGTAATGTAGAGAAATCATTGAGCACTCCAAATGCAAGTGGCCACAACAATTACGGGTCCCGAAACCTATCGTTAGAGGTATCAAACGTCATAATCGGAGCATTTTAGATTTTTGTTGCTCAAAACTTGTGGTCTATAGCACAGTTGATTTTCAATCAAAATGAATTTTCTCTGTAATTTTGAGAAATCATTGAGCAATCCAAATGCAAGTTGCCACAACAATTACGGGTCCCGAAACCTATCGTTAGAGGTATCAAACATCATAATCGGATCATTTTAGATTTTTGTTGCTCAAAACTTGTGATCTATAAGCACAGTTAATTTTCAATCAAAATGAATTTTCTCTGTAATGTTGAGAAATCATTGAGCAATCCAAATGCAAGTTCCCACAACAATTACGGGTCCCGAAACCTATCGTTAGAGGTATCAAACATCATAATCGGAGCATTTTAGATTTTTGTTGCTCAAAACTTGTGGTCTATAGCACAGTTGATTTTCAATCAAATTGAATTTTTTCTTTTATGTAGAGAAATCATTGAGCAATCCAAATGCAAGTTGCCACAACAATTACGGATCCCGAAACCTATCGTTAGAGGTATCAAACATCATAATCGGATCATTTTAGATTTATGTTGCTCAAAACTTGTGTTCTATAGCACAGTTAATTTTCAATCAAAATGAATTTTCTCTGTAATGTAGAGAAATTATTGAGCACTCCAAAGGCAAGTGGCCACAACAATAACGGGCCCGAAACCTATCGTTAGAGGTATCAAACATCATAATTGGAGCATTTTAGATTTTTGTTGCTCAAAACTTGTGGTCTATAGCACAGTTGATTTTCAATCAAAATGAATTTTCTCTGTAATGTTTAGAAATCATTGAGCAATCCAAATGCAAGTTGCCACAACAATTACGGGTCCCAAAACCTATCGTTAGAGGTATCAAACATCATAATCGGATCATTTTAGATTTTTGTTGCTCAAAACTTGTGATCTATAAGCACAGTTGATTTTCAATCAAAATGAATTTTCTCTGTAATGTTGAGAAATCATTGAGCAATACAAATAAAAGTTCCCACAACAATTACGGGTCCCAAAACCTATTGTTAGAGGTATCAAACATCATAATCGGAGCATTTTAGATTTTTGTTGCTCAAAACTTGTGGTCTATAGCACAGTTGATTTTCAATCAAAATGAATTTTCTCTGTAATGTTGAGAAATTATTGAGCAATCCAAATACAAGTTCCCACAACAATTACGGGTCCCGAAACCTATCGTTAGAGGTATCAAACATCATAATCGGAGCATTTTAGATTTTTGTTGCTCAAAACTTGTGATCTATAGCACAGTTGATTTTTAATCAAAATGAATTTTCTCTGTAATGTTGAGAAATCATTGAGCAATCCAAATGCAAGTTGACACAACAATTACGGGTCCCGAAACCTATCATTAGAGGTATCAAACATCATAATCGGATCATTGTAGATTTTTGTTGCTCAAAACTTGTGGTCTATAGCACAGTTAATTTTCAATCAAAATGAATTTTCTCTGTAATGTTGAGAAATCATTGAGCAATCCAAATGCAAGTTGCCACAACAATAACGGGCCCGAAACCTATCGTTAGAGGTATCAAACATGATAATCGGAGCATTTTAGATTTTGTTGCTCAAAACATGTGGTCTATAGCACAGTTGATTTTCAATCAAAATGAATTTTCTCTGTAATATTAAAAAATCATTGAGCAATCCAAATGCGAGTTCCCACAACAGTTGTAGGTCCGGAAACCTATCGTTAGAGGTATCAAACATCATATTCGGATCATTTTAGATTTTTGTTGCTCAAAACTTGTGGTCTATAGCACAGTTAACTTTCAATCAAAATGAATTTTCTCTGTAATGTAAAGAAATCATTGAGCACTCTAAATGCAAGTGGCCACAACAATTACGGGTCCCGAAACCAATCATTAGAGGTATCAAACATCATAATCGGAGCATTTTAGGTTTTTGTTGCTCAAAACTTGTGGTCTATAGCACAGTTGATTTTAAATCAAAATGGATTTTCTCTGTAATGTTTAGAAATCATTGAGCAATCCAAATGCAAGTTGCCACAACAATTACGGGTCCCAAAACCTATCGTTAGAGGTATCAAACATCATAATCGGATCATTTTAGATTTTTGTTGCTCAAAACTTGTGATCTATAAGCACAGTTGATTTTCAATCAAAATGAATTTTCTCTGTAATGTTGAGAAATCATTGAGCAATACAAATAAAAGTTCCCACAACAATTACGGGTCCCGAAACCTATTGTTAGAGGTATCAAACATCATAATCGGAGCATTTTAGATTTTTGTTGCTCAAAACTTGTGGTCTATAGCACAGTTGATTTTCAATCAAAATGAATTTTCTCTGTAATGTTAAGAAATTATTGAGCAATCCAAATACAAGTTCCCACAACAATTACGGGTCCCGAAACCTATCGTAAGAGGTATCAAACATCATAATCGGAGCATTTTAGATTTTTGTTGCTCAAAACTTGTGGTCTATAGCACAGTTGATTTCCAATTAAAATGAATTTTCTCTGTAATGTTAAGAAATCATTGAGCAATCCAAATGCAAGTTGCCACAATAATTAAGGGGCCCGAAACCTATCGTTAGAGGTAACAAACATGATAATCGGAGCATTTTAGATTTTTGTTGCTCAAAACTTGTGGTCTATAGCACAGTTGATTTTCAATCAAAATGAATTTTCTCTGTAATATTGAAAAATCATTGAGCAACATAAATGCGTGTTCCCACAACAGTTGTAGATCCGGAAACCTATCGTTAGTGGTATCAAACATCATAATCGGAGCATTTTAGATTTTTGTTGTTTAAAACTTGTGGTCTATAGCACAGTTGATTTTCAATCAAAATGAATTTTTTCTGTAATGTAGAGAAATCATTGAGCAATCCAAATGCAAGTTGCCACAACAATTACGGATCCCGAAACCTACCGTTAGAGGTATCAAACATCATAATCGGATTATTTTAGATTTTTGTTGCTCAAAACTTGTGATCTATAGCACAGTTAATTTTCAATCAAAATGAATTTTTTCTGTAATGTAGAGAAATCATTGAGCACTCCAAATGCAAGTGGCCACAACAATTACGGGTCCCGAAACCTATCGTTAGAGGTATCAAACGTCATAATCGGAGCATTTTAGATTTTTGTTGCTCAAAACTTGTGGTCTATAGCACAGTTGATTTTTAATCAAAATGAATTTTCTCTGTAATTTTGAGAAATCATTGAGCAATCCAAATGCAAGTTGCCACAACAATTACGGGTCCCGAAACCTATCGTTAGAGGTATCAAACATCATAATCGGATCATTATAGATTTTTGTTGCTCAAAACTTGTGATCTATAAGCACAGTTGATTTTCAATCAAAATTAATTTTCTCTGTAATGTTGAGAAATCATTGAGCAATACAAATTCAAGTTCCCACAACAATTACGGGTCCCGAAACCTATCGTTAGAGGTATCAAACATCATAATCGGAGCATTTTAGATTTTTGTTGCTCAAAACTTGTGGTCTATAGCACAGTTGATTTTCAATCTAAATGAATTTTCTCTGTAATGTTGAGAAATCATTGAGCAATTTAAATGCAAGTTGCCACAACAATAACGGGCCCGAAACCTATCGTTAGAGGTATCAAACATGATAATCGGAGCATTTTAGATTTTTGTTGCTCAAAACTTGTGGTCTATAGCACAGTTGATTTTCAATCAAAATGAATTTTTTCTGTAATGTAGAGAAATCATTGAGCAATCCAAATGCAAGTTGCCACAACAATTACGGATCCCGAAACCTATCGTTAGAGGTATCAAACATCATAATCGGATCATTTTAGATTTATGTTGCTTAAAACTTGTGTTCTATAGCACAGTTAATTTTCAATCAAAATGAATTTTTTCTGTAATGTAGAGAAATCATTGAGCACTCCAAATGCAAGTGGCCACAACAATTACGGGTCCCGAAACCTATCGTTAGAGGTATCAAACGTCATAATCGGAGCATTTTAGATTTTTGTTGCTCAAAACTTGTGGCCTATAGCACAGTTGATTTTCAATCAAAATGAATTTTCTCTGTAATTTTGAGAAATCATTGAGCAATCCAAATGCAAGTTGCCACAACAATTACGGGTTCCGAAACCAATCGTTAGAGGTATCAAACATCATAATCGGATCATTTTAGATTTTTGTTGCTCAATACTTGTGATCTATAAGCACAGTTGATTTTCAATCAAAATGAGTTTTCTCTGTAATGTTGAGAAATCATTGAGCAATACAAATGCAAGTTCCCACAACAATTACGGGTCCCGAAACCTATCGTTAGAGATATCAAACATCATAATCGGAGCATTTTAGATTTTTGTTGCTCAAAACTTGTGGTCTATAGCACAGTTGATTTTCAATCTAAATGAATTTTCTCTGTAATGTTGAGAAATCATTGAGCAATCCAAATGCAAGTTGCCACAACAATAACGGGCCCGAAACCTATCGTTAGAGGTATCAAACATGATAATCGGAGCATTTTAGATTTTTGTTACTCAAAACTTGTGGTCTATAGCACAGTTGATTTATCAAAATGAATTTTCTCTGTAATATTAAAAAATCATTGAGCAATCTAAATGCGAGTTCCCACAACAGTTGTAGGTCCGGAAACCTATCGTTAGAAGTATCAAACATCATAATCGGATCATTTTAGATTTTTGTTGCTCAAAACTTGTGGTCTATAGCACAGTTGATTTTCAATCAAAAGGAATTTTTTCTGTAATGTAGAGAAATCATTGATTAATCAAAATGCAAGTTGCCACAACCATTACGGATCCCGAAACCTATCGTTAGAGTTATCAAACATCATAATCGGATCATTTTAGATTTATGTTGCTCAAATCTTGTGTTCTATAGCACAGTTAATTTTCAATCAAAATGAATTTTCTCTGTAATGTAGAGAAATCATTGAGCACTCCAAATGCAAGTGGCCGCAACAATTACGGGTCCCGAAACCTATCGTTAGAGGTATCAAACATCAAAATCGGAGCATTTTAGATTTTTGTTGCTCAAACTTGTGGTCTATAGCACAGTTGATTTTCAATCAAAATGAATTTTCTCTGTAATGTTTAGAAATTATTGAGCAATTCAAATGCAAGTTGCCACAACAATTACGGGTCCCGAAACCTATCGTTAGAGGTATCAAGCATCATAATCGGATCATTTTAGATTTTTGTTGCTCAAAACTTGTGATCTATAAGCATAGTTGATTTTCAATCAAAATGAATTTTCTCTGTAATGTTGAGAAATCATTGAGCAATACAAATAAAAGTTCCCACAACAATTACGGGTCCCGAAACCTATTGTTAGAGGTATCAAACATCATAATCGGAGCATTTTAGATTTTTGTTGCTCAAAACTTGTGGTCTATAGCACAGTTGATTTTCAATCAAAATGAATTTTCTCTGTAATGTTGAGAAATTATTGAGCAATCCAAATACAAGTTCCCACAACAATTACGGGTCCCGAAACCTATCATTAGAGGTATCAAACATCATAATCGGATCATTTTAGAATTTTGTTGCTCAAAACTTGTGGTCTATAGCATAGTTGATTTCCAATTAAAATGAATTTTCTCTGTAATGTTGAGAAATCATTGAGCAATCCAAATGCAAGTTGCCACAACAATAACGGGCCCGAAACCTATCGTTAGAGGTATCAAACATGATAATCGGATCATTTTAGATTTTTGTTGCTCAAAACTTGTGGTCTATAGCACAGTTGATTTTCAATCAAAATGAATTTTTTCTGTAATATTAAAAAATCATTGAGCAACATAAATGCAAGTTCCCACAACAGTTGTAGATCTGGAAACAAATCGTTAGAGGTATCAAACATCATAATCGGAGCATTTTAGATTTTTGTTGCTCAAAACTTGTGGTCTATAGCACAGTTGATTTTCAATTAAAATGAATTTGTTCTGTAATGTAGAGAAATCATTGAGCAATCCAAATGCAAGTTGCCACAACAATTACGGACCCCGAAACCTACCGTTAGAGGTATCAAACATCATAATCGGATTATTTTAGATTAATGTTGCTCAAAACTTGTGATTTATAGCACAGTTAATTTTCAATCAAAATTAATTTTCTCTGTAATGTAGAGAAATCATTGAGCACTCCAAATGCAAGTGGCCACAACAATTACGGGTCCCGAAACCTATCGTTAGAGGTATCAAACGTCATAATCGGAGCATTTTAGATTTTTGTTGCTCAAAACTTGTGGTCTATAGCACAGTTGATTTTCAATCAAAATGAATTTTCTCTGTAATTTTGAGAAATCATTGAGCAATCCAAATGCAAGTTGCCACAACAATTACGGGTCCCGAAACCTATCGTTAGAGGTATCAAACATCATAATCGGATCATTTTAGATTTTTGTTGCTCAAAACTTGTGATCTATAAGCACAGTTAATTTTCAATCAAAATGAATTTTCTCTGTAATGTTGAGAAATCATTGAGCAATCCAAATGCAAGTTCCCACAACAATTACGGGTCCCGAAACCTATCGTTAGAGGTATCAAACATCATAATCGGAGCATTTTAGATTTTTGTTGCTCAAAACTTGTGGTCTATAGCACAGTTGATTTTCAATCAAAATGAATTTTTTCTTTTATGTAGAGAAATCATTGAGCAATCCAAATGCAAGTTGCCACAACAATTACGGATCCCGAAACCTATCGTTAGAGGTATCAAACATCATAATCGGATCATTTTAGATTTATGTTGCTCAAAACTTGTGTTCTATAGCACAGTTAATTTTCAATCAAAATGAATTTTCTCTGTAATGTAGAGAAATCATTGAGCACTCCAAAGGCAAGTGGCCACAACAATAACGGGCCCGAAACCTATCGTTAGAGGTATCAAACATCATAATCGGAGCATTTTAGATTTTTGTTGCTCAAAACTTGTGGTCTATAGCACAGTTGATTTTCAATCAAAATGAATTTTCTCTGTAATGTTTAGAAATCATTGAGCAATCCAAATGCAAGTTGCCACAACAATTACGGGTCCCAAAACCTATCGTTAGAGGTATCAAACATCATAATCGGATCATTTTAGATTTTTGTTGCTCAAAACTTGTGATCTATAAGCACAGTTGATTTTCAATCAAAATGAATTTTCTCTGTAATGTTGAGAAATCATTGAGCAATACAAATAAAAGTTCCCACAACAATTACGGGTCCCGAAACCTATTGTTAGAGGTATCAAACATCATAATCGGAGCATTTTAGATTTTTGTTGCTCAAAACTTGTGGTCTATAGCACAGTTGATTTTCAATCAAAATGAATTTTCTCTGTAATGTTGAGAAATTATTGAGCAATCCAAATACAAGTTCCCACAACAATTACGGGTCCCGAAACCTATCGTTAGAGGTATCAAACATCATAATCGGAGCATTTTAGATTTTTGTTGCTCAAAACTTGTGATCTATAGCACAGTTGATTTTTAATCAAAATGAATTTTCTCTGTAATGTTGAGAAATCATTGAGCAATCCAAATGCAAGTTGACACAACAATTACGGGTCCCGAAACCTATCATTAGAGGTATCAAACATCATAATCGGATCATTGTAGATTTTTGTTGCTCAAAACTTGTGGTCTATAGCACAGTTAATTTTCAATCAAAATGAATTTTCTCTGTAATGTTGAGAAATCATTGAGCAATCCAAATGCAAGTTGCCACAACAATAACGGGCCCGAAACCTATCGTTAGAGGTATCAAACATGATAATCGGAGCATTTTAGATTTTGTTGCTCAAAACATGTGGTCTATAGCACAGTTGATTTTCAATCAAAATGAATTTTCTCTGTAATATTAAAAAATCATTGAGCAATCCAAATGCGAGTTCCCACAACAGTTGTAGGTCCGGAAACCTATCGTTAGAGGTATCAAACATCATATTCGGATCATTTTAGATTTTTGTTGCTCAAAACTTGTGGTCTATAGCACAGTTAACTTTCAATCAAAATGAATTTTCTCTGTAATGTAAAGAAATCATTGAGCACTCTAAATGCAAGTGGCCACAACAATTACGGGTCCCGAAACCAATCATTAGAGGTATCAAACATCATAATCGGAGCATTTTAGGTTTTTGTTGCTCAAAACTTGTGGTCTATAGCACAGTTGATTTTAAATCAAAATGGATTTTCTCTGTAATGTTTAGAAATCATTGAGCAATCCAAATGCAAGTTGCCACAACAATTACGGGTCCCAAAACCTATCGTTAGAGGTATCAAACATCATAATCGGATCATTTTAGGTTTTTGTTGCTCAAAACTTGTGATCTATAAGCACAGTTGATTTTCAATCAAAATGAATTTTCTCTGTAATGTTGAGAAATCATTGAGCAATACAAATAAAAGTTCCCACAACAATTACGGGTCCCGAAACCTATTGTTAGAGGTATCAAACATCATAATCGGAGCATTTTAGATTTTTGTTGCTCAAAGCTTGTGGTCTATAGCACAGTTGATTTTCAATCAAAATGAATTTTCTCTGTAATGTTGAAAAATTATTGAGCAATCCAAATACAAGTTCCCACAACAATTACGGGTCCCGAAACCTATCGTAAGAGGTATCAAACATCATAATCGGAGCATTTTAGATTTTTGTTGCTCAAAACTTGTGGTCTATAGCACAGTTGATTTCCAATTAAAATGAATTTTCTCTGTAATGTTAAGAAATCATTGAGCAATCTAAATGCAAGTTGCCACAACAATTAAGGGGCCCGAAACCTATCGTTAGAGGTAACAAACATGATAATCGGAGCATTTTAGATTTTTGTTGCTCAAAACTTGTGGTCTATAGCACAGTTGATTTTCAATCAAAATGAATTTTCTCTGTAATATTGAAAAATCATTGAGCAACATAAATGCGTGTTCCCACAACAGTTGTAGATCCGGAAACCTATCGTTAGTGGTATCAAACATCATAATCGGAGCATTTTAGATTTTTGTTGTTTAAAACTTGTGGTCTATAGCACAGTTGATTTTCAATCAAAATGAATTTTTTCTGTAATGTAGAGAAATCATTGAGCAATCCAAATGCAAGTTGCCACAACAATTACGGATCCCGAAACCTACCGTTAGAGGTATCAAACATCATAATCGGATTATTTTAGATTTATGTTGCTCAAAACTTGTGATCTATAGCACAGTTAATTTTCAATCAAAATGAATTTTTTCTGTAATGTAGAGAAATCATTGAGCACTCCAAATGCAAGTGGCCACAACAATTACGGGTCCCGAAACCTATCGTTAGAGGTATCAAACGTCATAATCGGAGCATTTTAGATTTTTGTTGCTCAAAACTTGTGGTCTATAGCACAGTTGATTTTTAATCAAAATGAATTTTCTCTGTAATTTTGAGAAATCATTGAGCAATCCAAATGCAAGTTGCCACAACAATTACGGGTCCCGAAACCTATCGTTAGAGGTATCAAACATCATAATCGGATCATTATAGATTTTTGTTGCTCAAAACTTGTGATCTATAAGCACAGTTGATTTTCAATCAAAATTAATTTTCTCTGTAATGTTGAGAAATCATTGAGCAATACAAATTCAAGTTCCCACAACAATTACGGGTCCCGAAACCTATCGTTAGAGGTATCAAACATCATAATCGGAGCATTTTAGATTTTTGTTGCTCAAAACTTGTGGTCTATAGCACAGTTGATTTTCAATCTAAATGAATTTTCTCTGTAATGTTGAGAAATCATTGAGCAATTTAAATGCAAGTTGCCACAACAATAACGGGCCCGAAACCTATCGTTAGAGGTATCAAACATGATAATCGGAGCATTTTAGATTTTTGTTGCTCAAAACTTGTGGTCTATAGCACAGTTGATTTTCAATCAAAATGAATTTTTTCTGTAATGTAGAGAAATCATTGAGCAATCCAAATGCAAGTTGCCACAACAATTACGGATCCCGAAACCTATCGTTAGAGGTATCAAACATCATAATCGGATCATTTTAGATTTATGTTGCTTAAAACTTGTGTTCTATAACACAGTTAATTTTCAATCAAAATGAATTTTTTCTGTAATGTAGAGAAATCATTGAGCACTCCAAATGCAAGTGGCCACAACAATTACGGGTCCCGAAACCTATCGTTAGAGGTATCAAACATCATAATCGGAGCATTTTAGATTTTTGTTGCTCAAAACTTGTGGTCTATAGCACAGTTGATTTTCAATCAAAATGAATTTTCTCTGTAATGTTGAGAAATTATTAAGCCATCCAAATACAAGTTCCCACAACAATTACGGGTCCCGAAACCTATCGTTAGAGGTATCAAACATCATAATCGGGGCATTTTAGATTTTTGTTGCTCAAAACTTGTGGTCTATAGCACAGTTGATTTTCAATCAAAATGAATTTTCTCTGTAATATTGAAAAATCATTGGGCAACATAAATGCGAGTTCCCACAACAGTTGTAGATCCGGAAACCTATCGTTAGTGGTATCAAACATCATAATCGGATCATTTTAGATTTATGTTGCTTAAAACTTGTGTTCTATAGCACAGTTGATTTTCAATCAAAATGAATTTTCTCTGTAATGTTGAGAAATCATTGAGCAATACAAATAAAAGTTCCCACAACAATAACGGGTCCCGAAACCTATTGTTAGAGGTATCAAACATCATAATCGGAGCATTTTAGATTTTTGTTGCTCAAAACTTGTGGTCTATAGCACAGTTGATTTTCAATCAAAATGAATTTTCTCTGTAATGTTGAGAAATTATTTAGCAATCCAAATACAAGTTCCCACAACAATTACGGGTCCCGAAACCTATCGTTAGAGGTATCAAACATCATAATCGGAGCATTTTAGATTTTTGTTGCTCAAAACTTGTGATCTATAGCACAGTTGATTTTTAATCAAAATGAATTTTCTCTGTAATGTTGAGAAATCATTGAGCAATCCAAATGCAAGTTGCCACAACAATTACGGGTCCCGAAACCTATCATTAGAGGTATCAAACATCATAATCGGATCATTGTAGATTTTTGTTGCTCAAAACTTGTGGTCTATAGCACAGTTAATTTTCAATCAAAATGAATTTTCTCTGTAATGTTGAGAAATCATTGAGCAATCCAAATGCAAGTTGCCACAACAATAACGGGCCCGAAACCTATCGTTAGAGGTATCAAACATGATAATCGGAGCATTTTAGATTTTGTTGCTCAAAACATGTGGTCTATAGCACAGTTAACTTTCAATCAAAATGAATTTTCTCTGTAATGTAAAGAAATCATTGAGCACTCTAAATGCAAGTGGCCACAACAATTACGGGTCCCGAAACCAATCATTAGAGGTATCAAACATCATAATCGGAGCATTTTAGGTTTTTGTTGCTCAAAACTTGTGGTCTATAGCACAGTTGATTTTCAATCAAAATGAATTTTCTCTGTAATATTAAAAAATCATTGAGTAATCCAAATGCGAGTTCCCACAACAGTTGTAGGTCCGGAAACCTATCGTTAGAGGTATCAAACATCATATTCGGATCATTTTAGATTTTTGTTGCTCAAAACTTGTGGTCTATAGCACAGTTAACTTTCAATCAAAATGAATTTTCTCTGTAATGTAAAGAAATCATTGAGCACTCTAAATGCAAGTGGCCACAACAATTACGGGTCCCGAAACCAATCATTAGAGGTATCAAACATCATAATCGGAGCATTTTAGGTTTTTGTTGCTCAAAACTTGTGGTCTATAGCACAGTTGATTTTAAATCAAAATGGATTTTCTCTGTAATGTTTAGAAATCATTGAGCAATCCAAATGCAAGTTGCCACAACAATTACGGGTCCCAAAACCTATCGTTAGAGGTATCAAACATCATAATCGGATCATTTTAGATTTTTGTTGCTCAAAACTTGTGATCTATAAGCACAGTTGATTTTCAATCAAAATGAATTTTCTCTGTAATGTTGAGAAATCATTGAGCAATACAAATAAAAGTTCCCACAACAATTACGGGTCCCGAAACCTATTGTTAGAGGTATCAAACATCATAATCGGAGCATTTTAGATTTTTGTTGCTCAAAACTTGTGGTCTATAGCACAGTTGATTTTCAATCAAAATGAATTTTCTCTGTAATGTTGAGAAATTATTGAGCAATCCAAATACAAGTTCCCACAACAATTACGGGTCCCGAAACCTATCGTAAGAGGTATCAAACATCATAATCGGAGCATTTTAGATTTTTGTTGCTCAAAACTTGTGGTCTATAGCACAGTTGATTTCCAATTAAAATGAATTTTCTCTGTAATGTTAAGAAATCATTGAGCAATCCAAATGCAAGTTGCCACAACAATAACGGGCCCGAAACCTATCGTTAGAGGTAACAAACATGATAATCGGAGCATTTTAGATTTTTGTTGCTCAAAACTTGTGGTCTATAGCACAGTTGATTTTCAATCAAAATGAATTTTTTCTGTAATGTAGAGAAATCATTGAGCAATCCAAATGCAAGTTGCCACAACAATTACGGATCCCGAAACCTACCGTTAGAGGTATCAAACATCATAATCGGATTATTTTAGATTTATGTTGCTCAAAACTTGTGATCTATAGCACAGTTAATTTTCAATCAAAATGAATTTTCTCTGTAATGTAGAGAAATCATTGAGCACTCCAAATGCAAGTGGCCACAACAATTACGGGTCCCGAAACCTATCGTTAGAGGTATCAAACGTCATAATCGGAGCATTTTAGATTTTTGTTGCTCAAAACTTGTGGTCTATAGCACAGTTGATTTTTAATCAAAATGAATTTTCTCTGTAATTTTGAGAAATCATTGAGCAATCCAAATGCAAGTTGCCACAACAATTACGGGTCCCGAAACCTATCGTTAGAGGTATCAAACATCATAATCGGATCATTATAGATTTTTGTTGCTCAAAACTTGTGATCTATAAGCACAGTTGATTTTCAATCAAAATTAATTTTCTCTGTAATGTTGAGAAATCATTGAGCAATACAAATTCAAGTTCCCACAACAATTACGGGTCCCGAAACCTATCGTTAGAGGTATCAAACATCATAATCGGAGCATTTTAGATTTTTGTTGCTCAAAACTTGTGGTCTATAGCACAGTTGATTTTCAATCTTAATGAATTGTTGTTGTAATGTTGAGAAATCATTGAGCAATTTAAATGCAAGTTGCCACAACAATAACGGGCCCGAAACCTATCGTTAGAGGTATCAAACATGATAATCGGAGCATTTTAGATTTTTGTTGCTCAAAACTTGTGGTCTATAGCACAGTTGATTTTCAATCAAAATGAATTTTTTCTGTAATGTAGAGAAATCATTGAGCAATCCAAATGCAAGTTGCCACAACAATTACGGATCCCGAAACCTATCGTTAGAGGTATCAAACATCATAATCGGATCATTTTAGATTTATGTTGCTTAAAACTTGTGTTCTATAGCACAGTTAATTTTCAATCAAAATGAATTTTTTCTGTAATGTAGAGAAACCATTGAGCACTCCAAATGCAAGTGGCCACAACAATTACGGGTCCCGAAACCTATCGTTAGAGGTATCAAACATCATAATCGGAGCATTTTAGATTTTTGTTGCTCAAAACTTGTGGTCTATAGCACAGTTGAAATCAATCAAAATGAATTTTCTCTGTAATGTTTAGAAATCATTGAGCAATCCAAATGCAAGTTACCACAACAATTACGGGTCCCAAAACCTATCGTTAGAGGTATCAAACATCATAATCGGATTATTTTAGATTTTTGTTGCTCAAAACTTGTGATCTATAAGCACAGTTGATTTTCAATCAAAATGAATTTTCTCTGTAATGTTGAGAAATCATTGAGCAATACAAATAAAAGTTCCCACAACATTTACGATTTCAGAAACCTATTGTTAGGGGTATCAAACATGATAATCGGAGCATTTTAGATTTTTGTTGCTCAAAACTTGTGGTCTATAGCACAGTTGATTTTCAATCAAAATGAATTTTCTCTGTAATGTTGAGAAATTATTGAGCAATCCAAATACAAGTTCCCACAACAATTACGGGTCCCGAAACCTATCGTTAGAGGTATCAAACATCATAATCGGAGCATTTTAGATTTTTGTTGCTCAAAACTTGTGAACTATAGCACAGTTGATTTTAAATCAAAATGAATTTTCTCTGTAATGTTGAGAAATCATTGAGCAATCCAAATGCAAGTTGCTACAACAATTACGGGTCCCAAAACCTATTGTTAGAGGTATCAAACATGATAATCGGAGCATTTTAGATTTTGTTGCTCAAAACTTGTGGTCTATAGCACTGTTGATTTTCAATCAAAATGAATTTTCTCTGTAATATTAAAAAATCATTGAGCAATCTAAATGCGAGTTCCCACAACAGTTGTAGGTCCGGAAACCTATCGTTTGAGGTATCAAACATCATATTCGGATCATTTTAGATTTTTGTTGCTCAAAACTTGTGGTCTATAGCACAGTTAATTTTCAATCAAAATGAATTTTCTCTGTAATGTAAAGAAATCATTGAGCACTCTGAATGCAAGTGGCCACAACAATTACGGGTCCCGAAACCAATCATTAGAGGTATCAAACATCATAATCGGAGCATTTTAGAATTTTGTTGCTCAAAACTTATGGTCTATAGCACAGTTGATTTTCAATCAAAATGTAGTTTCCCTGTAATGTTGAGAAATCATTGAGCAATCCAAATGCAAGTCGCCACAACAATTACGGGTCCCGAAACCTATCGTTAGAGGTATCAAACATCAAAATCGGAGCATTTTAGATTTTTGTTGCTCAAAACTTGTGGTCTATAGCACAGTTGATTTTCAATCAATATAAATTTTTTCTGTAATGTTGAGAAATCATTGAGCAATCCAAATGCAAGTTGCCACAACAATAACGGGTCCCGAAACCTATCGTTAGAGGTATCAAACATCATAATCGGAACATTTTAGATTTTTGTTGCTCAAAACTTGTGGTCTGTAGCACAGTTGATTTTCAATCATAATGAATTTTCTCTATAATGTTGAGAAATCATTGAGCAGTCCAAATGCAAGTTGCCACAACATTTACGGGTCCCGAAACCTATCGTTAGAGGTATCAAACATCATAATCGGATCATTTTAGATTTTTGTTGCTCAAAACTTGTGGTCTATAGCACAGTTGATTTTCAATCTAAATGAATTTTCTCTGTAATGTTGAGAAATCATTGAGCAATCCAAATGCAAGTTGCCACAACAATAACGGTCCCGAAACCTATCGTTAGAGGTATCAAACATCATAATCGGAGCATTTTAGATTTTTGTTGCTCAAAACTTGTGGTCTATAGCACAGTTGATTTATCAAAATGAATTTTCTCTGTAATATTAAAAAATCATTGATCAATCTAAATGCGAGTTCCCACAACAGTTGTAGGTCCGGAAACCTATCGTTAGAAGTATCAAACATCATAATCGGATCATTTTAGATTTTTGTTGCTCAAAACTTGTGGTCTATAGCACAGTTGATTTTCAATCAAAGGAATTATTTCTGTAATGTAGAGAAATCATTGATTAATCCAAATGCAAGTTGCCACAACAATTACGGATCCCGAAACCTATCGTTAGAAGTATCAAACATCATAATCGGATCATTTTAGATTTATGTTGCTCAAAACTTGTGTTCTATAGCACAGTTAATTTTCAATCAAAATGAATTTTCTCTGTAATGTAGAGAAATCATTGAGCACTCCAAATGCAAGTGGCCACAACAATTACGGGTCCCGAAACCTATCGTTAGAGGTATCAAACATCAAAATCGGAGCATTTTAGATTTTTGTTGCTCAAAACTTGTGGTCTATAGCACAGTTGATTTTCAATCAAAATGAATTTTCTCTGTAATGTTGAGAAATCATTGAGCAATACAAATAAAAGTTCCCACAACAATTACGGGTCCCGAAACCTATTGTTAGAGGTATCAAACATCATAATCGGAGCATTTTAGATTTTTGTTGCTCAAAACTTGTGGTCTATAGCACAGTTGATTTTCAATCAAAATGAATTTTCTCTGTAATGTTGAGAAATTATTGAGCAATCCAAATACAAGTTCCCACAACAATTACGGGTCCCGAAACCTATCATTAGAGGTATCAAACATCATAATCGGATCATTTTAGAATTTTGTTGCTCAAAACTTGTGGTCTATAGCACAGGTGATTTCCAATTAAAATGAATTTTCTCTGTAATGTTGAGAAATCATTGAGCAATCCAAATGCAAGTTGCCACAACAATAACGGGCCCGAAACCTATCGTTAGAGGTATCAAACATGATAATCGGAGCATTTTAGATTTTTGTTGCTCAAAACTTGTGGTCTATAGCACAGTTGATTTTCAATCAAAATGAATTTTCTCTGTAATATTAAAAAATCATTGAGCAACATAAATGCAAGTTCCCACAACAGTTGTAGGTCCGGAAACCTATCGTTAGAGGTATCAAACATCATAATCGGAGCATTTTAGGTTTTTGTTGCTCAAAACTTGTGGTCTATAGCACAGTTGATTTTCAATCAAAATGAATTTTTTCTGTAATGTAGAGAAATCATTGAGCAATCCAAATGCAAGTTGCCACAACAATTACGGACCCCGAAACCTACCGTTAGAGGTATCAAACATCATAATCGGATTATTTTAGATTAATGTTGCTCAAAACTTGTGATTTATAGCACAGTTAATTTTAAATCAAAATGAATTTTCTCTGTAATGTAGAAAAATCATTGAGCACTCCAAATGCAAGTGGCCACAACAATTACGGGTCCCGAAACCTATCGTTAGAGGTATCAAACGTCATAATCGGAGCATTTTAGATTTTTGTTGCTCAAAACTTGTGGTCTATAGCACAGTTGATTTTCAATCAAAATGAATTTTCTCTGTAATTTTGAGAAATCATTGAGCAATCTAAATGCAAGTTGCCACAACAATTACGGGTCCCGAAACCTATCGTTAGAGGTATCAAACATCATAATCAGATCATTTTAGATTTTTGTTGCTCAAAACTTGTGATCAATAAGCACAGTTGATTTTCAATCAAAATGAATTTTCTCTGTAATGTTGAGAAATCATTGAGCAATATAAATGCAAGTTCCCACAACAATTACGGGTCCCGAAACCTATCGTTAGAGGTATCAAACATCATAATCGGATCATTTTAGATTTTTGTTGCTCAAAACTTGTGGTCTATAGCACAGTTGATTTTCAATCTAAATGAATTTTCTCTGTAATGTTGAGAAATCATTGAGCAATCCAAATGCAAGTTGCCACAACAATAACGGGCCCGAAACCTATCGTTAGGGGTATCAAACATTATAATCGGAGCATTTTAGATTTTTGTTGCTCAAAACTTGTGGTCTATAGCACAGTTGATTTTCAATCAAAATGAATTTTCTCTGTAATATTAAAAAATCATTGAGCAATCTAAATGCGAGTTCCCACAACAGTTGTAGGTCCGGAAACCTATCGTTAGAAGTATCAAACATCATATTCGGATCATTTTAGATTTTTGTTGCTCAAAACTTGTGGTCTATAGCACAGTTGATTTTCAATCAAAATGAATTTTTTCTTTTATGTAGAGAAATCATTGAGCAATCCAAATGCAAGTTGCCACAACAATTACGGATCCCGAAACCTATCGTTAGAGGTATCAAACATCATAATCGGAGCATTTTAGATTTTTGTTGCTCAAAACTTGTGATCTATAGCACAGTTGATTTTTAATCAAATTGAATTTTCTCTGTAATGTTGAGAAATCATTGAGCAATCCAAATGCAAGTTGCTACAACAATTACGGGTCCCGAAACCTATCATTAGAGGTATCAAACATCATAATCAGAGCATTTTAGATTTTTGTTGCTCAAAACTTGTGATCTATAGCACAGTTGATTTTTAATCAAAATTAATTTTCTCTGTAATGTTGAGAAATCATTGAGCAATCCAAATACAAGTTCCCACAACAATTACGGGTCCCGAAACCTATCGTTAGAGGTATCAAACATCATAATCGGAGCATTTTAGATTTTTGTTGCTCAAAACTTGTGATCTATAGCACAGTTGATTTTTAATCAAAATGAATTTTCTCTGTAATGTTGAGAAATCATTGAGCAATCCAAATGCAAGTTGCTACAACAATTACGCGTCCCGAAACCTATCATTAGAGGTATCAAACATCATAATCGGATCATTTTAGATTTTTGTTGCTCAAAACTTGTGGTCTATAGCACAGTTGATTTTAAATCAAAATGAATTTTCTCTGTAATGTTAAGAAATCATTAAGCAATCCAAATGCAAGTTCCCACAACAATTACGGGTCCCGAAACCTATCGTTAGAGGTATCAAACATCATAATCGGATCATTTTAGATTTTTGTTGCTCAAAACTTGTGGTCTATAGCACAGTTAATTTTCAATCAAAATGAATTTTCTCTGTAATGTTGAGAAATCATTGAGCAATCCAAATGCAAGTTGCCACAACAATAACTGGCCCGAAACCTATCGTTAGAGGTATCAAACATGATAATCGGAGCATTTTAGATTTTGTTGCTCAAAACTTGTGGTCTATAGCACAGTTGATTTTCAATCAAAATGAATTTTCTCTGTAATATTAAAAAATCCTTGAGCAATCCAAATGCGAGTTCCCACAACAGTTGTAGGTCCGGAAACCTATCGTTAGAGGTATCAAACATCATATTCGGATCATTTTAGATTTTTGTTGCTCAAAACTTGTGGTCTATAGCACAGTTAATTTTCAATCAAAATGAATTTTCTCTGTAATGTAAAGAAATCATTGAGCACTCTAAATGCAAGTGGCCACAACAATTACGGGTCCCGAAACCAATTATTAGAGGTATTAAACATCATAATCGGAGCATTTTAAATTTTTGTTGCTCAAAACTTGTGGTCTATAGCACAGTTGATTTTTAATCAAAATGGATTTTCTCTGTAATGTTTAGAAATCATTGAGCAATCCAAATGCAAGTTGCCACAACAATTACGGGTCCCAAAACCTATCGTTAGAGGTATCAAACATCATAATCGGATCATTTTAGATTTTTGTTGCTCAAAACTTGTGATCTATAAGCACAGTTGATTTTCAATCAAAATGAATTTTCTCTGTAATGTTGAGAAATCATTGAGCAATACAAATAAAAGTTCCCACAACAATTACGGGTCCCGAAACCTATTGTTAGAGGTATCAAACATCAAAATCGGAGCATTTTAGATTTTTGTTGCTCAAAACTTGTGGTCTATAGCACAGTTGATTTTCAATCAAAATGAATTTTCTCTGTAATGTTGAAAAATTATTGAGCAATTGAAATACAAGTTCCCACAACAATTACGGGTCCCGAAACCTATCGTAAGAGGTATCAAACATCATAATCGGAGCATTTTAGATTTTTGTTGCTCAAAACTTGTGGTCTATAGCACAGTTGATTTCCAATTAAAATGAATTTTCTCTGTAATGTTAAGAAATCATTGAGCAATCCAAATGCAAGTTGCCACAACAATAACGGGCCCGAAACCTATCGTAAGAGGTATCAAACATGATAATCGGATCATTTTAGATTTTTGTTGCTCAAAACTTGTGGTCTATAGCACAGTTGATTTTCAATCAAAATGAATTTTCGCTGTAATTTTGAGAAATCATTGAGCAATCCAAATGCAAGTTGCCACAACAATTACGGGTCCCGAAACCTATCGTTAGAGGTATCAAACATCATAATCGGATCATTTTAGATTTTTGTTGCTCAAAACTTGTGATCTATAAGCACAGTTGATTTTCAATCAAAATTAATTTTGTCTGTAATGTTGAGAAATCATTGAGCAATAAAAATGCAAGTTCCCACAACAATTACGGGTCCCGAAACCTATCGTTAGAGGTATCAAACATCATAATCGGAGCATTTTAGATTTTTGTTGCTCAAAACTTGTGGTCTATAGCACAGTTGATTTTCAATCTAAATGAATTTTCTCTGTAATGTTGAGAAATCATTGAGCAATCCAAATGCAAGTTGCCACAACAATAACGGGCCCGAAACCTATCGTTAGAGGTATCAAACATGATAATCGGAGCATTTTAGATTTTTGTTGCTCAAAACTTGTGGTCTATAGCACAGTTGATTTTCAATCAAAATGAATTTTCTCTGTAATATTAAAAAATCATTGAGCAATCTAAATGCGAGTTCCCACAACAGTTGTAGGTCCGGAAACCTATCGTTATAGGTATCAAACATCATAATCGCAGCATTTTAGATTTTTGTTGCTCAAAACTTGTGGTCTATAGCACAGTTGATTTTAAATCAAAATGGATTTTTCTGTAATGTAGAGAAATCATTGAGCAATCCAAATGCAAGTTGCCACAACAATTACGGATCCCGAAACCTATCGTTAGAGGTATCAAACATCATAATCGGATCATTTTGATTTATGTTGCTCAAAACTTGTGTTCTATAGCACAGTTAATTTTCAATCAAAATGAATTTTTTCTGTAATGTAGAGAAATCATTGAGCACTCCAAATGCAAGTGGCCACAACAATTACGGGTCCCGAAACCTATCGTTAGAGGTATCAAACATCATAATCGGAGCATTTTAGATTTTTGTTGCTCAAAACTTGTGGTCTATAGCACAGTTGATTTTCAATCAAAATGAATTTTCTCTGTAATGTTTAGAAATCATTGAGCAATCCAAATGCAAGTTGCCACAACAATTACGGGTCCCAAAACCTATCGTTAGAGGTATCAAACATCATAATCGGATTATTTTAGATTTTTGTTGCTCAAAACTTGTGATCTATAACCACAGTTGATTTTCAATCAAAATGAATTTTCTCTGTAATGTTGAGAAATCATTGAGCAATACAAATAAAAGTTCCCACAACAATTACGGGTCCCGAAACCTATTGTTAGAGGTATCAAACATGATAATCGGAGCATTTTAGATTTTTGTTGCTCAAAACTTGTGGTCTATAGCACAGTTGATTTTCAATCAAAATGAATTTATTCTGTAATGTTGAGAAATTATTGAGCAATCCAAATACAAGTTCCCACAACAATTACGGGTTCCGAAACCTATCGTTAGAGGTATCAAACATCATAATCGGAGCATTTTAGATTTTTGTTGCTCAAAACTTGTGATCTATAGCACCGTTGATTTTAAATCAAAATGAATTTTCTCTGTAATGTTGAGAAATCATTGAGCAATCCAAATGCAAGTTGCTACAACAATTACGGGTCCCGAAACCTATCATTAGAGGTATCAAACATCATAATCGGATCATTTTAGATTTTTGTTGCTCAAAACTTGTGGTCTATAGCACAGTTGATTTTAAATCAAAATGAATTTTCTCTGTAATGTTGAGAAATCATTGAGCAATCCAAATGCAAGTTGCCACAACAATAACGGGCCCGAAACCTATCGTTAGAGGTATCAAACATGATAATCGGAGCATTTTAGATTTTGTTGCTCAAAACTTGTGGTCTATAGCACAGTTGATTTTCAATCAAAATGAATTTTCTCTGTAATATTAAAAAATCATTGAGCAATCCAAATGCGAGTTCCCACAACAGTTGTAGGTCCGGAAACCTATCGTTTGAGGTATCAAACATCATATTCGGATCATTTTAGATTTTTACTGCTCAAAACTTGTGGTCTATAGCACAGTTAATTTTCAATCAAAATGAATTTTCTCTGTAATGTAAAAAAATCATTGAGCACTCTAAATGCAAGTTGCCACAACAATTACGGGTCCCGAAACCAATCATTAGAGGTATCAAACATCATAATCGGAGCATTTTAGATTTTTGTTGCTCAAAACTTGTGGTCTATAGCACAGTTGATTTTAAATCAAAATGGATTTTCTCTGTAATGTTTAGAAATCATTAAGCAATCCAAATGCAAGTTGCCACAACAATTACGGATCCCGAAACCTATCGTTATAGGTATCAAACATCATAATCGGAGCATTTTAGATTTATGTTGCTCAAAACTTGTGATCTATAGATCACAAGTTTTGAGCAACATAAATCTAAAATGCTCCGATTATGATGTTTGATACCTATAACGATAGGTTTCGGGATCCGTAATTGTTGTGGCAACTTGCATTTGGATTGCTTAATGATTTCTAAACATTACAGAGAAAATCCATTTTGATTTAAGTTAAGTAGCACAGTTAATTTTCAATCAGAATGAATTTTCTCTGTAATGTAAAGAAATCATTAAGCACTCTAAATGCAAGTGGCCACAACTATTACGGGTCCCGAAACGAATCATTAGAGGTATCAAACATCATAATCGGAGCATTTTAGAATTTTGTTGCTCAAAACTTATGGTCTATAGCACAGTTGATTTTCAATCAAAATGAATTTTCCCTGTAATGTTGAGAAATCATTGAGCAATCAAAATGCAAGTCGCCACAACATTTACGGGTCCCGAAACCTATCGTTAGAGGTATCAAACATCATAATCGGATCATTTTAGATTTTTGTTGCTCAAAACTTGTGGTCTATAGTACAGTTGATTTTCAATCAAAATGAATTTATTCTGTAATGTTGAGAAATCATTGAGCAATCCAAATGCAATTTGCCACAACAGTTACAGGTCCCGAAACCTATCGTTAGAGGTATCAAACATCATAATCGGAGCATTTTAGATTTTTGTTGCTCAAAACTTGTGGTCTGTAGCACAGTTAATTTTCAATCATAATGAATTTTCTCTATAATGTTGAGATAACATTGAGCAGTCCAAATGCAAGTTGCCACAACATTTACGGGTCCCGAAACCTATCGTTAGAGGTATCAAACATCATAATCGGATCATTTTAGATTTTTGTTGCTCAAAACTTGTGGTCTATAGTACAGTTGATTTTCAATCAAAATGAATTTATTCTGTAATGTTGAGAAATCATTGAGCAATCCAAATGCAATTTGCCACAACAGTTACAGGTCCCGAAACCTATCGGTAGAGGTATCAAACATAATAATCGGAGCATTTTGGATTTTTGTTGCACAAAACTTGTGGTCTATAGCACAGTTGATTTTCAATCAAAATGAATTTTCTCTGTAATGTTGAAAAATTATTGAGCAATCCAAATGCAAGTTGCCACAACAATTACGGGTCCCGAAACCTATCGTTAGAGGTATCAAACATCATAATCGGATCATTTTAGATTTTTGTTGCTCAAAACTTGTGGTCTATAGCACAGTTGATTTTCAATCAAAATGATTTTTCTCTGTAATGTTGAGAAATCATTGAGCAATCCAAATGCAAGTTGCCACAACAATTACGGGTCCCGAAACCTATCGTTAGAGGTATCAAACATCATAATCGGAGCATTTTAGATTTTTGTTGCCCAAAACTTATGGTCTATAGCACAGTTGATTTTCAATCAAAATGAATTTTCTCTGTAATGTTGAGAAGTCTCCGGGAAGTATCCGAGAAGTCTAATCTGTCCTCTGCCAGCACCGAATATTTTAATCTTTACGGTTTTTGTGTTACCAGATGAGTTGGAAGTTGACGTATACCATCCGTTTTATCACTCTGTACAATTATTGCTACGAGTACAATTAAGTTATTGTACCTCAAACTTTACAATCAATAATAAATTCTTTGCATCATCATAATCAGTGGATAACGAAACCGCTAAAGTCGGTACGAAGATGGACAAAATTCAAAAAAAAAACATTTGGAAACGCTTTGTACAAATTCATCAACATTTGAAAATCTCAAAAATAAATCCCAGCTTTTGCAATTTTATTAATTTATAGCTTTATTATTACAAAAATTATATGACCTAAACCAAGTCAACTTCATAAAACATATTAGAAACCTAGACAACATCAAATGATGTGATAGGATCCCAGTGTTTATACATTTTTCCCACTTCAACGAGCTAATCGCTTGTCATTCTTTAATAGAAAATGATATAAACAAAATGGTATACGAATAAACCATAAATATAGACTACATCAAATGAATTGGAGTGAAATAAATTTCATCACATCATTGAGCACATCCTTTATAATAATTTGTGTACAGATTCTCTGCACAACGCGATATTAAGCTCTATAATATGTTGTGTGTGTGATGTATTGCTATTTTTGTGTTTACTGTGCTAAATTTGGTTGATTAGCCACGATTTAATTATTAAGACATTTTTTTTTTGTAAGTATGTTAATTTCTCACCGCACAAGACAATAAAACTGCAAATACCAGATGTAATTAAACAAAAACAATCTCTGTTTATATTAAAACCTAAAAACTCGGAAAAACAATAATCCGTTCACCATCCACCAAATTATAATAAGGAGTTAGGGAAAAAAAGTTAAAAATGTCAAGAAAATTCAGAGATTTATACCTGCTGTTTAAATCGTACAGTATACATAAGACGGAAAATTAAGACAGAATTTATTTGATTTTCATTTCAATCATTTTTTTTTTGTTCTTGTACTCTCGTTGGTTTATGGTTGGTGTGTTAATATATAGCAAACATGAATAAAACATTGAATAATGAAAATTCTGTACATTTTGGTTATAAAAACGGCGCAAAAATACAAAACACATACATACACACAGACAAAGGGCCCAAACCAATACATAAACACAACACAGGTAGGAAATTATTTAAATTATGGATTGAATTTATAATTTTCGTTACCTTTTTGTGTTATTTTAGTTTAGATTTTGGTAATTTTTTTGTTTTTGGAAATTCAATCTGAATGGTTTGGGCTAAACACCACACATCTTGTGTATACTTTAAGATTTAAGATGAACAGGGTACAAGATTTTTATTTTATTTTAAATGAATTTATGGATTTTAAACTGGGATAGTCGTAAATTTCTTTATTTTTCTTCACAAAGTCTCATTTTCATTTAAAATTAATTTAATAAGTTTAGGACTTAGTTTTAGGTATAACCGTATAATTGAAATAATTTTCAAGGAGGTTGTTTTTTGGAAAAAAAAAAAAAAAATAAACGAAAGCGACTTTTTATACCTGCGAATAAATAAATATAAATATTCCTAACGACGAGCACTTCAAAATATATAAAATGTGACGTATTTATTTATCAATCGGCGGTCTATATATTTACCCGTCACATTTGAGTTATAAGCTTCAACGAGGCGCAAAATAAAACGAACACAGGATGATCAAAATTTTAAACTGGAATAATCATCATCATAATTTCCTATTTATATTCCAATTTTTGTTGTATACGAGTATGTATACATAATAGAAAGGACGACGGATTTATAAATGTGTATACGAATCGTATTTATCCTCTGCGATTTTTTTTTTTTTTGCTTGTTATATGTTTTGTTGAAATTTTATTTCGTTCGCGGACAATAACCTATAAAAAAATAATATTAATATTTTATATAATATATGTATATATATATAAAAAAATACAATAAAATATATCGCGGTTTTTTTTTTATGATGGCATAAAAATAATAACAACAAGCGAGTACGCGAGTGTAACAAAAATAGATCGCGGTCTATTTTTTTATTTTTATTTGTTATTAATAAAACATGGAAACATGAACAACATCAAATATAATGCGGAATGGTCAGAAGGTTGAGTTTTAAATTAATTTGTTTTTTCATAGGAATGTTATTGTTAAACGAAGAAGTTCGCTTCTAAGCGTCTTAGGGACGTTTTTCTAGCATCATTTATTTTCCAAAGTTGTTACCAACAAAACCAACAAGAACTAAATCGCTTTTTGCACTTAGAAGTAGAAAGAAGTGGAAACATTTTATAAAATCAGTAAAATGTTTGGTGTGGATGAATTTAAAAGATGGCTGAAGATCCCAATCGAACCTACTGTAACATAAATTTTAACGGGTTTCCTCACAAGGTTGGTGAGCTGGGATTGGAATCCAGAATAATAAAACGAAAACCGCAATGCCATGTTCAAACCTAGCATTGGATCAATCCAAAAATGAGTAACTTCGCAAAATATGATACAACAATAAAAATGGCTATGTACAGACGAGTAAGAGGCATAACTGTCGGAAGAGATGGAGGACACAAAATTATTTAATTAAAATTAAAATTGTTCTTCACCAGAAGGGGCAGTCTTTGGGATTTTCTCGGTATTACAGGGTTTTGTAACGTCGGAATTTTGTCCCCTCGGGATTTTGTTCCTTCTGGATTTTGTACCTTCAGGATTTTGTCTATCGTGATTATGTCACCAATCCAAAACTCTCCAATAGGTTTTGCAAACATATGCTGGCTATAATGGCCTCCGCCTACTTTCCTGGATACTCAGAGTTAATACCTCCATTTGAAGTTAGGCGGCTCATAGCTCATTGCAAATGAAATGGGCTGGCTTACCTGATAGGATGCGATGCAAACGCGTACCACACGGTGTGGGATAGCACGGACATCAATAACAGGGGTAAGTACCTTTTTGAATTTCTGATCTTAAATAATGTGGACATTGTCAATAGGGGAAGGAAACCTACTTTTAAAAATGCGATTAGGCTAGAGGTCCTAGATTTGACACTTGCTAGTCCGCATTTCAGCGACTTGGTCAAAAACTGGCATGTGTCTGAAGAGGCCTCATTATCGGATCACTTGGCGGCTGAGACCATGCAGCGGCAGGAAATCAGAATTCCAAAACTGACCGACTGGGACTCTTATAGAGTCTCACTCGAATCAGAAATTCCCTCGGTTGTGGGGAACATATAGTCTCCAGAGAGTTTGGAGATCTGTTGAAACCAGCTGCATAATTCTATACACTTGGCTTACGAGAACAGATGCTCAGTTAAGCGAAGAGGGTCCACAAAAATTGCCCTGAGGAAAAAATCGAGAAGATTATTCAACAAGGCTAAACGCACCGGTGATTGGGGCGAGAATAAGATGGCTCAGACGGATGATTATAATCTCGAATTAAAAAGATTCAAAAGGGCTACTTGGAGGAATTTCTGTGATGGAATCAATGAATTGCCCTCTGCAGCTCGTCCCCAGGAAGTCGCTTCCAGGGATCATTCAAATGGTTTAGGATTTCTCCAAAAGCAAGATGGGATGTTTACTGAAAACCGGAAGGAAACCTTTGAGGTACTGTTAGAGATCCACTTACTGGATTCGGTTGTGGTAGGATCCCAAGAGGACCCACATGATCCCTCATGTGAGGTGGCCTACGCGCCTCACAGTAGGATCTAGAGTCGCTTTGGGAAAATGTTCACACCGAGCAAGGTGCGATGGGCTACTGTGTCTTTCAAACCTTTTAAATCCGCTGGAGGAGATGGTATCTTTCCAGCTTTACTTCAAAAAGGTACTGAGCAATACACCCCAGCTTGATCTAGATGTTTCGGGCAAGTTATGCGTTTAACTACATATATTCCGAAACTGTGGAGGAAAGTAAATATGGTGTTTATACCAATGGGGGGGATCGTTCAGACACCCAGGCCAGGGCATATCGGCCAATTAGCTATACATCGTTTCTATTATTAACGATGGAAAAAGCCTGGACTATCAAATAAGAAATGAGATCCTTGGAAAAAATCCGCTGCATCGGGACCAGCTTGCATATCAATCTCGTAAACCCACTGTGCTGACCCTTAGCGGTTTAGTCACAAGGATTGAAAAAGCAGTGACATATAAAAAAATTTCCCTTTGTGCCTTTGTGGACATTGAGGGGCGTTTGATAATACCTACTCCCCGGATCTATAGAAAGAGCAGAACTGCAGGATCTTCGTCTGTCAGGGATAAGGAGTGTCTTGAAATAATTAAACCTGAGTTGAGGCTGCTTACTGGCTTCCTCACAGATCATGTCCTTTGAAGGTATAATTTTAAGAAGATTGGCCGTGGTTAATATATATATATATAAAATATATATATATAATATATATATATATATATACATATATATATATATATATATATATATATATATATAAATATATATATATATATATATATATATATATATATATATATATATATATATATATATATATATATATATATATATATATATATATATATAGTAAGGTGATTTCTACGATTCGATTTTTCTGTGAAATGTATGGAAATAATCAACCAATTTAAATGCGGTTTGGCATAACAATTACAAGCCCCAAGACCTATCATTTGAGGTATCAAGAACCGCAATCGGAGCACAATTGCAGATTTTGGATTTTTACAGCTCTGAATCGGCTGAGCTATAGTAAGGTGATTTCTTCGATTCGATTTTTCTGTGAAATGTATGGAAATAATCAACTAAATTAAATGCGGTTTGGCATAATAATTACAAGCCCCAAGAGCTATCATTTGAGGTATCAAGAACCGCAATCTGAGCACAATTGCAGATTTTGGATTTTTACAGCTCTGAATCGGCTGAGCCGAGGTGATTTCTTCGATTCGATTTTTCTGTGAAATGTATGGAAATAATCAACCAATTTAAACGCGGTTTGGCATAACAATTACAAGACCCAAGATCTATCATTTGAGGTATCAAGAACCGCAATCGGAGCACAATTGCAGATTTTGGATTTTTACAGCTCTGAATCGGCTCAGCTATAGTAAGGTGATTTCTTCGATTCGATTTTTCTGTGAAATGTATGGAAATAATCAACCAATTTAAATGCGGTTTCGCATAACAATTATAAGCCCCAAGACCTATCATTTGAGGTATCAAGAACCGCAATCGGAGCACAATTGCAGATTTTGGATTTTTACAGCTCTGAATCGGCTGAGCTATAGTAAGGTGATTTTCTTCGAATCGAATTTTCTACGAAATGTTTGGTATAGCAATTACAGGTCCTGGGACCTATCATTTGAGGTATCAAGAACCGCAATCGGAGCACAATTGCAGATTTTGGATGTTTACAGCTCTGAATCGGCTGAGCTATAGTAAGGTGATTTCTTCGATTCGATTTTTCTGTGAAATGTATGGAAATAATCAACCAATTTAAATGCGGTTTGGCCTAAAAATTACAATCCCCAAGACCTATCATTTGAAATATCAAGAACCGCAATCGGAGCACAATTGCAGATTTTGGATTTTTACAGCTCTGAATCGGCTGAGCTATAGTAAGGTGATTTCTTCGATTCGATTTTTCTGTGAAATGTATGGAAATAATCAACCAATTTAAATGCGGTTTGGCATAACCATTACAAGTCCCAAGACCTATCATTTGAGGTATCAAGAACCGCAATCGGAGCACAATTGCAGATTTTGGATTTTTACAGCTCTGAATCGGCTGAGCTATAGTAAGGTGATTTTCTTCGAATCGAATTTTCTACGAAATGTTTGGTATAGCAATTACAGGTCCCAAGACCTATCATTTGAGGTATCAAGAACCGCAATCGGAGCACAATTGCAGATTTTGGATTTTTACAGCTCTGAATCGGCTGAGCTATAGTAAGGTGATTTTCTTCGAATCGAATTTTCTACGAAATGTTTGGTATAGCAATTACAGGTCCTGAGACCTATCATTTGAGGTATCAAGAACCGCAACCGGAGCACAATTGTAGATTTTGGATTTTTAGAGCTCTGAATCGGCTGAGCTATAGTAAGGTGATTTTCTTCGAATCGAATTTTCTACGAAATGTTTGGTATAGCAATTACAGGTCCTGAGACCTATCATTTTAGGTATCAAGAACCGCAACCGGAGCACAATTGTAGATTTTGGATTTTTACAGCTCTGAATCGGCTGAGCTATAGTAAGGTGATTTTCTTCGAATCGAATTTTCTACGAAATGTTTTGTATAGCAATTACAGGTCCTGAGACCTATCATGTGAGGTATCAAGAACCGCAACCGGAGCACAATTGTAGATTTTGGATTTTTACAGCTCTGAATCGGCTGAGCTATAGTAAGGTGATTTCTTCGATTCGATTTTTCTGTGAAATGTATGGAAATAATCAACTAATTTAAATGCGGTTTGGAATAACAATTATAAGCCCCAAGACCTATCATTTGAGGTATCAAGAACCGCAATCGGAGAACAATTGCAGATTTTGGATTTTTACAGCTCTGAATCGGCTGAGCTATAGTAAGGTGATTTTCTTCGAATCGAATTTTCTACGAAATGTTTGGTATAGCAATTACAGGCCCCGAGACCTATCATTTGAGGTATCAAGAACCGCAATCTGAGCACAATTGTAGATTTTGGATTTTTACAGCTCTGAATCGGCTGAGCTATAGTAAGGTGATTTCTTCGATTCGATTTTTATGTGAAAAGTATGGAAATAATCAACCAATTTAAATGCGGTTTGGCATAACAATTACAACCCCCAAGACCTATCATTTGAGGTATCAAGAACCGCAATCGGAGCACAATTGCAGATTTTGGATTGTTACAGCTCTGAATCGGCTGAGCTATAGTAAGGTGATTTTCTTCGAATCGAATTTTCTACGAAATGTTTGGTATAGCAATTACAGGTCCCGAGACCTATCATTTGAGGTATCAAGAACTGCAATCGGAGCACAATTGCAGATTTTGGATTTTTACAGCTCTGAATCGGCTGAGCTATAGTAAGGTAAATCGATTTTTCTACGAAATGTTTGGTATAGCAATTACAGGTCCCAAGATCTATCATTTGAGGTATCAAGAACCGCAATCGGAGCACAATTGCAGATTTTGGATTTTTACAGCTCTGAATCGGCTGAGCTATAGTAAGGTGATTTTCTTCGAATCGAATTTTCTACGAAATGTTTGGTATAGCAATTACAGGTCCCGAGACCTATCATTTGAGGTATCAAGAACCGCAATCGGAGCACAATTGCAGATTTTGGATTTTTACAGCTCTGAATCGGCTGAGCTATATATATATATATTTGTCAATAAACTCGATCAAAGCACAAAACAGGCTTAGGCTCAACAAAGCCTTGATACTGAATTCCCTACCATTTAACAGTTTCTGGATTTCCTCAGTAAACAAATCGATACACTGGAATGTTTCGAGACCCGAAACGGAATTCTAATCGTCAAACTCCAAATCCGACCATAAAAGTGATGCATCATGTAATGATATTCGAGAATTGTTTAAAATATGTTCAAATAATCAGAGAAAAATTGAGTACGGAAATCGAGTCCAATAATTCTGAGCCAAACGAAGAAAACACTGCAACAGTGAAAATTGTGGGTATCTAGTATTGTTAGATTCTGGTGTGCAGGCATCCTTTATTTTAGAATCATGTGCTCGACGACTTTGTAACGGGCGCTTGTCATCCCCGTTACAAAATACACCTAATTCCCGGAAAAAAAAAATAAACTAAAAACACTGCATCCCACCTTTTGAAGATATTTTCTTCTAAAAACAACCCAAAATTAGAATGGCAATTCCCGGATGCAGTTATAATTCTAATTACGTTAGTTGAGTTGTATATCAAATTGGATTGTACAACAAATTAACGTAAAATTCTATTTATTCTAGTGGCGCGTGCCCATATGAATCATATTTTCATTTACGTTTAAATTATGAATTTGTGTGTGCTCAAGTTACAGTAAATAAACGTAAATAAATTTTTCTCTTTTTGTTGTTGCACACGCGATTTTTGTCAAGCGGGTGTACAACACTTTTAATTTTGTTTTTTTTTTGTTTCTTTAGAGTTTATTCACCTGCAGCTATTTGAAACTAAATTGAATTTAATTTTTTATGTTGTTGTTGCTTTGTGGGTAATTTGGGCAGTTCATGTGTTTACACTTTTAACGAAAACGTGCCGGATGTTTGCAATTTTTTTTTGCATAATCGCTAATAACCAATAAAGTATTGGAGGGGAGGAATTCGTTTTTCTGTTGATGGATCAATGTGGAAAATAATTTTTTTTTGGTCAATCAGCAGAAAAATTGTATAAAAACCTCGCCAATATTTTATTGGTGGTCATTAAGATTCTGGCTGTTTTTTTTTTGATTGTGGTCTCGCAGTTCTCCTCGTCCACGATAAAAAAAAAAAAAAAACCGAAATATAAATATAAATTCAAGTTGAAATTAAATAAATTAAATTTATTTTTCCTTTGAAACCGAGAGCTTGGGGTTATTTCTTTTGGTGGTAAGTATACAAAAAAAAGAAAAAAAAAATTTTTATGATTACTAACTAAAGGGCACCGGTTGTTGGGTGTCTGTGGACCGTCCCGTATGGGACGGGAGACGGCAGGTGCTTTGCACTGTTCTCCCTCTGTCTACAACACTCAACAACCTATATTCTTACTAATATTGGTTAGGGGCCGATGGCCAACTTTGTTTTTTTTATTCTTTTATTTTTATTGGATTTACAGATGAATCTGTAAATCATCCTTGTTTTCCTCCCACACAACAAAAAATAATTTCCAAGTGATAGGCCACATTTTTTTTAACCATGTGGCTGATCCGTTGTTTTTTTTTATTTTTTTATTGACCTACTTTTCCCTTTTCTTTGGTTGTTATCAACCACCATGTTCTCAAAAACGACTTTAACTAGATCTTAAGGGGAGCTACCATCCCCCACGACCAAATTCCTCTACCTGACTTGAGCACCGGGATTAAGTCGTGGTAGCATTCCCCCTTAAGGTAATTTTTGTAACGACTTGATTTAGGTCAAACTAAATCTAGTCACAAATAGTTACAACTTGCATTACGACTTACTCATGCCAGGATATAAATAAAGGAACTCACACCTGGCATTGCAGTGACCAGAAGTAAATTATCGATTAATGCTTTGTATTCCGATACTGAAAAAAAACTAGACGTTTTCATCTTGGAGAAACTAACTGTTTGCTTGTCATCTCACGAAATATTTGACTCAAATTTCAACGAAATCTAAGATTTGCAGTAGACGGATCCACATTTTTACTGAAGTCTGAAACGGTGGACATCATTATTGAAGCCGAAGGATTCATAAACCATTTACGCGATAATCCGATTGTACAAAATTCAATATTTGGGTGGATTGTGTCAGACGAAGTAACCGACGTTGCAGATAGTTCCGGCTCAACCAGATTAAATTACCACATTGAGTTAAATGTGAACGATTAAGAAATTCGCTAAATGTTGCAAAATTTAGAAACAAAACTAAATCTCGATCTTAGCGGTTTGGCGTCTATTGGAGGGAGGGGGATCAAAGTTGAGTAGAGAAATGTACCAGCTTCGTAACCTTCCAGTAGGGTGCGCATCACGTAAGCTGTTCTGGTCATGTCATTAGGCAGCTGTGTGATGGGTACAATTGTCTAAGAGGTACGTGCTGCCTCCTCTTGGCAACCACTGGTAACTAAGGCCATTTGGAACATTTTTGGAAATTTGGCACAGGCTAAAGTACGGCGCAAAAGGGAAAACCTTGACAAAAACCTTAATCTAAGGTAGAACCGCATATTCCGATGGATGAATGGCTGATAGGTTAATCAGTCCAAAATGTGCGAACTCTGGGTACCAGGCACCCTCCAGTTTTATTTAGTCTTCCTGTAGTAAAGCTGGGTGACCTACAGGCGATTTGCAATTCCCGACAACTCGTAAGAATAACATCAAACGAAATAAGGGGCAGGAGTAGGAATATCCGGAATTGGGACAGCCCTCTCGAAGTCCTTGGGCTCCAATGCTACCGTCAAATCAATGTAATTAGGAACGTTTGACCAGTTCCTCCTGGCGCATCTAAGAAAAAAAATTCTCCAACTGTATTATTGACAGTGTGCATTATTTGATCGTAAATTGCTTTTTGCTCAAACGTTAGCTTAGGAACATTTGATTGCACATACGACAAAAGACATCGCAAATTTACATCGAACGAAGTAGCAGCGATCGATTTGGTGATGGCTTTCCCAATTGATTGAGAACTTATCAACATTATCAACGCTTCGTTGTAAAAATGTGGCGCCGTTGACAATTCTCAATTGCTGGAAAAACGTTGGACCGGGTACAATAACCAACAGCATGCGAAGAAAGAAGCATTCATCTTTCGCTCTCCTCGTTTGCGTCGATCAAATAATTTTCTACTCGGATTCGATGTGTAATAGGTAGGCACTTTTGAATTCAGCTGTGTTTTCGCAAACGTGTCATTTTGACATAACGTGAAGAAAGCAGTTAACGTTGTAGCCGGTGGATTCATCGCGTTGTCCATTTTCTAGATGTAATGCTAGATGAACAACATCAGGACTACGTTCATGTATGGGAAATGAAATGATTGGTCATTCAGCTTCATTGCTGATTATGTATCTTTCAGCCTGATGCTGTACGATTCCATCAATGTGTGTGACTGCAATCCTATCACTTCTTTCTTGTTGAACAGCAAAAACTACCATACCGCTGTTTTTATTCACGAACATACAAATGTACATATGTGCGCTGTGTATGTTTTTGATAGCAAAGGCGAATATGGAACAACCCACCGGTTGAGTACTTCGATGTCACTGTTTCGCATTTGTATGGTTGCTCTAATTTACCAACATCTTCTACTAAACTTCTTCTGTACGTATAGGATATCCGTCGTTTCCTGTAACTGTGATGGAAACTTATACTCGAGGATATTGCTTAGAGCATTTTCCGTCTATCATGCATGGTGAATTTAGATCCAGTGTCCCGCAAGGTCCATGAATCATATTTTTAGTTACAACTTCATGAAAATCCTTATCTTCGTCGGCATCGGGTTTTTTAGCGTATGTTATATTGTCGATTTCGTTTGAAGTGATTTTGTTATTGAGTCAGATTAGTATATGTGCATGTGGCAATCCTCATTTTTGTCATTCCACTGAGTATACATTTAACAGCGCAAAGACCCAAACAGTTCATGTTTTACCATGAAATCCATCAGCGATTTCAGCTTTTGTCTAATAACACGTGCTGTGATCTCATGCTTATCCACCGGCTGCATTTCTTATTCGTTTCTGCTCCACTGATTTATCATCTTAACATAGAAGTGATATCCATCGGCACCATCGGAAAAATGATTGGATATTGCAGGACATCGTAACATCGATGAGTTTCTGCAACTTTTGTCAATTGATCAATTCTCAAATGAAGAATAATATCTCTAGGTTAGAATTAATCTCCGACGCACGTCGCTGCTGCTTCCTCGGCACGTATTTGAGCCATTAATTGTCTGTAGCGCTCGGCGAGTGCGACGACCTAAGCTTGACAGTAGTTGTGTATTGCGTGTGTTGCTGTTACGTTCAACAGATGGTGCTGTTTAAAAAAAAAAGTATGTTTTACCTGTCACAGGCGTGTTAGCTCGTATTCGAATACAACGTTGTGTCAAAATTTTAAAGGAATCGGTGAATATCTTTCGGAGATTTAAAAGTTTGAACAAACGAACATTTACATTTTTATTTATATAGATTCTGATATTTGATTTGATAATTTTCCAAAAAAAAAAAAAAAATGTTTTGAAATAAGTTGTTAGTTAAAATATTCAGATAGTTTGTACCATTATATCATTATACCATTACCATTACCATTACCGTTAAACACTTCAACTGCTAATTACATCCTAACCCAACCCCAACTCAACTCGAATTCAACTTCAACTCAACCCGCAAATTGACTCCTAATTGAACTTTCGATCCAACCCCAAATTCAGTATCCAACTCGATATTCAAACCAAATCACATAAAAATTGGTAAATATTTATAAAACCAGTTGATTTTGGGTCAATTAGTATGGCAGGTACCCTCTTGACGTACAAATTCCATAAGCTTTTCAATTCTCCGCCTTCACTAAAGAAACAGATTAACGAAGAAAAAAAATCCAAATCGGTCAAGTCATTCTCGAAATATCCTGGATACAGACATCCACACATCCAGACGTCCAGACAGACGGACGGACATTTTTTTTTATTGTTTTTTCGAACTCAATGGATTCAAAAACATCTAGAAAAGTGATTTTGGAACAACCAAATTTCTGCTTATTTTTGCCGAAGTCGTGCCAAGACGAATATCGCAGTGGTCGGATGACCAAATTAGGTGAAAATGGTGCAGAAAATCTACAAAAAACCGCCAAACATAAGAAAGCTGTGCACAAGATGGGTGCCGCGATTGTTCACAATGGAACAAAAACAGCGCCGTGAGTATGTTTCAATCGAGTGTTCGGCGATGTTTAAATGGATTAAGCAGTTAAAGATCGAATTGCTTCCTCGCACACCCTATTCGCCAGAATTTGCCTCACGGATTATTTTCTCTTTCCAAACTTGGAAAAATGACTTGATGGTAAAAGACTTGCCATAATTGAATAGGTGGAGTGTGCTGTTGAAGGTTGTTTTGAGGAGTTCTCTCCTGATCATCGCTGGGAACGTGAATCGAGCTAAAAGGAGGCTATTTTGAGAAGTAAAGATTTTTTTTCCCAAATTTTCAAATTTATTTTACCCTCAGTCAATTTCTGTTGCGTCTCTGTAACATGTAGCAAGTGGTTCAAAAATTTGTTGATAAAATAACCCAGAAACTTATCCCAGTCGATTTTTTTAGCACGCTGCTAAAAATTGTTGGTCTTTCTAGATCGTGAATATCTTCCACACTAATTTAAGCATCCGTTAGATTAAATCGAACCCCAATTTTGGGGTCAAATCTCGTTCTATGAAAAATTCTAATGAAAAAATGTTTACATTTTGTTTCCATCTAACATTTTTCATTTATAAATTGAATTAAAGTGGTTTCAAAACAATTTTTTTGCATTCCGCTAGTTATATGGATTTAAATATAAATTCTTAAGTTTTGGTTTGCGGATTGGAAACAGTAGGAATTTTTAGTTTAAAATATTATAAAAAAAAGACAAAGTATTTAAATTCCACTAGCTCAGGAGATAGCGAGAAGGGTAGGAGTAGCTCGGTCTCCGAGCAGGGACCGTTTTAGCAAGAATTTGTGTCGTGTTATTGGACGTAAACGTTATAGTGAACGCGCGAAAAAGTGTGCGAATTTAAAAAAAAAAAAAAAAAAGTAAAATCTGAAAAGAAAAGTGAATATAAAATTGTTACAACAAAATCTGCGTATGAAATTATTACAATAAAGTAAATAATAACAAAATTGTTTCTAATTTTCTAATCAAGTGAATAATAATTATAAAAAAAAAAAATATAATAAAGTGAATAATAATGAATTGTAATAAAAATTAAAGGAATGATACAAGTTAAACAATTAAATTCACGAAAAAAAAGTATGGTTAAAGGGTGGTCGTAAATAACACATACAAAGCACCTGTAGCAACTAATTAATTATAACCTACGAAACCGATTCATCCAAGGAAGTAGGAAAAGGAGCGCCGGAGTCACCGCAACCAACGGAAAAAACGGAGCCTTCATATTAAAAGTATAAAGGCAGCGGCCTACACAGTTGAATCGGAAGACTACACTCGGTCCCCACACGTTAAGAACAAATCCAACGTGTGTTCATCTATCATCAAGGTTCACCGATAAGAAATGTTTGTCCTACACTTCTTTATATTGCTGTAAGTGATATTTTATATATCTTATATATTTTCGTGTTTTTCTATGAATAAACAACACCTTATTGCGACCTTCCCCACTAGGCCCAATCCCTGGTCAAAGTACCAGTGGTAATCAACCATTCAACATGACTGAGTTAACAGAGCAAATCACCCATTTAGTTAGGGATATTTACCCGAGAGGGTCCACAAATAGTTTCTAATATAATAAATCCTAATTCAGACGCAAGAGAGGATATCGATCAAACCATAGATATAAAAACAGATAAAAGTGTAGCCGGCCTAGATAGAATACCAGATATCGTGAAAAGTATCAGAGAATTCTCTGGACAACCTGGAGAATTTAGTTCATGGAAAAAGAGTGTCGATAGGATATTACAGATTTATGAGCATTTGAAAGGAACACCTAAATACTACGGCATATTGAGTGTCGTCAGAAACAAAATTGTGGGTCATGCGGATATTGCATTAGAATCCTACAATACACCATTAAGTTGGGTGAAAATGTCCAAGTGCCTCACCTTGCACTATGCAGACAAGAGGGATCTGGGAACTCTTGAGTACCAGATGGCCACCTTAGTGCAAGGGAATAATACAGTGCCGGAATTCTACCAATTGGTATATCAGCACCTATCATTGATTATGAACAAATTAGCTTGTATGGATATGAGCAATGAGTCAATGAATAACATGACTCAAGCGTATCGAGATAAAGCTTTATATACTTTTGTAAGGGGGCTTAAGGGTGACCTTCCCCGCCTACTCAGTATCAAAGAACCGATAGACCTGCCACAGGCATTACATCTTTGCTTAAAGCTACAAAATGTGCAACTTTAGAACGCAGTATGCAAACAATAGTCATCACAGCTCGCAAGCGAGACAACTTCCTCCTCCTCTCCCTCATAGGAAAAACATTGTGCCAAATCCGAATTTCCGACAGCCATTCTATCCCCAACTTCTCCACAACCCACGGGAATCAAAAAATCCTTTTCTCAGACCTTTTCAACCTTTTCAAACGTTTCAACAACCCAATAGACCAATCGTTTATCAAAATACGGGACTCCAAAGGCCACACCCATCAATGAACAGACCATTAATAAAACCGGAACCGATGGAAGTAGATCATAGTATATGTTCCAAGCAAATAAATTAAGCCAACCGACCTCAAAATTACTCTTTCCTACAGAAACGTACTTTCGCGAATCTTTCGCAGCAATCTCATCCACCGAATAAATTTCAAAGGGTTTTCCACACGGAAATAAATTCTAACGTAGCGGACGTAATGGAATAGGAAACAGGAACATACGACGAGAATGTAGAACATGGAGTCGCTCTTCGCTTCCCTTTTACGAATTGCCACTTAGAAACGGAGAGACATTAACATTTCTTATAGATACTGGTTCAAACAAGAACTATATTCAACCTAAACATATTAGAAACCCTATACTAAATAGAAACCCTTGGAGGTAGCGTTAAAATAACGCACCACTCCTACATAAACCTATTCGGACCGAATACCAATAAACTCAAATTTTATATTCTTTCAAGTCTAAAAACTTTTAACGGCATCATAGGAAATGACACAATAAAAGAACTTAAGGCTGTAATCCACACGGACAAGAGTCACATGACTATTTTCCGAAACCTTAAAATCCCATTAAAGCAACATAATTCGGAAATAGTCAGCCATATTCAACTCAGAATAACTCATTTGGACGAAGAACAAAAATCAAGACTACGAAACATAATAAGAAAATGTCCCAAGCTTTTTGCAGCTCCGGATAAAAAACTAACATATACGTCCACCGTCAAGGGAGAAATACGCACTACGACAGATACGCCAGTCTTTTCAAAGGCCTACTCTTATCCTATGGCCTTGAAGGACGAGGTCGAAAAATATGTTAAGGAACTGTTAAATGAAGGAATTATAAGACCTTCGCGATCTCCTTACAATTCTCCGGTATGGATTGTACCGAAGAAAGACGATGCTTCTGGTGAAAAAAAATATCGGATGGTAATAGACTATCGTAAATTAAACTCGATTACTATTCCCGACAGGTACCCAATCCCAGAGATAAACGAGGTTCTCTCAAATTTGGGGAAAAATAAATTTTTCACTACCATTGACCTTAAGAGTGGTTTTCATCAAATCCCTCTTAGAAACTCTGACATAGAGAAAACAGCATTCTCTATCAATTATGGGAAATTCGAGTTTGTTCGATTACCATTTGGACTTAAAAATGCCCCATCCATATTTCAAAGAACTTTGGATGATATATTAAGGGAGCATATAGCCAAACGGTGCTACGTCTATATTGACGACATAATTATATTTAGTAAAGATCAAGAAGAGCACTTTCGAAATTTAGAACTGGTATTCAGGACCTTAGAAGCGGCCAACATGAAAGTACAACTGGGGAAATGTGAGTTTCTTCAACAAGAGGTTGCATTTTTAGGATTTATTGTTGGGATAAATGGAATAAAACCCAACCCGAAGAAAATTGATGTTATTAAATCTTTCACCACCAGAATCTAAGATCATTTCTAGGTATATCAGGGTATTATCGCCGTTTTATTAACGGCTATGCGAAACTGGCGAAACCCCTTACATCCCTTTTAAGAGAAGAAGATGGACGTGCGTCCAAAAATGTTTCAAACAATAAAGCGATTCATCTTAATAAAGACGCCCTAAGTGCTTTTGAGAAATTAAAAAACACGCTTGTTTCTAAAGAAGTTTTGTTATCACATCCTAACTTCACCAAGGATTTTGAGCTAAACACGGACGCTTCCAATTATGCGATTGGAGCCGTCCTAATGCAGGAAAATAGGCCAATAACTTTTATCTCGAGAACATTGAGTAAAACAGAGGAGAACTATGCCACTAACGAAAAAAAAAATTAACTATAATCTGGACACTCAATTCTCTAAGAAATTTCTTATATGGCTCACGAAAAGTAAAGATTTTCACAGATCATCAGCCGTTAACTTATGCTCTTAGCAGCAAAAATACGAACAGCAAGACGAAACGATGGAAGGCAATCCTCGAGGAGTATAACAGTGATGAAAGTTCCTCCCACAATTTAATAGCATCCGTGGAAGCTCTAATTAACGTTTTTCGTAACCAATTGGTCCTAAGACTGAACGAATTTGAAAACAGTTATCAAATTAAGACTGGTTTCTCACTTTATCACACGAGACACATTTTCACTCAACCAAGTTTTACTGAACGTGAACTCATAAATATCTTCAAAATGTACTTGAATCCCAATATTGTCAATGGACTCTTCACCCCCGAATCACTTATGGGCAAAATCCAAGAAATCTACCCACTCCACTTCAGGAGTTATAAAATCCGATTTACACAGGCTTTGGTAGATGATATTGAAGACGAAGAGCGACAAGAACAAATAATTTTGACAGAACACAAACCTGCCCACCGTAATCCCTTCGAAAATCGTATGCAGATCATTCAGAAATATTATTTTCCGAAAATGGCCTCCAAAATATCGAACCTTGTAAAACTTTGTGCAATATGCAAAGAGAACAAGTATACGAGCGTTACCCCAACAACCAAGAGATTCACAATACTCCTATACCCGAATACCCCGGTCATACCATACATCTGGATATTTTCTAGACCGAGAAATACCTAGTCCTAACAGCGGTTGACAAATTCACTAAGTTTGCTCAAATAAAGATTATCGAATCAAGAGCGGTGGAACATGTGAAAAGACCACTACAGGATATCTTATTTTATTTCTGTGTTCCGGTAGCCATAGTAGTAATGGATAACGAAAAGTCACTTAATTCAGCATCAATAATATCCATGATGAGCGACGACCTGCACATCAAAGTATTCACTACACCACCATACAAAAGCGAAGTGAATGGTCAAGTCGAACGGTTCCATTCAACCCTATTAGAAATTATGAGATGCCTAAAAGCGGAAGAGCACCCCCGTTCATTTGACCAACTTTTGGAAAGAGCTGTTAACGAATACAATCATACGAATCATTCGACAACACGAAAGAAACCTGTAGAACTATACTTTGGACGTATTCCAAACTTAGATCCTGAGCAATTTGAACGAGCTCGGTTAAGCAATATAGAAAAATTAAAAAATAAGCAGAATAGGGATTTAAAACATCATAATAAGAAGAGGAAACCTGTAAAAGAATATTTGCCAGGCGACATTATTTACGTCAAACATAATAAAAGATTGGGCTCCAAACTAACTATCCGATATGTTAAAGAAGTAGTCAAAGAAAACAAAAACACGACTGTTGTCACAGAAGCTGGAAGAGTTGTTCATAAGAGCAATATTCGTAACTAATAACAATCACAGCAAATCTGTATTTCAGATACATCCAATATTCCATAAATGCCGAAATTCAAATATTAGACTTCACGAACTCATTGGTAATTTCAATAAACACTGGACAGGCGAAACTTCAGACGGGAAATTTCAAAATCATACATACCATTGACTTAGACGAATACGAGAACGTGACATCGGAAATCTTTGATCTCATCAGTACGGACGGTTGTAAAGGGCATCATCTTTTTCCATACATATCGTACGAATTAGAACAAATTCAAAATCTCATTGAAAATTTAAAGCCTCGAAAAAACAAACGATCACTTAATTTTATCGGCAGTGCATGGAAGTGGATCGCGGGAAGCCCCGACCACGATGACTTCATCACTATTAAACAAAAAACAAATAACGTTCTGGAAAACAATAACAAACAGGTTATTATAAATAATTTGCTTACGGAACGGTTAAATAACTTAACAATGATAAATAATGAAATAAATAAAGTTTTAAGGAATAATGAAAATTTTAGTAGTAAGATTATTTTAGACGTAGAATATAAGTTAAAAATTTTAAAGGAAGACTTAAGAAATATCAACTATGCCATACATTGGGCAAAACTAGGAGTAAATTCATTAATATTATCTAAACAAGAAATAAAATTAGCGATAAATACATTTCAAAATGAAAATTTGCCATTTATACAGTCGAGGAAGCACTAAATTTCTCAGAAATTAAGATTATCACGAATTATAATACTATACTGTATATCGTAAATATTCCTATAACAAATCATAACATTTTTCAGAAAATTGTTTTAAGGCCAGTAAAAAAAATAAAGTAGCTACAGAAATATTATATGAAAATATTCTTAAGAGAGATGACGAAATTTGTGCTATAAAAGGAAATTGTAGAACATTTAATTTTATATCTATTTGTAATTCAAAAAATGTTATCAATCTATCAAATACCACTTGTATCCCAAATATTTTTAAGAGTACACCGGCGGATTGCAATATCATCAACAACCAACATATCCCAACCATTGAGGAAATTACACCAGGAATACTCCTCCTGAATAATTTTGATGGCTCAATCCTAGTGGACACACTACCGCAAAAATTAAATGGTACCTTTGGCAATCTTACACCCACTCCTTAAGGGAAAAGAAGTAAAGAAAATCCTATCTCTGGAAATGATGGAGGAACTCCATATCAATAACACGGATGTAATAGAAATATTACAGTCAGAATCCAAGACCAACCGATTTTTAATTCAAGGATTCGCAGTTCCTGTAGGCATAGTCATAACGATAATAAGCATTAAATGCCTGAAACAAATTGTCCATAAATGGATTAAAACTTCAAGAAGAAGCCAAGACCAAGCTTCGACGGATACACCAAAAATCAATATCACGATAGAATTCTCTGATAATCAGATACCTCAGGATCCAAAAACAAAATAAGATCCATCAAAAAAAACCCAAGCCGAACTTAGTGCCCTTAGAACTTCTAACCTGAAATTCAATGACATACCATACTTCTAACCGATTGGGGACAATCGTATTTAAGTGGGGAGGAGTTAAGATAACAAACTTTATCACGTTGCAAGAAACGTGTCTGATTACACATGGAAACACTTTTCGTAGACGTTCCCATAGAATTCTTGCAAAGAAATCAAATATTGCATATCCGACCTAAATAGAAATTTTCCATAAAATGTATTAAATTAAGTAAAACGCATGACACTTAGTTAGCAAATTATAATTTATAAAAATATGTAGTTAATAAGAATTTGTGTGTAATCTTGATATAGACATAATAAAGTGAGGTACAACCTCAACAATAAAAAAATATATTTTTTTAAATCATCGTGTTTAAAATAAATTAACTTACATAAAGATTAATTTAGAATTTATTTCAGAGATTTAAATTTATACTTAATTAATTGTGCAAATAAATGCAGATTTTAAATTTAGGAAATTCTTGAAGAACCTGAAACAACTTCCAGGAACCTGAGCAACTACTAGGCGTCTGTAACCGGGTTGATTGCTTGTTACTAACTTACCTTTCCTTTCCCTCGGTTTTGTTGTGTGTAAAGGGATGTACGGTGGACCCAGCGTATCCGGGAAACTTGCCTTAGGCTTGGTCGTACACACTAAATCAATCAAACAATCAATCAAGTTAAAATATTCAGATAGTGTTAGATGAACCTTACGTTACATAAAATTAATTAAAATTAAAAATAAATTAATTATATTTATCCCAATTTTCTGTTTGCTAGCCTAATTTTTGTTTATTTCATTAATTTTGGAAATTTTATGTAACTAATTTAATTTACCACGTGGTCAAGATAGAAATTCCGAACGAATACTTACCTCAATTTCCAGCTTTACACACTAATTAAATTAAAACGCTCGAAACGATTTTTAATTTTTTTTTTTTTTTAATTAATTTTTTTATTTCAATTTTTTTTTTCATGTTTAATTTTTTTCTTTTTTTTGGACGTATATAATTGTTTTTTTTTTTATTATTATTTATTTATTTTATTTTCATTTTTCATCATTATTTCATAATATTTTCATTATCATTATTTATTTATACGTATTTTTATATTAAATTAATATTAATTCTTGTTTATTAATTTGTTGGTTTTTTTTTGCATCTGGTTGGTTGTTTCATCATTTGAATTTAATTTTTTTTGTTTTTTTTTGTGTTTGGTTGTTTGTTTAAATATTTATAAATTAAATTATTAATTTTTTTTGTAATTTTATTTATTTTAACAGAAATATACATTTACGTTTTATTTAATTTAATTTTTATTATTATTATTTAAGTTTTATTAATAATAATAATATAGTTAGTATTATTAATTTGCCACATTTTGTATTTTTATTGTTTAACTTTAAATTTTTTTTTTTTAGTATATATAAATAAATATATTTAGTTTATTTTTGATTATATAAATTAAATTATATAATTGGTGTTATAATTATTCTTTTTTTTATAAAATAAACGATATTTTTTTGTCATTAATTATTAAACACAATAATAATAATTTCTATTTTATTTCTTATTTTTTGAAATTTTCCATTTTTATTTAACGTTTTTTTGGTAAATAAATAACTCTAATATTTTTTTGTTTGATTTTTTATTTTTATTTTTTTTTTAATTAATGGATGGTATCATACTAAGCTACACTTTTATAATTTTATGTTTTTGTATTAATTCATTTATTTTAAAGTAGATAATTATTATTATTATTATTTTTTTTTGGTATTTGAGAAAATTATTTACTTTTTAATCATAAGATTTTTATTTATTTATTTTTATTTACAATTTTTTAAGATTTTAAGTCGAAGATGATAGCTAGACTGAATTATGCAAATGAAGATAATTTATTTTTTATTATAGAGATGAATATTGAAATAATATTTTATTTTATTTTATAAGTGATGGACTTTAAATTAATTAATATTATTTTAGTGTAGAGATAGCCGTTTATAACATAATTTAAGTTTGGCACTAAATATGTATGTATATAGATGGGATCTAAACGTTTCCCATTTTCTAGATCCACTTTACGCCTCAAATTCTAAATTTTAAGGAGTTACAAATTATTTGGCCGATATATCAAATTTTAGGAAATTTAATTGACAATATATTTTAAATCCAATTAATTTATAAAATAAAATAAAAATTATTGCGAATAATAAATTTTTTAATAAAGGGATAGCTGAACAATTTGCTGTATACAATTTATTTTTAGAAAATTAAAGAAATTAGGAAATTACCCTGATTTATGATTTTCTATATATTTATAATTTTATTTAAATACATATTTTATTAGTTTGGCCAAATTAGTTTATAATTTTTTAAAAAAATATTTTACATTTTCGTTTATTTTTATTTATTTTCCTGGTATAAAATTTTTTTGTTTATTTATTTATTTAGCAATTTTATTTTTTATTTTTTATAAAAAAATATTTAAATATTTATTTTATTTTCATCTCTTATATATAAAATATAAATTTATATTAATTTTTATACATAATATTATATATTTATTTTTAATTTTCTCAAATACTAAAAATAAAAATAATTTTTGTTCAGTCAAAAAATTGTTTGGCAATTTTTTTATTTATATGTAGTTTTAAATAATAATATATAGTTATAGTAATTAATTAATTAGATTAGAGTTGAATATTTATATTTTTTATTTCTTTGTTTTAGGACACAACATTTAGGTAATAATACATAATTTAAGGAATTTTTATAGACTTATGTTTAATACATTTTGTTATTATGTATATTTAAATAATAATTAAATAAAAAACGTACACTGAATAAATAATAAAATCAATATTTGGTGCTTTTTGCTTGGTTAGCAATAAATTTATTTACTCATTATTTAGGCCAATTAATTAAAAAAAAATAAAATAATATATTTTTAAATTAAACTTTTAATTAAAAAATAATAAATTTATTGTTGTTATTATATTACATAACAATGTACAATAATAATATAATTAATAATATTCGCATTATTATGATTTCACATGCATTATTATTAAGAAATATAAAATTGGATTTTTACAAATACATAAATATAAAAATCAATTTAATGTTTTATTTTTTTTTTTTTTAATTTAATTTTGTTACAAAATAATACGAAAAAAAATATTTTTTCTATATATAATTGAAATGGATTATATGCGGTCATTGGTAATTGAATAGAATTTGAAAAGTATACTAATTGGGAAGGGGGAGTGCGGGTATCCTATACAATATGAGGACATGGACTATAATTTTGCTTTGTGAGCAATAATAGTGGTGAGTGAGGTATGATTATGATTTTGGTAATAATTGTAATGCTTTATATGCTTGAAATGTATATGGAACGTTGCCCTTTGAAATAAAAATGAATAATATTAAGCTGCAAGCTATTATTATGTAATATAGGCTAGACTTAGGCAGGTTAACGAACAATTAATACTTTGTTTGCTTTTTCATCATAAATATTTTAATACGGTGAATGGTTTTCAAAAGTAAATTTGTGAGGCGTGCTTTATTGCACTTGAATAATGAAATTCTGTAAGTAACGATTAGTTCTAACAAACACTCGCTATAACAATTCAGATAACAAAAAAAAATCTTTACACGTAAAACTACATCCAAAACTTCATTAAATCGTTGAAGGTAGGACTACTTAAATCTATGAGGACGTAAGATGATCTAAGAGCTTTTAACTAAACTTAATTTTAACAGCTATTTCAGGTTTGTAAAATAATTTTATTTGGTTTACTAAAATTAAATTAAGTTTATTCATTCTAACTAGACAAAACTGATGTTTAGTATCCATCTCCACCATTTCTTTACTGAACGAATTACGAAAGCTTAATAAACAAAAATACTGCGCACTCAAACCATTCCAAAATAGAATTCATCGTGAGGCATATCGCACATTTTAAAGCGTTTTAAATAATTACGTAAAAATAGAAAAAAATATTTGGAAAAAACTATTTTTCAACAAACAGCCAGATGGCTTTCCAAAGTGTTTTGAGCTTTTGTATAAAAAATAATAATTGAATTTAATTGGTGAATTGCAACCAACTTTATTAGGGTTTTCTTGTGTGTTTTCTCATGCTGTACAGTGAACCAGCATAAATTTGAAGAAGATACTAATTCTTCCAAATATTTTGGTTCCCTCTCCGCTATGAGAGTTTAATTTGAAATTTTAAGTTTAATAATTTAGTTAAAATTAAAATTAAAATCAGAAAATTTTAATTTGAAAATTTGACTTAACCAACTCAAAATTTGGAATTTAGATGTTAAGTACAATAATTATACTTTTGGAAATGAACGGTATAGAGAATTTTGATATATTAATGGTTAGGATTCAAAATTTGAAATATTCCGATAAATACAGAAATGCAATGTTAATTTTTATTTATTTATTTAATATATTACCTACAGTGGTATACAATCGGCAACAATAATTTAAATCAAAAAATGAAAAGTATGTACATAACAAAATAAAAACAATAAAATGCCTTAACCCGTGTTTTACGGCTGTTCCAATTTTGTACACACAAATTTGCATCTAATTTCAAACGATCGTGTATCTCTTATCTTACAGGAATGACATCTATATTACAGTATAACTATTTGAAAAGAATATACCACATGATTTATATTTTTGGGATTCCCCTTTTGTGAAATTTAGTGTCAGTGGAATTTAGTCCGCATGGTGGTTTTTTTTATTGCTCCGAAAAATTGTAAAATAATCAATTAAATAAAATAATTATTCTATTAAATTTGTGGATTAGTGAAACCTGAAAGCTACTCGAAAAGGATTTAGTTAAAAGTAAGTGGGAAAAGAGGTTTATTACCCCATATTTTAATCTTTGATTATTTTGTGTCGAAAAATGGAACAACCGTATAGTAACTTATTATTTTTTCTAGATGACAAAAAAATTTAACACGTTGGCCGAAGCTGTGGCTGAAATGGAGAAATGGCAGGATGAAAATGAGGACGAACCCGAGTTGCCGGATATTGCTATTTTACCTCCTGCTGATTTTGAAGGAATAAGTGGTGAAGAGTTTCTGGTTGAGGATGTCCTGTACGTGAATAATATAAACGAAGAATTTCCGCATGATATTGCAGGTACGATGGAAATAATTTTGGATCATGCTGATGCTATTTGGGACGAAGATGATTTAGTCCCATTGAGTCAACTATTACCCGGTAAAACTATACCCATATACAATAGTAAGTGGACTTTGTCTCAATCCCAAAAAATCGAATTTTTGAAAAGACCGAAAAATATTGAATTCGAGAGAACAGAACATTTAAAAAACCTGTTAGCTGAAAAATCGCCAATTGAATTATTTCACGAGTCTTTTTATGAATCCGTATACAACTTGATACTACAACAAAGTAACATATATGCTAGCCAAAAGAATGTTAGCAACTTCAGCTTGACTCTTCCACATTTAAAACGCTTTTTGGGAATACTATTATTTTCTGGACATCATCCTGTTCCTCAAGAACACTTACATATATTGGTCGGTATCTTTGGATTATGATTTTAAAATTATAAGAAATGCTATGCCTCGAAGTATGTTTTTTAAAATCAAATTAAACTTTCATTTAGCAGATAGTAATAAAATTGATACTTCAGATAAATTTTACAAAGTGAGAACATATATGAGCATGATATCCAGTAACTGTTCAAAATTTTGAATTTTTGCGCATAATTTATCGATAGACAAATCAATGTGGCCATATCACGGGCTTCATAGCTGTAAAATGTTCATTCGTGCTAAACCCATTAGATTTGGTTACAAGATTTGGTACATGACCTCTGCAAATGGGTTTTTATATAAATTTTTTCCATATGGCGGTAAATCCGAAACTTTCAATCCAGAAAGAGGACTAGAAGAAAATGTAGTACGTAATCTTTTGGAAATTGTCGAAAAGCCGGAGAACCATCGCGTATATTTTGATAATTTTTTCAGCTCGCAACAACTGATGGCGAGTTTGAACAATGATGGCTATTTTGCCACGGGCACTGTCCGCGATAACCGAACTGGAAAATGCCGATTGCTGGGTTTGAAAGAATTCAAAAAAAAGAAGAGAGGATTTGACCAAGGAGCTTTTGATGATTTTAATCAATGTATTGGACTAAGATGGAACGATAATTCTGTTGTAACATTTCTTTCAAACTGCGATACGATCGAACCCGTTGCCGTGGTGTATTCGACAGATTTATTTCCCAATATCGCAACAAAATTAAAGGGAAGAAATGGTGGTGGTCTTTGTTTGTGAATTGTTTAGATGCTGCAGTTTCCAATGCCTGATATCAACTATAATTCTGAATTAATTGGACGTATGACGGGAACGTCATTAGATACTACTCTTATACTATCGAATCAGCGTCATGACAAAATAAAGATAGCGAACAGTAAGCAAAAGCGCTGCCGGGTCTGCAAAAAGAACACTACGTTTAAATGTTCCCGATGCTCAAGTCATGGTATTGACATTCCACTGCATTTGAAATGTTCACCGCAGTTTCACAGCAAAAAAAAATAAGCTGTATTTACATGAATCCTGAAATTATTTACTAATAGTGTTATATATATATATATATATATATATATATATATATATATATATATATATATATATATATATATTATTTAATAATAGTGTTATATTATTTAATAATAGTGTTTTTACTGTTGTTCCATTAATGGAACATTCCATATCTCCGAAAATAGCAGCCAGCTTTGGATTCAGTACAATCAATACGATACAAAAAAATATCGCGAACAAATAAAACGCAAGCCGCCAACCGACGCTGTTCTTAACGCTGTAATCCCAAAAGGTTGCAGCGCTTATGATAATGTGGAATAGCATAATTATTCATTGATGGTGTACTACGAAGTGCGTATAAAACAAATTGCTTCTAAACGCTTTCAATTCTATCAGAATGGCACTTATAAAAAGGAGACCAAACCTGCGAGGCGTACTCTAGCGGAGAACGGACAAAGGCAACATACAACGACCTTAATGTAAGCGGGTCACAAAAGTCCCTGCAGCTACCCTTTATGAAACCCAACATCATATAAGCCTTTGCTATAACAGAATCAATGTGCGGAAGAAAATAGTACCACCCCACAGAAAATAGTACACACCCCAAGATCGGACATATACTCTACCCTTTCTACGACTACATTAAACAGCGAATACCCATGAATTACCGGAGAGCGAATGCGATAGAAAGAAATAGTTTTACCTTTAGCCATATTCAGGGACAATTTGTTGTTAGCCGACCAGACACAAAATGTGTCTAAATCCCTTTGCAAGACAGTCAGATACACTACAATTTGTTGCAAATATTTTCAAATCGTCTGCATACAGCAGGCAATGCGTGAACTCAAAGCACTGAACAACATCATTAATAAATAGTGAAAAAAGAAGGGGACCGATATGACTTCCCTGTGGGACACTTGAGGTAACTCGAAATAAAACTGAGGACGAGTCATAGATCTTAACATACTGGATACTGCCATCGATCCGAAAGATAAGATTGAAGCTACTTAGTTGAAATGCATTGACAGTCCAATTTCCCAAGCTTATTGATAAGTATCGAATGATCAATCTTATCAAAAGCCTTTTAGAAGTCCGTGTACACAACATCCAGTTATTGCCGGATTGCAATACTGCTATGTAGGTGACCACAAAAAGAAATCAGGTTGGTTACTGTGGATATTCCAGGATAAAAGCCATGTTGAGCAGGACAAATTAACGTTTTCAAATGAAAAAATATAAATTTTTGTACCAATGCTACGAATAGTTTCGGTATAGCAGAGAGTATAGCGATCCCACGGTAATTGCTGATTTCACACCTTTTGCCCGATATTAAAATCGAGCGTATGAAGGAAATCTTCCAAGGCTCCGGGAAAACCGCTATACGGAGGCTTTCGTTAAAAATAAACGCGAGAGGAACAGCTAAACCATCCGCACAGTTTTTAAGTTCATACTTTTTCGCTGGTCGCCAATTTAGCTTGTTAAATTCCAATTGTTTTTTAGAGATTCGCTAAAATGCACAAAACTTCTTAAATATTAAAAATTAATAACTAAGAAAATTTGTTGTGAGCACAGTTGGAAATTTTAAAGGCATAGCAGGAGATTTGGTGAAACAGAAGTAAATTATCAATCGGCATGAGAAAAACCTTGAAGGCGGCACGACAAGAATATGCAAGTGTTGAACAATTTCATCGAAGCATTTTTATTTCAATCATCAGTGAGTTAGGGATTTGCTACAGCATTGAGAAAACTTTACAGGACATCAAACGACGTCACACGGGCTTAGTGCACTAAACGAAGAATCTGCGGACAAAGATGCGAGGTTAATATTTTTGTTTGTGTAGAGATATGTGAGCCAATAAAACCTATAGTAACAAAATCAGCTTCAGGGAAGGCACATAAAGTGCAATCAAGCAGCGACCAATGTACCTATTGCAAAGAAAACCACGGAACACACACTTGGAATGCGTTGACAAAGTTAAACAGTGAAGAGAGGCGCAAGCAAGTGGCAATATTAAAAATTATTTCAATTTTTTATCAACATCCTATATAGCCGACCTCTATTACAGCAAGTGGAGTTGTTTCAAACACTCTTACACAATAGGGTCTAATACAATGGTCAAAACAATATATCCGGTGTAGGCACGGCGTTGTTGCCCACGAGAAGAAACTCCGCAAAAAGTGACACCATCTGTGGATGAATGGTCTGAAGAATATTTGGTGAGGCTACCACAAAATTCAATCATAAAAGACAGCCAGCCTTATAACGTGTATACTTAGGCTGGCCAGAAGTGAGGGTGATTTCTCCGGAAGAGTCCAGAAAAATGTCTTAGTTTGTTGTCCTAGTTTTTATCTAATATTCATTTAGATTGAAGTTGGAGACGTAATAAATTGCATGGATCGGTTGTTCATGTAAAATAAAATTGGTGAAATAATTTTTTGATAATATCATTAGTATAGGTGTCCACAATATTTTTTAAATTCTAAACTTTTGCGATTATGCACAAATTCCAATGAAATTTGGCACCTGACGTAACCAATGTCAACGATCTATAGATCAAGGTAGCGGCAAAATTTCAAAATTTTCTAGAATAGAAGATCATCAACTGGAGGGCGATAAATTACAAGTAAATGGTCGATTCATCTATTCAAGGCTATGGGAAATGTTCATACGGTTAGAGAGCTATTTTGAATCGCTAGTGACTTAAAATTTCTGTAGGTGGCAAAGATAATTTGTAGGAAATTTTACGTGGCCAATGTATACCCGGTACAAATAATGAGCAATAAGCATGAATGATGTAAATGACTTTAAAAAAGGATCTATCTCAAGTATTAGCAGAAGTTAGATTTGTGTTACGAAAGGGGCGCTAAAGAAGGACAATCGTCAAAATTATTAGGTCTGTTTTGTAATTAAAAGCAAGACATGTTCTCATTTAAAGTCATTTTAGCCTATCCTGTCCGCCCAATGAGGTATTATCTCTTGTTTCCCTCAAAAATAGTTGATGCTTTGAGATAATGGAGTCGATTTACTAACAGCAACAAACTATTTTTGCAGACTTTATGGCTAAAGGTAATGGGGTGCAGAAATGAAACTTTTAATGCTTGTACAACCAACGGAGCTGAGTTCAGACATAAAATCATTAATTGAACGAAAAGGAGTTCAGTTCAACTCAAAGCTATATTCACTTTCTTGCAACATTCATAGATCCACAGAGCATGTTGAGAGTCCAACTTGTATCGATATATTGAAATCACAAAATGAAATGGGCAAGACAATTCTCAATTATAGGCGCGAACTACGCTAGTGTAAGAAGGGATGCAGGGCAAAACTCATAAAGGGATCCATTTGTGATACGGGGGGGGGGGGGGGGGAAGTACTAACTGAAGCCCAATCAGATAATGGAACAAATTTAATCGGTGCTGAACGAAAATCTAATCTATCATGTGATATCATCATAAGGTTGCAAATATCAAATAAGCAATGCACTTGCCAATAGCATCAAATCGAGTTTGTTTGACCAATTTGTTTGCATTTTGCTGGAATTGGGAACGAGTGGTTTAATCAGTCATAACCCATTTAATTAATTTCGGCTAAGCTTAAGGTTTTATCGAGCCGTGGGAGTTGCACAAAAGCGATATGTAGAGGTGGATGGCCAAATGTCTGAGGATGAGAAGGCTTTGATTCAGGATTTTTCGATTTTACATCCAAGTATGTTGATGTCTGATATGTCAAATTAATATCTAAATATGAATTGTAATTTCTTGCTCTACTTAGTATTATAATACTCCTATTAATGTATTAGTATTAAGTATATTTTGAATTAAATAAATAATGGATGGTTGTTCTCTTGTTTTTGGACCACCGTCGAAGCCACATCGTATGGATATAAATTATTCGCGACAGATTATTTGGCAAAGGATAATAGCTCTGTAATATATTTATAAAATTATTTATAATATATTAGTAAGCATATAGTTAAATATTACACGGATAATTCAAAGTGAATAAATTGAAACAACATAGTTATAAAAAATGATAAAATTGCATTGACGAAAAGTCAACAACAACAAAATGTCTGCTGAGTCAATAAAACCATTCAATCCAGAATTACATTTAATTGATAACTGGATTTAGAGATTGGAATTATATTTTTCAATTAAAGATTTGAAAAATGAGAAAAAGCTGTCATAGTTAATTGTATTAATAGGAGATTTGGGTCATGCTCAGTTAAAAGTGTTATGAAGTCCTTCAAAATTGACTTCAAAACTTATCAAGAGGTAATTACGGTTCTTAAAAATCATTATGCACCGGAAAAAATTGAAATTTCGGAACGTTTTAAATTTTATAAACGTAACCAAAAACCTCAAGAATCAGTGCGCGATTACGTCATAGCTCTTCGGAAGTTAGCGGCCTCCTGTACAAAGTACATCGGTGTCGTAAATTAAGTCGTTCAAAAGCACGAGATCCATAAAACGTATGGAAGGTACCATAATCATCAATATTGCCCAGCTCGTTATTGTAAGTGTTATGTATGCGATATTAGAAGTCATACTGCTAAGATGTGTAGAACTAGAAATCAAAACAGTGCAAAAGTACACAATATGAATGTTACAAGAATATGACAACAGTGATGAATTAGAAAATGACGATGGTGATAGTGGTGAGGTGGTAAACAATTTTAGAGCGACAGCGTTAAGATCTATATAAGTTGGTCAAATTCAAAAGATACCAATGCTTCTTTTAAATTCGGTAAGAAAGCTAATATTATAAACGAAAACAGAGCGGAAATATCAAATCGAATCGAACGTAGAATTTTGTGAATTTTCGGAAATAAACATGAAATTTGTGCAACGGTAACTATCAAGAAGTCGAAAACATCAACAATGTTGTAAACATTGCATCTTCAGCGTTGGATCCTATATTAGTAACAATTAATATTAATAATAAATTAATTAAATTAGAAGTGGACACTGGTTCAGCTTTTACAATTTTCTCATATAATTCATATAAATTTCTTTTTCCAGATGTGTCTTCAAGTCTATGTGGTGTAAAACTACAGTTAGTGAACGGTGAATTACTGGAAGTCATCGGTAAAATTCCAGTTACGGTCAAATTTCATGGAAACTTATTCAGATTGCGCATCACAGTCGTCAAGTCGAATCACTCGTCTGTTTACACCGTTACTTGGAAGAGATTAGATGGAACTAATAATGCCAGGGTACCGTGAGTTAATTTTAAAATTAGATTATTCAGAATTTTACAAACAAAATATTGTTCAAAACATGAATGGTGTAGTAAATTCAATTCAGTCATGTCACATCGGTCAGCCATTAATATCTTGTTCAAAAATTATGGAAAATCTACGAAATCAAACGTCTCGTTAATGCGAAGATCTTTAGTCCTGTCAAGTTTAGTCGTTGGGCAAGTCCAATTGTTTGTGTTCCCAAAGCTTATGGGGACTTACGGATATGTTGCGATTATATGTTCACTGTCAACAAGGTACTGGATGCAGATCAATATCCGTTGCCAAAGATAGAAATCATTTTTGCAAGTCTCGCCAATAGTGAAATCTTTTGTGTATTAGATCTCTCTGGCGCTTATCAGCAAGTAGAAGTCTCGTCTAAGTCAAGAGAATTTCTCACTGTTACCACTCACTTAGGATTATTCGAAATTAATAGGCTGCCTTATGGAATTGCATCGGCACCAGCTATTTTTCAATCGATTATGGACGAAATATTGAAAAATATTTCGGGTGTGTCTTGTTATTTGGATGATGTCTTGATAGGCGGAAAGAATGAATTTGATTGTTGGATAAAGTTAGAAAAAGTTCTTAGTAGATTTCATGAGTTTAACGTGAAAATTAATTTGTCCAAAAGTATATTTTTTTAAAAATCCGTTAAGTATTTAGGGTACATTTTGTGCAAAAACAGAATGAGCCCTGATCCAAATAAAATTTTGGCAGTCGTAAATGCTCCACAGCGCCGAAATATCACGGAGCTCAAGTTATTTCTCGGACTAGTTAGTTTTTATTCGAAGTTCATACCGAACAAAACACATGAGCTTCATATTTTATATAATCTTTTGAAGAAAGATTCCCAATTCATTTGGTCTAAAGAGTGTGATAAAACGTTTCAAAAATGTAAGAAATTATTAACGTCAAATAATTTATTAACTTATTTTGACCAAAACCAACCTATAATTATGACTTGCGATGCGATTGCATATGGATTGGGAGCAGTACTGTCACTTGTGATAGATAATGAAGAGAGGCCAGTATGTTTTGCCTCCTCAACATTGTCACCTTCAGAAAAAAATTATGCACAAATACAACGTGAGGCATTAGCAATTGTATTTGCCATCAAACGGTTTCACAAATATTTATATGGAAATGAATTTACCCTAGTCACAGACCATCAGCCTTTAAAAATCCTTTTTAATCCGGAAAAAGGTCTCCCCGTACTCGCAAGTCACCGGCTTCAAAGATGGGCCATCTTTCTTTCGGGTTATAAATTCAAAATACTTTATCTTCAGCGAACGTAAGCTTTAGAGGGTGAAGAAAATTTTTGTGTAAAAAATTTGTCATATTTGTTTTACCCACTCAAGTTTAACGATGTTGCGATCGCCACTATGAAAGATCCGGTTTTATCTGAAATTTACAAGTACTGTTCTGAAGGGTGGATAAATTTTGTGGAAGATATTCATATAAAACCATATTTTGCGGTACGAAATGAAATCGTAATAGAGGATGGTTGTTTAATGCGAGGTTGTATGATAGTCGTGCCTCGGGAATTGCAACAGAAGCTGCTTGCTCTTTTACATGAGAGTCACACTGCTATTGTGCGAATGAAAATGTTGTCCAGATCATATTTCTGGTGGCCTTATCTAGATTCAGAGATATAGAAAAAATAACGTCCAATTGTGAAATTTATGCTTTAAATGCAAATTCAAAACCATCTCAGACGATTGCCCTGGCCAGAAACCAATTTTGCGTTCGAGAGAGTACATGTAGATTTTTTTCATTTGTTTGAATCAACATATTTTATTTTAGTAGATAGCTATTCTCAATATATGGCCATATGGTTAATGGAGGATACCAAAACAACATCGGTGATTAACAAAATAAAATCACTTGTGTCTGTTTTTGGTTTGCCGGTCGAAGTGGTGTCTGATAATGGACCCCCTTTCGGATCAGAAGAGTTTAATAATTTTCTGGCTATAAATGGTATAAAGGCTACAAAAAGTCCGCCTTATCATCCACAGTCTAATGGATTGGCGGAAAGAGGGGTTCAAACTGCAAAAAACTGATTGATAAACATTTTTAAAGACAATAAACTAAACAAGCAGGATGCACTTTTAAATTTCTTGACCACATATAGAAATCCGCCAAATTAGGAAATATGAATTGTAATTTCTTGCTCTCCTTAGTATTATATTACTCCTATTAATGTATTATTAAGTATATTTTGAATTAAATAAATGATGGATGATCGTTCTCTTGTTTTTGGACCACCGTCGAAGCCACATCTTATTTTGTATGGATACAAATTATTCGCGACAGATTAATATCAAGGCGAGGTAACCACTTTAATTGATGAAACACTCGAAAAATCGAGACCTGAATCGATTTTGGTGGTCGTTAAAGGCATATGTCATCGCTTAAAAACTCTTCTGCCGAAGACGATCATCAAATAGTGGATCAAGTCAGCGACAACTATCGCGTTTTGAAATCTTTAGGATCTATAATATGGAGCTATCTGAACACTTCGTGAATTCATGAATGTTGTTGAAATTGGACGACAATAGAGTCAAACAATTTAGAAGAGAGAAGAGACAATAATGAGGGAGATCCCGACGTTGGATGATTTTCATTTTTCCCAGAAAAGCGTTATGTGACAACTCCAATTTGGAATGATAGTAAAAGGCCCAAAGTTTAGTGGGCTATCCTAACTGGAACGATACCAGGAGATCAAACGCCTGCATATCTGGGTGTTGTGGCTACGGAGCAAATATTACAAGAAACATAATGTTGCTCTGCCTGTTGCTTCCTTGTAATTTAAACCTTACAAGGCCTAGCACAAAATATCTTTTACGTCACAGTACGAGGTGGCTTCTACGTGGATGACATGATGTTACTTCGAATTCTGTTTCTGAGCTGAGTGAAGTTATGATCGAATCAATAGCAATTCTGACGAGATAGGCTTCGACACCACTGACCTAGACAATTGAAGGCTACCACAGCGACAGAATATTTCTAACTATCGAAAAATAATCGTGTGAGGAACATTTTATGCAAAATACCTTACTTGAAGACTCAAGTCGTTTCATTGTCAAATTACACTAAATAATGATTTGACGGAGCTGGTGGATAGTTATAAGATCGCAAGAATCTGAAAAAAAAATTAAAATATAATTCCGAAGTAAGGCAGCAATATCGCGAATTTTACCATTTAATGAAGCCAGGTCAGAGACGGATGGTGTCAAAAACTAAGTTCTTGTCGATCATTTTGACAGCGAAAAAAATTGAAAAATGAATAATTTTAGCATCATTTACGTTCATAACTGCTTATACAGTTAGAACAGTTTCAAAATTTACCGGTATATTTTAAAAACTTGCTCGTAAAACAATAAGAATATTTTGTTTCCTCTTTTGATGCCATAACATACCCACGCAGCCCCTCCCCCCCCTTTGGGCACTTTTCGACAGTTTTTGACCATCATTTAAGGTTCTCGTCCTATTTTCGACACAATCCTAAAGCCAGATGCTTAGCGCTTTCCCAATTTCTGGCCCAGATTTAAGTCAATATTTTTTTTTAATTTGTAGGGTCGGGTAAACTCTTTTCAATAAAACATAAATAGCTATATCGTGCCTACATTATGTCCAAATAATGGATTTAAATATTTGTACTTAAATTTGTGCTTTATTCGGACTAAGGATGTAGTGTTATTCGAAATTATTTTGTCCGATATTAAATATGCTTCCATTTCTAATTTATTATTGCATGTCTCCATTACTATAATTTTAAAAAATATAACCTATTTTTCCCCGTTAACTTCAATGTTTTCGAGGTATACAGGAGCAGTACAGCAATAGACATTTGGATAATGCTCTGGTAAATTCCTGACATAATTTTTTAGACGTTTCCAAGTACCACGATTAAAACATTTCCCAATTTGCGGTGCCATTTAAGTCGATAAAAATGTTTGGTCCATGTCGTTTTGTTCAATTTGATGGTTTGCAGCTGTAGCCATATGGCCACGATCGAAATTCGAATTCATGAAATCCGTCTTTGCAGGACGATTGTATGGATGAATACTTTCGTGCATGTGTGTGTGGTTTTCAATAATGGGTAGTGTCACTAGTATTTATGATACGGTTTTCTACACTTTTTAACACGAGTTCATGATAGACTTTCAAAACTTGTGTTTTCGACACTTTTTGATAGAACTTTTTGACAACTAAAAAAATTTAAAAATGTAAAATTTTAGCTTGATTTACGTTCAGAACTGTTTGATTAGTTTGATGATCACGAAACAATAAGAATATTTTGTTTCCCCTTTTTCGTGATATCGCACAAACCGCTTTTTACACTTTTCGGGTGTTTTCGACAGTTTTCGACAATTTTTGACCATAATTTAAAATTGTTGACCTATTTTTAACAAAATTGGCAAAAAATCAGATTTTTTACAAACAAAATATTCTTATGGTTTCATGAGTAAGTTCTAACCGTTGAAAATGTTCTGAACGTAAATGAAGTTAACATGGTGCATTTTGCAATCTTTTCGCTGTCAAAAAACTATGTCAAAATATGTCGAAAACACAGTTTTTGAAAGACTGCGAAGAACGCGTGTTAAAAAGTGTCACAAACTGTGTCATAAGTACCTCTGTTCGATACCATACATTTCTGGTTTTGATCTTGTTCAAAGTAAAAAAAAAAATAAAAATTAACAATGTTTACTGTCAATACTGTCTGCACTATTTTGACTTCAATCTGGCACCCACTAAAAATAATTGTTGGCAACACTGTTTGTTCGACCAATTTATTTGAATTTTGCTGGAATTGGGAACGAGCGGTTTAATCAGCCATTTAATTAGTGTCGGCTAAGCTTAAGGTTTCATCGAGCTGTGAGAGTTGCACTAAAAACGATTTGTAGAGATGGAGGACCAAATGTATAAGGAAGATTTTGATTCAGGATTTACCGATTTTGTATCCAAGTATGTTGATGTGCGGTTTTCGAAACCACCATGCAAAATAAATCACTAGTGGCGGCCATTATGGCCGTAAGGCTACCAATATGGGACCCACCACGATTATCTGGGCTGTATAGTGATTGGCTTGATTTTAGAAATTAATTTAACTCAATGATTATTAATGGCACAAAGATTTCGTTCGATTTTTAAGATGTTGTTCATTTGATTTTCTTTCCAATATGGGTCGACGCAAGCAAATTTTAAAGCAGTTTGGATGGCATGAACAACACTAGAAGAAAATGTCACTCTTTTTCTAATCGCTTATAAATAAACGATATCATCAAAATACAAACTCTTCTGCCGAAGACGATCATCAAATAGTGGATCTAGTCAGCGACCACTATCGCGTTTTGAAATCTTTAGGTTCTATAATATAGAGCTAGCTGAACACTTCGTGAATTCGTGGAAGTTGTTGAAATTGGACGACAATATAGTCAAACAATTTAAAAGAGGGAAGGGACGATAATTAGGGAGAACTCGACGTTGGATGATTTTCATTTTTCCTGGAAAAGCGTTATGTGACAACTCCAATTCGGAATGCTAGTAAAAGGCTCAAAGTTCAGTGGGGTATCCTAACTGGAACAAATATTATAAGAAACATTATGTAATCACTTCGAGTCATCACCGAGTAGCAAATCAAATACCTCGTGGTTGGTCAATGCTCTACATGTTCAGTGATTTGTGAAACCGTGGCCGGCTCTTTCGTTGCAATTTAAACCTTACAAGGCCTAGCACAAAATATCTTTTACGTCACAGTGCGAAGGGCCTCGAACGTCCAGGGTCGCGTGCCGCGTACTTCGGGATAATTTCACGTTGGATGGTGTGTGTTACTTCAAATTCTGTCTCTGTGCTGAGTGAAGTTATGATCGAATCAATCGCGGTTCTGGCGAAATAGGCTTCGACACCACTGACCGAGACAATTGAAGGCTACCACAGCGACAGAATATTTCTAACTATCGAAAAATAATCGTGTGAGGAACATTTTATGCAAAATACCTTACTTGAAGACTCAAGTCGTTTCATTGTCAAATTACACTAAATAATGATTCGATCAGAGCTGGTGGATAGTTATAAGATCGCAAGAATCTGAAAATAGATTAACACATAATTCCGAAGAAAGACAATAATATCGCAAATTTTTGAGCGAGTTAGTCCGTATTTTCGATCTAATCGCTTCGCTTTAACTGCACATTTACATACATCTAAGAAGTAATGACAAATCAAATTAGGTGAGGAGCAATCATATTTGCAAGTTTATATGTGGCGATCTAGTTCTTCTAGGCCTGCATCAAATCAAATAAAAAAAATGCAAGCTTCCGTCGATACTTTTGGAAGTAAACTATTTTAAAAGCTTTAAAGCTCCAACGTGAAGTTTCTGACAACTTTACCATCATGAAAACTTTAGATCTTTCTTGGCAGTGTAAGCAAGACGTTTCCTGTTTTGATATATTTTTTTGCGCATCGTTTAATTCAGTTGTTGTTTTTGCAAAATATTCATGCAACATTTATAGAAATTGAAAATTGGATAGGACGATCAATTACCACGAACCTACCTAGTGGAAAAAATGCCGTAATCAATTGGACTACCTTCGTTTCGTATCATTTGTCTACAATTCAGCGATTAACTAACGAGTACAACTGCTATTTCGGTAAAACCAAAACATACCAGGGCCAGCTCAGTGAAAGCAGCCTGCTTGGCCGTTCATCAGTTCCGGAGTTAAATTCTGTGGTCCCATGATGGTTGACAAAGAGGTTTGTTGGTCGCCATGAAAATGTTTGTAACGCCCTGAATATAAAATTAGTTCATTTATGAACGTATCCTTTGATGTGCACGGTGAATGCACTTTTATTTTTATAACGAAGCTTTAAAAAAAACCGATATAGTAGTCGGACGCGGGTATAGGATTCCTACAAAGAAATGTAATTAAAATAAATTTGTAAGTTGTTTAAAACCAGTTTAATTGTTGTTAATTATTGAGTTCACCGAGTGATTTCCCATCAACGTGGAAACCCTAACCCCAACATAAAATAAATTGTGGATTATTAGTATATGAATATAAGTCGAACCTGTATCAACAAGGAAAGTAACCTACATTTGGCGCCCAACATCGTGGCCATATCGATTGGGAATTTTCACTAGAGGACTTAAAAAGGGGAAAAGGAGGACAATTTTGCTGATATAGAAACGTGGTTTTCAGGGATGAATGCTAAATATAACAATAAATGTTAACTAGAGCAAAAACTAAAGTAAAAAACAGTGAAAATAGTGACGAAGTAATTAAAACAAATAGTTTTAACAAAATGGCTTCCTTTACGGACGAGCAATTTAGTTCACTTTTGGCGGTTATCGGTAAGATGGCCGACCCTAAACAGCGACAAACGGTGTTGCCGAATACAAGTGGTACGTTTTTAAATTGTTTCCGCATGGAGGATATTTCCGCATTTAGCGACGCTGTAACAACCTACCAAGATTGTGGCGGTGTCTCGGACGAGAATGCCCTAAAGGGTCTTTCGTTACTTCTGGGAGGACACGCTGCAAGCTGGTGGGTCGGCATCAAAAACACTCAGGGCAATTTCAAAGAAGCTCTCGATCTCATGAGATCCACGTTTAGTCAAAAGATGCCTGCGTATAAAGTATATTCGAATATGTTCTCAAAACCACAGAAAGAGGGGGAGCGTATCGACATTTTTGTAGTATATATCCGACAATTGTTCGCACAATTGCCTTCTACTGATTTATCAGAAAAAGTCAAATTAGATATGACATACGGTCTTCTTAATTCCACATATCGATCCAAAATGAAACGAAGCGACATTACCTCTTTTGATGATTTATTGCAAAAGGGTCGCGATATGGAGGAATTCATGAGCGAAATGATAAATATCAAACACATGATTAAGGCGAATATCGATACTAATGTGTCAAATAAAGACAAGCTTTCTAGTCCCAAACAAAATTATAGTTATCAGAAATATTGTAAATTTTGCAGGCGTCAGGTCTTGATGTCGAAGAATGTAGATCGAAGCATAGAAGCACAAAAAGCAGTGATAAACCCACTGAGGAATCACAGAAGGTCAATTTTCAGGCTAAGAACATTTCGAGTTCAAATGACATCAAATGTTACGGTTGTAATAAGCCTGGGTTTATAAAAAGTAATTGTCCCAGTTGTAGCCTCAAGTAAATTGAAAATCATGGTGAATTTCAGCGTCCTTCAGTTTATATTGACATCTTTGACAATATAGGCTCCGCTCTTCTGGATACTGCGGCGAAAACTAGCGTTGCCGGATATGAATTATATCAGATGTTGAAAGAGTTTGGTGTTTAATTTGAGGAATTATGCTAGCTGATGGGACTTCAAAATCCGAAAATATTCTTAAAGTATATATAGACGTGAAGTTGGATGAGAGAGTCATAAAAACTACATTTATCGTTTTCCCTAATAATGCTAATAGTCGTCGATTTTATCCAAAGTGCTGGATTAATCTTGGACTTTACTAACCAAACCTGGAGATTTTCTGATGAAAATATCTCTCATACATTTATATTTAATAATAATGATACTATCGATCACGAGCTGGAATTATCCACTTTTGATTTGAGGGAGAATGAGGGTAATAACTTGAGTTCAGTTCAAAGAGAGGAGGTGAGTCAGCTCTTGACTGAGCATAAATCAATTTTCCAATTCCCTGATTCTCCTACTCCGTACGCGGAGCATCGCATTAATTTATCAAACAATTCACCGATTGCAGTTCCTGCATACAGAATGCCACCCAATAAGCAGAAAATTCTAAAGCACCAGCTGGACGAAATGCTAGCTAATAATGTCATCGAGAAATGTGATTCACCTTGGGCAGCTCCAGTAGTTTTGGTTCCAAAACACAATAACGAATTTCGTCTATGCGTAGACTACCGAAAATTAAATTCGCAAACCATAACCGATTCATATCCAATGCCCCGAATCGATGATATTATTCACATACCAAACAAGATTGAATTCTTATCTACAATTGATTTAAAGGCAGGCTATTGGCAAGTCAGTGTGGCCGAGACCGATCGTGATAAAACATCTTTCATCACGCCCTTCGGACTTTCGTTTTCGAAGAATGCCTTTTGGCTTAAAGAATGCCCCTGCAACGTTCCAGCGCCTGATCAATCAATTTAAAAATGGCTTACCGGATGTCAATCTCGTCGCTTATCTGGACGAAATATTAATTTTTTCAAATTCCTTCGAAACCCACAAACGTGATTTAAAATTGGTATTTGATCGATTAAATAATTTTAATTTAAAAGCAAACCGGGATTAAACTCATTTTTTTAAAGAATCGGTAAAGTATCTCGGTAATATTATTTCAAGGAAAGGTATAGAGACAAAGCCATAGAAGGTGTCTGCTATTACGGGTATGAAACCACCTATTAATTTAAAACAAGTCCGAACGTTTATTCAAACGGCTTCGAGGTTTCGAAAATTTATTAATAATTTTTCTTCTATTGCAAAGCCACTGTGTCAGTTGACAAAAAAAATGTTAAATGGAAGTAGGGTAACGAGGAACTCGAAGATTTTGATCAACTAAAAACTGCATTAGTCAACGCACCAATCTTGAAGCAAGCGGATTAGACACAACCGTTCTTGATTAGAACCGATGCCAGCAACTATGGTTTGGGGGCGGTTTTGATGCAGTCCTGGGAGGGTCAGGAACTTCCCGTCGAGTACGCAAGTCGACTACTAATAGATGCCGAAAGAAACTATCCTACTATAGAGAGAAAGGCTTTAGCAGTAGTATGGGCATTGGAAAAATTTAGAGGCTATATCGATGGATGCGAAGTAACTGTCTGTTCAGACTATCGACCACCAAGCGGAAGATTAGCGCGATGGGCGTTGAAGCTTCAATCATTCAATTTGAAAATCGAGTATACCCCAGGCAGGGATAACGTCATAGCTGACACACTTTCCCGTCCTAATGGGGAGGATGAGTCGCAAGAAACCGAAAAACTATGTTCTTTAACCATCGATCTACCCAGTAAATCAGCTCCAAACATGCGACAGGAACAACTAAAGGATCCGAATCTGCACAAAATAATCAAGTGTTTCGAGGAAATAAATAATCCAGAGGTCGCTAGTTGGTCGTCGAGAGGTTATATCATGGCACATGGATTATTATTTCGGTATCTGATCGACTCAGATTCAGAGGAACCACAAATCGTTATTCCTACACAGTGTCGTATCGATATTATGCGAAAATTTCACGATGCGCCAACTGCTGGGCACTATGGCGTTGACAGAACTTACGCCAAAATAGCCCATAAATACTATTGGGTCGGAATGAAAAACGACATTGCCAAATATATCAGGGATTGTATCCCATGTCAAAAATATAAAATAACGAATCTGAAACCCGCCGGATTACTAAGAACACCAGTCATGGCACAACGCTTCGAGATTTTATCCATCGACTTAGTTGGACCACTGGTTCCCACCGAAGCTCGTAACAAATGGATTTTTATTATAGAAGATACTGCCACAAGGTGGACTGAATTATTTGCATTGCGAAATTCGATAGCAGAAACGGAATCCCACGGCACATAATCTCGGATAACGAACCTCAATTCGTGAGCGAAATAATGCAATATGTCACAAATTGTTTCGGCATCCAACAAATACTTACGCCTGTGTATCATCCAGAGGCCAATCCAGTAGAAAGAAGGAATCGTGACCAGATTTCCCATCCATGTGGAAACCCTAACCCCAACATAAAATAAATTGTGGATTATTAGCCTATGAATATAAGTCGAACCTGTATCAACAAGAAATGTAACCTACATGTTTGTGATCGAAAAGCTAGGGATCATATGTTCTGTTTCCATTACGCCCAGAGACCCGATCACTTTGGAATTGTAGTTGAAAGTCTTGCTACAGAAGCTGTGAAAATGTATACATTTCCAGATTCCTAAGTTTGGTCTAATAGGTGTGACGTCATTTTTCACGTCGGTTTTAAAAAGCTTAGTATGAGGGCCCCAAGAATCCATTGTCCGATTGTAACCAAAATGAAAGGTGCACATTTCTAAATAATGTAACATTTATATCCAATATTGCTAAATTTTAGAAGTGATGGTTTTTGAGTTAGAGAAGACGGAGACATCTACCCACACATATTATGTACATCATAACATGATTATTTCCGTAAAAATCTCGGGTTGTAAAATTTTCATTATTTCTTTACTTTTGTATACTTTGTGAAGATACCAAAAATAACACACATCATACCTTGCAATCTTTGAGCAATCAAGTACAACAACCGAAGCACATTCGCATTTGATACATTAATAAACAACAGCATTACAAGAGGATTTATTTTCGACAAAAGTATGGGGAGGAGAACACAAATGTTGCAGAGCCGGCCGTTTGTAACCTATGTCTGTCTTCCAACAAAACTTGTTTTACCGGTTACATCAGAGGTACCCGACATTTTCGAGACAGTAACATAGGACGCCAATTTCGCCAATAAATTATTCCAATATAAAAATACATTCTGGGGGAATTTGAGGGCACGTTTTTATGAATATTTTACCTTACCGTTAGAGCAACACACAACTGGCTTATTAAATAAATTTGTATTATTAAAATATTTTATTTACTCAACCATATACATAGTTCGCAATAATATACACAACAAATCTAAAAAAAATCCAACATTTACTAAAAATACAATTTTCCACCACTTAACTCAGCATACTTCCTGCACAGTCTGTTAAACATTTAATTAAATTTCCCGCAACACCTATATCAATTTTTGTTATATTTACGTACATACTTAAATATAAACATACTCGTATCAACCTCATATAAACATTCAGCAATATCCCCTCTCAAAATCACAAAAAAAACCTCAACTGCACCCGTAATTGAAAATCTACAACTGAACCAGCTAAAATACATATCAACCAGAGAAAAAAACTAATATGTCGGTCACACAATAACTGTTTATATTAGATTTTCATATATATATAAAACATCAACATCTCATAAACACAGAGTGTATACGAGTATATGTAGAGCGAAGATATTATAAAAGACGAAAAGTCGTAAAGTAGTAAGTACTTCAAGTGTTTTCCTTTTTCAGAAAGACCAAAAAATATAAAAAAAAAAAAAAAAACTCAGTTTGGTTTTTGAAGAGGAAAAATCTTTCAATTTTCATTTCATATATTATATATAAGAAAACTTTTTTCTCATTGTTGTTATTGTTATTTTTGTTGTTCTTGTGACACAAAAGCAAACATCGTATTTGTGTTTAGAGTATAAACATACTTATCCTAACTAAACTAAAATAAAATAAAATACAAAAAATTAACTCAAATAAAACAGAAATATTTTATTTATCCTCAAGTCCTTCAAAACATATAAGAAACTCGTTGATTTTCTTAAAAAAAAAAAAAGGAAAAGCATATTACATACAGATATAAGTAAAAACAAAACCACTAGAAAATTTACAGTGAATATAATAATATATCGTTATAGTGATGATGTGATACACATTTTAGGAAGAGGGAGATTTTTTTTTTTTTTTTGATTGGTAACACTACAAGTACTAAAAAGCTTGCTCTCTATGTACTAAAAAAAACAATAAGTTTAAAAATTGTTAAAAATTAAGCGATAGAGCAGAATAATTGTTAGATTGAGACTAGTGTGTTTATGTGTGGGATAGATAGATAGATAGAGAGAGAGAAAGAGAGGAGCGTAAGAATGTTTTCAAAATATATAGCTAAAATGCTTATCACATGAGTTTTGCACGCCATTTTTTTTTTTCGTTACTATTTTAATATACATAAAATGGCGTCGAACTTATATTTTGTTTGTTTTATACATGAACAAAATGGCTGCCGTTTTTTGATTTACGTTTAATATTTTTCTTTTTTTTTAGTTTTTTTTTCTTGTTTATTTATAAATAAAAAATACGAATAAAAATATATAACAATTACGAGTAATATTTTGTTTTTTAGATCGCGAAATATATCGCGATTTATATTTTTTTTTTTTATGTTTTTAATTTTTCGTTACAAAATATATTTTATTAATAATAATAATGTATTATTTAATTATTATTTTTTTAAGATTATATTATTATATAAATATTAAGACATACTGTTAACGTAATAAATATAAAATTACATATACATTTAGCACATGACGAGGAATTACCGAATACAGGAAAATGAATTTCTTCCGGTTCGCTCAGCTCTTCTTCTTCGTCAATTGAATTTGACATTGTTTTATGTTTGTGCGTGAAATTAACACGAAATATTGCTTCGGCGACACCGCCCGGTGATGATACAACAAAATAAAATGTACGAGAAACTCTTTCGTGCATATGCACGTACGTGAGGCGAGCCTCTTTGCAGAATGGTGTTGGGAGATCCTGAATTTTATTATATTATCATGAATATTTGTATTTATTTGGCATATTTTTATATTTATCGACATTTAGATGCATTTACCAGTTATTATTTAAAATTTGTGTTTACTTACCATTTTCTAAAATTTAAAATAATAAACAAAAATTCTGGTGAGACAATATCGTTGTTTATTTTATTTGGATTTAATCACTTTAACATAGCAAAATTGAATAATGGGGGAACCACTTAGCCAGTAACAACTTTAAGTAAGAACGCGGTATAAAGAAAGTGTTTGTGAAAAAAAATCTGTGGCGATATCAGGAGATTTCGTGCTAAAATAGAAACTTCCACATGTGGTATAATGTTTGATTATCCTATTATTATGTTATTTGTACGTTTCTTACTAAACACGCAGCTAAATCCTGGACGTACCTGGTTCAATATTTTGCCAATAATTTAATTACACACTTAGCTGGACAGAAATCAGGTTCTTGAGCTTCAAATCACAAATATTTATTAGTTAGCTAATAACACAATTTTTTTATTGGTTTTTGGCTAGTAATATTTTTAAAGCTATTGGCTTAGTAAAATATAATTAAATATTACATTGTATAACCCAAATAAGGGTAGAGTGCCCCTTATAAAGCCAGAACTCATTTGATGGAAACACGATTTAGAGATGTCGGAGCATTTTTAAATGAGAATTCCATTAGGCCTATTTTGTAGAAAATTATTCATTTTGAATAATGTTAATCTATTCAGGCAGCGGTGTCAAAGTTTGAGAATTGGCGCAGTTGGTGAAATGCATAGAAGGTTAAAAAAAAAAATAAGTGAATCAGTTAATACAAAATCAGTATGAAACCAAAAGTTAAAAATTCAAAGAATTCCTTTGTGTCTCAAAAAATTGATAAACCCGGAGAAGACGGTAACCTAACCTAGATTTAGAAAATATTAGACTAGAGTTTCTAACTAATTCAATAACAAATATGACGGAAGATAACTCAGAACAGTATAAATTTAAATTTAATCAGTTGCATATGCCTGACGCGATTGAAGATTCACCATTTTTCGACGGAAATAGACATACATTATTCGACTTCATCGAAAACGTAGAAGAAATTTTAAGTATTATTATTATAAGGGGCATATTAAACTAGACACATTGCGATTTAATAAAACCGATTTAGTGAATCTTTCGAGATTAGTCGCAGTGTATCAACCTCGATTTAGCTAATCCCTTTGTGATTTTTTAAACCACAGTCTGTCTAGGGTACAACGTATAAGAAACAAAATTATTGCCGAAGCCAATGTGGTTCTTAATATGTATGGAATTCATTAGTTTGGGAAAAGATTAAAAATAATCCTATCCTTCAATACAGCGACATAAACGAAATGAAACGAGTCTCATAAGAGACTAACATCAAATATTCCAAAGTAACGATAACATAGAAAAATATTATTCAAGAATAATAGAAATTTATTATTTTATAATTAATGTTATTACGATTCATGAGACCGACGATAATGTGATTAAATACCGAAGATAATGTGGTTTTGAACATCAATTCAAATTTCGGAACAAATCATTTTAACCAAAATTTTAGACATAATACCGAACCAAACCAATATATCTGGCCGAATAGTCACAGATATTCCAATAATTATTATAATTCACATCTTCAACCAAACATTCTTCCATTCCGCCTACATAATAACCAAAATCAACAAACAAATTTTAAATCAGCCAATAACCAAAATTATCCCCAACTAGTGGAAGTGTGTAGTATGGACTTTCTAAATATCAATCAAATCAACCAATAAGCAAACGCCTTCCAACCTTTACGAAATCGGAAATTAATTTCTGAAGAACTTAGACGAAGACGAAACGAATTTTTCAGACACACGCCTCAATAACCCAATTGGATACATAAGTGTAAATAGCCATCAAAGCAGTCTCTTACCTTACATTCACGTAAAAATATTCAATAACAAATACGTAAAGTTTTTAATAGATACAGGGAGTAATAAATCTTTCATTTATCCAGAATTAATCAATCATAAAATGTTTGAATCTATAATCGATAAACAAGATTAATACAAACGAAAATTTTAAATTTTTATTGTTCAAATTTTACAACTGTTTCGACGGGTTGGGACTAGATATTTAATAACAATTAAAAATTAAACTAGACTTTGAAAATTCTTTTCTGAAAAGGGTTAAGATCTTTCGTTCACAAATACTGTTAAACATGAAATAAAATTAACAGAAAATACGCCAATTTACACTGTCACTTAGATATCCGGAAATACGCAAAATTGAAATTAAAAATCAAATTGTACCAGAGAAAATTGATGCAAGTGGAAAACAGAAATAGTGACTTGTTGTAGATTATAGAAAATTAAACGTCGGAACAGTTAATGAAATATTGAATAAACTAGGCAAATGTTTATACTTTAGGGTTTCATCAGATTGAAGTCATATCAGAAGACATTAAAAAAAAACCTTTTCAGCCGATCATGATCACTATGAATACGTAAGAATGAATTTGGGTTAAAGAATGCACCAGCGACATTCCAAAGAGTAATGGATAACGTTTTAAAAGAGGTTTTAGGGAGAAATCGTTTTTGTTATCTGGACGGCATTATTGTAATTTTCACCTTTCTTCAAGATAATTTTCAAAATTTAAGTTTTCGAAAAATTAAAAAATGCCAATTTAAAAATCCAACCAGATAAATCGGAAGTCTTCCGGAAAGAATTTTTTTTTTAATGCCATTTGGTAACCTCGGACGGTGTAAAACCAAATCCAGAAAAGATACAAATCATAAAAAAATTTCCCATTGCTAAAACTGAAAAGCAAATTAAATGGTTTTTAGGTCTCTCGGATAAATTATTATTCCAAAATTACGCGGTCGCGAAATTCAGAAAATTACGAATGTGACAGTTGTTTAAGACAATTGTTTATAAAAAAAAAAAATTTTGAATTTGGATCCGAAAATATTTCATTTTAGAAAATCAATTAGCTAGTTCCTATTAATTCATAAAATAATTCTAATATGGCAGATTTAAACATCAGCTTAAAGCTAAAAATAATCCCTGAGTTCGATGGATCATCGGAAAATCTACACAGATTTATATCGTGTTGTGATATTGTCCATGATTAGTTTAAAAACAAAGAGATTGAGTCATTTCTAAAAATTCTTAAAGTTAAACTGATCGGAAGGGCTTACAAAGTAGTGAAGTTTGAGGAGTTTAAAACATAGAAAAGTCTTAAAGATACACTCAAGACTCAATTCACGTCAAAAATATCACTTCTCTATCCAGTTGGAAATGAATTCTATAAAACAAAAACCGTCCGAGGATGTGAAGACTTTTTCGAATAAAATTGAAAAGCGCCTTTATCAATTAAATGAAGCTTGTTTGTCTAAACCAATCATTGCATCCGTGAAAGATATACAAAAATTGAATAGTAGAATGGCCCTTCGATCATTTCAGGAAGGATTGTTGGGACCAACGAAGTTATTAATAAAAGCTTGTAGGTTTCAAACATTAAAAGAAGCAATAACGAAAGCCTTAGAATAGGAGGCTATACTAAAATATTCTACTCCACCAAATCATTCTAGTTCATCAAAATCGTTTTCGCACAATTCCAAATCATTTTCCTCCCACTTTCCAAATAGTTAAAATGCCAACTTTATGATAAAACTGGTCACAAAGCTTCTACTTGCTTCAAATTAAAATCATTTGAAAACTCTAAGCCAAATTTATCATTTAATTCACATAATAACTTTGCAACAAATAACTCTCAAAAATTATCAAGTAATTCATTGTGTGCGTATTGCCATAATAAAGGGCACCATATTCAAAATTGTATGAAGAGACAATTTAATGAAAAGAAAAGATTGAACAACTATATGAACAAAATGTAATTACTACCTCTTCATCTAACACGGGAAACTTGCAAGGATCCGAACAGTCAGGTACTCCCTAACGGATCCGAGATTACCAATAAAGTGCCAACAACAAGATAATTCTAAAAACTCTAGATTTAAAATTACTAATTCTAACATCAACGATAACTTAACAAAAAATTTAAATTTTTCTAAATTAATTTTTGAAAATTCTAATTTTCAAATTGTAAATAATAAGTCATCCGATTTAAAAAAAATCATTTAACACATCGACCTTAGAAGATTTAAATACCAACTCTAATTCTTCAATGTTCTTGAAATTAACTTTACCACATAAACCGGAGGAAATTTTGCATTTTTTGATAGATTCGGGTGCTGATCTCTAAGCATAGTTAAAATAAAACATTTAGATCCAGACTCTTTCTACGACCCTGATTCCAAATGCAAAATCACCGGAATTTCAAACGACCCTTTTGAGACACTTGGATTATCCAATTTAGAACAATCTTTTCCAGATTCAATTATTTCATTTAAACAAAACTTTCAAGTAGTTCAAAATAATTTTCCAATTCAATATTCCGGCATTTTAGGTAAAGATTTTTTAGGGTTTTTTAATTGCAAACTAGATTTTTCTTCAAAAAGTATTCAACTAACTATTAATAACACAGCAGTCACTTACGTGCTTTCAAAACATCCAACCCAAAATACTATATAATTTCAGCCCGCACAGAAATATCCATCAAAATACCAAGTTCATTAACCCATAATTCAGAGTATGTATGCAATTCGGCAGAAGTACTTCCTGGGGTATACATAGCAAATTTTATTTTGAAAATTAAGAACGGTTTTACGTATTAGTCTAATAAATTCTAATGAATATGATGTCGAATTGAAATCAAATCTAAATTTGAAATCCGAAGCTCTAGAAAATTTTCATGTTTTTAATATAAACTTTTCTAATCCTAATATACAAAATCGTCTGTCATTACTCGGAACTAAAATTGATTTTAGTCACTTAAGCAATGAGGAGCAATATTCTGTTTTAACGATATGTCGTCCGTTTAATGACATTTTGTTCCTTGATGGGGATAAGCTATCAGTAACAGATGAAACTTCTCATCAAATTAATACTTTCCCACATTCCAATCCAATATTTTGTAAACTATATTGATTGCCTCATTCAGTTAAAAATGAAATTAATAGACAAGTTACTGAAATGAAAGCCGATAATATAATCGAAGATTCCAAATCTCCTTGGAATTTCCCTTTATTGTGTGTTCCTAAGAAATCCAAGACAAATGGAAAATAACGGCGCACTGTCATTGATTATAGAAAACTTAATGACATCACAATTCCTGAAGTGTTTCCATTACCAAAGATTACGGATATTTTGGACAAATTAGGTCGTTCCCATTATTTCTCGACTATTGATCTGGCTCATGGATACCACCAGGTTTCAATCGATTTAAAAGACCGTGCAAAAAACTGCCTTCAGTACAGGAACAGGACATTACCAGTTTACTCGTATGAGTATGGGGCTGTGTAATGCTCCAAGTACTTTTCAAAGGGTCATGAACAACGTTGTATGTGGATTAAACGGGTTAAAAGGCCTAGTTTACCTAGATGACGTTGTGATATATGGTAGAAATTTAGCAGATCATTATCAAAATTTAACCGATGTATTTTCATGTCTCCGACAGTACAATTTAAAAGTTAATCCCGACAAATGTCAGTTTCTATGTGCAAAGAAGTATATTATTTAGGAGATATTATTACTAAATCTGGCATTAAACCTGATCCAACTAAAATCGAGGCAGTACAAAATTATCCAACCTTTGATTGGCCTTGTTGGATATTATAGAAAGTTTTGCCCAATTTTTTCAAGCATTCCAAAACCTATAACAAACCTTCTAAAAAAGGATACAACTTTCGTATGGGATGCTTTAGTGCGACGAAGCTTTCTCGAAAATGAAACATTTTTTAATAAATCCGCCTGAATTACAATTTCCGGATTTTACAAAAGAATTTGTACTAACCTGTGACGCTAGTGATGTTGCGATAAGTTCGGTCTTATCTCAAGAGTCAAACGGAGCCGATTTACTTATCGCATATGCTAGTCGGGTTTTGAACAATGCTGAAAAAAATTATTCAGCCATAGAAAAGGAGTTTCTTGCTATAATCTGGGCGACAGATCATTATAGGCCAAATATTTATCGTAGAAAATTCAAAATTTTTAGCGATCATAAACCTTTAATTTGGCGGTGCAATATTAAAAACCCATCATCAAAATTGACAAGATAGCAAATAAGGTTAGATGAATATGACTACACGATTGTTCACAAACCAGGCAAGTTAAACAGCAACGCTGATGCTTTAAGCCGAATCGTTCTGGATAACCCTCAATGCAATATTGTAACTCGTTTAAAAGGTATTATACCTAAACCACTTCCTCAACAGGACAGTTCTTTAAGTCAAAATTCTAGCACTGCAATTTCTCCAAACTCATTAATTTCTTCAAATTTACCAATATCAAAAAATGTCGTTGATGCAAATCTACCAATTTCTAATAGTACTTGTTCCTCCAATATTGAGAATAAAAATAAAATTATTAACTTAACAAATGAAGACGATATCGACACAATAATCAAGGAATACCATGATGGGCCTCTATAGGAGCTCATCAAGGAATATACCGAACATTTAAAAGATTACGCAATTTTTATTAGTTTCCAAGAATGTTCGCAAAAATATAAAATTATATAAGAAACTGGCGCGTTTTGTCAAAAGAATAAAAGCTTGGTAAATAAAAATATCCCTATGAAAATTACAGCTACGTCTTCTAGAGCCTTCGAAAAAATGTTTCTAGACATTTTTGGACCATTTTCGTCTTCCCATAAAAATCATAAATACATTCTCACAATGCAATGTGACTTAACAAAATTTAGTTTTGCCATTCCTTTCCCTGACCAAGAGGCTGAAAATTGCTGAAATTCGAATAGGTCGTTCGGAAAAGATTGTTCATAATAATAGGTTAAAGTGATGTCACGCTTAATATTTTGTAATTCGTTTAAATTTAAATATTAAAACTTACAATTTGAGAAGTTTAATTTATTAACTTAATATAATTAAAAAAAAAGCACTAGCTTATATACACACATAAAAGATTCATTCAAAAGACAACCAGTGGTCGTCTTTTGTTAAAAGGAGGGAGGAATGTAGTGATGTGTCACTCATTTTTACGAACACTGTATAAATTGATAAAGATGCACTAGTTTATTTTTATCTCCCTAAATTCTCTATTTTTTGGAAAATACTAATTTCTCGAAATGATAATTGTGTGTGTGTGTATAAGGTAGACGATTTAAAAGAGAACATAAAATTATAATTAAAAAACATTAATAAGTTTTTTTTGGGATCAGCTTTGGACGACGACGGATTGTCATAATGGTAAATAAAATCCAATTACATATAAAAAATTCCTACCTATAAAATAAATTTATATTCCTATATCCTATAAACTATAATTCCAATTTTTTAATAAATTCTAATAAAAATATGAATAATAATAAATTATAAATTTTTCATTAATTAAAATAAATTGAATTTTAAATTATAAGAAATAAAATAAATAAAAACTTGTTCGAAGAGTTTAATTTAAAGTGAATGTGCCTTTTCTGACCAGCCCATAATTTTGCAACATAAGTTTAGGGAATTTTTGGTTGCCATCAACACGAGGATTCATGAGCAAGTCCGCGCCATGGTTATAACAAAATGTTTTTAGCCCAATCTCCTTTATAAAGAGCTTTAATAAAAAATTGGTATTCGTTGAACGATAAAATTATTAAAAATTAGTTCGAATTCATATACAAAGCCATGATAATATTTTTAAATAAATTATTCAAATTACAAAATCATTAATAAGGGAAATTCGACAGACAAAATATAAAAATCCATTTTCTTTATTTTGTAATTACAAATTTTTTAAATATGATGGCTTTCTTAAATTTGAAAATAATATCGTCGTTGAATTTTGCAAAAAAAAATATAAATTCCGATTTAAAATGTCAGACAAATTGCTTCAAATTAATAAATATTAACTAACAAGTTAATAATCGAGCTAATTTAAATACGAAATACTTTTTAATAAAGCGTTTAAAGTCGGCTATAGCGATTATGACTTCTGATCGATAGCTTGTTTAACGTTCAGATATTTGAAGTAGCACCCAAAGCTAATCGAAAGAATTGTATTTTTATTTTCGATTGTACCATTGGTCTTCTTAAATTCTTTCAAACATTATTTGTTAAGTCAATTGCTGCCCAGATTCTGGCATCTTCTTTACATACAAAATTTCGAACACGCACTTTCATTCATTCTAAGCAAAACGTGTGTTAAGTGGAAAATTTTACCGTATTAATGGTGTTATAGTAAAACCGAAAGCCTTGTATAGCTTGTACACCAGCTATAGTGTTGTAGATGATTATAATAAATTCATACATAAACGATATACGATTTTCATGAAACAACACGATTCAAATTAAAACTGAAACCAACGAAACGCACATGTCGGTTGTGTAGCTTTTATCATTGATTTTATAAAATTTGATAAGTACCTTAGACATAAAGCATCTGAAAATGTTAATTTGTGACTAAACATTGCTTTACTTCGCCGGAATTTTACTTTAACATACTTATGATAATTAAATCTTAAAACCAATCCCATACAAATTTAAAATCACAATTTAACAACCATGTTGACTTATTCTTCTTTGTTACTTCCCCGAATTGTGACTTAATTTTCCCTGATCTGTATCATCAATAATTCCTAACTCTTAAACCGTTTCCAATGTCTGGCTTGAGCATTGTATTTTGGTCATTGGAAAGGTAAGTTTAATGGGGACTTGTTGACGATTAAAGACAAGCGGCCAGTGTGTACCATGTCTTGTCTTTTTCAGCAATGTCTATATTAACATTTTCGTAATTATTACATTTTTATTGATGCTCACAACGGTTAGTCGCATCCCATTACGCAGAAAAACCATCTGTTTTCTCTCATCTTGGATGACATCATAATATTTATTTTTAACTTCTGTTGGTCGACAAAAATTGTTTCAGCTGTCGTATCATTTTTATCGACACTGCCTCGAAATGAGCCTCACCCAAAATTCCACCACTATTAAATAGTACCCGCTTTTGTGCTGCTTCCATTACATTGGAATTATAAGAGGCTAGCATCTAATCTAGAGAATTGTCAAAAAAAATTGCGATTTTTGCGATATTGCCATACAGTATGTTGCGCATGAGACAAAAATCGATATGTCACGTAGGTTTTTTAAGTTATTTTTTCTGTTAGATTAGATTATTTGTTTATGATAAAGCCCATAAATGACCCAATAAAAAATTCTTATAATTGGTCAGTCAACAAAAGTCATTGGTCAGCTAACTAAATTAATTTTCTTTTAATGTATGTGCTTGACGAAATATTTATTTTAGTTGATCAAATATCAGGGTTTTAATCCCGATCGTAATGTTATTTGAGAAACCAAAATTGACTGACCAATTGTTGCCGAGCTAATTATGCCCACTATTACAAACAAATAAACTAATTTATGAGACCCGATAAATATTTTTTTGTTCCATGCGCCTTATAAAACAAACTTTTCTTTAAATCATTTTCTTTCAATTTAGATGCCTAACCAAATATGGTATTCACTTTGATGGACCGAACATAGCCGAATAGCTATAACATAATCACATAATCTAATCCATTTAAAAAAAAATTTGCATAAGACGCTCACGTAACAAATTAAATTTTGTCGCATGGGGAACATTATCAAACTCCTTTTTTTACTGTTACCAACCACTTTAAAATACCACTTTTTTAACTGTTAATTTAATATTTGTGTCTCACCAATATTATCAGCTTTTCGAACTTGATGTATGAGACATACTAGGTTAGTGACAAATTATGAACAACTAGTAAACAATAAGGTCCAATTTCTAAATGGCAAATTCCCTAGATGAGGTCAAACCATGAACCAAGACTCCTTTTTCTCTAAATCAGTGAAATGCCATATTTCGTAATTATTCGAGATTATCTGGAGAACTCCAGAATTTTTAAAAGTATTTAAGATTGTTCGAAAAAGTCGGTATTATTCTAAAATATCAGTAAAATTTGTAATTATTGCCTATATTAAGGTTAATTGAGGATACACTGCAAAATAGCTATCATCGTCGCTTTTTAACTCTTTCAATCCATATATAGGGAGCCAAATGTCTTAAATTAAGCATCACGGCAGTATATTTTGGCACACATTTTGAATTCATCTAATTCCTTCTGCAAAACCTGAATTCATTCACTAATCTTTCGATTAGCCTTGCACGTCTTTTTAGTATTACCCAACTTATTTTAGTGTATCCTAGCGATTGCAACGTCATCGGTATAGTTACAGATCTTTCAATCTCTATTAGTTAAGATAATTTTTACGCGATATCAGGCAACATTTAGGATGCAAATTTTTTTAGATTAAAAATTAGGAAGAGTCAATTGGAATTGACATCCTTGGAATGGCGACAATCATGGGTAAACAAGCACTAGATTCTGCTAAGAATAACAACGGAGACGGACTCATCGCCCATTGTGTCACAAATCAGCTATTCATAGGCGGTAGCAAATTCCCACACAAGAATATTTATAAATACACTTGGACATCACCAGATGGCAGAACGAGAAATCAAATTGATCATATACTAGTAAATAAGAAGTTTCTACCCTCCTTACAAGATGTCAGAGCAATGAGAGGAGCAGATGTACGCAGCGATCACCAATTGGTAAAATAGTAACCTTCGAAATCAAACCAGCTGCTGTGAAAAATGCAAGAACTAATCGGAAGAAATTCAACATAGATAGATTAAGAAACACTGACATAAGAAACACTTTTAATAAAACGCTCCAAATCAATCTACCAAATAACGAAACCAGCGCTATAGATCAAAAATGGGAAGAACTAGAAGAAGCCTGCGTAAAACTGCTACAAGTGTGCTTGGCTACAAAGACAACACAAGAAAACCATGGATTAGAGATGAAACGTGGAAGAAAATTGAGGAACGCCGCCAACTAAAAATACAACTATGCAATCAAAATACGGCGGAAATTCGAAGAAAATATGAGAACACAGCTAGACAAATGAAGAAAATGGCAAGGAGTGATCGCAGGAAATATAAGGAAGACATTCTCACCACTGCCGAATCAGCGGCAGCAAATAGAAATATGCGCGCATTACATCAATGTGTAAGAAAGGTTACCGAAAAAGTTACGAATATACCACCTACAAAAGGATTCAAATGGAAAAGTCCTAACTACAGACGACCAACGACTGAATAGATGGAAAAAGTTCTTTTAGAACAACTGCATAGATAGCGAACCAGTTTAGGAGCTTCCAGATGGCAACTATAATAAAGCCATTAATACCCATCCACTAACGGAGCAAGAAGTTACTAGTGCCATAAAGAAGCTACAAAATAACAAAGCCGCTAGAACCGACAACATACCAGCTGAACTACTCAATGGTACAACTGCAGGAGCACTAACACCACTATTAGTAGAAGTGTGGAATACCGGAAAAATTCCGCAAAAATGGAAAGAGGGCTTAACCATAACGATTCTAAAGAAAGGCGACTTAAGAGAATGCAAAAACTGGCGAGGCATCTCCCTCCTTAACAGTATAATGAAAGTACTAGCTGTTAACCAACATATAAGAAACGAACAAGCTGGTTTTAGACCAAGAAGAAACTGTACAGACCACATTAGCACAGTCCGAATTATCATCGAACAATCCAACGAATGGAACTCACCACTATATCTACTCTTCGTTGACTTCGAACGCGCATTCGATTCCATCAAAAGAAGCGCAATCTAAAAAGCACTCTGCGAAATAGGCATTCCGACGAAAATAACCGAACTCATCCGAGAAATGTACCGGGATGCTGAAAATAGAGTTCAATACAAAAGAAGGCAGAGTGACACATACTACAACACAGAAGGAGTCAGACAAGGATGTGTACTATCTCCACTACTGTTCCTAATAGTATTGGATAGTGTCATGCGCAAGCTATAGACATCGCATTACCAAACGGAATTCAGTGGAATCCAATTAGAAGACTCAATGAAGAGAATAGTACTCAGAAATAGCACAAAATGTCGGGCTCAAGATAAATATAAGAAAGACAAAGGCCCTGAGACTAAACACAAGCATTAGTACACAACTTCGCATCAACCAAGACACAATAGAAGATGTCGACAAATTCGTATACCTCGGATGTACTGTGTCGAGATCAGGTGGAACGGAAGAAGACATTAACCAACGCATCAACAAAGCGAGAAACACTTTCAACATGCTCCACAAGATCTGGAATGCATCCGTCCTGTCAAGAAACACCAAGATACGAACGTTCAATGCCTGTGTAAAATCAGTACTGCTGTATGGCTGTGAAACGTGGAAACATACGCAGAAAATAACAAGAAGGATTCAAGTATTTGTGAATAAATGCCTTAAGCGATTGATCAAATGCTTCTGGCCGAATACCATTACAAATGAAGAACTGCTGCGACAAACTAAGCAAGTGGACATTGAGAATGAGATCAGGAAACCGAAAAAGGGGATGGATAGGACACACTCTGAGAAAGACACCAAGTGACATAACTAGGATGTTATTGGAATGGAATCCGCAAGGAAAACGGAAAGTTGGAAGACCAGCAATGACCTGGAGGAGAACGGTGCTAACCGGGCGGCAAAAATAAGTAATCGCATTATATTACTACATTTGTATCACGGCACATATTCAAAAGGAAACAAATATTTAAATTTCCCAACAAACAGTTGTAGATATTACCGGTTTTCAATAAAAGAACTGTTAAAACATGGTTTGACTATTTTTACTTTCTTGTCCCACGTTACCCGGATATTTGGGTAATAACTACCCGTTACCCGGGTTCTTAATTTTCGGGTATTTTACGAGACCTACTGCTGACGATCTCTAAGCCTATACCATTAAGCACTTTGTAATGAGGCAAACATTTGTATGCATCGAAAGTGGTAATCGTGATCTTAAGAGAATACATTCTTGGGGCCTGGGACGCCAAATCAAAACTATTACTCTAATTAAGTCTCGCTATTCACAGCTTAATACCTTGAATATCAATATAATATTGAACTGATTGATAAGACCAGGAACCTTGAGTTAATAATTGAATCGTTTAATTTGAAAACAACCAAAGCCGCATTTCTAAAAATGTTACTTTGGTCATTTTCAAAAAGATCGATTATTATAAATTGATTCAGTCTCTTATAATTTATAAAACCTCATTTACTGCATTGTGCTATTATCTATTCAGCTTGTTCTGTGGCTTTATCTCGGAAGCTGAAGATTCCATTTAACTCATTTTCTTGATTTATTTACAATAAGAAACGCTCAGATTCATTAGGTAAATTCTCATAAAATATTTAATTCTTGGAAATTATTCAGTATGTAAAATCGACTCCGTCATCTAACGTAGTATTACCAATTCATTCTAAATCTATTCCGAGACAACCATACATTTTTATTCGTGCTGTTAAGCTTTGGAACAACCATGACCCTTTTATTTATTGCACTCCCAATCTAATGTTACTTAAGATGGAATGTATTTCCTTGTTATCGTATCAGACATTTGAGCTAGTATTAGACGATAACCTATTTAATCAAAGAAACTCCAACTTTTCCCAAAAGTCCTTCCCATAAGTCTACCCATACCTGAAAGTGCAAATTGCGGTAGGGTGATTCAGATTGACTGTACTATCCTAGTCAAAATGGGTTTTCCTGGGGTTAATACATTTTCAGAGGGGGGAGAAAACCCGAAAAAGAAATCCTGAAGATAATATTAATTTTATAAATTGAGCGCAATTAAACCTCCCAGGAGGCGCAGGTTTCTTGGATTCACAGGAAGCTTGAAGAAGTTACTAAATTCGTCCTTTAATCGTTAAATACTATTTTAAATTAAACAGAAAATGCTGCATAGCTTTTTGCGCAACATTTCGTGTTACATTTTGATTTCACTTTCTTTATGTCACCTTTTCATGCATTTCCCATAGCAATTAGCTTTTTAAATATAAAAAAAATATTTATACTATGCATCTAAACGTCGATTATTTGAAATTAAAATAAATATTTCCGATTAATAAAAAAAAATGTCAACTTACAATTACACCGTACGCCAGCACATCAATTCCATATTGATTACCTGGTGTATACACTCGATCCCCGTGCAACCAACGTGCTGCAAATGCTGGTGGATTGGCACAAAATTCGACCGACAAATGTAACGGTGAACCGGGATACGCAACCGGTGTTGCATTTCGTGCCACAACAGTAGGTGCACCTGAAAATAGTCATAATCATAATAATTCGAGCATAAGTAAAATTTCATAAAATCTCGTTTAATATAAATTTACGTAGGGTAAATTGGCAAAACAAAAACATTCATTCCATAGAACCCACTCCTTCATATAGTAGACAGACACATATAAGACAACAACAAAACTAAGATAAAACAAATTTAATTTTATTAAAACAAAAAAAAATTTATATTTAAAAATCATTTTTAGGTTATGTTTCTAAAACAATGGCACCAAAGATATGAAAATGTAAAATAATTTTGTTCTTGTTGTTTTAAGAAATATTGTAAGGATGGAGTGTAACATCTGGTTTATATTTCTTGAACTTTGATACTTGTACACACCTTCATACAAATATTTTTTGTGATGTCCTATTTTATACATGATCCTTAAAAATTAGATATTTTTGAGCAAATTTTAATTTTTTTGGGATAAAGAGAAAATAATCACATCCTTAACCCAGATTGTAAATATGTATATTTGTATAAAAAGTGTGTAATTTCTAGGTTGCCGTAAGCATCATATACAAAAAATCAATTTGTGATCGAAATTGAATAATAATGGACAAAAGACTATAAACATAAAACTATTCAACCAAAAAGAAAATTTGTTGATATTGTACGAGAGACAAACTAAAGACTCGTCTTTATTATATCCTGAATCCTCTTTAATTAATTTTTTTTTTTGTTCAATTTTCTATTTTAATTTCAAAATAACTATTACAAATAGTTTTTATGTTGTTGTTGTTGTTGTTGTCGTGTTTCTAAACTGTGTGTGTACATAGGCATCCCCAAAAAGTAGTAAAATTTTTAACTCTATTACAGAGATATGTACTCGCCTATGTCTATATGGAACAGTAGTTGATAGGTTTTTATGTTTTCTATAGTCCTATACCTTTCCTTCAAGTAATTAATTTTAAATTATTATTTTCCATGTCCTGAGTACCCTGAGTATAGTACAGTACACATCCTTTTTTTTTTTTTTTGAGTTTACCAGAACAGTTTTGTTGATGTTGTATATTCCTACCCATAGAGAGTAGTAAAATTGAATTATACATTAAAATACATGTAGTAATTACTATCTGAATGGTCATCCATTTTCTATTGCACAACCAAAAAAAAAAAATACAAATTTCTCGCCCCCCACCCGAATTTTACTTTTTTGGACAAGACATATAACAAATATTTTTGGATCAAGATTGATTATTTTACTTGAGCTTTTACGTTTTTGATGTTGTTGTTGTGGTTTTAAATGTTTTGAAGTGCTTCGATATATGTATACTCGTACATATTTTTATATGGACGTACATATTGGATCAGAGTTAAACTGAACATACAGGCTTGAGTTGGTGACTGTCTGTTTAGTAATAAATTTCAATTGAGTTTAAAATTAATGATACTTTACAAATTACATGTAGAACATGTTTGGGGTTATTTTTTGTACCTACTGGAAAAATAATTTTCTCGTTTTCAGGATAGGCAGAAAATTGATTATTAAATTTTTGCTTGTTTTATGGACATCGTTACTCCGTAAACCAAACATTTTTTCTGTTATTTACAATTATTTGCTTTTTAATCTGTAGTCAAGCCTATATGTATACAAGAAGTGAGAAAGCTTAAGATGAAGCCGAGAAAAATTCAACTTCATTTTCAGGGATTCATTGATATTCATAAATATTTATTTGGAACAAATTATTGAAAGTGTAAAACTTACTGTGTAATAATAATTAAATTAATTGTTATTGTATGCATATGAAAATGAGTGAACTCCACGTAGTATAGTTCATGAGGATATAAAAAGCGCCCACGACTGACGTATACCTCTCTAGACTGAGCTTCTGAACTATTCCAAAACACGCAAGTATTTTATGTTAACGGTTGCAAAGAAATTTTTTTTGTATTTCGAACAGTAACATAATGGCGCCCAAATTACTAAAGCGGCCTTGGTTTAATGCGTTTTCTGACTAATTTAAATAACTGAATTTCCGGATTATATCTACATCAATTTTATTCAATGTAGAATTTAAAAAGTAGTTAAGTTGTTTTGTATAGCGCTATTAACAGAATTTGTTTTAAAGTTAAGAGATTGCAATTTGAAGAAGAAGAAAACCAAGGGCACCGGCTCTCCTCAAAAGCCGGTATCAGCGAAGGGAGGTACCTCGAACCAGACGGGTGAGGCCTCTAAAGTTGCAAAAGGTGGTTGACTCTAGGTTACCAGCCCGGGAGTTAGCGGTACCAACGCAGCACAGGGGGCTGAAACGAGAGACATTCCTCCGGCGAAAAGGCGGTACAGAAATCGCCGCTCGACATTTCGAATTCTCGAGAAGTGGGCTGCGACCCCGAGGGGCAGCTCACGGAAGAACATAGAACATCAGTAGCTAGGGCATGGAGCACTGTGGGCTGCGGAAGCTCGGAAAGGGACCAGGTGTCGAAAAGACAGCGGTCCCAGGACGAGGTGGAATTAGTCGCTAACAAGCGGGTCAAGTTGCTGACTCACACGAAGCCGAGCTCTAATTTAAGGATAAAGCTGTTCAGCGATGTCCTGAAGGAGCATCTGTTGATGCAACCCGTAATTGACGAAAGTCAAGAAGATGGGAGTATCACGGCGAAAAAATGGAGGTTGGTGTATAATGCACTCAACCTCGTCTTTTTAAAGGTCCTGGGAGAAAATCCAGGACCACCTTAATAGATGCGGGATGGTATCAAGGGCGTGTGAAGATGACCGCATGCTCGGACTCTAGATCTGTGGCTCTATAAAAAAAGACAGGCACAAAGCTTGCGGCAGTTAGCCGAGAGCAAATTCCTAGCAGGCGGAGATCACGTGTCTGGCTGCCATCCGAACCGGCTAGCCCTGACGAGGCTTTCAAATTATTCAGGCAAGTAACTCGAATCTTCCGACCTGCACAAAACGAAGAGAGTAATTGACTTCGGATTCGGCTCAATTACTCTCAACGTTTATAAAAAGGATGGGGCGGAAGCGCGTACGGGAGGTCAGGGGTACCAGCAGCATGGGGGAGAAGCTGAGGGTAGGGGAGAGTGAATCCGGCGACCTTAGTCTAGCAAGAATTCACTTGGAAGATGAGGAGGGGCACATAAGCGAAAGAGCCGGTGTACCGATAGAGGAGGATGTCGCCAGCCCGGCCAGATGGGCGGAGGGGCACTGAAAAGTCTTCTACAGAGGGTATGAGGGTTAGCGAGACGGGCGAATTTGGCGCATCCCAAAATACCAAGAAATAATATTCCTGCGGTAGCAGAAATATACCACAGAGGTAGGTAAAAGTTTAAAGGTTATGATTAAGATAACTCAAATTAACCTTCACCATTCTAAGGCTGCTTCGGCAGCTCTACTCCTCAGGCTGACTAGGTCGGGTGAGGATGTTATACTAATCCAAGAACCTTGGATTAATAACAACAGGATCTGTGGCTCAGAAGCAAGTGGTACAAAATTATATCCTCTAGTAAGTCTGGGAAGATCAGATCTTGTATTCTTGGGAAACAAATATTAATCTTTTCCTTCTCTCTCAATACAGCAATGGTGACACTAGTGCAGTTACCCAGGAAGTAGGCACTTGTAGATTCTGGCTAGCTTCAGCCTACATGGACCGGGAGAAGGAGGTTCCTCCGGATAACCTAGAGGAGCTGATCCCTGATGCAGAACAATAAAATGTAGGTGTGGCATTGGAAGTTGATGCTGATGAGTTTTTGATTATTTGATGAGTACTAACATTTTACCCTTGCCTCAAATAATATTTTTCATATGGTTAAAAATTGGAGAGTGGATAAAGAACACTCCTTTTCTGATCATCGATATTTAACCTTTAGCCTCGATATTCACCCTGCTACCTGGGAAGCCTTTAGGAACCCTAAAAGGAACAACTGGAGCAAATATGGGGATTTATTTGAGGATTTGTTGCCGTCGAGGGCTCTGGAGCCCCCGACGACCGTTGGAGAGCTGGAGGACATGGTGCCTTTCGTGCTGCCTGCACTCTGGCTAAGCCTAAGGGTAGGCAAAAACTTGTATTGTGGTCCAGGGAACTGGGAACCGATCGTAAGGCTTGTAGGACAGCCTTTAATAGAGCCAAATATACAAGGGAGGCTCAGGATTGGGACTCCTATGAGGAGAAACTCGGAATTTATAAGAAAGAATTAAGAAAGGCACAAAGAAGATCTTGGAAAATCTTCTGTGATAAAATGGAATAGGTATCCGAAAACTCCCGCCTTAGGAAGATTCTTTCCAAAAGTACAGCTACTCCCAGTTTTTTGATAAAACCGGACGGATCTTGGACAGCTTCTAGTGGAGAATCTCTGGAGCTTCTCTTCAAGACACACTTCCCAGGAAGCTTTGAAGACCTGTTGGTATGTAGCAATCATCAGGAATCACTCTCAGTGTTCACAGAGGATATCGTAACTAGGAAACGGATCCTATGGACACTGGGGGTTTTAAACCATTTAAATCGGCTGGTCCGGATCAAATTATACCAGCGGAACTTCAAAACAACTCAGTAATTATTCTTCCTTACCTGGAAGCTATATTCAAAGGGTGGTTGAAGCTGGGCTATATTCCTAGGTACTGGACGGGGGTCAATGTGGCGTTTATACCGAAAGCAGGGGAAAGCCCACATGTTTATCCTAAGGACCTAAGACCAATAACTCTATCATCCTTTCTTTTGAAAACCTTAAAAAGGCTGCTGGATGTATACATTAGAGATAAAATAGGTGCCAGGAAGTGGGCACCGTCTCAGCATGCGTACACAAAGGGTAGATCTGTGGACACTGCTCTGCCCGCCTTGGTGTGTACGATTGAGAAATCGATAAATTCGAAGGAATTCTGTTTGGTGGCCTTTCTGGATATAGAGGGCGCCTTTAATAATGTGAAAGCGGAGGCAATTAAGGAGGGATTTTATTTTTTGAGGTTCCTCTGAGAAGGTTAATCAATTATATGCTGGGAAGCAGGATTGTTAGCTCGAAGTTGGGGGACTCCATTATCAAGAGGCAAGTAACTAGGGGAACCCCGCAGGGGGCGGGGGTCTGTCCCCTCTTCTCTAGAACATAGTGGCAAACGGGTTACTACTAGAATTGGAGAAAGGGATATTGAAGTTATCGCTTACGCAGACGACGTTACTTTAGCTGTTACCGGGAAATTCCTGGGCACGATTGTAGACGTAATGCAGAATACGCTAACCATCGTTACGAAATGAGCTGGCAAATGTGGACTTGGTATTAACCCGTCCAAGACAGAGCTGGTACTCTTCACTAAGAAATACAAAATCCCTGTAGTTCTCCCTCCTACCTTAAATGGCACGAGACGTGCTTTTACTGATAGAGCTAGATACCTGGGCATTATCTTAGACAGTAAGCTTAGTTGGAGGCCTAATATGTTGGAGAGAATAAACAAAGCTACAATAGCTTTGTACTCCTGTAGGAACGCCATTGGTCATAGATGGGGTCTGAAGCCGGAGCTGGTACACTGGCTCTACACCACTGTAGTAAGACTTGTACTCATGTACGGGGTGGGTGTTTGGTGGCCAGCTCTGGACAAGGTAACTTATAAAAGTAAGATTAAGAGAGTGTAAAGAACGGCCTGTATGCTCGTTAGCGGGGCATTGTGGTCGATACCGACAAGTGCCTTAGAGGTTATGTTGCACCTTCTTCCGGTTGACATTTTCGGCAAATTGATGGCGGAAAATATGGCTTAATATCCAGGTAATCTGTGTCCCAGGTCACTCGGGCGTCATGGCGAACTGCAGGGCGGATGAACTTTTTAGGCATGGTACGACTCTCCAACTACAACCGGAAAGGGTAAGTCTGGGGAAATAGGCCTTCCTAGGCCTATCACAGCGCTGAGACAAGCACTTGGGAAGCAGACGCTATCCACAGCGGGGGAAAGGTGATCTAACACCCTCACCTCTAGAGTTGGAAGGCCAGTTTGGCCAAAGCTGGACTTGGGGCAACTAGGGCATTAATATCGCTACGCAGATGTGAATTAAGAACGGTCATAGGAATTCTCACAGAAGACTGCCTTTTTGGAGAATATGCAAGAAGGCTGCAACAACTTGCGGCCCAACCAGAAACAACACAGATCGACGAATTGGCAACGATGGCGGATCGAATGTTCGACTTAATGAACATCGGTCAACAAGCACAAAGCCACGTTCACAAAATACAACCAAACAAGAATAGAAGCTATACAAATCAAAATAGACAGTCGAAATCAATCACAAGGGCGACAATCACCATCGAACTTCTAAGCGAACAATAACAATACCAACATAAACCAACGGGGTTTATGTTGGTATCAACTCAGGTTCGGTAAAGCAACTAAAAAATGCTACAATCCATGCAACTGGCGTAATCCAACTCCAACTGCCAGCCTGGATAACGATCCGAACCTAAAAAACTAAGAAATCAGCGGGTTTCGATCAATGTATCGAGCAGCCAAATTATACCCGCTAAGTCAAACATTAAAATCTCGAGTCGTCTGCACATATATGATGAATTAACAAAATTAACTTATTTAACACTGGCGCTGACCTTTTGATTATTCTAGTAAGGCATTTCAGAAACTTATTTTCTATTAACAAACGAAACCCCGATCTAGTCTTATCGGCCGCCAATAAAACACCAATCCACACTTAGAGCACAAAATTGCTTCAGGTGGATCTCAGATTTAAACGAACCTTCACGCATGCTTTATTATAGCTGCTGTGAATCGTCCGATCATTGGCGGTGATTTTCTATGTAAATTCGAACTTCTTTTCAGACTTCTTGTGTCGACACACCGACACCAATCCATTCCAGAGTCAACATTGATTTTGGCACTCTGCTCAAACAAATTCCTTCTCTAACAGCAGAGCCAAACTACAATTTACCAGTCCGACACAACGTGGTCCACCACATTGTCCTTGCAGGCCATTTGCCTGTATCAAGACCACGTAGGCTAGATCCAATCCGTCACAAAGCTGCTTTAACTGAATTTTAGCACATGGTGGAATTACGGATTTGTCGGCAATCGGCATCTTGCATCTCGTGCCCTTTGCACATGTCAAAAAAAAACAAACATTGGAGACCACGTGGGGATTATCGGCGATTAAACTCGGTCACAACACCGGACCGATACCCTACATTTAAAATTTCTCCATGCACTTAGATGCAAAATTTTTCTCCAAAATTGATTTAATTAGAGAATATCATTGAATTCCTGTCGCACCTGAAGATGTTGACAAAATCGCAATAACCACTTCATTTGGCCTTCTCGAATTCACATTTCAGTGCTTCATGAACAAAGTTGTCCGTGATTTAGACTTCGTTTTCTTCTACATTGACGATATTCTTGTTGCTTCGCACACTGGGGAATAGCACAAACTACACTTAAAACAATTGTTCACTAAGTTAGGACAGTTTGATGTTCATATCAAGACCGCAAAATGGGTCTTTGACGCAACCACTTTTGATTTCCTTGGCCACTAGATTAAACCTGATGGTATTCTACCATCAGAAGCAATAATTAACACAATCAGAGAATTCCCAGGTCCAACTTGGTAAATTACTACAACCGATTTATACCAAAACTCGCATAAATACTCGCACCAATTCACGGTAACTTGGCAGCTTTACTTAAAAACACCAAGACAGCCAAGAACTTCTCTTGGCCCGACGTATGCCAACAAGCATTCACGTCGTTGAATTAGGACAGATAAACACTTCTGGCATACCCACTGAGCTTCGAGTCGCCCAGTTTGACTACTAGCGCATCAAACACTGACATCGGTGCAGTACTGCAACAGTACCATAGCGAGTGTTGTGAGCCCCTGGGACTCTTTTCGATAAAGCTCTCGGATGCAGAAAAGAAATATTCCGCATTTGACAGATAATTACTCGCAATTTATCTGTCTATCAAACACTTCAGATGAGATTTTACAATCTACACAGAACATAAACCCCTTACACGAGCGATTCAGTCAAAAAAGAACGTAATTCAAGGCAATCATGCCACTTGGATTATTTTACTCAATTTACCTCGGACATTCAACATGTTTGCGGACATGAGAGCGTTGTCGCTGACAGATTATCCCGCACTACCGACAGTGAAACGGCCGCAGTTGAAACGCATTTTGACTTGATCAAAATTGCAATCACTCAAAAAGTTGACCTAGAAGTTCAGAATTTACTTTCTGGTTCCGAATCTTACACTAGTTTGACTGATACTAGAACTTATTAAACTACCAGGCCTTCAAACCGTATGCGAAACATCTACTGAAACACCACGACGAACCGTCTTCGACATACTGCACAACATATCGCATTCTGGTAAGTTGATCGCTGCTTGTTACTTTTGCCCCAGTATAAACAAAGAGGTAGACAATTGGGCTCAGTCTTATTTACCTTCCCAAATAGCTAAAGTACGACGCCATTCAAAATCACCCAATGGCAATTTCGAAACTCCACCAGGTCGATTTGAACATATCCATTTAGACATAGTAGGTCCACTCCTCCATCCAATAGATAACATATTTACTTACCTCTTCTTATTGCATGACCAATATGTCTGCTGCAACCAATGCCATTCAACAACTACGTATCTCGAATCGGCGTGCCTCTTAATATAACCACTGATCAGCGAACACAATTTGAGTCCAAGCTTTTTATCGATTTAACGAAACACCTTGGCTCACATGGAATACCTCAACTGCTTACCATCCGCAGGCCAATGTCATGGTCGAACGCTTTCACCGGCAACTCAAAGCCGCACTAATGGCCAAAAGCAATACAACTTATTGGAGCTCGGAAATTCCAATAACTTTACTTGGCATCTGAGCAACAGTGAAAGAAGATCTAAAGTGCTCACCGGTAGAACTAGTTTAAAGTCAAACCATTAAACTACCCAGAGAATTCTTTGTGGAAAATCCATTATCACCTATATCAACCGCCGGCACACTCTTCAACCAACTACGGCACACAATGCAAAACCTTTTACCAAAACGTAGTCGTGAATCAAAATAAGATGACGTTTTTATTCCAAGATCGCTCATTAATTGCTATTTTATGTTCGTAAGAACAGACAAGGTTCGCACCGGGCTATCTCCTCCCTACGAAGAGGGGTTTCACATCATATTTCAATCGACCTGTTCAAACCGGCTTACGCCATACTGTGTTTCACTGATCAGAAATCCATTCATCGTACACCTAAAACTATCCGAATTTCAGCTTGAAAACCATCATTAGGAAGGAAGATTCACTTGCGGAGGAGTCCAGTAGCGATTCACTCATTAAATCGCTCATTCATTTCGTTTCTCATTAGTGAGTTTTTTTTGCCTAAACAAATATCTGGTTACTTTAGTGCAATATATATAAACTAACACATTCAGTGAATTAAATTTAGGCTGACATCTTCACATCTGCGTTTGGATCCAATAATGGTAAATTCCGATAAATGAACCATACGCGGTTGTCGAAATCCATTCCTAATCCCTATGCCAAACTTTCAAAGAATACAAACTACTTACATTTGCATGTCAATCGAACAAATGCAATAAATAAGCTAAATAAAGCCCCAAAATCAGACTGGAGACAAACTAACATTTGAGAATATCTAAGAAGAAAATATGGGCGATGACAATGGACAGCGATGGATACTAGAAATCTATCAAAGTGATTGAGATAAAATATCGAAAAAAGTAAATCTGGATTTAACATCAAATTTTCGCTATAAATAGGTTAATATAAGACGACATTTTTTATCACAATCGTTTCGGCGCGGGTTAGTCTTGTTTACATTTCATATGGAATCCGGATGACAGAAGTAAAAAGGCTTGGAAGAAATTTACTAGTTTGTCAGAAATAATTATTTATTGTATCACATTTACTCCTAATAAAGTATCAAGTGATCAAAAGGATAATACTAAAGCAATAGCTAGCATTAAACGTTCAAATCTCAATCCTTCAAGTTCTGATGGTTCGACAAATGAAAACAAAGCTACATATGATTATCAAACAGTCCAATCAAAAGAATGAAATTCCAAGCATTTCAGCCATGACAAGATACAAAAGCAAGCCATCTAAATCTCAACCAGATTATTAACCTTTCCATGAATCACTCCATTTTGATGCTGGTTATAACCGATGGTTTGAAACACACGTATCGCGATAACCACCAACCACGAAATAGAACATTTGGTTTTTGTTACTTAAACAGTTTGGTTTGGACCTAAAGAGGCTTTTATGGTTTTCTATAACGACATTCAGACAGTTTCATTATAATCCGCTACTGGATGCGGAAGTTCTTCTCATACTACGAAGAAGCATGGTTGCAAAATGCCCTGGCTTGCAAAATGCCCTGGCTGACAAAGTTATTCATACAATAAATAATTTGGTTAGGCGAGCTCTACAAGACTCATGGAAAATAACAAAATTTGAGCCTGAAATATTTTTCACTCAAAGATATGTTAGTGAAGTAGAAGCTGATTGTTTTAATGATAGATCTAATTATGAACCTTCTCAACTAAGTCAAATATTTGAATATAAACCAGTCAGACTAATGAGTCCAGGCAACGGAATAAGAATTATTCTTTATTGATCTGGTGGAACTGCCATGATATAGGAGATAGTTAATTCGACTGTCATAAGCCAGTCACAAAAATCTTTTGTTTCGGATGCGGAATGCCGGATATTCTAAAACCGAACTGTTTTACATGTCAGTGCAAATGACCCACCGAGATTACAGAGTACTGGGAATACCTTTCGAAGAAAATTCAAACCCAGAAGAGCTACAGTGGAAGCGCACGACAAATTCTTAAGATTTTAGGTCAACTAGTAGTACGAAACCTAACCCTGATTTATCTGGAACTCAAAGTACATTTTCTTCTATTATGTCCAAGTCTGAATTTCCCATCTCAAAAAAATAAAATCGAAATTTTCATCGGGCAAGAGAGTACTGGAGCAACCACGTTTATCACGGATGAGCTAGAAAAGCGACTTTATGCCGACAAAATTATTCCGTGCTCAGCGTGAAAAGATTCGGGCATTCGTGGAGGGTTGAATTGAAAACATTGAACTGGTCGATTAGCGTGGTGGAGCTTAAAGCTTCAGTCCTTTAATTTCTCTGTTGAGCATCGGAAAGGGTCACAAAATATTGTTCTAAATTATAGGTAAGGTAAAATCACAGATCTACCGACTTAGAAATTATACGTTCCAGCCTAGCTTAAACCTTATCTTATCAGCCAATCGCATTACCCTTTTGCTGCACACCGAGGAATGTTCAAGATGCTCGAAAAGTTGCAACGCTTGTATTACTGGCCTAGCATGGCACACGACGTGCTATCCTACATTAATCAGTTAGTGTTTGCAAGCAGACCAAACCATTAACAAAACAATTTCGGGTGGAACGATGCATTCAACGACTTTGTAATGATTTTCTTGGGCCCTATCCAAGGTGAAAGCTTGGGAACACAGTATTATTTATTATTCTTGGTACGTTTAGAAAATATTTATTTTTGAAACCTAGGAGGGACGCATTTACCTTAGAGGTATGTAAGGTGCTCTAGAATTAAATATTTAAATTTTATTCAGTGCCTGAGGCCATAATTTCGGACAATGGCTCTACGAGTTTATCCGAAATAAAGAGCTTACATCTGCAACGATCATCAAAATTTGAACCTGTATATTCTGGATATATTCCCCTGCGCCCGACTAGTTTTTCCCCTGATTCGGGGTGGTCAAATGACCATTCCGACAAATGGATTATCCTCGGTTTTTTTTTTTTTTTTTATTGGAAGCATATGTAAACGAGTGAACTTTAGAGAAAGTATGTAAGTGGATGTAAGTCGAAGGCAAATCCAACATTCCTTTTTTTCATTTAATATTAGGTCGGGTGGCTTAGAACAGCGCCGACGACTAACGTGTACATCTCTATGATCGGACCAAGACGATTTTTTTTGTTCTTGTTGTTTTGACCCATTCTAAAACAGGCAAGTGTTTTATGTTTACTGTTGCCACTAAAATTTTTCTTTTATTGCAAACCGTAACAATTGGCTAACACTTTGTCGCGCTAGAAAGGGAATTGCTGGCTCCTATGAACCTCTTTACCTTAAATACCGGCAACGAACTGCAAAGTGGCAGTCCGATTTTGGGCCTCCAAAGCACAACGAGCATTTTCAGGTTTTGCCTAGAGCTCTGCTTTCACATAACAAAGTTTGAGCAGCCCTTCGAACCATTTATAATCGAAACAATAACACGAGCATTCTTTTGAAGCTATTCTCGGTCAAACCAGATCGACCATTACATTAAAACAACATAAAATAATTAAATAGAACCGCCTTCTGATCTTACGCCGGACGCTTATTGGCATAGTCATAAAGTTTGAAATCTCACCTATGGTGAACAAACGCTTTTAATTAGTACCACTACTTTCACATTTCCAAAGGTATAACAGAATAATGCCCGAATCAGAAGAGTTTTTTATGATTTACTGACATAATTATTTTTGATTTAAATCTTGTATCCTTGCAATTTAACAACTTTCTTTATGGTACTATATACGATTTAATGTTATAGCCAGAGTATTTCTGTATAATATCCCGTCTCAATTTTATCCCGTTTAATTCCAAAATAGAATAAAATAAAAAAACTAACATTTAATTGCTCATCCATCACAAAAAACATAAAATTTTTTGCTAGACGATTTTAAAGCTCTATAACGATACATTAAACATAGCTAAAATCACAAACTATATCATAAGCATTCACAAACATAAAATCACATTAAAACAAACGACATCTCAAATTTTATGATCAACCATATAACGTTTGATCCCAAAAGTCTCACAGTTCTGTATGATGTTTTCAATTTAAACCGAAAAAAAACACCATCAACAAACATCATCGTAATAAAAGCATCAAAGCTTTCCATTTATATTTATACAATCCATATTCCATCTTAAACAAAAAAAAACAACAAAAAAATTCCATCCTCCATTCTTAGGTTCGGGCGCCTTTTACTATATACATTTCTATGTGCCATAATCCGTAATTTATGTGCCAATTCAAATTCAATAAAACAAAAATCTACGAGTGTATAAGAAAAACACGGCATTTCCAGTAGTACATACGTACATGGTGGTGTGTTGTGATTTTATTTTATTTCTTACAATATAGAAAAGCTTCAAAAAAGCTTAAAAAGTTATCAAAAACAAAACAGAATAACAACATCCAAAATGATGAAAGTTTCGTTGGCTTTCTGTTTATTTGTTGTATTCTGTATTTTGTGTGAGGGTATGGGTCTGTGTTTTTTATTTTTTTTGTGTAGGAATAGGAAAATTTGATGAAGCTAAATAGAAAATTTGTGTGTGTACAACAAAAAAACTGTGTGCTAGGTGTAAATTTTAACATCTTTTTGGTTGTTTTTTGTGAAACTTTCGTGTTGTGTATACGATCGAAAAGGATAATTTAAGTCGATTTTCGAAGAACTATTTTTAGATTTTTTTTTTATTAGTTCGTACGTATTATTTGAGTTCTTTATATTTATATATTTTGGAGAGATAAGACCCGCAAAACACAAACAAAATGAAGAAATAGGATTTACAAATCTTATGAATTATGTGTAATCTACCTGTTAGAAATTTTACCATTTTTTTATACCTTTTTTTTGGTTTTCTGTTTGTTTGTTGCTGTGGTTGTTGAAGAAATTATTCATGGTTCTGAAGGTATAAAAATCTTTTATGAACCGAAAATAAAGAAAACGGAAGAAAATGGTTATAATGAAGGTGTGAATTAATTCGGGCAATGGTGGCATATTTAAAGAGCGACATTTGATTAAAGTAGATGACCGATGAAGTTATAATGGCTTTGATTACGGTTGCAAAATTGAATTTTTTTTTTGTTATGCAGCAGATTTAAGATTTTGTAAAATGACAAGAACAGGTCAAGTAAATAATTACGGGAGCGCGGTAAAATGAATTCGTTTGTAGGTAAAAAGTTGTTTAGTTGCTAGGGTAACCAGATAAAACCCTTTCAAAGATAACATAATAATCTTTTGAAAATAAAACTAAATGGTCCTTCAGAATTATGCGCCCCGAATTTCAAATATACTTGAATTTGTCTCTTCACCCTGAAGAATAATTTATTCAAATATGCGTAGAGCGTTTTTGAAATTTAATTGTGTAAACCAAAATCGTTTTCTATGATCAAAATAAGTTTCGAGGTTTAAAGAAAGTTACAAAAATAACCGAATGTATTCGAAGAAATTCACGATTGCCTTTATACAAATTTGAACGTTGTTTTATTCTAAATTCAATAAATTTTATGCATGATGTATACCAATAATCGAAAAATTATAAAAATTGTACAAATTCTGTAAATAGAATATATTACACCTAAACCTGATTTTAAACGATAGAGACGTTCTGTCGACTCATCAGTTTAACCAGAGCCTTCTAGAGTATAGAGCCATAATCTTAATGACGTATGTTGGAAACTGAAATGAAATGAAGAGAGAGGAATGGTTACGCAGAGGAATCGGTCTTAAAATAGAACATATATCTGGAATTAGATATTAGGAATACTTGTCTAATTAGCGCAATTGAAGACCGACGTATCCATAGCATAACATAAAATCCCAGAAAAACAATTTTTTTTTGTTTAGTAATTAGTTGTAGTTATTAAATAATGCAATTAACTTACGTTAATTCATATTCTTGATGTAAATATTATTAAAAATTTGACATTACTTATTACCGTAAAAATAATCATAGTAGATTTCATTATGAGAAAATATTTTTATACCATTTGAAAAAAACGAAATTGCAAGATGAAAAATTATGGATTAAAGCATACTTCACACACAATAACGCATATGTATTGGTGCGTCGTTTTAGTATAAAAATAAGAATAATTTTCATGTTAGGACAGTCGATTTTGAGTATTCAAGTATTACCGATCAAAATAATAAAGTCAAAGGTGTAAATCAAAGAAGCCAAATAAATAAAATAAATTATTAAAAACAAACTCATATAAAGTTGCGGAAAGTGTTCTTTAATAGTTTAATTAAATTTATTAGTTGGAAATTGAATACAAGGTTGCTGGTTCTGGAGATTATTGTTGCGGATTCATTCCAGTAAAAAACAACGTATTCTTTAGAAGCTTTTTTAGTGGTATAACTTTTCACTGATTTCCATAGGAATCCATAGTAAAAATGGTGTTTTTTAGCTTCAAGTTTTTCAATGAAAAAAGCGGAAATATTATAAAATGTTTATATAAAAATTTTCTACATATCTTTAAGAACAATATACAAGAAGGCCATATTGATATTAAGTAAATATTAATTGCAGAAATATTAAAATTAAATTATTTCTAAAATATATTTTTTCGAACTTTCATTTTGAAAAATACATCAAAGTTGGCTTTGACAAATTTAAATAATACTTGCTAAATTTATCTTTAGTTTTACTAGTGTACGTAAGATGTCTAAATGGTTACAGAAAAATACGAAAAAAAGTTCTTTAATCCAAAAATTACCACACGTTCCTATATTTTGTGAATTTGTTTTGCTTTTCCTACAATTTTTGAACTTGAAATTTCCCCAGGTGGTAATTTTTGGTACGATTTTTCCAAATTTTCACGGCCATCACTGCCATCTATGTAATGTATATTGACTTAATGGCCAACGAATCGTAGTAAGCTTTTATATTAATTTGACCAGAATGCTGTTGTTATGAAATTTTTCTTATATTTTGGTTTAAATAATTCAATTATTACAAGAAAATGAAAACGATTTACTTCAACGACATTCATATATGTTGAAATTCAAACATTTATGAAAATACTTCAGAAATCATACTTAAGAATTTGTAAAGTTTTCATTTAAAAATATGTCTTAGGAAAAAAAATGATTTCCCATATGTTTTGTGTGTTTTACTATGAAAAGTTCCGTTTTTTCCTCGTTTCTAATTCCCTTATAAAAGCTCAGATTTTTTGATTATGGCTCTATAAAATACAGGGTGCTCTGGTTTAACTCATCAAAATTACAACGTTTAATTTCCACCAAAGTATAAAGTTTTGGTGTTTGTTGTTTTTTGTATCTATTGTGCTGACACTTAATTTGTAATAATATGCATACTATAAATGTTTTTGATTTATACTTTACATTTTTGTGCTGACATTGAAATTTTAAAATTATATATAAAGCGTAGCATTGAATAAAATAAGGCAGAATTTAAATTGACACTAACTGATTTAGTTCTAATTAATTAAAAGACCCCACCAGCAGTAACCTTTCAATTAATTAAACTTACATAAATCCGATGCACGGGATAACATTGTAAACACGTTCTCATCGTGTAAAAACGTCTTACAAAGAACTAAATCTGTACATTCAATAAATTATAGAATTTATTTACATATGTACATTCCTAATTCTGCAAATTTTATAAATTCTATTAATTCAACTATAAAAATTTATGAATTTAACATTTTCGCCCTGCTCGAATTTATCATTCTGCTTCTTCACATCATAAATTCTATAAAATTTTTATATTCTCTAAATTTTCTAAATTCTACAAACTCCATTATATTCCAAATTATAAACTTATTGATGTACAGTTTGCTACTAAAATTAAATACGAAATTTTATTTTTATTAGTTTGACGAAAATTTATGAATTTTGTTAATTTTTTAAATTTCATGATTTTCAGGTTTACGAAGAGTGTAATTTGATTAATTGTAAGTATGTTTCAAATTTTATGAATTATATAAATATTTTAAATTTTTTGGAATTTTGTTAATTTTAGAATTTAATGAATTTTACATACGTAGTTTATGAAGATTATGGATTCAATGAATTAATGAATTTTTTGAATATCTGTGGCTTCACGTTATATTGTAATCACATATGTCAAGTTAAGCCCTTTTACGTATTATTTCAAATTCAAATTCTCCGTAATAACCGTAAAAAGCGTTTACAAAAACAAGAATCATAAAAACCTTAACGAAAACCTTAACGAATTTTAGACCGATGCTTGAACATGATGCCTTGTAAATTTACATAATTAAATGAATTTGATCAACTTTGTGAATATTATGAGGTTTTACGATTTTAATTGAATTTTATGAATTAGATTAAATTTATTTGATCAATGTTGTGAATATTAGGAATTTTCTGAATTTTCAAATTTTTTATTAAATTAAACGAATTTTTCAGTTTTATGAATTTAATGAAATTGACTTGTTTTGTTAGATTTACGAATTTTCTGGATTTTATTAATTGGAGTAAATAAATGAACTTGGTCAACATGTGAATATTGATAGTTTAACAAAAATTACGAATTTTATGAATTAATTTTGTTGAATCTCAGTATTTTATGGCCAATGCGTGATTTTGTGATTTTGATAGGTTTTGTGAATATTTCGTTTTTTATAAATACAAAATTATGAATTTGACATATGTCATAATTAATTTTACAAATTTTGTAAATTTGGATAATTTAATAATTTTCATGAATTTTAGAAATTTTATGAATTAACTTAATTAAATGAATTTGATTAACTTTATGAATATTATGGAATTAGCTGATTTTGATAATTTTACGAATTTTATTAGGTTTATGATTTTAATGAATTATATGAATTAGATCAAATTACATTTTTGATTGTTGTGAATATTAAGAATTTTACGAATTAGACAAGTTTGAATAATTTCAGGAATTTTATGGATTTGAAAATAATTAATTCATTTTATAAAGTTTATAGATTATAATAATTTGCCTTAATTAATGAATATTAAAAATTTCAAGAATTTAATAAATTTTTTGAATTTTTTGTGGTTTATGAGTTTTCTGAAGTTTATTAAGGATGTTAGTGAATGTGTTAAAAACTTGTCTAAAATTAAAATGTTGACAGTAAATTTAAAATATTTTTTTATTCACCACAATAAAAATTTAACGTGACACCGTATATAAACCTACCGTATATAAATTTTGACAGATGTTGTTAAAAAAACATAACCTAATATTTCATTAATTCGGTGTTAAATGTGATTTTAAATCTTTATTTAATCCATGTGCGCCATCAACGTGTCCATTTAATTTGAACTATGCATTTAACTTTTTATAAGATATGTACACATATTTGGACAGACAGGGAAAATGGGCCAAATGTAATTGTAGGATTTCTAATATAGTCGGATGTCGGAAACATTGTGGTAGAACGAGTACGGATTTTGAGATTATTTTGAGCTTTATCATTTTAATGAATTTTGTGAATATTTCGTATTTTGTAAAGATTGTGAATTTGGCCAATTTGAATAATTTTTTGAATTTTATAAATATCTTAGTTTTTGGTTTTTTATGAGTTTTGTGAAGTTTATTAGGTTTATGAATTTATAACTTTTATTAATTTGGAGAATTTGATTAATTTTATGAAATTTATAAATTTGTGCAGTGCAAATCAGTGATTCTATCCTAAATCGCGAAAGCGTGTTGCAGCCTTAATAAACTGAAGTAGTTTGGCCAAAGCAAGGAAGACAGCTGATCATTAACAATAGGGCTAGAGTCAAATATTTGCAACCTAACTCCATTAAAAGCAGGACATGCAAAGTGAATGCAGTCATCATCGTCTTTAAGACCATCCTCGTATGCATCATTTTGTGTACTTTAGAATAGCCGCAACTACTAAGAGTCGCGATCAATACTCTCAACTGGTTCTTACCGAGAGATAAAGCAAACCTTGTGACCCTAAAGTTGGGTCCACAAATCAAAAGTCTCGCAATGCGGCAGCTGTAAGTAGCAAGCCATTCCTATCTCAATTTACTTAGAACGCTGTTTGCATTATTAACATATTAAATGATAAGGAAGCAACTGATTCGGGACCAATATTGCCAGTCTTTAACAAATTTTGACAAAGTCAAGAGATTATCCAACGAATTCAGCACGAATACGCATGTCTGTACAGAAAACAAAAATTTTATTTGGAACAGTGAGATTCAATGCCTCAATACACAGAGCCTAAGAGCAATTTCTCCGATTCAAAACTGTGCAGTACCTACCCAGGCAGCCTGATAAATTCCGATCAAAAGTAGGACAGTACATTTCTTAACCAAAACTATTATCGGAGCGAGAGTCATCAGAAAAGGAAAATATGGACTCATACAAGTTCTCAAGAAAATTCAGTGATTTCTGCTGATCTCTCGAAGGGCGCACCACCAAATATAATCATGTGTAATCATTAAAAATGGTTCTATGGCCCACGACTGATCCAAAAATGTTTCACATCTCTATGCTCCCTAGCCGAAACGCAGCAGAACCTGCTGTGCTAAGAATGAATGAATGTGACTGTGAAAAGAATAAAATTGATTCCATGCCGAGAAACTTTGGTTGAAACCATTAATAGGGGCCATCATATCGTTGGACATCATAACAAGGAAGCATAAGATAACATCAGTAGAACCAACCATTTAAAGATAAAAGACAGCATTTTGGGAGCTAGACCCCAGGTTTTCCCAAAGGCTCGTCTACACTGCTAAAAGATAGCAGTGATTTCTTGAACGTTATACTGCAGGAGAGTTTACTTTCCAACAAGACACCTAGATGGTTAACGTAGTCGGATTCCTGTTAATCCGCCTCCCCCCAAAAAAAAGAGAACAGTTAGACCACCAATATATCGTACCTAGTAAATCCAATCAAATCAGTTTTAGAAGGTTTGATGTGTAAATCCTGTCCCCAACACCTCGCCCCTCCAATATACGTTAAGCGTTCTAGGTTACATTGGATAACACATTCAGGTCAGGTGGCGATTAGTAATTGATGAAAACGATGTACTATAAAAGGCTCCCGCAATGTCGAGGGAAGTACCTACAAGAAACTCCTTAGTATTGAGGGATTTTCCGATCCTAGATCAGAGTCATTTCACAGGACTTACCTACTCTGTAAGCATGTTACATGTACCTGAATGGGGAATTAAATAAATATTTTTCTTTAATAAATCTGTCGATAATCCTCTCTAATGATTAATTTGATAAATTTCATGATTTTTAGCCCTTTGAGTTTGAAGTTTATTAATTAATTTGATGAACGTTACAAATGTTTACTATTAATTTGATAAGTTTAATACATTTTACTAATTTAACGTACATATGCATTTATGAATTTTATTATCATTCCGAATTTTACGAATTTTGTTTATTTAATGAGGTTTATGAGCTCAGTGATTCCGATCCGAATGGATTGGATATTTTCGAATTTGATCAATTTTGTTAATTGGATAAATTTATGAATTTTTGAATTTTGATGAATTTTACATGTTTTCATGATGTTTTTGTTTTGATGGATTAGAATAAATGTATTTGAGTTTGAGTTTGATAACTTTTACGAATTTTACGTCTGTTATGAATTTTATATTTTATCAACCTTCTTAGAATGAAAATTTTATGAAAATTTAAATTTTAAAGAATTTAATAAATGTATTTAATCAATTTTATAAATATTCCGAAATTTTAAAATATTACGAATTTTCTGAATTTCAAAAATTTCACTAGTATTTTATGAAGTAGTTTTTAAATTCAATTAGTTTGGTTTGTTTTATAAATATGTATTACAAATTTTATGACCCTTAGAAATATTTTGAATTTTATGAACTTGAAAAATTTATTGAATTATTTATTGTTCGAATTTTACTTTTGTTATGAAATTTGTTGATTTGTAATATTTTGGGAATTATATAAATTTGATGAATTTTATTTAATTTATGAAGTTTATGATTTTAGTGATTTATGAATTTAATTAACTTTGTTAAAATTACGAGTATTATGAATTTGGTTAACTGGGTAAACTTTTTGAATTTGTTCAAATCATAAATCTCATAAAATACGTCAATTTTATGAGATTTATGATTTGAATAAATTTATGAATTTGACTTATTTGAAATATTTTACGAATTTTATCAATTTTGTTAATTTGATGAATTTCATTAATTTATTGAGTAGTTTACGAATTTAATTAATTAAATGAAATTGTTCATTTTATGAATATCACAAATTTTATCAATCTAACAGTTGGCATATTTATAATTTTATGAATTTGTTGAATTTTTTAAATTTTACAAATTTTACTTATTAAATTTTAGTTCGTTTTACGAAGCTTATGGATATATTGATATTTATTTATTGGTTTAATTAAATGGATTTGATCAACTTTATGAATATTACAAATTTTAGAAATTCTTCCTATTTAGGAATTTGATGAATTTTTTCTACTTGAATGAATTTGATTAATTAAATAAATTGGTTTAATTTTACGAATCCATATTATATAGTTTATAAATATTTTGAGTTTTATGAATTTTATGAATTTTGTGAAATGATGAATTTAGGGATATAATGCATTCAAATAATTTGTAAACTTTATGAAACAAATTAATTTGATAAATTTTACGTTTTTAATGAATTATATAGATGATGTTTTACTTATGTTTGTAACGTTTATAATTCTAATGAATTAATTTGATGTATGTATTTTGTATCCTGACGAAATCGTCAGGAAAATTAATTCTAAAAACCATTTAGTTTGAGTCTTTTAAATAATTATTGTTACGTGCTACGCTTCAAAGGCGAATAAACGCGCACAAAGCATATCGTTGTAATATAGTTTATCGAACATTGGACAGCGAATATCTGACGGATACAATTCGTCGTAAGAATATACGGTTTCTGATCGTTTGGTTAAAGATGTTTCTTGCCACTAATCTGTTTCATTTTAAAAGATAAGCGGCACCTTATCGCAATCGTTTCATAACCAGTCAAACCAGTCAGTATTTGACAGTATCACGATTTTTAGAGTTTATGCCTTTTTCCGTAGTTTAATAATTATAACTGAAGAGATTTCTGTTTTTCACTTTCTTTTTAATATGAAAAATTTGTATTGGATCTGTATATGAGGTAAAAGGTTGTGTATGTGTTTTTTAAAAGTAGAAAATAATTACAACAATCGATTTACGTCCAATTCAAAACAATACTCAAGTGGTATCTTGCACTGCTCTCAGTGTTTGTTTAGTTGACGGAACCGGTCCTCCGCATATAAATCGACTTTAAAACAAAATAAACATTCGATCACATCAAAAATTCAACCATTTCGTTATCAAAACTCATTTAATACAGCATCTTTACGTTTATGTGTTTTACAAAATTTTTGTTCATCATTTTGTATTTTTCTATATCTTAACCGTTATAAGACGACTGCAAAAACCTCTTATCATAAATACCAATTTCATTTCATTTTTTTATTTTTATTTTTTGGTTATATTTGCGCCAAAATCTGATTACGATTTACCAAACTCATTACTTTTATTATCTTGACTACAAAAAAAAAAAAAAAAATTGTTTTCTCTCTTTTGCGGCTTGGTTATTAAAAGGTCAAGTCTGTATCTTTCTTTACAACTCGTATATATTTATACAAGAAAAGAACATAACCGAAGAAGACGATGAGTATGTGTACGAGTATATATACCATTCATAAGATAGATAGATAGGAGAAGTCAAGGCGAGAAATAAGAACGAAACTAAAACAAAAAGCACAACGAAGGAAGATAACTATGTGGGGTACGTAAACGAAGAATATTGAGTTTTATGTCTTATATAGTTTAATGTGTTGTAAGGAGCCAAGATAAGAAGAGAAACGGAAAATCAATTTTATATTTTCTACTACTGTATACTTTTTCTATACTTTAACCCTTGTTGACTTGGAATTAGCGAAATATTTGGCGCTAGTGGCGATATAAAATATAATCACATAGTCCCCTGTAGCAATGGGTTAATAAACATAAATTTTATAAATTTTTTAAAATTTTATCTAAAAAGCACACAAACTTTTTTTTTTTTATATATACAAATATAATATTTGCATAAAAATTAAAAATAATAAGGCGAACAGAAAATACGAGAAGCTCATTTTATTTCCCACTTTACAAGAGCTTTTATTTTATATATTTTCAGAGGATTATTTAATTATAGATGTTAGAAAATTTTTTTTGTTCGGTGTCTTCGTCGACATCTCCTTTTATATGTACAAAATATTAATGCTCTTTTAATAACACGAAAGTTGTCTTGGAACATATAAAACTTTAAAAGAAATTTGTAGGTTATGAAAACGTTTTATGACTTGCAGACATTAGTGCGGTGAGACCAATGCAAGAAAGTAGTTTTCTTGGATTTTTTTTTAATTGACTTATATAAAGCAGTGATTTAATTTAATTTGTAGCGAGATTTTATATTACATAACATTTCTTGGATTAACCATAAATAACGGTCTTAGCAGGCATATTTTAATATGTATAAAAGAGGTGTCCTCTGGAATAAATTTTTCGTGTTAACCGTAAACTATGTCAGCAATAAAAGTATGAAAAATAACCAATATTGACTTTGGATAAATTTTGTTAAATGGAAGGTTCAGAAATTTGGATATTTGCTAGATTACTGATATCCTTCTAAGACACCGAATGTATTAGTGAAAATAACATTAATTTAGACATTGTTCTCTTAGTTCCAAGAATTTTACATAGACTAGCAGTAACATTTTTTTATATAATTTCTACATTAAGTACTTGCCACGCCGGGGCTGCGCGGTTAACTCAGAGAACAACCCCATTTACGAAAACCGAAAAATTTACAATACCAATTATTTCGCTTAAATTATTGGGCTAACTTCTTTAATTTTCGAATCAGAACTATTAAATAAAAAAAAAATTGATGTGTAAACGTTTCGGAATCCTAACCAAAACCTATCTTGAAATCCCATTGCCATCAACTAACCAGAATTTCTGCATGACCAGCACGACAAATTAAAGAAGGCGACAAGAGATTTGATCAATAGAAATGAAGCAGGGCTAACTTTCACCGAAAAAATGCAAGATTATACAAAGCTTTGACGACTCTGGATAATGAATTTGGAATTTTTGTTATTTTTACGCTTAATAATTCAAAATTGATGGATTAATTACAAAAACACACAGGACCGGCATAGATGCAAAAATGGTCTATAGCCATACCACATAAAATTTTCCTCAAACTCTATTCATCGAACTATGCAGACCTTATAACGATGCGTTGAGTACATCTGACGACCATCTCATTGAGATCCATATAACGTTACTTACAGGAGGAGCTCCTAAAAATCTTCATCTAATTTGCGCTAAATGGAGTAGTTGTGTGAAGTAAGGGGTGTAGTTTCTTCCTCCTCTCCATCTTCACAACTTCTACGGTAATTATTCGAAAAGGTTCCTATGTAATGGTTGGCTTGAGCTTTCCGGCGCCACATGGCATACTGCTGACTGCATATTAAATATAACGTCGGAGGCTATTTATTATTGTACAAAAACTGTGCGCACGCTTTTTAAAATGATTTTTCAAGTGTCATAACACGTAAGAGCTTAGCTTAAAGAACCCATTGGGGTTCGAATACTATGACGTTTTACATCACTTGAAATAAATATTGCTGTGCTCCAAAGTTTACTTAAAATCCCGTATATTTTACATCACAAATTATTTACATGCACAAACCAGTTCACTTTATTTTCTATGAACAAACCCAAGTTTTTAACTTGGTCATAAAAATCGATCCTTTGATTATCAATTACCAGATGAATGGACGTTATAATTACTTGCTTTTTATTCGAAAGGATAATAGCTTGAGATTTACTGGGGTTAATTTGGAGTTTATTTACGATTGACCAATCAAATATTGTGGGTAAGGTAATATTCAGATTATGTGCTATATTACCAACAGCTTATTTCATTTATGCAAAGAGAGAACAACATTGACCCCAAAAATGAACCTTGAGGAACTCCAGAAGTAATACAGATAGTTTCACTAAAATTTTCATAATATTTTACTGATTGCTGTCTTAAATGCAAATAAGAAAAGACGCATTCAGAAAAGTTATACTCTTTACATGGCTTCATCACTAAGGTTGTAAAGAACTATAATATCAAATTTACCATCTTCTTTATTAGTAGTAATGTCATCTACAACTATTAAAAGTGCTGTAGTAGTGCTATGATTCGCCCGAAAACCAGATTGATATTTGTTTCATAAGTTTGGATAAGACTGGTAAAATGCTAATTGGACGAGAAGCGTTCACAGTATAACTGGTGCACGTGTTTTAGGAATAGGTGTAATTACGGCTATTTTCCACGTATCTGGAAAAACAGATTTTTGGATGGGTTACATGGGGCAAAATTATTAGCATTAAAAGTTTAATATAAATAAGTGGTATGCCATCAGCACCAGCCGTGCCGGATTTAATTCTATCCAAATGAAGTTAAACTTCATCATAAGAAACATTACGAAATTAGAAAGCATTTTCAGATCTATATTGCAGCTTATCCAAATTCAGCGAACTTATTACATCTGGAGTTATATTAGATTTCGAGTCAGCACAAGGAGAATGAATGTAAGCTCAAACATTTTTTTAGAATAATTTACATGGGATGTTTTTTGCTAAAACGATCATTGAAAATTTGGCGTTTATTTCTAACTTTGATATATTCTGACCGATTGAATTCAGTTTTATTTCATTTTAAGTGCTCGTAAAAAAAATCGCGAAAATTTCGGTACCTTAGTATTGAAGTACTTTCGAAGCTGTGCAAAAATGTTAAGTAAATCCAACAAAAAAGCATTAAAAATTAATAGTTGCTCATTAACATCGCATAACGAATAAATACTGTTCCAGTCTAAAGAGCTGGCGCAGTCATAAATAAAGCATCCCTGTCAATAATACGAAAGTTTCTAACAAAATTAAATTGCGTGTTTACCTTATAGTTCGCAGTATAAAAGGCATAGGAACCAATTCCGGGGACCGAGATTTGAGTGAAAATACCAAAATTGGCAGGATAATTAGCAAACGTTAAATCAATTAAGGTAAGTTTGCCCATGAAATTGGTGGCCTCTTTTGAAATTAAGTTAAGCCCAAAAGCAGACATTAATGATTTAAATTTTTTCACCTTTGGTTTAGTACTAAGACAATTACAATAATTAAAGTCTGAATTTAGAAATTGTATCATCCAAGATAATTTCAAGATCATTGATAAATTGATAAATTCTATTTTGGGTGGGAAATAAATCACTCATATAACTAGTTTCTTATATTGACTACCAATTTCTATGAAAATAACATCAATTTGGGAACTACTCACATTATACTATGTACCAATTTTGTATTCAATTTTTTTCTAACACAAATAGCGACACCACCTAATCGCCGACCAGCACGGTCTTTACAAAGTAAGGTAAAACCATCAAGCTAATAGCACTGGTTAAAATGTTTGGTTTTAAAGCAACTTTCAGACACAGCAATTGCATGAAAGTGAATATCTTTCATAATTAGCTAGTTTAAATTCAACGAAGTTAGCAACCCGACTAGCAGGATTTAGATGGCAAAAATTAAATGCAAAATCATTATTTACATTTCCAAAATACTTATGTTATTGATATGGAAGACCACGACCACTACTACAATGAGATGAAACCAGTGACATACAAATTTTAATAAATGATGAAGGAGAGGGTATGCTGAGTAAAACGAATTCACTCGCTTTTTGCACTGATATCCGTGGTTTGGTTTCCATAATGCACCACGCATATAATTCCGAAGATTGGCGGTTGTTTGCCGGTTCCATTCCATTTCCATTTTTTCCAAAAGCAGTTTAAAGGCTGTTCTCCTCCACGTTACGAACTCAAAAAATTCCGGTCCAATTGCGCTCGGCCCAAACACAAAGGAAACTTATGCATCACTAAAAAAAATCATTGATTTGATTAAATACAACGACCATCAGTGGAAACTTTGTGCGGATTTAAGAGTGATAGCTCTTTTCAGAGACATGCAGTTGGGTTACACTAAAAAAATGTGTTTTATATGCTTGTGGAATACACGTTTTGAAGGCGACGAACGGAACTGGGCTGTACATGAGAACATTACATTGCGACTCGACAACATCGTTGAAACCCCATTTGTGCCAATTGAAAAAAATGTTGCTACCGCTTCATATCAAGCTTGAAATAGTTAAACAAAATTTAACACCAATGAATCCATATGGAAATTCGTTCATCGAATTGCATCGCATTTTTCCACGGTTGCTGTTTGAATCTATTCGAATCTAAGTTTTGATCAAATGCAATTTCATTTCGAATCGTGTTTTTTATTACTGGAATATTTAATGGACCGGATATTCGTCGTTTGATGAACGATGATGCGTTTGAAAATGCTCTCAGCGAGCGAGAGCTTGTGGCATGGAAATACGTAAAAAAAAGTTATTAGGAATATTATCGGACTGGTGTGAAGGTTTTGGAAACTTTTATTTTGGGACAAAAATTTAAGCGCGTGTACTTTGAAGTTATTGGATATATGTTCATGTATTTAACAAAAATAAAGTCATTCAAATAAAATGGGCCTCAAATAAATCTTAACATGCATTTCCAATTTTTTCTTCAACCAACCAACGAACTAAGCACAATTTTGGAATTTGATATGGGCCGTAGGGCTCTTTAAAAAAAAGTATAAAAATTAACAAATCGACGAATTTCGCTTGAACAAGGACGGTATTCCCTTTTATACCAAACAGCACAAATCTCAGAGATTGGCTCATATAGTGTACTATATTAGATGTAAACGGCATATATAACTCGTGGGGCTCTTGCAAAACATTTTTGAAAATTAACAAATTTTTTTGCAAGAGCCATACGGCTCGTACAATATTGCAAAAAATAGTTTCAATTTCGGAATGTATACCATTTACAACCAAAATAGTCACCAAATGAGACACTTTCTGAGATTCGTGCTATTTGCTACAATAGTGAATAATGTCCTTGTTCCAAGCGAAATTCGTCGACTTGTAATTTTCTAAATGTTTTTGGCGAGAACCCTACGGCTCATATCAAAATGGTATTAAGTGATTTCAATTTCACACCTTTGCAACCAATATAGTTACTAAATGAGCCACTCTCTGAGATTCGTGCTATTTGCTATAATAGAAAATAACGTAATTGTTAAAAGCGAAATTCATCGATTTGTAATTTTCTAAATGTTTTTGGCGAGAGCCCTACAGCTCATATCAAAATGGCACTAAGTGATTTAAATTTCACACCTTAACAACCTATATTGTCACTATAAGACCAATCTCTCAGATTCGTGCTGTAATAGGGAATAACGTCCTTGTTCCAAGCGAAATTCGTCGATTTGTTAATTTTATGAATTTTTTTGTAAGAACCCTACGGCTCATATCAAAATAGTATTAAGTGATTTAAATTTCACACCTTTGCAACCAATATAGTTACTAAATGAGTCAATCTCTGAGAATCTTGCTATTTGCTATAATAGTGAATACCGTCCTTGTTCCAAGCGAAATTCGTCGATTTGTTAATTTTATGAATTTTTTTGTAAGAACCCTACGGCTCATATCAAAATGGCACTAAGTGATTTCAATTTCACACCTTAACAACCTATATTGTCACTATACGACCAATCTCTCAGATTCGTGCTGTAATAGGGAATAACGTCCTTGTTACAAGCGAAATTCGTCGATTTGTTAATTTTATGAATTTTTTTGTATGAACCCTACGGCTCATATCAAAATGGTATTAAGTGATTTAAATTTCACACCTTTGCAACCAATATAGTTACTAAATGAGTCAATCTCTGAGAATATTGCTATTTGCTATAATAGTGAATACCGTCCTTGTTCCAAGCGAAATTCGTCGATTTGTTAATTTTATAAATTTTTTTGTAAGAACCCTACGGCTCATATCAAAATGGCACTAAGTGATTCCAATTTCACACCTGTGCAACCTATATAGTCACTATATGAGCCAATCTCTGAGATTCCTGCTATTTGCTATAATAGTGATTAACATCCTTGTTCCAAACGAAATTCGTCGATTTGTTAATTTTATGAATTGTTTTGTAAGAACCCTACGGCTCATATCAAAATGGCATTAAGTGATTTCAATTTCACACCTTTGCAACCAATATACATACATAGTTACTATATGAGTCAATCTCTGAGAATATTGCTATTTGCTATAATAGTGATTACCGTCCTTGTTCCAAGCGAAATTCGTCGATTTGTTAATTTTATAAATTTTTTTGTAAGAACCCTACGGCTCATATCAAAATGGCACTAAGTGATTTCAATTTCACACCTTTGCAACCTTTATAGTCACTATATGAGCCAATCTCTGAGATTCCTGCTATTTGCTATAATAATGAATAACATCCTTGTTCCAAGCGAAATTCGTCGATTTGTTAATTTTATGAATATTTTTGTAAGAACCCTACGGCTCATATCAAAATGGCACTAAGTGATTTCAATTTCACACCTTTGCAACTAATATAGTTACTATATGAGTCAATCTCTGAGAATCTTGCTATTTGCTATAATAGTGAATACCGTCCTTGTTCCAAGCGAAATTCGTCGATTTGTTAATTTTATAAATTTTTTTGTAAGAACCCTACGGCTCATATCAAAATGGCACTAAGTGATTCCAATTTCACACCTGTGCAACCTATATAGTCACTATATGAGCAAATCTCTGAAATTCGATTCGCGTGAACTTTGTCCTAAATCTGTCCTAAAAAAAAAAAAAATAATTAGGATTTTTTTTTAGGACAAACTTCACGAATCTAAATACATAAGTGAAGTTTGTCCTAAATTTGTCCTAAAAATCGTTAATAAAAATTATTATTTACATGTATTAGTGTAAAAGCAGAAACTATCGTTATAACGAATTTCTTTAATAAGAATAATAAAAATTATTTACGAATTATACGTAATACATAAAAACGATGGAAGTAAGATATTACCTCTTATATTTTCTTTATAAATTAATGTAGCGAATAATATGAATAAATGAAATTTCGAATTTTCTTGACCAAAATGGCCTATATGCAAAGTTGGCATAGGATGTAGGCTATCCGAAACCAGTTTGCGTTTTGGAAAAAATAGGGGATTAGGGTATTTAGGACAACGATGTTTGATACTATCTCACCCAATAATTATACCAAATATTATGAAAAAATGATTTTCCCAATTTTCTTGAGAAAATCCTAAGAAGCTGACAACAAAGTGTCCTATATGCAAAGTTGGCATAGGATCTAGGCTATCCGAAACCATTTTCAGTTTTAAAAAAAATAGGGGATTAGGGTATTTAGGATAACGATGTTTGATACGATCTAACCCAATAATTATACCAAATATTATGAAAAAATGATTTTCCCAATTTTCTTGAGAAAATCCTAGGAAGCTGACACCAAAGTGACCTATATGCAAAGTTGGCATAGGATCTAGGCTATCTGAAACCAATTTCAGTTTTGAAAAAAATAGGGGATTAGGGTATTTAGGACAACGATGTTTGATACGATCTCACCCAAAAATTATACCAAATAATATAAAAAAATGATTTTCCCAATTTTCTTGAGAAAATCCTAGGAAGCTGACACCAAAGTGACCTATATGCAAAGTTGGCATAGGATCTAGGCTATCCGAAACCATTTTCAGTTTTGAAAAAAATAGGGGATTAGGGTATTTAGGATAACGATGTTTGATACTATCTCACCCAATAATTATACCAAATATTATGAAAAAATGATTTTCCAAATTTTCTTGAGAAAATCCTAGGAAGCTGACACCAAAGTGACCTACATGCAAAGTTGAAAAAGGATCTAGGCTATCCGAAACCAGTTTCAGTTTTGAAAAAAATAGGGGATTAGGGTATTGAGGACAACGATGTTTGATACGATCTCACCCAATAATTATACCAAATATTATGAAAAAATGATTTTCCCAATTTTCTTGAGAAAATCCTAGGAAGCTGACACCAAAGTGACCTATATGCAAAGTTGGCATAGGATCTAGGCTATCTGAAACCAATTTCAGTTTTGAAAAAAATAGGGGATTAGGGTATTTAGGACAACGATGTTTGATACGATCTCACCCAAAAATTATACCAAATAATATAAAAAAATGATTTTCCCAATTTTCTTGAGAAAATCCTAGGAAGCTGACACCAAAGTGACCTATATGCAAAGTTGGCATAGGATCTAGGCTATCCGAAACCATTTTCAGTTTTGAAAAAAATAGGGGATTAGGGTATTAAGGATAACGATGTTTGATACGATCTCACCCAATAATTATACCAAATATTATGAAAAAATGATTTTCCAAATTTTCTTGAGAAAATCCTAGGAAGCTGACACCAAAGTGACCTACATGCAAAGTTGAAAAAGGATCTAGGCTATCCGAAACCAGTTTCAGTTTTGAAAAAAATAGGGGATTAGGGTATTGGGGACAACGATGTTTGATACGATCTCACCCAATAATTATACCAAATATTATGAAAAAATTATTTTCCCAATTTTCTTGAGAAAATCCTAGGAAGCTGACACCAAAGTGACCTATATGCAAAGTTGGCATAGGATCTAGGCTATCTGAAACCAATTTCAGTTTTGAAAAAAATAGGGGATTAGGGTATTTAGGACAACGATGTTTGATACGATCTCACCCAATAATTATACCAAATAATATAAAAAAATGATTTTCCCAATTTTCTTGAGAAAATCCTAGGAAGCTGACACCAAAGTGACCTACATGCAAAGTTGGCATAGGATCTAGGCTATCCGAAACCAGTTTCAGTTTTGAAAAAAAATAGGGGATTAGGGTATTTAGGACAACGATGTTTGATACGATCTCACCCAATAATTATACCAAATATTATGAAAAAATGATTTTCCCAATTTTCTTGAGAAAATCCTAGGAAGCTGACACCAAAGTGACCTATATGCAAAGTTGGCATAGGATCTAGGCTATCCGAAATTATTTTCAGTTTTGATAAAAATATGGGATTAGGGTATTTAGGACAACGATGTTAGATACGATCTCACCTAATAATTATACCAAATATTATGAAAAAATGAATTTCCCGATTTCTAAAGAAAATTCTAAGAAGCTGACACCAAACTAGTCTTTATGCTAAGTTGGCATAATAGATAGGCAATCCGAAATAAGACTATGTTTTACAAAATTTGGGGATTAGATTCTTTAGGAAAACAAAGTTAATGACATTTCATATAAATTAAGGACTATAGGTAAAATTTATTTTCCAAATTTTCTTGAGAAAATCCTGGGAAGCGCGCATCAAAACGACCTTTAGACAAAAATGTCACTGGACCTAAGCTATCCAAAAAATATCTTAGTTTTGGAAAAAGTAGGGGTTCTGGGTGTTTAGGACAACAAAGTTTGATGGCATGTAAAAGCCATTTATTGAATTTCTTAAGAAAATCCTGGGAAGCGCGCATCAAAATGACCCATATACAAAATTGTCATAGGATCTAAGCTACCCGAAAAATATTCCAATTTTGGAAAAAGTAGGGGATCTGGGTGTTTAGGACAACAAAATTTGATGGCATCTCATAAAATATATCCAATATAAGTAAAAGTCATTTTCCGAATTTTCTTGAGAAAATCCTGGGAAGCGCGCATCAAAATGACCCATATACAAAATTGTCACTGGATCTAAGCTACCCGAAAAATATCCCAATTTTGAAGTAGGGGCCCTGGGTGTTTAGGACAACAAAGTTTGATGGGATCTCATAAAATATATCCAATATAAGTAAAAGTCATATTTCGAATTTTCTTGAGAAAATCCTGGGAAGCGCGCATCAAAATTACCCATATACAAAATTGTCACTGGATCTAAGCTACCCGAAAAATATCCCAATTTTGGAAAAGGTAGGGGCCTTGGGTGTTTAGGACAACAAAGTTTGATGGCATCTCATAAAATATATCCAATATAAGTAAAAGTCATTTTCCGAATTTTCTTGAGAAAATCGTGGGAAGCGCGCATCAAAATGACCCATATACAAACTTGTCACTGGATCTAAGCTACCCGAAAAATATTCCAATTTTGGAAAAAGTAGGGGCCCTGGGTGTTTAGGACAACAAAGTTTGATGGCATCTCATAAAATATATTCAATATAAGTAAAAGTCATATTTCGAATTTTCTTGAGAAAATCCTGGGAAGCGCGCATCAAAATGACCCATAAACAAACTTGTCACTGGATCTAAGCTACCCGAAAAATATTCCAATTTTGGAAAAAGTAGGGGCCCTGGGTGTTTAGGACAACAAAGTTTGATGGCATCTCATAAAATATATCCAATATAAGTAAAAGTCATTTTCCGAATTTTCTTGAGAAAATCTTGGGAAGCGCGCATCAAAATGACCCATATACAAACTTGTCACTGGATCTAAGCTATTCGAAAAATATTCCAATTTTGGAAAAAGTAGGGGCCCTGGGTGTTTAGGACAACAAAATTTGATGGCATCTCATAAAATATATCCAATATAAGTAAAAGTCATTTTTCGAATTTTCTTGAGAAAATCCTGAGAAGCGCGCATCAAAATGACCCATATACAAACTTGTCACTGGATCTAAGCTACCCGAAAAATATTCCAATTTTGGAAAAAGTAGGGGTCCTGGGTATTTAGGACAACAAAGTTTGATGGCATCTCATAAAATATATCCAATATAAGTAAAAGTCATTTTTCGAATTTTCTTGAGAAAATCCTGAGAAGCGCGCATCAAAATGACCCATATACAAACTTGTCACTGGATCTAAGCTACCCGAAAAATATTCCAATTTTGGAAAAAGTAGGGGTCCTGGGTATTTAGGACAACATAGTTTGATGGCATCTCATAAAATATATCCAATATAAGTAAAAGTCATTTTCGAATTTTCTTGAGAAAATCCTGAGAAGCGCGCATCAAAATGACCCATATACAAACTTGTCACTGGATCTAAGCTACCCGAAAAATATTCCAATTTTGGAAAAAGTAGGGGCCCTGGGTGTTTAGGACAACAAAGTTTGATGGCATCTCATAAAATATATTCAATATAAGTAAAAGTCATATTTCGAATTTTCTTGAGAAAATCCTGGGAAGCGCGCATCAAAATGACCCATAAACAAACTTGTCACTGGATCTAAGCTACCCGAAAAATATTCCAATTTTGGAAAAAGTAGGGGCCCTGGGTGTTTAGGACAACAAAGTTTGATGGCATCTCATAAAATATATCCAATATAAGTAAAAGTCATTTTCCGAATTTTCTTGAGAAAATCTTGGGAAGCGCGCATCAAAATGACCCATATACAAACTTGTCACTGGATCTAAGCTATTCGAAAAATATTCCAATTTTGGAAAATGTAGGGGCCTTGGGTGTTTAGGACAACAAAGTTTGATGGCATCTCATAAAATATATCCAATATAAGTAAAAGTCATTTTCCGAATTTTCTTGAGAAAATCGTGGGAAGCGCGCATCAAAATGACCCATATACAAACTTGTCACTGGATCTAAGCTACCCGAAAAATATTCCAATTTTGGAAAAAGTAGGGGCCCTGGGTGTTTAGGACAACAAAGTTTGATGGGATCTCATAAAATATATCCAATATAAGTAAAAGTCATATTTCGAATTTTCTTGAGAAAATCCTGGGAAGCGCGCATCAAAATTACCCATATACAAAATTGTCACTGGATCTAAGCTACCCGAAAAATATCCCAATTTTGGAAAAGGTAGGGGCCTTGGGTGTTTAGGACAACAAAGTTTGATGGCATCTCATAAAATATATCCAATATAAGTAAAAGTCATTTTCCGAATTTTCTTGAGAAAATCGTGGGAAGCGCGCATCAAAATGACCCATATACAAACTTGTCACTGGATCTAAGCTACCCGAAAAATATTCCAATTTTGGAAAAAGTAGGGGCCCTGGGTGTTTAGGACAACAAAGTTTGATGGCATCTCATAAAATATATTCAATATAAGTAAAAGTCATATTTCGAATTTTCTTGAGAAAATCCTGGGAAGCGCGCATCAAAATGACCCATAAACAAACTTGTCACTGGATCTAAGCTACCCGAAAAATATTCCAATTTTGGAAAAAGTAGGGGCCCTGGGTGTTTAGGACAACAAAGTTTGATGGCATCTCATAAAATATATCCAATATAAGTAAAAGTCATTTTCCGAATTTTCTTGAGAAAATCTTGGGAAGCGCGCATCAAAATGACCCATATACAAACTTGTCACTGGATCTAAGCTATTCGAAAAATATTCCAATTTTGGAAAAAGTAGGGGCCCTGGGTGTTTAGGACAACAAAATTTGATGGCATCTCATAAAATATATCCAATATAAGTAAAAGTCATTTTTCGAATTTTCTTGAGAAAATCCTGAGAAGCGCGCATCAAAATGACCCATATACAAACTTGTCACTGGATCTAAGCTACCCGAAAAATATCCCAATTTTGAAGTAGGGGCCCTGGGTGTTTAGGACAACAAAGTTTGATGGGATCTCATAAAATATATCCAATATAAGTAAAAGTCATATTTCGAATTTTCTTGAGAAAATCCTGGGAAGCGCGCATCAAAATTACCCATATACAAAATTGTCACTGGATCTAAGCTACCCGAAAAATATCCCAATTTTGGAAAAGGTAGGGGCCTTGGGTGTTTAGGACAACAAAGTTTGATGGCATCTCATAAAATATATCCAATATAAGTAAAAGTCATTTTCCGAATTTTCTTGAGAAAATCGTGGGAAGCGCGCATCAAAATGACCCATATACAAACTTGTCACTGGATCTAAGCTACCCGAAAAATATTCCAATTTTGGAAAAAGTAGGGGCCCTGGGTGTTTAGGACAACAAAGTTTGATGGCATCTCATAAAATATATTCAATATAAGTAAAAGTCATTTTCCGAATTTTCTTGAGAAAATCTTGGGAAGCGCGCATCAAAATGACCCATATACAAACTTGTCACTGGATCTAAGCTATTCGAAAAATATTCCAATTTTGGAAAAAGTAGGGGCCCTGGGTGTTTAGGACAACAAAATTTGATGGCATCTCATAAAATATATCCAATATAAGTAAAAGTCATTTTTCGAATTTTCTTGAGAAAATCCTGAGAAGCGCGCATCAAAATGACCCATATACAAACTTGTCACTGGATCTAAGCTACCCGAAAAATATTCCAATTTTGGAAAAAGTAGGGGTCCTGGGTATTTAGGACAACAAAGTTTGATGGCATCTCATAAAATATATCCAATATAAGTAAAAGTCATTTTTCGAATTTTCTTGAGAAAATCCTGAGAAGCGCGCATCAAAATGACCCATATACAAACTTGTCACTGGATCTAAGCTACCCGAAAAATATTCCAATTTTGGAAAAAGTAGGGGTCCTGGGTATTTAGGACAACATAGTTTGATGGCATCTCATAAAATATATCCAATATAAGTAAAAGTCATTTTTCGAATTTTCTTGAGAAAATCCTGAGAAGCGCGCATCAAAATGACCCATATACAAACTTGTCACTGGATCTAAGCTACCCGAAAAATATTCCAATTTTGGAAAAAGTAGGGGCCCTGGGTGTTTAGGACAACAAAGTTTGATGGCATCTCATAAAATATATTCAATATAAGTAAAAGTCATATTTCGAATTTTCTTGAGAAAATCCTGGGAAGCGCGCATCAAAATGACCCATAAACAAACTTGTCACTGGATCTAAGCTACCCGAAAAATATTCCAATTTTGGAAAAAGTAGGGGCCCTGGGTGTTTAGGACAACAAAGTTTGATGGCATCTCATAAAATATATCCAATATAAGTAAAAGTCATTTTCCGAATTTTCTTGAGAAAATCGTGGGAAGCGCGCATCAAAATGACCCATATACAAACTTGTCACTGGATCTAAGCTACCCGAAAAATATTCCAATTTTGGAAAAAGTAGGGGCCCTGGGTGTTTAGGACAACAAAGTTTGATGGGATCTCATAAAATATATCCAATATAAGTAAAAGTCATATTTCGAATTTTCTTGAGAAAATCCTGGGAAGCGCGCATCAAAATTACCCATATACAAAATTGTCACTGGATCTAAGCTACCCGAAAAATATCCCAATTTTGGAAAAGGTAGGGGCCTTGGGTGTTTAGGACAACAAAGTTTGATGGGATCTCATAAAATATATCCAATATAAGTAAAAGTCATTTTCCGAATTTTCTTGAGAAAATCGTGGGAAGCGCGCATCAAAATGACCCATATACAAACTTGTCACTGGATCTAAGCTACCCGAAAAATATCCCAATTTTGAAGTAGGGGCCCTGGGTGTTTAGGACAACAAAGTTTGATGGGATCTCATAAAATATATCCAATATAAGTAAAAGTCATATTTCGAATTTTCTTGAGAAAATCCTGGGAAGCGCGCATCAAAATTACCCATATACAAAATTGTCACTGGATCTAAGCTACCCGAAAAATATCCCAATTTTGGAAAAGGTAGGGGCCTTGGGTGTTTAGGACAACAAAGTTTGATGGCATCTCATAAAATATATCCAATATAAGTAAAAGTCATTTTCCGAATTTTCTTGAGAAAATCGTGGGAAGCGCGCATCAAAATGACCCATATACAAACTTGTCACTGGATCTAAGCTACCCGAAAAATATTCCAATTTTGGAAAAAGTAGGGGCCCTGGGTGTTTAGGACAACAAAGTTTGATGGCATCTCATAAAATATATTCAATATAAGTAAAAGTCATATTTCGAATTTTCTTGAGAAAATCCTGGGAAGCGCGCATCAAAATGACCCATAAACAAACTTGTCACTGGATCTAAGCTACCCGAAAAATATTCCAATTTTGGAAAAAGTAGGGGCCCTGGGTGTTTAGGACAACAAAGTTTGATGGCATCTCATAAAATATATCCAATATAAGTAAAAGTCATTTTCCGAATTTTCTTGAGAAAATCTTGGGAAGCGCGCATCAAAATGACCCATATACAAACTTGTCACTGGATCTAAGCTATTCGAAAAATATTCCAATTTTGGAAAAAGTAGGGGCCCTGGGTGTTTAGGACAACAAAATTTGATGGCATCTCATAAAATATATCCAATATAAGTAAAAGTCATTTTTCGAATTTTCTTGAGAAAATCCTGAGAAGCGCGCATCAAAATGACCCATATACAAACTTGTCACTGGATCTAAGCTACCCGAAAAATATTCCAATTTTGGAAAAAGTAGGGGTCCTGGGTATTTAGGACAACAAAGTTTGATGGCATCTCATAAAATATATCCAATATAAGTAAAAGTCATTTTTCGAATTTTCTTGAGAAAATCCTGAGAAGCGCGCATCAAAATGACCCATATACAAACTTGTCACTGGATCTAAGCTACCCGAAAAATATTCCAATTTTGGAAAAAGTAGGGGTCCTGGGTATTTAGGACAACATAGTTTGATGGCATCTCATAAAATATATCCAATATAAGTAAAAGTCATTTTTCGAATTTTCTTGAGAAAATCCTGAGAAGCGCGCATCAAAATGACCCATATACAAACTTGTCACTGGATCTAAGCTACCCGAAAAATATTCCAATTTTGGAAAAAGTAGGGGCCCTGGGTGTTTAGGACAACAAAGTTTGATGGCATCTCATAAAATATATTCAATATAAGTAAAAGTCATATTTCGAATTTTCTTGAGAAAATCCTGGGAAGCGCGCATCAAAATGACCCATAAACAAACTTGTCACTGGATCTAAGCTACCCGAAAAATATTCCAATTTTGGAAAAAGTAGGGGCCCTGGGTGTTTAGGACAACAAAGTTTGATGGCATCTCATAAAATATATCCAATATAAGTAAAAGTCATTTTCCGAATTTTCTTGAGAAAATCTTGGGAAGCGCGCATCAAAATGACCCATATACAAACTTGTCACTGGATCTAAGCTATTCGAAAAATATTCCAATTTTGGAAAAGGTAGGGGCCTTGGGTGTTTAGGACAACAAAGTTTGATGGCATCTCATAAAATATATCCAATATAAGTAAAAGTCATTTTCCGAATTTTCTTGAGAAAATCGTGGGAAGCGCGCATCAAAATGACCCATATACAAACTTGTCACTGGATCTAAGCTACCCGAAAAATATTCCAATTTTGGAAAAAGTAGGGGCCCTGGGTGTTTAGGACAACAAAGTTTGATGGCATCTCATAAAATATATTCAATATAAGTAAAAGTCATATTTCGAATTTTCTTGAGAAAATCCTGGGAAGCGCGCATCAAAATGACCCATAAACAAACTTGTCACTGGATCTAAGCTACCCGAAAAATATTCCAATTTTGGAAAAAGTAGGGGCCCTGGGTGTTTAGGACAACAAAGTTTGATGGCATCTCATAAAATATATCCAATATAAGTAAAAGTCATTTTCCGAATTTTCTTGAGAAAATCCTGGGAAGCGCGCATCAAAATGACCCATATACAAAATTGTCACTGGATCTAAGCTACCCGAAAAATATCCCAATTTTGAAGTAGGGGCCCTGGGTGTTTAGGACAACAAAGTTTGATGGGATCTCATAAAATATATCCAATATAAGTAAAAGTCATATTTCGAATTTTCTTGAGAAAATCCTGGGAAGCGCGCATCAAAATTACCCATATACAAAATTGTCACTGGATCTAAGCTACCCGAAAAATATCCCAATTTTGGAAAAGGTAGGGGCCTTGGGTGTTTAGGACAACAAAGTTTGATGGCATCTCATAAAATATATCCAATATAAGTAAAAGTCATTTTCCGAATTTTCTTGAGAAAATCGTGGGAAGCGCGCATCAAAATGACCCATATACAAACTTGTCACTGGATCTAAGCTACCCGAAAAATATTCCAATTTTGGAAAAAGTAGGGGCCCTGGGTGTTTAGGACAACAAAGTTTGATGGCATCTCATAAAATATATTCAATATAAGTAAAAGTCATATTTCGAATTTTCTTGAGAAAATCCTGGGAAGCGCGCATCAAAATGACCCATAAACAAACTTGTCACTGGATCTAAGCTACCCGAAAAATATTCCAATTTTGGAAAAAGTAGGGGCCCTGGGTGTTTAGGACAACAAAGTTTGATGGCATCTCATAAAATATATCCAATATAAGTAAAAGTCATTTTCCGAATTTTCTTGAGAAAATCTTGGGAAGCGCGCATCAAAATGACCCATATACAAACTTGTCACTGGATCTAAGCTATTCGAAAAATATTCCAATTTTGGAAAAAGTAGGGGCCCTGGGTGTTTAGGACAACAAAATTTGATGGCATCTCATAAAATATATCCAATATAAGTAAAAGTCATTTTTCGAATTTTCTTGAGAAAATCCTGAGAAGCGCGCATCAAAATGACCCATATACAAACTTGTCACTGGATCTAAGCTACCCGAAAAATATTCCAATTTTGGAAAAAGTAGGGGTCCTGGGTATTTAGGACAACAAAGTTTGATGGCATCTCATAAAATATATCCAATATAAGTAAAAGTCATTTTCCGAATTTTCTTGAGAAAATCCTGGGAAGCGCGCATCAAAATGACCCATATACAAACTTGTCACTGGATCTAAGCTACCCGAAAAATATTCCAATTTTGGAAAAAGTAGGGGCCCTGGGTGTTTAGGACAACAAAGTTTGATGGGATCTCATAAAATATATCCAATATAAGTAAAAGTCATTTTCCGAATTTTCTTGAGAAAATCTTGGGAAGCGCGCATCAAAATGACCCATATACAAACTTGTCACTGGATCTAAGCTATTCGAAAAATATTCCAATTTTGGAAAAAGTAGGGGCCCTGGGTGTTTAGGACAACAAAATTTGATGGCATCTCATAAAATATATCCAATATAAGTAAAAGTCATTTTTCGAATTTTCTTGAGAAAATCCTGAGAAGCGCGCATCAAAATGACCCATATACAAACTTGTCACTGGATCTAAGCTACCCGAAAAATATTCCAATTTTGGAAAAAGTAGGGGTCCTGGGTATTTAGGACAACAAAGTTTGATGGCATCTCATAAAATATATCCAATATAAGTAAAAGTCATTTTTCGAATTTTCTTGAGAAAATCCTGAGAAGCGCGCATCAAAATGACCCATATACAAACTTGTCACTGGATCTAAGCTACCCGAAAAATATTCCAATTTTGGAAAAAGTAGGGGTCCTGGGTATTTAGGACAACATAGTTTGATGGCATCTCATAAAATATATCCAATATAAGTAAAAGTCATTTTTCGAATTTTCTTGAGAAAATCCTGAGAAGCGCGCATCAAAATGACCCATATACAAACTTGTCACTGGATCTAAGCTACCCGAAAAATATTCCAATTTTGGAAAAAGTAGGGGCCCTGGGTGTTTAGGACAACAAAGTTTGATGGCATCTCATAAAATATATTCAATATAAGTAAAAGTCATATTTCGAATTTTCTTGAGAAAATCCTGGGAAGCGCGCATCAAAATGACCCATAAACAAACTTGTCACTGGATCTAAGCTACCCGAAAAATATTCCAATTTTGGAAAAAGTAGGGGCCCTGGGTGTTTAGGACAACAAAGTTTGATGGCATCTCATAAAATATATCCAATATAAGTAAAAGTCATTTTCCGAATTTTCTTGAGAAAATCTTGGGAAGCGCGCATCAAAATGACCCATATACAAACTTGTCACTGGATCTAAGCTATTCGAAAAATATTCCAATTTTGGAAAAGGTAGGGGCCTTGGGTGTTTAGGACAACAAAGTTTGATGGCATCTCATAAAATATATCCAATATAAGTAAAAGTCATTTTCCGAATTTTCTTGAGAAAATCGTGGGAAGCGCGCATCAAAATGACCCATATACAAACTTGTCACTGGATCTAAGCTACCCGAAAAATATTCCAATTTTGGAAAAAGTAGGGGCCCTGGGTGTTTAGGACAACAAAGTTTGATGGGATCTCATAAAATATATCCAATATAAGTAAAAGTCATATTTCGAATTTTCTTGAGAAAATCCTGGGAAGCGCGCATCAAAATTACCCATATACAAAATTGTCACTGGATCTAAGCTACCCGAAAAATATCCCAATTTTGGAAAAGGTAGGGGCCTTGGGTGTTTAGGACAACAAAGTTTGATGGCATCTCATAAAATATATCCAATATAAGTAAAAGTCATTTTCCGAATTTTCTTGAGAAAATCGTGGGAAGCGCGCATCAAAATGACCCATATACAAACTTGTCACTGGATCTAAGCTACCCGAAAAATATTCCAATTTTGGAAAAAGTAGGGGCCCTGGGTGTTTAGGACAACAAAGTTTGATGGCATCTCATAAAATATATTCAATATAAGTAAAAGTCATATTTCGAATTTTCTTGAGAAAATCCTGGGAAGCGCGCATCAAAATGACCCATAAACAAACTTGTCACTGGATCTAAGCTACCCGAAAAATATTCCAATTTTGGAAAAAGTAGGGGCCCTGGGTGTTTAGGACAACAAAGTTTGATGGCATCTCATAAAATATATCCAATATAAGTAAAAGTCATTTTCCGAATTTTCTTGAGAAAATCTTGGGAAGCGCGCATCAAAATGACCCATATACAAACTTGTCACTGGATCTAAGCTATTCGAAAAATATTCCAATTTTGGAAAAGGTAGGGGCCTTGGGTGTTTAGGACAACAAAGTTTGATGGCATCTCATAAAATATATCCAATATAAGTAAAAGTCATTTTCCGAATTTTCTTGAGAAAATCGTGGGAAGCGCGCATCAAAATGACCCATATACAAACTTGTCACTGGATCTAAGCTACCCGAAAAATATTCCAATTTTGGAAAAAGTAGGGGCCCTGGGTGTTTAGGACAACAAAGTTTGATGGCATCTCATAAAATATATTCAATATAAGTAAAAGTCATATTTCGAATTTTCTTGAGAAAATCCTGGGAAGCGCGCATCAAAATGACCCATAAACAAACTTGTCACTGGATCTAAGCTACCCGAAAAATATTCCAATTTTGGAAAAAGTAGGGGCCCTGGGTGTTTAGGACAACAAAGTTTGATGGCATCTCATAAAATATATCCAATATAAGTAAAAGTCATTTTCCGAATTTTCTTGAGAAAATCTTGGGAAGCGCGCATCAAAATGACCCATATACAAACTTGTCACTGGATCTAAGCTATTCGAAAAATATTCCAATTTTGGAAAAAGTAGGGGCCCTGGGTGTTTAGGACAACAAAATTTGATGGCATCTCATAAAATATATCCAATATAAGTAAAAGTCATTTTTCGAATTTTCTTGAGAAAATCCTGAGAAGCGCGCATCAAAATGACCCATATACAAACTTGTCACTGGATCTAAGCTACCCGAAAAATATTCCAATTTTGGAAAAAGTAGGGGTCCTGGGTATTTAGGACAACAAAGTTTGATGGCATCTCATAAAATATATTCAATATAAGTAAAAGTCATATTTCGAATTTTCTTGAGAAAATCCTGGGAAGCGCGCATCAAAATGACCCATAAACAAACTTGTCACTGGATCTAAGCTACCCGAAAAATATTCCAATTTTGGAAAAAGTAGGGGCCCTGGGTGTTTAGGACAACAAAGTTTGATGGCATCTCATAAAATATATCCAATATAAGTAAAAGTCATTTTCCGAATTTTCTTGAGAAAATCTTGGGAAGCGCGCATCAAAATGACCCATATACAAACTTGTCACTGGATCTAAGCTATTCGAAAAATATTCCAATTTTGGAAAAGGTAGGGGCCTTGGGTGTTTAGGACAACAAAGTTTGATGGCATCTCATAAAATATATCCAATATAAGTAAAAGTCATTTTCCGAATTTTCTTGAGAAAATCGTGGGAAGCGCGCATCAAAATGACCCATATACAAACTTGTCACTGGATCTAAGCTACCCGAAAAATATTCCAATTTTGGAAAAAGTAGGGGCCCTGGGTGTTTAGGACAACAAAGTTTGATGGGATCTCATAAAATATATCCAATATAAGTAAAAGTCATATTTCGAATTTTCTTGAGAAAATCCTGGGAAGCGCGCATCAAAATTACCCATATACAAAATTGTCACTGGATCTAAGCTACCCGAAAAATATCCCAATTTTGGAAAAGGTAGGGGCCTTGGGTGTTTAGGACAACAAAGTTTGATGGCATCTCATAAAATATATCCAATATAAGTAAAAGTCATTTTCCGAATTTTCTTGAGAAAATCGTGGGAAGCGCGCATCAAAATGACCCATATACAAACTTGTCACTGGATCTAAGCTACCCGAAAAATATTCCAATTTTGGAAAAAGTAGGGGCCCTGGGTGTTTAGGACAACAAAGTTTGATGGCATCTCATAAAATATATTCAATATAAGTAAAAGTCATATTTCGAATTTTCTTGAGAAAATCCTGGGAAGCGCGCATCAAAATGACCCATATACAAACTTGTCACTGGATCTAAGCTATTCGAAAAATATTCCAATTTTGGAAAAAGTAGGGGCCCTGGGTGTTTAGGACAACAAAATTTGATGGCATCTCATAAAATATATCCAATATAAGTAAAAGTCATTTTTCGAATTTTCTTGAGAAAATCCTGAGAAGCGCGCATCAAAATGACCCATATACAAACTTGTCACTGGATCTAAGCTACCCGAAAAATATTCCAATTTTGGAAAAAGTAGGGGCCCTGGGTGTTTAGGACAACAAAGTTTGATGGCATCTCATAAAATATATCCAATATAAGTAAAAGTCATTTTCCGAATTTTCTTGAGAAAATCCTGGGAAGCGCGCATCAAAATGACCCATATACAAACTTGTCACTGGATCTAAGCTACCCGAAAAATATTCCAATTTTGGAAAAAGTAGGGGCCCTGGGTGTTTAGGACAACATAGTTTGATGGCATCTCATAAAATATATCCAATATAAGTAAAAGTCATTTTTCGAATTTTCTTGAGAAAATCCTGAGAAGCGCGCATCAAAATGACCCATATACAAACTTGTCACTGGATCTAAGCTACCCGAAAAATATTCCAATTTTGGAAAAAGTAGGGGTCCTGGGTGTTTAGGACAACAAAGTTTGATGGCATCTCATAAAATATATTCAATATAAGTAAAAGTCATATTTCGAATTTTCTTGAGAAAATCCTGGGAAGCGCGCATCAAAATGACCCATAAACAAACTTGTCACTGGATCTAAGCTACCCGAAAAATATTCCAATTTTGGAAAAAGTAGGGGCCCTGGGTGTTTAGGACAACATAGTTTGATGGCATCTCATAAAATATATCCAATATAAGTAAAAGTCATTTTCCGAATTTTCTTGAGAAAATCCTGGGAAGCGCGCATCAAAATGACCCATATACAAACTTGTCACTGGATCTAAGCTACCCGAAAAATATTCCAATTTTGGAAAAAGTAGGGGCCCTGGGTGTTTAGGACAACAAAGTTTGATGGCATCTCATAAAATATATCCAATATAAGTAAAAGTTATTTTTCGAATTTTCTTGAGAAAATCCTGGGAAGCGCGCATCAAAATGACCCATATACAAAATTGTCACTGGATCTAAGCTACCCGAAAAATATTCCAATTTTGGAAAAGTAGGGGTCCTGGGTGTTTAGGACAACAAAGTTTGATGGCATCTCATAAAATATATCCAATATAAGTAAAAGTCATTTTTCGAATTTTCTTGAGAAAATCCTGGGAAGCGCGCATCAAAATGACCCATATACAAAATTGTCACTGGATCTAAGCTACCCGAAAAATATTCCAATTTTGGAAAAAGTAGGGGCCCTGGGTGTTTAGGACAACAAAGTTTGATGGCATCTCATAAAATATATCCAATATAAGTAAAAGTCATTTTCCGAATTTTCTTGAGAAAATCCTGGGAAGCGCGCATCAAAATGACCCATATACAAAATTGTCACTGGATCTAAGCTACCCGAAAAATATTACTATTTTGGAAAAAGTAGGGGCCCTGGGTGTTTAGGACAACAAAGTTTGATGGCATCTCATAAAATATATCCAATATAAGTAAAAGTCATTTTCCGAATTTTCTTGAGAAAATCCTGGGAAGCGCGCATCAAAATTACCCATATACAAAATTGTCACTGGATCTAAGCTACCCGAAAAATATCCCAATTTTGGAAAAGGTAGGGGCCTTGGGTGTTTAGGACAACAAAGTTTGATGGCATCTCATAAAATATATCCAATATAAGTAAAAGTCATTTTCCGAATTTTCTTGAGAAAATCTTGGGAAGCGCGCATCAAAATGACCCATATACAAACTTGTCACTGGATCTAAGCTATTCGAAAAATATTCCAATTTTGGAAAAAGTAGGGGCCCTGGGTGTTTAGGACAACAAAATTTGATGGCATCTCATAAAATATATCCAATATAAGTAAAAGTCATTTTTCGAATTTTCTTGAGAAAATCCTGAGAAGCGCGCATCAAAATGACCCATATACAAACTTGTCACTGGATCTAAGCTACCCGAAAAATATTCCAATTTTGGAAAAAGTAGGGGTCCTGGGTATTTAGGACAACAAAGTTTGATGGCATCTCATAAAATATATCCAATATAAGTAAAAGTCATTTTTCGAATTTTCTTGAGAAAATCCTGAGAAGCGCGCATCAAAATGACCCATATACAAACTTGTCACTGGATCTAAGCTACCCGAAAAATATTCCAATTTTGGAAAAAGTAGGGGTCCTGGGTATTTAGGACAACATAGTTTGATGGCATCTCATAAAATATATCCAATATAAGTAAAAGTCATTTTTCGAATTTTCTTGAGAAAATCCTGAGAAGCGCGCATCAAAATGACCCATATACAAACTTGTCACTGGATCTAAGCTACCCGAAAAATATTCCAATTTTGGAAAAAGTAGGGGCCCTGGGTGTTTAGGACAACAAAGTTTGATGGCATCTCATAAAATATATTCAATATAAGTAAAAGTCATATTTCGAATTTTCTTGAGAAAATCCTGGGAAGCGCGCATCAAAATGACCCATAAACAAACTTGTCACTGGATCTAAGCTACCCGAAAAATATTCCAATTTTGGAAAAAGTAGGGGCCCTGGGTGTTTAGGACAACAAAGTTTGATGGCATCTCATAAAATATATCCAATATAAGTAAAAGTCATTTTCCGAATTTTCTTGAGAAAATCTTGGGAAGCGCGCATCAAAATGACCCATATACAAACTTGTCACTGGATCTAAGCTATTCGAAAAATATTCCAATTTTGGAAAAGGTAGGGGCCTTGGGTGTTTAGGACAACAAAGTTTGATGGCATCTCATAAAATATATCCAATATAAGTAAAAGTCATTTTCCGAATTTTCTTGAGAAAATCGTGGGAAGCGCGCATCAAAATGACCCATATACAAACTTGTCACTGGATCTAAGCTACCCGAAAAATATTCCAATTTTGGAAAAAGTAGGGGCCCTGGGTGTTTAGGACAACAAAGTTTGATGGGATCTCATAAAATATATCCAATATAAGTAAAAGTCATATTTCGAATTTTCTTGAGAAAATCCTGGGAAGCGCGCATCAAAATTACCCATATACAAAATTGTCACTAGATCTAAGCTACCCGAAAAATATCCCAATTTTGGAAAAGGTAGGGGCCTTGGGTGTTTAGGACAACAAAGTTTGATGGCATCTCATAAAATATATCCAATATAAGTAAAAGTCATTTTCCGAATTTTCTTGAGAAAATCTTGGGAAGCGCGCATCAAAATGACCCATATACAAACTTGTCACTGGATCTAAGCTATTCGAAAAATATTCCAATTTTGGAAAAGGTAGGGGCCTTGGGTGTTTAGGACAACAAAGTTTGATGGCATCTCATAAAATATATCCAATATAAGTAAAAGTCATTTTCCGAATTTTCTTGAGAAAATCGTGGGAAGCGCGCATCAAAATGACCCATATACAAACTTGTCACTGGATCTAAGCTACCCGAAAAATATTCCAATTTTGGAAAAAGTAGGGGCCCTGGGTGTTTAGGACAACAAAGTTTGATGGCATCTCATAAAATATATTCAATATAAGTAAAAGTCATATTTCGAATTTTCTTGAGAAAATCCTGGGAAGCGCGCATCAAAATGACCCATATACAAACTTGTCACTGGATCTAAGCTACCCGAAAAATATTCCAATTTTGGAAAAAGTAGGGGCCCTGGGTGTTTAGGACAACAAAGTTTGATGGCATCTCATAAAATATATCCAATATAAGTAAAAGTCATTTTCCGAATTTTCTTGAGAAAATCTTGGGAAGCGCGCATCAAAATGACCCATATACAAACTTGTCACTGGATCTAAGCTATTCGAAAAATATTCCAATTTTGGAAAAGGTAGGGGCCTTGGGTGTTTAGGACAACAAAGTTTGATGGCATCTCATAAAATATATCCAATATAAGTAAAAGTCATTTTCCGAATTTTCTTGAGAAAATCGTGGGAAGCGCGCATCAAAATGACCCATATACAAACTTGTCACTGGATCTAAGCTACCCGAAAAATATTCCAATTTTGGAAAAAGTAGGGGCCCTGGGTGTTTAGGACAACAAAGTTTGATGGCATCTCATAAAATATATTCAATATAAGTAAAAGTCATATTTCGAATTTTCTTGAGAAAATCCTGGGAAGCGCGCATCAAAATGACCCATAAACAAACTTGTCACTGGATCTAAGCTACCCGAAAAATATTCCAATTTTGGAAAAAGTAGGGGCCCTGGGTGTTTAGGACAACAAAGTTTGATGGCATCTCATAAAATATATCCAATATAAGTAAAAGTCATTTTCCGAATTTTCTTGAGAAAATCTTGGGAAGCGCGCATCAAAATGACCCATATACAAACTTGTCACTGGATCTAAGCTATTCGAAAAATATTCCAATTTTGGAAAAAGTAGGGGCCCTGGGTGTTTAGGACAACAAAATTTGATGGCATCTCATAAAATATATCCAATATAAGTAAAAGTCATTTTTCGAATTTTCTTGAGAAAATCCTGAGAAGCGCGCATCAAAATGACCCATATACAAACTTGTCACTGGATCTAAGCTACCCGAAAAATATTCCAATTTTGGAAAAAGTAGGGGTCCTGGGTATTTAGGACAACAAAGTTTGATGGCATCTCATAAAATATATTCAATATAAGTAAAAGTCATATTTCGAATTTTCTTGAGAAAATCCTGGGAAGCGCGCATCAAAATGACCCATAAACAAACTTGTCACTGGATCTAAGCTACCCGAAAAATATTCCAATTTTGGAAAAAGTAGGGGCCCTGGGTGTTTAGGACAACAAAGTTTGATGGCATCTCATAAAATATATCCAATATAAGTAAAAGTCATTTTCCGAATTTTCTTGAGAAAATCTTGGGAAGCGCGCATCAAAATGACCCATATACAAACTTGTCACTGGATCTAAGCTATTCGAAAAATATTCCAATTTTGGAAAAGGTAGGGGCCTTGGGTGTTTAGGACAACAAAGTTTGATGGCATCTCATAAAATATATCCAATATAAGTAAAAGTCATTTTCCGAATTTTCTTGAGAAAATCGTGGGAAGCGCGCATCAAAATGACCCATATACAAACTTGTCACTGGATCTAAGCTACCCGAAAAATATTCCAATTTTGGAAAAAGTAGGGGCCCTGGGTGTTTAGGACAACAAAGTTTGATGGGATCTCATAAAATATATCCAATATAAGTAAAAGTCATATTTCGAATTTTCTTGAGAAAATCCTGGGAAGCGCGCATCAAAATTACCCATATACAAAATTGTCACTGGATCTAAGCTACCCGAAAAATATCCCAATTTTGGAAAAGGTAGGGGCCTTGGGTGTTTAGGACAACAAAGTTTGATGGCATCTCATAAAATATATCCAATATAAGTAAAAGTCATTTTCCGAATTTTCTTGAGAAAATCGTGGGAAGCGCGCATCAAAATGACCCATATACAAACTTGTCACTGGATCTAAGCTACCCGAAAAATATTCCAATTTTGGAAAAAGTAGGGGCCCTGGGTGTTTAGGACAACAAAGTTTGATGGCATCTCATAAAATATATTCAATATAAGTAAAAGTCATATTTCGAATTTTCTTGAGAAAATCCTGGGAAGCGCGCATCAAAATGACCCATATACAAACTTGTCACTGGATCTAAGCTATTCGAAAAATATTCCAATTTTGGAAAAAGTAGGGGCCCTGGGTGTTTAGGACAACAAAATTTGATGGCATCTCATAAAATATATCCAATATAAGTAAAAGTCATTTTTCGAATTTTCTTGAGAAAATCCTGAGAAGCGCGCATCAAAATGACCCATATACAAACTTGTCACTGGATCTAAGCTACCCGAAAAATATTCCAATTTTGGAAAAAGTAGGGGCCCTGGGTGTTTAGGACAACAAAGTTTGATGGCATCTCATAAAATATATCCAATATAAGTAAAAGTCATTTTCCGAATTTTCTTGAGAAAATCCTGGGAAGCGCGCATCAAAATGACCCATATACAAACTTGTCACTGGATCTAAGCTACCCGAAAAATATTCCAATTTTGGAAAAAGTAGGGGCCCTGGGTGTTTAGGACAACATAGTTTGATGGCATCTCATAAAATATATCCAATATAAGTAAAAGTCATTTTTCGAATTTTCTTGAGAAAATCCTGAGAAGCGCGCATCAAAATGACCCATATACAAACTTGTCACTGGATCTAAGCTACCCGAAAAATATTCCAATTTTGGAAAAAGTAGGGGTCCTGGGTGTTTAGGACAACAAAGTTTGATGGCATCTCATAAAATATATTCAATATAAGTAAAAGTCATATTTCGAATTTTCTTGAGAAAATCCTGGGAAGCGCGCATCAAAATGACCCATAAACAAACTTGTCACTGGATCTAAGCTACCCGAAAAATATTCCAATTTTGGAAAAAGTAGGGGCCCTGGGTGTTTAGGACAACATAGTTTGATGGCATCTCATAAAATATATCCAATATAAGTAAAAGTCATTTTCCGAATTTTCTTGAGAAAATCCTGGGAAGCGCGCATCAAAATGACCCATATACAAACTTGTCACTGGATCTAAGCTACCCGAAAAATATTCCAATTTTGGAAAAAGTAGGGGCCCTGGGTGTTTAGGACAACAAAGTTTGATGGCATCTCATAAAATATATCCAATATAAGTAAAAGTTATTTTTCGAATTTTCTTGAGAAAATCCTGGGAAGCGCGCATCAAAATGACCCATATACAAAATTGTCACTGGATCTAAGCTACCCGAAAAATATTCCAATTTTGGAAAAGTAGGGGTCCTGGGTGTTTAGGACAACAAAGTTTGATGGCATCTCATAAAATATATCCAATATAAGTAAAAGTCATTTTTCGAATTTTCTTGAGAAAATCCTGGGAAGCGCGCATCAAAATGACCCATATACAAAATTGTCACTGGATCTAAGCTACCCGAAAAATATTCCAATTTTGGAAAAAGTAGGGGCCCTGGGTGTTTAGGACAACAAAGTTTGATGGCATCTCATAAAATATATCCAATATAAGTAAAAGTCATTTTCCGAATTTTCTTGAGAAAATCCTGGGAAGCGCGCATCAAAATGACCCATATACAAAATTGTCACTGGATCTAAGCTACCCGAAAAATATTCCAATTTTGGAAAAAGTAGGGGCCCTGGGTGTTTAGGACAACAAAGTTTGATGGCATCTCATAAAATATATCCAATATAAGTAAAAGTCATTTTCCGAATTTTCTTGAGAAAATCCTGGGAAGCGCGCATCAAAATGACCCATATACAAACTTGTCACTGGATCTAAGCTACCCGAAAAATATTCCAATTTTGGAAAAAGTAGGGGCCCTGGGTGTTTAGGACAACAAAGTTTGATGGCATCTCATAAAATATATCCAATATAAGTAAAAGTTATTTTTCGAATTTTCTTGAGAAAATCCTGGGAAGCGCGCATCAAAATGACCCATATACAAAATTGTCACTGGATCTAAGCTACCCGAAAAATATTCCAATTTTGGAAAAAGTAGGGGTCCTGGGTGTTTAGGACAACAAAGTTTGATGGCATCTCATAAAATATATCCAATATAAGTAAAAGTCATTTTTCGAATTTTCTTGAGAAAATCCTGGGAAGCGCGCATCAAAATGACCCATATACAAAATTGTCACTGGATCTAAGCTACCCGAAAAATATTCCAATTTTGGAAAAAGTAGGGGCCCTGGGTGTTTAGGACAACAAAGTTTGATGGCATCTCATAAAATATATCCAATATAAGTAAAAGTCATTTTCCGAATTTTCTTGAGAAAATCCTGGGAAGCGCGCATCAAAATGACCCATATACAAAATTGTCACTGGATCTAAGCTACCCGAAAAATATTCCAATTTTGGAAAAAGTAGGGGCCCTGGGTGTTTAGGACAACAAAGTTTGATGGCATCTCATAAAATATATCCAATATAAGTAAAAGTTATTTTTCGAATTTTCTTGAGAAAATCCTGGGAAGCGCGCATCAAAATGACCCATATACAAAATTGTCACTGGATCTAAGCTACCCGAAAAATATTCCAATTTTGGAAAAAGTAGGGGTCCTGGGTGTTTAGGACAACAAAGTTTGATGGCATCTCATAAAATATATCCAATATAAGTAAAAGTCATTTTTCGAATTTTCTTGAGAAAATCCTGGGAAGCGCGCATCAAAATGACCCATATACAAAATTGTCACTGGATCTAAGCTACCCGAAAAATATTCCAATTTTGGAAAAAGTAGGGGCCCTGGGTGTTTAGGACAACAAAGTTTGATGGCATCTCATAAAATATATCCAATATAAGTAAAAGTTATTTTTCGAATTTTCTTGAGAAAATCCTGGGAAGCGCGCATCAAAATGACCCATATACAAAATTGTCACTGGATCTAAGCTACCCGAAAAATATTCCAATTTTGGAAAAAGTAGGGGTCCTGGGTGTTTAGGACAACAAAGTTTGATGGCATCTCATAAAATATATCCAATATAAGTAAAAGTCATTTTTCGAATTTTCTTGAGAAAATCCTGGGAAGCGCGCATCAAAATGACCCATATACAAAATTGTCACTGGATCTAAGCTACCCGAAAAATATTCCAATTTTGGAAAAAGTAGGGGCCCTGGGTGTTTAGGACAACAAAGTTTGATGGCATCTCATAAAATATATCCAATATAAGTAAAAGTCATTTTCCGAATTTTCTTGAGAAAATCCTGGGAAGCGCGCATCAAAATGACCCATATACAAAATTGTCACTGGATCTAAGCTACCCGAAAAATATTCCAATTTTGGAAAAAGTAGGGGCCCTGGGTGTTTAGGACAACAAAGTTTGATGGCATCTCATAAAATATATCCAATATAAGTAAAAGTCATTTTCCGAATTTTCTTGAGAAAATCCTGGGAAGCGCCCATCAAAATGACCCATATACAAACTTGTCACTGGATCTAAGCTACCCGAAAAATATTCCAATTTTGGAAAATGTAGGGGTCCTGGGTGTTTAGGACATCAAAGTTTGATGGCATCTCATAAAATATATCCAATATAAGTAAAAGTCATTTTCCGAATTTTCTTGAGAAAATCTTGGGAAGCGCGCATCAAAATGACCCATATACAAAATTGTCACTGGATCTAAGCTACCCGAAAAATATTCCAATTTTGGAAAAAGTAGGGGTCCTGGGTGTTTAGGACAACAAAGTTTGATGGCATCTCATAAAATATATCCAATATAAGTAAAAGTCATTTTCCGAATTTTCTTGAGAAAATCCTGGGAAGCGCGCATCAAAATGACCCATATACAAACTTGTCACTGGATCTAAGCTACCCGAAAAATATTCCAATTTTAGAAAAAGTAAGGGTCCTGGGTGTTTAGGACAACAAAGTTTGATGGCATCTCATAAAATATATCCAATATAAGTAAAAGTCATTTTCCGAATTTTCTTGAGAAAATCCTGGGAAGCGCGCATCAAAATGACCCATATACAAACTTGTCACTGGATCTAAGCTACTCGAAAAATATTCCAATTTTGGAAAAAGTAGGGGCCCTGGGTGTTTAGGACAACAAAGTTTGATGGCATCTCATAAAATATATCCAATATAAGTAAAAGTTATTTTTCGAATTTTCTTGAGAAAATCCTGGGAAGCGCGCATCAAAATGACCCATATACAAAATTGTCACTGGATCTAAGCTACCCGAAAAATATTCCAATTTTGGAAAAAGTAGGGGTCCTGGGTGTTTAGGACAACAAAGTTTGATGGCATCTCATAAAATATATCCAATATAAGTAAAAGTCATTTTTCGAATTTTCTTGAGAAAATCCTGGGAAGCGCGCATCAAAATGACCCATATACAAAATTGTCACTGGATCTAAGCTACCCGAAAAATATTCCAATTTTGGAAAAAGTAGGGGCCCTGGGTGTTTAGGACAACAAAGTTTGATGGCATCTCATAAAATATATCCAATATAAGTAAAAGTCATTTTCCGAATTTTCTTGAGAAAATCCTGGGAAGCGCGCATCAAAATGACCCATATACAAAATTGTCACTGGATCTAAGCTACCCGAAAAATATTCCAATTTTGGAAAAAGTAGGGGCCCTGGGTGTTTAGGACAACAAAGTTTGATGGCATCTCATAAAATATATCCAATATAAGTAAAAGTTATTTTTCGAATTTTCTTGAGAAAATCCTGGGAAGCGCGCATCAAAATGACCCATATACAAAATTGTCACTGGATCTAAGCTACCCGAAAAATATTCCAATTTTGGAAAAAGTAGGGGCCCTGGGTGTTTAGGACAACAAAGTTTGATGGCATCTCATAAAATATATCCAATATAAGTAAAAGTCATTTTCCGAATTTTCTTGAGAAAATCCTGGGAAGCGCGCATCAAAATGACCCATATACAAACTTGTCACTGGATCTAAGCTACCCGAAAAATATTCCAATTTTGGAAAAAGTAGGGGCCCTGGGTGTTTAGGACAACAAAGTTTGATGGCATCTCATAAAATATATCCAATATAAGTAAAAGTTATTTTTCGAATTTTCTTGAGAAAATCCTGGGAAGCGCGCATCAAAATTACCCATATACAAAATTGTCACTGGATCTAAGCTACCCGAAAAATATCCCAATTTTGGAAAAGGTAGGGGCCTTGGGTGTTTAGGACAACAAAGTTTGATGGCATCTCATAAAATATATCCAATATAAGTAAAAGTCATTTTCCGAATTTTCTTGAGAAAATCGTGGGAAGCGCGCATCAAAATGACCCATATACAAACTTGTCACTGGATCTAAGCTACCCGAAAAATATTCCAATTTTGGAAAAAGTAAGGGTCCTGGGTGTTTAGGACAACAAAGTTTGATGGCATCTCATAAAATATATCCAATATAAGTAAAAGTCATTTTCCGAATTTTCTTGAGAAAATCCTGGGAAGCGCGCATCAAAATGACCCATATACAAACTTGTCACTGGATCTAAGCTACCCGAAAAATATTCCAATTTTGGAAAAAGTAGGGGCCCTGGGTGTTTAGGACAACAAAGTTTGATGGCATCTCATAAAATATATCCAATATAAGTAAAAGTTATTTTTCGAATTTTCTTGAGAAAATCCTGGGAAGCGCGCATCAAAATGACCCATATACAAAATTGTCACTGGATCTAAGCTACCCGAAAAATATTCCAATTTTGGAAAAAGTAGGGGTCCTGGGTGTTTAGGACAACAAAGTTTGATGGCATCTCATAAAATATATCCAATATAAGTAAAAGTCATTTTTCGAATTTTCTTGAGAAAATCCTGGGAAGCGCGCATCAAAATGACCCATATACAAAATTGTCACTGGATCTAAGCTACCCGAAAAATATTCCAATTTTGGAAAAAGTAGGGGCCCTGGGTGTTTAGGACAACAAAGTTTGATGGCATCTCATAAAATATATCCAATATAAGTAAAAGTCATTTTCCGAATTTTCTTGAGAAAATCCTGGGAAGCGCGCATCAAAATGACCCATATACAAAATTGTCACTGGATCTAAGCTACCCGAAAAATATTCCAATTTTGGAAAAAGTAGGGGCCCTGGGTGTTTAGGACAACAAAGTTTGATGGCATCTCATAAAATATATCCAATATAAGTAAAAGTTATTTTTCGAATTTTCTTGAGAAAATCCTGGGAAGCGCGCATCAAAATGACCCATATACAAAATTGTCACTGGATCTAAGCTACCCGAAAAATATTCCAATTTTGGAAAAAGTAGGGGTCCTGGGTGTTTAGGACAACAAAGTTTGATGGCATCTCATAAAATATATCCAATATAAGTAAAAGTCATTTTTCGAATTTTCTTGAGAAAATCCTGGGAAGCGCGCATCAAAATGACCCATATACAAAATTGTCACTGGATCTAAGCTACCCGAAAAATATTCCAATTTTGGAAAAAGTAGGGGCCCTGGGTGTTTAGGACAACAAAGTTTGATGGCATCTCATAAAATATATCCAATATAAGTAAAAGTCATTTTCCGAATTTTCTTGAGAAAATCCTGGGAAGCGCGCATCAAAATGACCCATATACAAAATTGTCACTGGATCTAAGCTACCCGAAAAATATTCCAATTTTGGAAAAAGTAGGGGCCCTGGGTGTTTAGGACAACAAAGTTTGATGGCATCTCATAAAATATATCCAATATAAGTAAAAGTCATTTTCCGAATTTTCTTGAGAAAATCCTGGGAAGCGCCCATCAAAATGACCCATATACAAACTTGTCACTGGATCTAAGCTACCCGAAAAATATTCCAATTTTGGAAAATGTAGGGGTCCTGGGTGTTTAGGACATCAAAGTTTGATGGCATCTCATAAAATATATCCAATATAAGTAAAAGTCATTTTCCGAATTTTCTTGAGAAAATCTTGGGAAGCGCGCATCAAAATGACCCATATACAAAATTGTCACTGGATCTAAGCTACCCGAAAAATATTCCAATTTTGGAAAAAGTAGGGGTCCTGGGTGTTTAGGACAACAAAGTTTGATGGCATCTCATAAAATATATCCAATATAAGTAAAAGTCATTTTCCGAATTTTCTTGAGAAAATCCTGGGAAGCGCGCATCAAAATGACCCATATACAAACTTGTCACTGGATCTAAGCTACCCGAAAAATATTCCAATTTTGGAAAAAGTAGGGGCCCTGGGTGTTTAGGACAACAAAGTTTGATGGCATCTCATAAAATATATCCAATATAAGTAAAAGTCATTTTTCGAATTTTCTTGAGAAAATCCTGGGAAGCGGGCATCAAAATGACCAATATACAAAAATGTAACTGGACCTTTGCTTTTTAAAATTAATATAAATGGTATAGTGTCAAAATTACTGTTTGAAAAATGTATTGCTTTTTTTGGTTTATATTGGCCGGTTTTGTTTATACTTCATTGGCTTTTTACGTCAAAATGCAAAAAACTCTATATTGACAACTTTAAATTGACGTTTCTATCTTTGCTGCTGTTAGTAAACAAGTTGAAATTTATCAAAAAATGTACACTTCATAAAATTGATGTAAATCAAAAAAACTGTAAAATTTTTTTGAAGAAAATAGCGCAGTTTTCGATATACATCAATTTTTTTGGATGGTTTTGGATGAAAAGAATTCGACATAAGTAAACTTCAAGCAATTTTCGTAAAATTTCTTTATTTTTCAAACAAGGAAATTAACTCAAATATTCAAACACAATTAACTCAAACTTTCAAACATGGATTTTACACTCTTCCTGTTATAACGGGTTGCTATTGGGTGTTAAACATTTAATTTCTTCCTTCTTAGGGTTTAGGGATTGCCATATTTGGCGTGATCTCAGATATCATCCTCAACAATAAATTTAAAACTCAATTACATATTAATATCACAAATTTTATTGTTTTTAAATTATAATTAATTTGAATATGAACAAAATATACACTCATTATTTGTTATTGTTATTTCCCCTTCGCATTTAACATGGATAAAGCGATTACATGACTTACATTCGACAGTGGGTGTCGCACTTATTAACTCCCCAAAACAATACATACAATTCCGTGTCATTGTCTCTGAGTTTTCGGAAATAATATTTTTAAGGTATAAGCGATAATCCATTAATGCAGCACTATTCGTCTGTGGATTTTCAGAATGTAGGCCTTCAATTTGGTTACCGGTAATTAAAACACCAGCTGCATAAATTACTAATGGCCCACAGTTAAATCCGTCGCTCTGATGTGGTAAGGTACTTTTTGAAATAATTTTGAAATTTTTTAGAGGTTTCCCAAAATAGCTCAAAACTTCTCTCGCAAAATGTTCCAGTTTTTTTCCAGTTTCAAAAAGACGTTGAAAAGGATTCAACGGATCATATGTAATTATGTGAAATTCATCGAAGTCTATCACTGCTAATGTCCAGTGACTCGCTTTGCAGATAGGAAGAATAGCGTATCTCTTGTTATTGCATAGATGAACCTCATTCTGACGTTTTAAGTCAACGACTTTATAGCCAAATTCTAAAATTTTGGAAACTTGATAGGGATCCAAGCAAACAGAATTCGACTTCTTAGTAACTAAGTTTACTGCTATATACACAAGCTCTGTTGTCAGAAAATTTTGATGGTTCAATGAATTAAAACATTCATTATACAAGCAGCACCACAAACCATTAAAATGATACTGAAATATTATGATGTTTAATTTCATTTTCGACATTTTTTCATAATATTTCTGTCTCATTTCAACAGATCTTTGAAAATTTAGTTTTTTTGGTGGAAATAAACGCTGCAACGCTAACTTCCCAGCATATCTCGGAGTACGCTTCCTTTTCGTTTTACACCAAGTTTCTTCTAAATCCGGATCGTAAGGATTTTCTTCATCTGCCGTAACTCTTAGGGGTGTGGATGTTTCCTTTGATTGTTCAATCCGCTTTGTGTAAGTTTTAGTTTTAAACTTCTTATTTGCCTTTAAATGTGGCGCACATTCTACTGATTTCAGTAACTGCAACGTTGTTTCTTGCAGCTTATCTACAAATCTTCCTAGCTTTAAATGCAGTTCTCCAACCAAGTTGTTTTTGAGGAGGTTAAACCACGTCTCAACAACTGCATTTGAAACTCGATTTTTTATTTCAAATTTTCGTAGGAATATGGTACTCCATAAAGGCAGAAATTTCATATATTTTTTCACGCAAAACTCTATAAATTCTGCACAATACAAATTGTTTTTTGCACCATAGTCACACTGTGATATTTTGTAAGCCACTTTATTGAAGATATTATTATATCTTAAGAAGAAATATGTATCTTCTAAATTTATATCACTAACATTAAAAGCACTGTGAGTTTCCATATTGTCTGGTTCGCTCGATTCAGTTATTTCATCTAATCTCGAGAAGTAAGGGCTCGAAATATTTAATTTTGCTTTAATTAAATCTTCTAACCTATTATGTGCTTTTAAAAATTGATTATTTTGATATTTGGATGCACCTAATATACAAAATATTTCAAAGTACTCATCGATTTCTTCTAAACTGTTGCTATCAATTATTAGAAACATTAGAATCATTATATGCTCCTTTAATTTGTAAGAGCAATCAATTATCTTATTTTTTATTTGTCGCACTATTATGGCTGCAAAGTGAGCACAACAAATAAACACACCGCAAAGTTTTCCTATTTTTGATTTCCCGGTAATTATTTCGTATGAAGTATTTAAGTATTGCTGTACATCCATTAAATTCATCTCAAATAATATGGAGTTAATAAACACCCAAGACCAGTCAGTGACATATATTTTAGGTATGGTTACTTTTGGTTTTTGGCGATTTATTGCCTTGTTCATGTCTTTAAAAAACATCCTTAAAGAACCAACGTCATGCTCGCTTGTTATATATTCGGCTATAGGAGTGATAACCCCATTTATCCTGGTGACGCAGGCATAATAATAAATTTTAGAAAATTTATGTGTTTCACAGCATTTTGGTTTGCGAACTAAACTGCCCGTTGCATCGACATGAACTGTGATAACTTTTTCTGTTAAAAGTTTTAGTGTGTTGTCCCTAATTAGCGTTATAGCTAAGGGGTTTCTTGCTGATTGAATATATTTGTCCCACGATGGTTGTCTATCCACACGATATATTACATCCATTAATTCACATCCCTTTATTAGATCGGATAATAGTATCTTTTCTGATCTCGCTTTCCGTAAATTAATGGCTCTGACTAACCCTTGGGTATTTCCCGATTGCAGAAGTTGAATATCTATATTATTAAATTGCTTTAAGCTAACTGCGTAAGCATGAGTGTGGCGTAGCTCTTCCTGAGTTTCTACCCGTCGTTGACCACGTAGTTGCACAAATTCTTTTTCCTCTCCGTGAAATTTTACATCGGCCCCAAGAGTGTAAACTGCCATTAATTTGCAGTTATTTATAATAAATTTAAATTTTTGTTTATGCGTTTTGCGATATTTGCATTTTCCATATTGTGTAATGGTGTGGTCCTTTTTATTAAAATTTATAGAGCGAAAAACTAACACGCATGGATGTTTAGCTGCGGTAAGAGCCTCTCGTATCGAATTTCTTAAATCTTGGTTAGACCAAGTTTTTGTTAGATCAATGGAAACGTTCATATAGCCACGCAAAATCCAGTTATCAGGAGTGTGTTCTTCAATTACAATTGATAAATCTTCTAGAGCACAATCTAATAAATCAGTATTTTCCTTTACTAATGTGTTATCAATTAATGAGTCAGAAGTCTGGATTAAACTCATTTCGGGAAAGCTTTTGGGGTTACCAATGTTCGAAGAAACTTTGATTTCAAACTTTTCACATGATGCATCAAATGTTTCATTATCATGAACGTCAATGATTTTCTCATCTTTCACAGAGTTTTTATTTATATTTTTCTTCCATAAATCGTGAATTCGTTTGCGGTTTATTGCCGAATCTTTGATTTTTAATTTTTTGCAAATGGCAGTTGAATAGGAAGACTTTTGCCTTGGCAGTTCAATATTTTTAAGCTCATCACCAAAAATTTCCCATAAAATTGGAGCGAGTTTAATTTTAATTACGTTCATATTGTCCTGTCTACGCTTAAAATATGATGGTCGAATTGACCGTGTAATATTTTGTCGTTCCATCGTTTTAAACACAGAAAAAACAACTCGATTTTAATATTACAACTTTACAGTTTATATTCAACAATTCTCAACTTTACAGTTTGTACCAACTTTTTATTTCACAAATTCACAACTTCACAGTTTGTATTCACTGGTGTAATTCACAACTTTACAGTTTGTATTCAAAATATAATTATCACAACTATTATAGTTTGTATTTAATAATCTAAAATCACATTAACCACAATTTAAGACACTTTTAACCTATTTCACAAAATTAGCACTGATTTAACAAAACACGGACATAAAATATACACTATTGACTACTATTAAAATATTTAAAAAACGACTGTTTGAACGTAAAAAACTAACAACATAAATATCACAACTACTGAGAAGATCTGAGTTAAATGATTTCATCAAGCATGAATGATTGGAAAATGCATTTGATAAAACCGAACGATTATTGAAAAATTTGAAGAAAAGGCTGTAAATCAATAAAAGAATAATTTTAGAAACAATGATAATTTTTGTTTTCAGGACCGCTTTCAGCAATCACCATTGTATCTTAAGCCGTCAATCCCTATTTTATATCATAAAAAGAAAGAACTTATCAACCGGTGTTTAAGTCATAAAACATATAGATCCTCAATTCTAATTTAAGTGCATAAATATATTTTCGACCGAATATAATACAAAAGCGGAAACAATTTAATATACTGTACATATTATTGTTTTGGTTTAATACACGAACGAAATAGAAATTTTTGTGGGTGGTTACAGTTTTAAATAAACATTTTAATTTTACCCCTTTTGTTGCCAATTACAAAATCAAACGTCTACACATAAATAATTTAATGAATGGTGTCCGAAGGACACCTGCAGGTAACCTGCTCTGTCCTCTATTGTAATTACCAGTTTTTTTTCCAACTGCGACTTTTTTCTGTTGAGATTCAGCTTGTATATAGGGTAACGCGCTTTATTCTTTAATTAAACCAAAAATGTCCCTTTATTATAAAGTAATGTGTAATGGCGTATTTCCCTAGAACACCAAGTATAATGGCGTATTTCACTAGAAAGTCATCGACAACTTTTTTCAGGTGAATTTGAATAATTACCGAGCAGCGGTCGTTATGGGATATTTCATAATGTAATGTTTAGTATGGAATATTTCCAATTCAGTTCACTCCGACCTAAGGTGCAATACGACTGATTTATTTTATAAAATTAATTTTTAGAATACTATGATGATAACAATAATTTTGGAGCCCCCATTCCATCGCACTTGTGAATTTCGTCATATGATGTTTGCCCTGCCTGTTGCGGGATTTTGAAAATGGAATCCTATTATTTACGGAAATTTTGACAATAAGATTGCTCCGATTAGAAGAAGCGATACCTCGCTATTTTGTAATTTTAATTTTAATTAAAATTTATGTGGAGATTTATTACGACACCAGAATTACGTCGATCAGATGAGCCGTTTCTCACGGTGGTTCAAGCATTATAAATCGCACGAAAACGGAAGTTCGCTGCGCGGCTTTCCTCTGCGTCATTGCAATAATATTATGCGTAAGGCATGAATCCGTAGAAGCAACCTATGCAATCTTATATTTAAATTAAAGATAATGCTTACTGTTGATTAGTAATTGCCCAGGACCAAGGGAGACATTTTCTGCGCTCACTTTCCGAACAAGGGGCTTTGAATGAGGTGTAAGACGTTATAACGCCAAAACGGTCGTGTGGAATAAATGACACAGATAACTCCGAATTTTTTTATGTTTGTTTACTATAGAGAATTTTTGTTGAAATTTTGTGGATATAAACTGAATAAGATTGAAAGGCCCCGAAATCTAAAAAAAACAATATTTAAAAGGTGAATCCTAAAATAAAACCGCAAACATTCAAGTTCACTAAATAATAAATATTTAACAAATACATTCTTATCTGAAGTTGTAAAACAACTGATTTCATTCATCATTTAGGGACAGCTAATCCACATAAATATTAAGATTCAGCATTTCAATTTAATTTGGTTTGTTATTATTTTGACATTTTAATGAAGATTCTTAAACTATTAATTAATAAAATTCTATAAATTTTGTAATAGATGTCATTGAGGAATGTGTTAACAACCAGTTAGGAAATGACTCAATGTGTGTCACGGGTGGGATATTTGCGAAACAAGCGATATGGGTTGCATGAAATCACACAAGTTACACAAAATTACATTCCCAATACGTTAGGTAATTATTTGAGCTGTTATTTTTGAAAGTGATATAAGTCCATATTTTATTGAAACGAGATAATAAAAGAATAGAGAAACCAAGTTATACGGAATATAGAGGTAGTATATTCCCGTGTCTCATTTTCGTCTTTCTTTGCGCACACGTCACGTGTAGACCATAAAGCAGATATTTATATTAAGTTTGGCGGTTTTTTGATTAATTTTTTAAATAAATCAAGAACAATCTTAATTTTTTTTAACAAACCGTATTTACAATTGATAATGATAATTTACCGAGACCCTTTTGATGCTTTATATTTTTTTTTATGGTCCAATTATTTGAGAAATAATTCCTTCGAGTATATAATGTCTAAGATAAATGGAAAAAAGGGTAGAAAATTATTAAATGGTTTGGTCATTTGAACATACGTACCTATTAGTAAAATGTTTACTTTTAGTTAGAGGATATCTTCAACAAAAGTAATTCGACGATATTAAAAGTTGGAAGAAACTACATGAAAAACTTAATATCATATTCAAACGAAGTGGAATTATATTTGAAAATAAAAAAATATTTGTTTAGGTGCAAAATGCTTTATAAAATTCCGTTATTAAACGCCCAGTTAATAGAAATTTTAAATTTAAAAAAAATGAAATTAAATAGAACTATAAATTAAAATTAAATCTCTGGTTTATTTCATTTATTGTCTTATGGTTTTCGCTACAACTAAATCAAAATACCCATTCACTGTTTAGTGTTTTATATGTGTTCTCATCAGAAGTACAATTGATAGTTTTGTTGCAATAGGAATTATTCAAATTTATTATATTTAAAATCGAACACTCCCAAATTTTTGAATTAAATAATTAAAATCTAAACGTTCTCTGCATTTATGCAACAAAAAAATTGTACTCATAAATTCCGAAATTTGTTATGCAATGTGCTCAAACAGGCTGCTCTATACAAGAATATTAAAACATGCCTCTTTTCGCGATTTAATTCCAAAAGTATTGTTCCAAAAAGTACCAATCCCGTCTCGAAAACTAGTTCACCTCGAAGCTACGCCTCTCGATAAATTAAAGTTATCTCGACAGGAATGGAATACTTTCCGCCTCGGTTTGTTATCTACTATAAAACGTCTTGGACTTTCCAAAATATTTTAACACACTTCCTGAATAACTAACTCAAATAACTAACAAAAAAAACCTTACGTAATATGTAACGTGTTTCGCCTTTTTAACAATTCCAATTTTACAAAAATCGAACTTTTAATACCTGTGTGAGTGTTGTTCATACATATAAACCTTTCGGTTTGTTAAATTTGTTTATTCGTATCTAATCTCACAATTGTACTATTTGTGTTTTATCAATTAATTTTGTTTAAAAATGTCGATAAATAAAGGGTGCCTTTAACTGATCTTAGAATATTTTTTTATTTTTTGTCAATTTAGCTCTTTTCAATTATATGTAAACACATAATTAACCAGATGAAATCGATAGCATGACATGTGCGTTTGTCTAAACTTCCAAAAACTTTCCGGCGTAATTCGAGTAGAATCTTCTCAATTTTTGTAAACATTTGTAAACATAAATTAATTTTGACATACTCTATCTTGAGCTTGGTATAGCAAAATCTCGTTCTTCAAGTCCTGGGTTATTAGCATAAACCTTTGTTAATTAGTATTGATGTTTTGCAATAAAATATGGTTATCATGCCGCGGTAGCGTAATTACGAAGCGAGATTTTTTGTAATACGTTTGTGTAACTTTAACACGATGCTCCGCACTAATCGAATGTACTATCGCCTTCAAAAGTTGGTTATGCACAGGGAAAAACTAGGTACATGTTTTTTCAAAGAAGCAGCCCACTAAAATTATGAATTATTTTGTATTGAAAAGGTAGGGTAATCCTGAAACCACAAAAGGGTTACAATTTAAATCTTTTTTCCTGTATTGTTATGATAGTGATCAAAGATCACCCTATTTTTTATCATAAATATAATTTCCAATGTTTATATAAAAAAGGCGATTGTTGCTGCCAACAAAAGCGTGAAAATTAAGTAGTTTTATGTTTTCTTATATAACCAACTTTAGCAGGCGATAGTACATAGAATATAAATTCGTAACTGGGGCGGAATCATGAAATCCGGACGGAAAGTTTTAGCGGTAATAAACAATTCTATGAAAAATTTAGAATAAACTCAAAAAATTGTCAACGTTACCCAAGTTATTTCGTATCAAATCGAAATTAAATGAAGGTGTAGAAGGTTGATTTACATATGCGACGTGCGACGTGTGACGGGAGCTTATAGCCAATTAGAAACGAATATTTTGACATTCGTCACACGGCACACGCTACACGCCGAGACATGTTTACATGAACCAATTTTACTTTTTGTGACGGTTTACACATACACATAAAAATTTAGTGTAAAACATGGCCGCATTTTTTGTTTAAACAAAATTTCGGTAGATTCATTTTTGACCAAAGCCAATATTAGAAAACCTTTTATTTTTTTTTCTTAATTTCTGATTGTTTTACTACATTTCCTTTTAGTGGAGCATAATACCACAAAAAAATAATAAAATATATTCAATTAGTGTGCAACCCGTCACAGATGTAAATTCTTGTCAAGAAACCTTCTCGTTTATTACCACATGTCACACGTCGCTCGTCGCATACGTAAATCAAGCTGTACGGCCAATTTTTGATAGATTTGAAATATTTATCGGATAAAAATTTAGCGATAATTTACTTATTTGCAAATTCAAACAAAATAACTTGGGTAAGTTTGACCATTTTTTGAGTTTATTCTAAATTTTTCATAGAATTGTTCACTACCGCTAAAATTTTCCGTCCGGATTTCATGATTCCACCCTTGGTATAGAACAAAAATAACAGGTAGCAGTTTTACCGTTTCAACATCCTAAAGTTGTCATTTGAACAACCTTTAAAGTTAGGAGCAACAAGAAACAACAAATACTAAAACAAAATTAAAATTTAGCAATGAGTGTAATTATTTCTTTTATGATATGGACGAAATTATATTGGGAAAAATATTTAAAATTGTACCTACTAAAATTTTCTAAAAGTTTTTGATTTGTGCGGGCATCCCTAAAAAATACAACCGTAAGATAATTCAATTAAAGCAATAAATAAAAATTTACGAACAAACAAAACTATTTTCCCGATCTTTATGCTTCAAATATAAAAAAATTACCTAATTGCTTTATTTTATTTACGACATTATAAAAATGGGTGAACAACAATACTGGACAACATTAAAAAAATGGGCGAACAACTATTTTTAGATAAATTGGGACCCTATTCTCGGATTCCACACCCATTTTCTACATGTGAACATCTATCAATATCTATGTAATTATTTACGTTTTCGTAAATGGGGAATTGTTTTTCACCTGCTTATACCCATTCTGAAATATTCCCTTAATGCCGAAAAAATTCCATAGCGAATTCAAGAATACAGAAATTTAAATTTCCGCGCGTTTTTATGAATTTTGATAGATGTCCGCATTTGGAAAATGGATTTGGAATTCGAGAATAGGGCCCCTGAAAATTTCTATTTAAAATTGCATTTGTTAAATTCCAATTAGAAGAAGTCGCCTAAGTCGTCTAAGGTGCTTAAATCGGACCTCAAAGATTTTAAAAGTACTGTTCCCGCCAAACAAATCGCACAGTGTACAGTTAGTTATACTGTTTGAAAAAAAAAATTCCATTATGGTGTGTGGAAGCTCCTAAGGTAAGAGAACACTACACTTTAATACATTTTGGTTTTTTAGTATAAGTTATATTCGTATGTAATAGTGATTTGTTTGCCTCTAGCAGTTTTGCGAAATATTTTTTCAAAATAGTTTATGGGTTTGGGAGATTTTTTCAAAATAGTTTTAATACTTAGTAGCAACTTAAGGTACTACTTTCCTTATTTTATAAGTTATACAAAATGTGTGCAGACTATTTAATTTTTTTGCAATAAATAGAAGCAGAGTTTACTAAGGTTTCCAATAATACTCCTAAGTAAGTGTTTACTAATATATTCTCTGATTTCCGAAAACGTATATTTTAAGGGTCACGACTTGAGCAATCTTACCCTGTCATCCCTATTAGAAATAAACTTTAAATTTCGACAGAATAATGTTGTTTTGTTACGAAAACACAACCAATTTGACAACAACATAAGCTGCAACATAAATTCCATCGAAGTTTCAAATTCCTGCAAAGTCAGTAATATATAATTCCATTTCGATGGAATATTTTCCCGACGAAATAAATTATTTTCGAAATCTGTAATATCCCAGAATACCAAAATTAGCCCTCCGAATTTAAATAAAAATTATAACTCAAGGATTAACCTATTTCTTAAAAAACAAAAATTTGATTCAGGTAGTCTGGATCTTATGGCAACTGGCAGCCTATAAGATGCCATCAAACATTGTTGTCCTAAACACCCAGGGCCCCTACTTTTTCCAAAATTGGAATATTTTTCGGGTAGCTTAGATCCAGTGACAATTTTGTATATGGGTCATTTTGATGCGCGCTTCCCAGGATTTTCTCAAAAAAATTCGGAAAATGACTTTTACTTATATTGGATATATTTTATGAGATGCCATCAAACTTTGTTGTCCTAAACACCCAGGACCCCTACTTTTTCCAAAATTGGAATATTTTTCGGGTAGCTTAGATCCAGTGACAAGTTTGTATATGGGTCATTTTGATGCGCGCTTCCCAGGATTTTCTCAAGAAAATTCGAAAAATGACTTTTACTTATATTGGATATATTTTATGAGATGCCATCAAACTTTGTTGTCCTAAACACCCAGGACCCCTACTTTTTCCAAAATTAGAATATTTTTCGGGTAGCTTAGATCCAGTGACAAGTTTGTATATGGGTCATTTTGATGCGCGCTTCCCAGGATTTTCTCAAGAAAATTCGGAAAATGACTTTTACTTATATTGGATATATTTTATGAGATGCCATCAAACTTTGTTGTCCTAAACACCCAGGGCCCCTACTTTTTCCAAAATTGGGATATTTTTCGGGTAGCTTAGATCCAGTGACAATTTTGTATATAGGTCATTTTGATGCGCGCTTCCCAGGATTTTCTCAAGAAAATTCGGAAAATGACTTTTACTTATATTGGATATATTTTATGAGATGCCATCAAACTTTGTTGTCCTAAACACCCAGGACCCCTACTTTTTCCAAAATTGGAATATTTTTCGGGTAGCTTAGATCCAGTGACAAGTTTGTATATGGGTCATTTTGATGCGCGCTTCCCAGGATTTTCTCAAGAAAATTCGAAAAATGACTTTTACTTATATTGGATATATTTTATGAGATGCCATCAAACTTTGTTGTCCTAAACACCCAGGACCCCTACTTTTTCCAAAATTGGAATATTTTTCGGGTAGCTTAGATCCAGTGACAAGTTTGTAAATGGGTCATTTTGATGCGCGCTTCCCAGGATTTTCTCAAGAAAATTCGAAAAATGACTTTTACTTATATTGGATATATTTTATGAGATGCCATCAAACTTTGTTGTCCTAAACACCCAGGGCCCCTACTTTTTCCAAAATTGGGATATTTTTCGGGTAGCTTAGATCCAGTGACAATTTTGTATATAGGTCATTTTGATGCGCGCTTCCCAGGATTTTCTCAAGAAAATTCGGAAAATGACTTTTACTTATATTGGATATATTTTATGAGATGCCATCAAACTTTGTTGTCCTAAACACCCAGGGCCCCAACTTTTTCCAAAATTGGGTTATTTTTCGGGTAGCTTAGATCCAGTGACAATTTTGTATATGGGTCATTTTGATGCGCGCTTCCCAGGATTTTCTCAAGAAAATTCGAAAAATGACTTTTACTTATATTGGATATATTTTATGAGATGCCATCAAACTTTGTTGTCCTAAACACCCAGGGCCCCTACTTTTTCCAAAATTGGGATATTTTTCGGGTAGCTTAGATCCAGTGACAATTTTGTATATAGGTCATTTTGATGCGCGCTTCCCAGGATTTTCTCAAGAAAATTCGGAAAATGACTTTTACTTATATTGGATATATTTTATGAGATGCCATCAAACTTTGTTGTCCTAAACACCCAGGGCCCCTACTTTTTCCAAAATTGGAATATTTTTCGGGTAGCTTAGATCCAGTGACAATTTTGTATATGGGTAATTTTGATGCGCGCTTCCCAGGATTTTCTCAAGAAAATTCGGAAAATGACTTTTACTTATATTTGATATATTTTATGAGATGCCATCAAACTTTGTTGTCCTAAACACCCAGGACCCCTACTTTATCCAAAATTGGAATATTTTTCGGGTAGCTTAGATCCAGTGACAAGTTTGTATATGGGTCATTTTGATGCGCGCTTCCCAGGATTTTCTCAAGAAAATTCGGAAAATGACTTTTACTTATATTGGATATATTTTATGAGATGCCATCAAACTTTGTTGTCCTAAACACCCAGGACCCCTACTTTTTCCAAAATTGGAATATTTTTCGGGTAGCTTAGATCCAGTGACAAGTTTGTATATGGGTCATTTTGATGCGCGCTTCCCAGGATTTTCTCAAGAAAATTCGAAAAATGACTTTTACTTATATTGGATATATTTTATGATATGCCATCAAACTTTGTTGTCCTAAACACCCAGGGCCCCTTCTTTTTCCAAAATTGGGATATTTTTCGGGTAGCTTAGATCCAGTGACAAGTTTATATATGGGTCATTTTGATGCGCGCTTCCCAGGATTTTCTCAAGAAAATTCGATAAATGACTTTTACTTATATTGGATATATTTTATGAGATGCCATCAAACTTTGTTGTCCTAAACACCCAGGGCCCCTACTTTTTCCAAAATTGGGATATTTTTCGGGTAGCTTAGATCCAGTGACAATTTTTAGTATGGGTCATTTTGATGCGCGCTTCCCAGGATTTTCTCAAGAAAATTCGGAAAATGACTTTTACTTATATTGGATATATTTTATGAGATGCCATCAAACTTTGTTGTCCTAAACACCCAGGGCCCCTACTTTTTCCAAAATTGGAATATTTTTCGGGTAGCTTAGATCCAGTGACAAGTTTGTATATGGGTCATTTTGATGCGCGCTTCCCAGGATTTTCTCAAGAAAATTCGAAAAATGACTTTTACTTATATTGGATATATTTTATGAGATGCCATCAAACTTTGTTGTCCTAAACACCCAGGACCCCTACTTTTTCCAAAATTGGAATATTTTTCGGGTAGCTTAGATCCAGTGACAATTTTGTATATGGGTCATTTTGATGCGCGCTTCCCAGGATTTTCTCAAGAAAATTCGGAAAATGACTTTTACTATTGGATATATTTTATGAGATGCCATCAAACTTTGTTGTCCTAAACACCCAGGGCCCCTACTTTTTCCAAAATTGGAATATTTTTCGGGTAGCTTAGATCCAGTGACAAGTTTGTATATGGGTCATTTTGATGCGCGCTTCCCAGGATTTTCTCAAGAAAATTCGGAAAATGACTTTTACTTATATTGGATATATTTTATGAGATGCCATCAAACTTTGTTGTCCTAAACACCCAGGGCCCCTACTTTTTCCAAAATTGGGATATTTTTCGGGTAGCTTAGATCCAGTGACAATTTTGTATATAGGTCATTTTGATGCGCGCTTCCCAGGATTTTCTCAAGAAAATTCGGAAAATGACTTTTACTTATATTGGATATATTTTATGAGATGCCATCAAACTTTGTTGTCCTAAACACCCAGGACCCCTACTTTTTCCAAAATTGGAATATTTTTCGGGTAGCTTAGATCCAGTGACAAGTTTGTATATGGGTCATTTTGATGCGCGCTTCCCAGGATTTTCTCAAGAAAATTCGAAAAATGACTTTTACTTATATTGGATATATTTTATGAGATGCCATCAAACTTTGTTGTCCTAAACACCCACGGCCCCTACTTTTTCCAAAATTGGGATAGTTTTCGGGTAGCTTAGATCCAGTGACAATTTTGTATATGGGTAATTTTGATGCGCGCTTCCCAGGATTTTCTCAAGAAAATTCGGAAAATGACTTTTACTTATATTGGATATATTTTATGAGATGCCATCAAACTTTGTTGTCCTAAACACCCAGGACCCCTACTTTTTCCAAAATTGGAATATTTTTCGGGTAGCTTAGATCCAGTGACAATTTTGTATATGGGTCATTTTGATGCGCGCTTCCCAGGATTTTCTCAAGAAAATTCGGAAAATGACTTTTACTTATATTGGATATATTTTATGAGATGCCATCAAACTTTGTTGTCCTAAACACCCAGGGCCCCTACTTTTTCCAAAATTGGAATATTTTTCGGGTAGCTTAGATCCAGTGACAAGTTTGTATATGGGTCATTTTGATGCGCGCTTCCCAGGATTTTCTCAAGAAAATTCGGAAAATGACTTTTACTTATATTGGATATATTTTATGAGATGCCATCAAACTTTGTTGTCCTAAACACCCAAGGCCCCTACCTTTTCCAAAATTGGGATATTTTTCGGGTAGCTTAGATCCAGTGACAATTTTGTATATGGGTAATTTTGATGCGCGCTTCCCAGGATTTTCTCAAGAAAATTCGGAAAATGACTTTTACTTATATTGGATATATTTTATGAGATGCCATCAAACTTTGTTGTCCTAAACACCCAGGGCCCCTACTTTTTCCAAAATTGGAATATTTTTCGGGTAGCTTAGATCCAGTGACAAGTTTGTATATGGGTCATTTTGATGCGCGCTTCCCAGGATTTTCTCAAGAAAATTCGAAAAATGACTTTTACTTATATTGGATATATTTTATGAGATGCCATCAAACTTTGTTGTCCTAAACACCCAGGGCCCCTACTTTTTCCAAAATTGGAATATTTTTCGGGTAGCTTAGATCCAGTGACAAGTTTGTATATGGGTCATTTTGATGCGCGCTTCCCAGGATTTTCTCAAGAAAATTCGGAAAATGACTTTTACTTATATTGGATATATTTTATGAGATGCCATCAAACTTTGTTGTCCTAAACACCCAAGGCCCCTACCTTTTCCAAAATTGGGATATTTTTCGGGTAGCTTAGATCCAGTGACAATTTTGTATATGGGTAATTTTGATGCGCGCTTCCCAGGATTTTCTCAAGAAAATTCGGAAAATGACTTTTACTTATATTGGATATATTTTATGAGATGCCATCAAACTTTGTTGTCCTAAACACCCAGGGCCCCTACTTTTTCCAAAATTGGAATATTTTTCGGGTAGCTTAGATCCAGTGACAAGTTTGTATATGGGTCATTTTGATGCGCGCTTCCCAGGATTTTCTCAAGAAAATTCGAAAAATGACTTTTACTTATATTGGATATATTTTATGAGATGCCATCAAACTTTGTTGTCCTAAACACCCAGGGCCCCTACTTTTTCCAAAATTGGAATATTTTTCGGGTAGCTTAGATCCAGTGACAAGTTTGTATATGGGTCATTTTGATGCGCGCTTCCCAGGATTTTCTCAAGAAAATTCGGAAAATGACTTTTACTTATGTTGGATATATTTTATGAGATGCCATCAAACTTTGTTGTCCTAAACACCCAGGACCCCTACTTTTTCCAAAATTGGAATATTTTTCGGGTAGCTTAGATCCAGTGACAAGTTTGTATATGGGTCATTTTGATGCGCGCTTCCCAGGATTTTCTCAAGAAAATTCGGAAAATGACTTTTACTTATATTGGATATATTTTATGAGATGCCATCAAACTTTGTTGTCCTAAACACCCACGGCCCCTACTTTTTCCAAAATTGGGATAGTTTTCGGGTAGCTTAGATCCAGTGACAATTTTGTATATGGGTAATTTTGATGCGCGCTTCCCAGGATTTTCTCAAGAAAATTCGGAAAATGACTTTTACTTATATTGGATATATTTTATGAGATGCCATCAAACTTTGTTGTCCTAAACACCCAGGACCCCTACTTTTTCCAAAATTGGAATATTTTTCGGGTAGCTTAGATCCAGTGACAATTTTGTATATGGGTCATTTTGATGCGCGCTTCCCAGGATTTTCTCAAGAAAATTCGGAAAATGACTTTTACTTATATTGGATATATTTTATGAGATGCCATCAAACTTTGTTGTCCTAAACACCCAGGGCCCCTACTTTTTCCAAAATTGGAATATTTTTCGGGTAGCTTAGATCCAGTGACAAGTTTGTATATGGGTCATTTTGATGCGCGCTTCCCAGGATTTTCTCAAGAAAATTCGGAAAATGACTTTTACTTATATTGGATATATTTTATGAGATGCCATCAAACTTTGTTGTCCTAAACACCCAAGGCCCCTACCTTTTCCAAAATTGGGATATTTTTCGGGTAGCTTAGATCCAGTGACAATTTTGTATATGGGTAATTTTGATGCGCGCTTCCCAGGATTTTCTCAAGAAAATTCGGAAAATGACTTTTACTTATATTGGATATATTTTATGAGATGCCATCAAACTTTGTTGTCCTAAACACCCAGGGCCCCTACTTTTTCCAAAATTGGAATATTTTTCGGGTAGCTTAGATCCAGTGACAAGTTTGTATATGGGTCATTTTGATGCGCGCTTCCCAGGATTTTCTCAAGAAAATTCGAAAAATGACTTTTACTTATATTGGATATATTTTATGAGATGCCATCAAACTTTGTTGTCCTAAATACCCAGGGCCCCTACTTTTTCCAAAATTGGAATATTTTTCGGGTAGCTTAGATCCAGTGACAAGTTTGTATATGGGTCATTTTGATGCGCGCTTCCCAGGATTTTCTCAAGAAAATTCGAAAAATGACTTTTACTTATATTGGATATATTTTATGAGATGCCATCAAACTTTGTTGTCCTAAACACCCAGGGCCCCTACTTTTTCCAAAATTGGAATATTTTTCGGGTAGCTTAGATCCAGTGACAAGTTTGTATATGGGTAATTTTGATGCGCGCTTCCCAGGATTTTCTCAAGAAAATTCGGAAAATGACTTTTACTTATATTGGATATATTTTATGAGATGCCATCAAACTTTGTTGTCCTAAACACCCAGGGCCCCTACTTTTTCCAAAATTGGAATATTTTTCGGGTAGCTTAGATCCAGTGACAAGTTTGTATATGGGTCATTTTGATGCGCGCTTCCCAGGATTTTCTCAAGAAAATTCGAAAAATGACTTTTACTTATATTGAATATATTTTATGAGATGCCTTTAATCTTTGTTGTCCTAAATACTGTAATCCCCTACTACATTTTAAATTATTATTTTCATATAGCTTAGATATTTTACCAATGTTTTTATTTTATTTAAATATTGATGATACAATTTCTATTTATTAGAAATAAAATTCGTTATAACGGGAGTTTCAGATTTTTCACTAACACAAATACGCACAATTTGTTGTTGTTGCTTTTTAGGACAGATTTAGGACAAACTTCACCTACGTGAAATTCGTGCTATTTGCTATAATAGAGAATAAAGTCCTTGTTCCAAGCGAAATTCGTCAATTTGCTAATTTTATAAATTTTTTTGTAAGAACCCTACGGCTCATATCAAAATGGCACTAAGTGATTTTAATTTCACACCTTTGCAACCTATATAGTCACTATATGAGCCAATCTCTGAGAATCTTGCTATTTGCTATAATAGTGAATAACATCCTTGTTCCAAGCGAAATTCGTCGATTTCCTAATTTTATAAATTTTTTGTAAGAAACCTACGGCTCATATCAAAATGGCAATAAGCGATTTCTATTTTGCACCTTTGCAACCTATATAGTCACTATATAAGCAAATCTCTGAAATTCGTGCTATTTGCTATAATAGTGAATAACATCCTTGTTCCAAGCGAAATTCGTCGATTTCCTAATTTTATAAATTTTTTGTAAGAACCCTACGGCTCATATCAAAATGGCACTAAGTGATTTCAAATTCACACTTTTGCAACCTATATAGTCACTATATAAGCCAAACTCTGAGATTCCTGCTATTTGCTATAATAGTGAATAACGTCCTTGTTCCAAGCGAAATTCGTCGATTTGTTAATTTTATAAATTTTTTTGTAAGAACCCTACGGCTCATATCAAAATGGCACTAAGTGATTTCAATTTCACACCTTAACAACCTATATAGACACTGTACGAGCCAATATCTGAGAATCTTGCTATTTGCTATAATAGTAAATAACGTCCTTGTTCCAAGCGAAATTCGTCAATTTGTTAATTTTATAAATTTTTTTGCAAGAGCCCTACGGCTCATATCAAAATGGCACTAAGTGATTTCAATTTCACACCTTTGCAATCTATAGAGTCACTATATGAGCCAATCTCTGAGATTCGTGCTATTTGCTATAATAGAGAATAACGTAATTGTTAAAATCGAAATTCGTCGATTTGTTTCTAAATTATTTTGCGGGAGCCCTACGGCTCATATCAAAATGGCACTAAGTGATTTCAATTTCACACCTTTGCAATCTATATAGCCACTATACGACCAATATCTGAGAATCATGCTATTTGCTATAATAGTGAATAACACCCTTGTTATGAACGAAATTCGTCGATTTGTTATTTTTATAAATTTTTTTGCGAGAGCTCTACGGCTTATATCAAAATGGCATTAAGTGATTTTAATTTCACACCTTAATAACCTTTATAGTCACTATACGAGCCGATATCTGAGAATCTTGCTATTTGCTATAATAGTGAATACCGTCCTTGTTCCAAGCGAAATTCGTCGATTTGTTAATTTTATAAATTTTTTTGTAAGAACCCTACGGCTCATATCAAAATGGCACTAAGTGATTTCAATTTCACACCTTAACAACCTTTATAGTCACCATACGAGCCAATATCTGAGAATCTTGATATTTGCTATCATAGAGAATAACTTCCTAGTTCCAAGAAAATTCGACGATTTGTTAATTTTATAAATTTTTTTGTAAGAACCCTACGGCTCATATCAAAATGGCACTAAGTGATTTCTATTTTGCACCTTTGCAACTTATATAGTCACTATATTTGCAAATCTCTGAGATTCCTGCTATTTGCTATAATAGTGAATAACATCCTTGTTCCAAGCGAAATTCGTCGATTTGTTAATTATATGAATTTTTTTGTAAGAACCCTACGGCTCATATCAAAATGGCATTAAGTGATTTCAATTTCACACCCTTGCAACCAATATAGTTACTATATGAGCCAATCTCTGAGAATCTTGCTATTTGCTATAATAGTGATTACCGTCCTTGTTCCTAGCGAAATTCGTCGATTTGTTAATTTTATAAATTTTTTTGTAAGAACCCTACGGCTCATATCAAAATGGCACTAAGTGATTCCAATTTCACACCTTTGCAATCTATATAGTCACTATATGAGCAAATCTCTAAGATTCGTGCTATTTGCTATATTAGTGAATAACGTCCTTGTTAAAAGCGAAATTCGTCTATTTGTAATTTTCTAAATTTTTTTGCGAGAGTTCTACGGCACATATTAAAATGGCACTAAGTGATTTCATTTTCACACCTTAACAACCCTTATAGTCACTATACGACCCAATATCTGAGAATCTTGCTATTTGCTATAATAGTGAATATTATCCCTATTCCTAGCGAAATTCGTCGATTTGTTAATTTTATCAATTTTTTTGTAAGAACCCTACGCCTCATATTAAAATGGCATTAAGTGATTTCAATTTCACACCTTAACAACCTTTATAGTCACTATTCGAGCCAAATTCTGAGAATCTTTGTATTTGCTATAATAGTGAATACCGTCCTTGTTCCAAGCGAAATTCGTAGATTTGTTAATTTTATAATTTTTTTTGCGAGAGCCCTACGGGTCATACCAAAATATCAAAGTTGCGCTAATTTCAATGATTTGTTAAAAAAATATTGGAAACGAAAATTAGAAATTATTTGAGGCTTGTTTTATTTGAGTAACTTTATTTTTATTAAATACAGTGTTAAAAGAGGTACACTCGCATAAATTTGTATCCAAAAAGTTCACACCGGTTGTTTTCGGAATTAATCCATCCGTTGATTGGTGCAAATATATTGGAAACATGCTGACAACTTTTCTTAATGTGAACATTTGAATGTGATTTAAAATACATTTTTTGCATTGGGAGGTGGAGAAATTTGCCGAACAATAATCACCAACGGAATCCGATGAGCACGGTGAGCATTTTCACTAGGAACAACTTTATAGATTCAAGAGCTATATCAAGATGAAAATGATTGTATATTTTGACCAATTTTTGATTCTGAGTCTAAACATGTCAAAAGCGATATCTCAAAAATGGGACTAGAACCATTGAATTCAGCTTGTCACTTTTTTCAACTAGTAGAGTTTAATTAATATCCATAGGTAGTCTAGACTTTAGGCACAATCATCACAAAAATAATTCAGAATTAAAAATCCACTTTTAAGATCTTTATGTATCTGAATACATAAAATTTTGATATACAAAATCACAACACAATTTTTCCAATCATCAAATCTCGGATTTTATTACCCACCCTATCTTCGTATATTATACTCATAGCACATGCATAATGTAAATATGGGTTATTCATATATGAAAAAAACATAAAAAAAAAAAAAAAAATCAAAACATAAAATAACATTTTCCTTAGTTTTTCCAAAAAATAAAATTTTGGGGAAATTTTTATTTTTTTATTTTTTAATAATAAATGTAAATTTTCTTATATATGAAAATTTTATTTTATTCTTACAAATAAACAACAACCACAAAAGCCATATTACTTAGTACTATTGAATAAATAATTTTCTTTTCTCTTCGACTTCGTCTCTCCCTTAATTTTGGGTTGTTGTTGTTGCTGTCGGTGTAGTTGTTATTGTATCTTGAAATGCTTTTCTGGTTGGTGCCTTGTCTTAAAGGGAAAATTGAAATTTCGTTTTTTTATATTTTATTTGTATTAAAGAAAATAAAATCTGATTTTATATATTGTATATTTCAAATATTTATAAGGTTTTTCATTTTATTTGTATTCGGTGATTTAAGATTATTTGCGAAGATAGATATATGTATAACCAGACAATATAGCATTGGTATAGATGTATAAGTGAACACATCCCAGACTCTTGCATCGATTTCACAAAAAAAGCAAAAAATTCTTCATTAAATTTTTCGAAGAAAACGGAAACCAAACTTGGTGTTGTTGTGTTGTGAATCCCAATAGGATGAAATACAGGAACTGGATGAATCGAGATATAAACAGACAACAAAAAGTTTTAGATAAGAAAATGAAACTATTTTATCTTCCATTTTCTTTTTTTTTTTTGTTACTTTTCTAATCCTAATGATCCAAGAAATGGGGAATCCAATCCAATGTATGTGCACTGACTTTATATTGCTTCTACATACACGAGTATACAAAAGATACACCAAATAAACAAAAACGAAATATTGATAATTGTTGCTTTTGGAGCAAAAAAATCTTATTTTTGTTGCTGAATTGCGCGCTTTGTCTTGAAGCACTCTTCAAAGTTCTTTGATTTTATTTCGGTCGAATTCTTATGAAAGTTTATATTCTTGTTTTGATTAAAAAAACTGGATACTCGTTCTTACATATAAGTATATCTAAAAAAAACGAGCTTATCAAGAATATAAACGTGCTATATAAGATTAGCTCTCTCTGTGTAACAAAAAAAAATTTGTTAAGTATTTATTTATTCTTACGTTTTGTTCAATATCTATAAACAAACAGCCAAACTGATACATTTTAAAGACGAAATATAAACAATAGTGGGAGAAAATTTATGTATACAGCTGTTGAAATTTCCACGATTTTTTATTTTTTTTTAATTCTATGAACATAAATTTAATCTTCAAGTAAGATTATTATTAATATTTGACCTTTAAAATCGTCTTAGATGGTAGGTATATATACATAAATAATAATATAAAAGATGTCCTGCATACGCACGCTTATCATATAACAAGATATTATAGCGCGTCTTAAAGAAATGCGACACTTTTATTTATACACCATCAAAATATAATTCTTTAAAACAAACTTATCTTGTCTCACAAGAAATATTTTTTTTTTTTTTGTATATCTAAGATGCAAAGTGTTTACTTTTTTTGATATCATCCATCGTCGTCGTCTTATATGTATGTACTATAGTTATATATACATATAATGATGTGAAATATGATTGTGTAGCGAATGAAAATTACATTTTCAACAGTAACACCAACAAAAAAAAATCTTTGAAATCAATTTATCATCATTTAATTTTAAATCAACATTTTACAAGGCAGCATCAACAGCAACAGCAGCAGCACACCATAATCACAAATTCACAATATACAATAAACATAAAGATACGATGGAAAAACTGTAAATTACATTTTGGAAAATTTTCATTATTATTGTTATTTTTTTAATGTGTATTTCATAAATTTCTAATGCATTTTCCAAAAAATAAATAAGATTTTTTGATGTCTTCTTGCTGCTTGAATTTTTTTTTTGTTTTCGTTCGTTTTTGTGTGCACAAAATATGTTCTGTATGTATGTATGGTTTATTTACATATCGTCTTGTCTTTTTGGGAAACCTATTGTTATACATGTCTTGAATTTTGATATAAATAAATGATGGGCGCGTTTTTTTTTTTTTTTTTTTGTGACAACACAGATGGTACTGGGGTATGGGTATACGAATCGAAATATTTTCGCTAAGTTGATTTGGAAATGTTTGTTTGTATACAAATAAAAATATAAACTTAAATTTTATGGAAAGCTTTTTTTATCAAATAGTATATTTACCAAGTAAAATCATAAGCGGGTGGGTCGGGTATAGAGTAACCACAATACAAATCATAATTTTTTCTTTCTTATTTTATGCCGCTAAAGTACTCAGTTCCTTTAAGAATTACTATCCACTCTTCATTGTGCGGACGAAATATTAGAAAAAAGTGTTAAAATTAGAATAACTCCTGAATCAATGAAGGCAAAAGAAAGCTACTTTCATTCTCCTACAGAAAATAGTATACAAACTTCACCAAATTTTTTTCAGATGTATACCATCCAGTTGAATTTCTACGTAAATAATTGTTGCTTAGATAAGTGTGAAGTTTATGCTAAAAAAAAATAACAAACAATTACACTGTTAAATATTTTTCCAATTGGAATTTAAATTATATGAAAATTTAAATTTTTTGTAATTTTTGATTTTTCTTACCGACAAACAGATTCTTTTCTCCAGGAAACAGGTCCTTTTGATCGTTTTCAGATAGCTGATCCAATTGTGATAAACTCTTAGATATTTCACTGAATTTAGAATTTTTAATAATTACGAATGGTTTAAAAAAGTGTTGTATATCTCCGATCACAGAGATGTCCACAAGGTCTTGCCCATTGTTTTGTTTGATAAGGTAGGTTTTAAATATTTTTCTGTAGAACTTAAACTATTCACTGTGCTGTAATTCACTTTATAAATAAAACTCAAACTATTAACGGTCGCAATGATAAACATTATAATTAGAAGATTTATTGGGTTTATATACAATTTTTCAATTCCGAATTTTCTGATCAAACTTGCGCGTATAAAATGATCTATAGTACAATTGATTTATTTTGAATTTATATTATGCCATCTATACTACAAAAGAATTCAAATATAATTATGGTATTTGTACGTTTTCAAAGGGTCAATTATATAAAGTAAAAAATGTAGTAGTTGTTTCTGTTTTGATTGTGTCATGCACACAGACAATAATGAATACAACACAACATTCACCTTGAATTAAATAATGAATGCTGATCTACCTCAACATACTCCACCCCGTTAACGGTCCGTTAACCATCTATTGAGAGTTTGCAAACTTTTGTAATTGGTCGCTTTAGTGTGGATGTAGCTATCTTTAGTGACACAACGCGAACAATGTTGTTTTCATTAGGATGAGTGGCTGTTACATTAGCAAGGGCCCAGTTGCATGTAGGCAAATTTTCTTCATTTACTATCACTAGATCACCGATTTGAACGTTTTCATTTGAAGTTTTCCATTTGCTACGTTGCTACAATGTATTCAGGTATTCGTTCTAAAATCTTTTCCAAAAGTTTTGAATTCGATGTTGCAACTGTTGCCATATTTTTAATCTCGTTTCAGGAATACTCGTAATATCCTCTTCAGGCAACAAATTACTTGCTGATCCAATTAGAAAATGTGATGGTGTGAGTGCTTTATAACATGAATCTTTATTTGATACAGCACATAGTGGCCTTGAATTGAGAATGGATTCTATTTGATATAATAATGTGCTCTCTTCAAACGTTAAGTTGGCTCCATTGGTAGTTTTAATTAAAAGCGTTTTTACCGATTTGACCGTGGCCTCCCATAATCCACCAAAATGTGGCGCAACTGGTGGGATGAAGTGGCAATGTATTCGATTTTCATTCATGAACTCCGCCACAATCTTTAAGTGCTCCTTAGAATTTTCTATATGCAGTAGATATCTTTTAGTTGTCGATGAGCTCTTACGAAAGCAGTACCATTATCGCTATACATATCACTAGGTATACCTCTTCTGGAAGTAAAGCGCTTCAATGTTGCTATGAACGCTTCCGACGTTAAATTGCTAACCATTTCTATGTGTATTGCTTTAGTCACCATGCATATGAATATGGCAATATATCCTTTGGTCAGTTTTGCACCTCCTCCTCTTTTCGAAGCTAGCTGAATGGGTCCTGCGTAATCTACACCATATCTGTTGAATGGCCTTGATGGTGATATGCGTGCCTTTGGTAGACTGCCCATGACTTGATGTGATGTCTCTGCCTTGTGTCTCATACACCTGACACATTTTCGCAATTGTTCTCGTATTTTGTTGTGGCTACCTACAATCCAGAACTTTTGTTTGATGAGATGGGATGTTAATGAAGGGCCAGCATGCAGGTATTTTTGATGTAAAAGGGAGATTATCAATTTGGGTGCTTCTTATCATACTGACCTATAACATGTTGGAGTCGACCTCCAACTCTTTACATTACCTTTTCATCAAGAAAGGGGGTCAGTGAAAGTAACTTACTGTTTTTACTAATTGGTTTATTTTTGGATAATTGATCAATTTCGAGCTCGTATTCTCTGTGCTGAGCCCATTTTATTCATTTATTTTCTGCATAGGTTATTTCCTCTGTTGCAAGAGTTTGATTTTTAGGGACTATGCACAGTCTTTTTCTGTTAACTCGTAATATGTAGCTCAATGTTCTTATTAGCTTGTTGTGTGATGAACATTTATTTGTCAAATTCAACAATATATCATCAATGTTGTTGACTTGCAGGTTGCATACTTTAGTTGGTCGTCTTTCTTCGTCGTCATTTGTGGAATGCTAAGTTTCACATTTACCTGCTGGCCAGTTGCTGTCCCCAGTGGCCAGCCATTTTGGCCCATTCCACCACTGTTCTAGTTCAACAAACTGCCCACCAGCTACTCCTCTAGATGCATGATCTGCTGGATTATGGTTGAATGTCACATGATTCCACTGTTCTCTTGGTATGGTTTCTAGGATTGCTGATGTCCTATTAGCCACAAATGTTTTTCAAGTTGCTTGGTAATTTGAGAGCCATTTAAGAACAATAGTTAAATCGGTCCAAGCATGAAATGAAGCTAGAGGCACATTCATTTTCATGGATTTCCATAGTTTTGCCAACAAATGAGCTCCACACAGTTCTAGTCTTGGCATCAAAACCTGCTTAATTGGAGCCGCTTTCGTTTTTGCGGTAATCAAGCTCACTTTAATTCTACCATCATCTCCAATAGATCTGCAATATATCAAGGCTGCATAGGCTCGTTCACTTGCATCGCAGAATCCATGATACTTTGTTGGTTATACTGAATGTATCTTGGGATCTGAATTCTTTCAAGTTGTTTTAATTCGTTTTTTATTTGGTTGTAATATAATGCCAGTTCATGAGGTAAAGTTTCGTCCCAGTCAATCTTCAACATCCACATTTTTTGTAGAATAATTTTAAATGGTATAATACCAGGCGATACCCACCCAAGTGGATCAAAAATTTGGGAAATTTCTGCCAATATTCGCCGCTTGGTTGTTATGGTATCTGCGTCTAACCTTACAATAATTGTAAATGAATCTTTCGTTTGATTCCATTGTAAGCCAAGTAGTTAATATACGTTGGTAATCAGTATCCTTCTTATCAACTAATACTTGGCAGTACATTTTCTCAATGTCGGCAGTTAATGCAATACGATGTTGGCGAAATCACATTAGAATGGACCAAAATGTCGGTTGAATTGTTGGCCCTATAATCATTTTTTGATTAATGGAAATTGCGGTTGTTGTCTTGCAAGATTCATCAAAAACTACACGAACCTTTGTTGTTGAACTTCTTTCTTTACAACGTGGTGAGGTAAGTAATAACTGACGGACGTTTTCTGGTACTGTAGAAGTATCTGCTTCAGAAAGGGGCTCCATGTGATTGATTGTAGTTTTCTTTCTAAATTAGAAAATCTCTTTCTCGCCGTGGATATGGAATTTCCTAAATCTGGAGAATTTATTTTAAAAGGAATCCTTACTAAATACCTTCCATCCTCGGTTCGTCTGTGCGTTATTTTAAAATGTGACTCACATTCTTGTTCTTCAACAGAGTAAGGTTCGCATTTATTTAGCTCTTCTAGTTCCCAAAAACTTCGAAATACTTGATCGACATTTAAGTTGCAGCCGACAAAACTAGACCCTGAAGATAACTCTTTATGTTCGATTGGTAGTTCACCGCCAATAATCCATCCAAATATAGTTTTTTGTGCAACAACATATCCATTGCGTGATTGAGCACTCGCCCATCTTCCAAAATATTGAAGAACTTATCTGCTCCGATTAGTATATCTATTCCTCTCGGTTGATGATATTCAGGATCTGCAAGTTGTAACTTACTGAACAAGCTGTAATCTTGCTGATTTATAAATTGACTTGGTAATCGCGACGGTAGTTTTTGCATAATCAGAGCTTCAATATTTATTTGTATTTAGTGATCATGAACTGATGATAATTGAAGTTTGGTGACATCCTGAGTCATAACAGTAGATGTGGCTAACCCTGTAATTACTGTGTTTGTGTTTTCTGTAGGTAATCTAAGGCCATGCATACAAGCTTCCGAAACAAAAGTGGCTTGTGATCCGGAACCCAAAAGAACTCTGCATCTTAATATGGTACCATCACATCGTTTCACGTTCACTATTGCTATCGGTAGAATTGATTGATATCGACCACTGATGCTCAAGTTTAACTGAACTTCTGTACACAATGTACTGGAACTGTATTTTGTCAGCAGTAACTTTTGTGTACTTGCTGCAGCATTCATTTCCATATGTAGTAACGAATGATGTTTGCGATTACAAATGTAACAATGAAATTTCATTCGGCATACCGCTGCTTGGTGAGTCGCAGATATATAGTTAAAACAGAGCCTCTTGTTCGCTATTAAAGCTCTTCGATCGCTGATGTTCAATGCTTTAAATTCATTGCATTTTGATAGTGGATGATTGTTGGTACATTTAGAGTACGCCGTTGGTATGATTTGAGCATGGTTGGCTAAACTAAAACTTTATTTCTCAAAGATCTCGATAGAGATAGTTGTGATAGCGTACACTCTACAACTATTGACAGTCATATGAAAATTTTTTCTTAAGTAGCCGCTTTTTCAGTGAATTATAACCTTAATCTTAAAAACATCTATTTTCTTTTTAAATATGTAGTTCACATGAAGTATTTTTGCCAAATTATTCCTAAAAAAAAGTTAGGACCATTTCAGAAAAATCTTCATGAATTTGAGCAGAAGCGTGAAATTTTTCCTATTCCTAAATATTTGCGAGTTTTCTAGTGTAAATGAACAACATAATAATGAAGTTGCTTCCATTAGGCATAAAAAATCTCTTGAATTTTTCAAACAATTTCCACCACATGCTTGCACATTCTATTTTGAGCAGTAGCCCGTTTACAATAAAATGTACAGGAAGAGGTGAAATAATATTAAAGGTTAACAATAATAACAACGTTAATATAAATAAATTAAAAAACTACGTATTGCACATCAATCACGCCACTCCGCAACTACGCAAATCATCCAAAGATAAGACCCGCTCAACATCCAAAGATAAAGATGGTAAGGAAAAATCATCATTCTCTAAAGTCCCGCTTGCTTTGTTGGCTAATGATCCACGACATATCAAAGATTATCAGTATGACGAAAAGATTAGTCCAACCTCTAAAAATCCAAAACAACTAGGATTCCGTTACGACCCCGAAGATCCGGCCAATAAGAATCGTGGTCCACATGAGGATATCAGTCCATCTGTGGAAACACGCCAGGCAACCGCAATTAATTATGCCCCAGGTGAGGCTGACAATGTCAGGAAATCGGTGGAAAAACGTTAGATCGATGAGTTATAACCCAAAACACGTGAAAAACTTGCTAAAGTAGAACTTAGCTACTAAAGCTAAATTATTGGCATGTGCTGGACAAAAATACCATCCAACTGCAGCATTCCTCGAGGAGAACGATACGAACAGGAGCCGGCTTATCATGGTGCTGGTGTGCTTGCATCCGCCTCTGAACCACGTAAAAAACGTGTCAAGGTCATGGTGGTTATCGCCAAGTTTGATCCCAAAACTAAAAAGGTTGATACCGCGGCCGGTGAAGTTTTACATTCCGATGGCATTTTAGATACAGAAACGGGTAAGATTGAAACAAAATATGGTCTACTCGATCCAAAACATGGTACACTCGAAGCGATTAATCTCAAGACGGGTAAAAAAGATTTGCATCAAGGTAAAATTGATCCAAGAACCGGGCAAATTCATATCACAACTGGAGTTGTTGATCCAAAAACAGGACAAATTAACGACATTTTGGGACAAGCTATTTCGGTGGTGCTCGAAACAAATTCAACTGTTGAAATTACCGCAATCATTGGAAAGTATGACCAAAAATCTGGTACCATAGACACCGTTAACGGAGATGTTGAACGCAGCAATGGCGTTGTTGATTTAACCACTGGTCAGGTTCATTGATACAAAATACGGTAAAATTAATCCAACGACTGGAGAGGTACGTACAATCGATCCTAAAACAAATAAATTGGTTACACGACAGGCAAAAATCGGTCAAACATGATCCCAATTTTTGCTCATTTGATTGCAATCGGAAATGAGGTAAACCCACTCGTCGAGGTAATAGCGGTTTCAGGTAAACTAGTCTTAAAACGTGGTATTATCGATCCAAAGACGGCACAAGTTGAGGTGTCGAGTGAGCAAGTTAATCCTGAAAATAGTAAAATCGATACAAAATACGGTCAAATTGATTTAGTTAAACAAACAATCATGTCGACCGATCCCAAGACCGGAAAGACGGAAACTAAAGAAATCAAAATCGACCCGATCACCGTTTAAGTTATTCTCAAGAATCAATTTATGTCGGTCGCATTGTGTCGTTACGTGTAGTGAATAAACGTATCGATTTAAAAATCAGTAAATTAATAACGGACAAGAATGATAAAGATATCATAATTGATCCAAGAACAAATCAAGTATGGGTGCCCAAGGGGAAAGACCCAGCCACCGGTGAAACTATCTACACTTCCAGTCAAATTGATCCGAAAACAGGATATATTATTACAATTTATGGATATCTTAATCCCAAGACGGGTAAAATTGATAGGCAAATAAAACTAGATCCTAATTTGAACAAGGTTGATCCTAGTACAGGAACTATGGTATTTTTACCGCAACGGGTAAGGTCGATGAAAAGACAGGTGAACCAATGTTCGCCCCATCTGAAATGAATCCGGCCACTGGTTAAATTTACACAAAAGTCGGTAAAGTCGATCCAAAAACCGGTAAAATTGTTTCGGTTAAGATTTTGTTGCTTAAACATAAGGCTACCAACGCCATTCCAGAAGAAATTGATTCTAGTAATTGTGAAATCGATACGGTGACGTTTATACAATGGTTGATCCAGTTACTGGGGAACTCATTCAAGTCGATCCAACCGATCCACGTGTACAAGGAGGTAAAACAATGGTCACACATACCATGTCACTAACGGGAGAAATAGATCCAATAACAGGAAAATTAAAAACCAAATATGGACACATTAATTTGGAGACGGGTGATATAGATCCAGCGACGGCAGTCAAGGATCCTATAACAGGAAAATTAATTTTAAATTACAGTGAAATTGATCCGAGTCACTTTATTAAGCCAATAACGGTCACAAAAGATACGGTACCAAGAACACGTGAACAATTTTACGATAATATTAAACATTTAGGAAAGGAAGCGATCCGACGAAGTTCCGAAGCTAGTGACGATAATGATATGGATGAATATGGATCGGAAAATTTGAAGGCAATGGGTTCGGACGCCGGTAAGGTTATTGGAGGCCCGACCGTTGTTAAAACGACCACAAAAGAAATTTTAACCAAAAGCCAGGATGGTGTAACGCATTACGTCAAGGAGGAAGTGAAAAATGTGGGCACAGGAGAGATTTTATATAAAACTGAAGAGCGTAAGGTAAAAACCAATTTCTATTTGATTTCATTGCATGTCTAGCGACTAACTTTTGAAAGCACCCTATGAAATTTTTTAATTTACTTCATTATGTTTTTGATTTGATTCATTACTAAACACAAAGGTAAGCATACATGAGATATCTGTAGCTTGTACACGCCTAGTTATGCTTTTTTATGTAATTGTTTATTGTCTAAAATGCTTTTTTCATTTAAATGTTGTCGAATTTGGAAAAATTCTATATACAAATTAACTCAAATGCGGATGGCAAAATTCTCCAAATCATACTAATTCTCTATATAACACAACCACACAGCATTTTTTGTATTTTTTTTCCTTCCTTAAATTGTACTACAAAAAATTTATTAATTTTGGTTAAACTCATCAAATCTAAATCAGCATCAACTGCAAGCAATGGTTATTCATCCGTCAAAATTGAGACTGCTGCTGCTGTTTCCAGTTTCCCACTGCCCAATTATGGCCAATTATCACCAAGAACACATGAGAAGCTCGCTAAAGGCGAATTATCTCCAAAGACTCGTGCTAAGTTATTGAAAGAAGGCAACTTATCGCCGAAAACTCGCGAAAAATTGGCCCATTATGCGGACACTCCATTGGCGAAACCAACACATGGTGCACAATCTTACTCGCCAAGTAAGGATCGTCAAACTTTGGCAACTATGGCCGCTGGGCTGTACAAACCACTCGATGATTTCCTCGAAGGTGAACATTGCGAACAACAACCTGCGTTCCAATCAATTGCAGCAGGCGGACCACCAATATTGGCTTAAATAATTTTACCAATCCTAACCTCTTAACTTCCAATGGAATTGAATTCCAAAGAGAAACTTCCCTAACATAGAAGGATTTGTTTAACGACTTACAATAATTTCTGGCCAGAATTAGACGGAAGTTAGAGGAATACCTACTTAACAGTAATTTCTTGTAAAGGTAACAAGGCATCTTAGCTTTGAGGAGTTAAAAAATAAAAAGCAAAACGCACAAATTCTTATACAATATATAAGTATCTTCCTATCCGGGTAAATTAACATTGGTGGAATAGTTTCACCACTAGCGCTAAATGTGCACATGACCGTAGGAGGTTAGACTTGGTAGCCCCTCGCTGAAAATCATAAGTGTTACGTGCTCCCTTAGCGGCTAACACTGACCGTGAAAATTTGGCGTTTATTCATAGATTCTTCAACACGTAGTTTAAAAGCAGTCTTGCTTCGTAATGGCAATCATCTTGTTCCGCTACCTGTTGGTCATTCGGTTGTATTAAATGAGGAGAACCACAACCTTTGCTTCCTACTCGAAAAATTAGATTACGCTAAACACGAGTGGAAAATATGTGGAGATGTTGGGTTTTACTAAACATCCTTGTTTTCTATGTGAATGGGACAGCCGAGCTCGCGCCGAACATTATGTGAAGAAGGATTGGCTAACTAGAAACAATTTAACCTCAGGATCTAAAAATATTATAAAACAACCGATAAAGTAATCCTTCCACCATTACATAGAAAGCTGCGGGAATTGTAAAATAATTCGTCAAAGCAATGAAAACTACGGAGAGCAAAGCTTTTATGTACATGTTTGAAAAGTTTTCGAAACTGTCTGATTCGAAAATAAGAAAGGGTGTTTTTGATGGACCACAAATTAGAGAACTTTTGAAAGACAATGATTCTCAAAAAAGAATGACAAAGGTAGACGGAGCAGCTCGGCAAAATTTTAGAAACGTCACGAAAAAATTTGTAGGAAATAGGAAAGATCCTAATTATGTGACTATATAGTGGAAAATATGGTAAAAAATTTAAAAAATATGGGATGCCAAATGAATCAAAAGCTGCACTTTTTCCATTCTCATATTGAGTACTTTCCTGAAAATTTCGGCAATTTTAGTGAATAGCAGGGTGAAAAATTCCACCAGAATTTAAAAGATATTGAAAAGAGATATCAGGGTGCTTGGGCCACCCATATGTTGGCAGACTACTGTTGGTCTTTGGAGAGAGACACGTCAAACCATCACCAAAGAAAAGCACTATCACTCTAAAACTGAAAACACATTTAATGGCTCTTTAAAAATCACTAGAGGCAAGGCGACTCACGTAAATTAAACACGCCAAAGGAAATAGAAGCCTGCTATACGTCCACGTTGTTCTGTAGCGGACATTCTGAAAACTAATAAAAGGTTGCGTTTGGTAACACTATTTTGAATTACGTTAAAAAGTTACTTTTGGTAACACTATGTTGAATTAAGTCGCCATCTTGATGGTGTGTTCTAAAATAGAGTGTACGAGAATGTAAAACGAAGGAGAAGAAAAAGGTTGAAATTGTTATAAGCGTCTTCCTAAGTTAAAAATAAAGAAAAAATAAAAAAAAAGAAATTAACGAAAGATTTATTAATAGAATCCACTTAAGTAGAAGAGTAAACATTTGGTCGAATCGAGCCGGATTATATTGGTTATGTAAATAAAATACAGTGAAGTGTGTTAAAGTAGAAGTTAGTTAGGCGCAGAACAAGGATCAACTTCCGGTAGTGCATGAACATACTAAAAGCGTATCAATTGTGGAATCGAAACCACAATTGTCGTATAATGCAGTCATGCTGCCGAAAATTTCGTTAGGTTCGAGATTCGTTTAAGGAGCTAATTGTACAAAATCCTACAATCACCGATATGCAGAGATATTATTATCTTAATGGAGCGCTGCCTGGAAAGGCTAAAAGACCAATTGCAAATATTGAGTTTTCATCGCGTGGTTTTAGCCTGGCATGGGAAGCACTCCTGGCAAAATATAACGATAAGAAGAGCATTTTGGATAACCATTTTAAGTCATTTGTTAAGATGAATTATATGAACAAGGAATCAAGATCAGAAATATGCAGAATAATGGATGAATCTCAAAAACAGTTGCGAGCATTGGGAAGATTAGGCGAAAATTTAAGTGAAGCGGTTATAATATACATAATGAAGCAACGCTTCGATCGGAAACATGTAAATTATGGGAAAATGAAGATACGTCAAATGAAAATTCTACTTGAGAGAAAATGTTAGAATTTTTACATCGCAGAAGTCGTGCTTTAAAATATCAAAATGAAGCATCCAAAACTGAGTCATCAAATAAAACGTCAAATGCAGCAAGTAGCAATCACCGTCGGAATACATCAACGTTTTTAACATCTTCGGCGGCTGCGGAGAAAATAGTAACATGCCCTTTGTGCCATCGGTCACACTTGTTGGTGGTATGCGAGCAATTCATAAAATTAGGTTTATGACTTAATTGCTTTAAAGGTGGACATATATCATTTATGTGTAGATCATCTCGCTGTATAAAGTGTCAATGAAGGCACAATACAATGCTGCAATTAAAATCGAACGGGTTAATGTGTTCTTCAACCGAGCAATAAGTAAATGTCAATAAATTGAATCAACAACACATTGAGCAGGCGCAATCAAAAGATGATTTAACTTCAAGCAAGGCCACATTAGTATGTCGAAATCAAATGTCTCGTATCATGTGTTGCTTTCAACAGCAAAAGTCTTAATAAAGGATTCAGAGCGAACTTATCATACTTACAGAGCGTTGCTAGACTCAGCATCGCAATCAAATTCCATTTCGGCCGAACTTGCAAATAGACTGTCATTGGTGCATGACAACGTTAGAATATCGATTCGTGGTCTGAATCACTCCAAAATAGAGGTTAAAGAAAAATTAACAACAAAAATCAAATCTAGAATCAACGAATTTGCTACCATATTAGAGTTGTGTGTGGTTCGTTCAATTGGAAATCATTTGCCAGAGCAATTTATCAATTTTGAAAAGTGGAAACTACCAGCACATGTTACACTGGCTGACCCGCGATTCAATGTACCTGGTTCAATTTGCTGCTTGGCGCAGAGTTATTTTTTAAAATATTAAACAATGGAAGAATTGAATTGGAACGCAATTTGCCGATATTACAAAAGTCAGTTTTCGGTTAGGTGGTGGCTGTACTGCTGGTTTGTCCATTGAAGAGAAAGAATGTGAGAGAATATTTGAGGAATCATATTTTCGAGACAAAAGTGGACGATTTTTGGTAAGATTGCATTTAAAACCTAATTTTCATCAGTTGGGTGAATCGAAAACTCAGGCGCTGAAATGGTTTGGTTATTTGGAATCAAAACTAAACAAAAATCCCGAATTAAAAAGAGATTACGGAAAGTTTATGGAAGAGTACGAAAGTTTAGGACATATGGCAGTAGTGCATCATAACATCAACCGAGGCTTAGAATATTACCTCCCACATCACGCAATTTATTAGAATAGCACACCAACAAAAGTGCGGGTCGTTTTCGACGCATCATGGACCTACGGTTCAAGAGGAATTGCTGTCGATAATTATCAAAATCAGAAAATTTACATACGTTTTCACCACTGATTGAGAAAATGTATCGTCAGATCCTTGTATGTCAAGATCAAACCTCGTTGCAAAAAATTGTCTGGAGAAGTCATCCAGATCAACCAATTAAAGAATATACGTTATGCACGGTTATGTATATGATGTCATCAGCTCCTTATTTGGCAACGAAAGTGTTGAATCAATTAGCAAGGGACGAGCAAAACCGATATCCGTTGGCAGCTAAAGTGACACGAGAGTGTTTTTACGTGGATGATTTGTTGACGGGTAGTGATAGTATAGAAAAAGCACTACAACTTCAAGCGGAACTGGTGGAGATGTTTAAAGGTGCTGAAATGAGGTTGCGAAAATGGACATCTAATACAACCGCTTTGCTGAATGCAACTCCATTGGACGATCGAGAACAATTGAACAGGCCCAATAAAAAAATTAAAACATTAAGGTTAATGTGAGACGCAACAAGTAATCAGTTAAGTTTGAACGTGGCTACCAAAATTCACAGCTCTACTACTACGAAACGAGAACTACTGTCAACCATAGCCAAATTGTTTGACCCTTTAGGCTTGATCGAACCCGCTGGAATACATTTATATATCAACTGAAACATTGTTATACCAAAAGCCAGGTCAATTGAGATCCACGGATTTGCAGACGCGTCAACGGTAGCGTACGGTGCATGTATTTATTTAAAATCAGTTGGCGAAAATGACGAAATATTGGTGTGCAGTAAATCCCAAGTAGCTCCATTGCGCACAACAACTATTCCACGATTAGAATTAAACGCAACAGTATTACTAGCAGAATTAACACAAAATTTCCTTGAAAACCACCTTACTATAATTCACCAAATATGGGGCCAGAAAGGCCAAAATCTGCAATTGTGCTCTGATTTCGGTCCTTGATACCTCTAACGATAGCACTCTGGACCTACAATTATCGTGCCAACAAGCAGTTAGATTGCTTGATTATTTCCAGACATTTTACAGAAAATTCGATTTCCTTGAAAACCACCTTACTATATTTCACCAAATTGTGAGCCAGAAAAGTCCACAGATTTTGGTCTGTAATACCTCTAACGATAGCACTCTGGACCTATAATTATTGTGCCAACAAGCAGTTAGATTGCTTGATTATTTCCAGACATTTTACAGAAAATTCGATTTCCTTGATACCACCTTACTATAATTCACCAAATTTTGAGCCAGAAAAGTCCACAGATTTTGGTCTGTAATACCTCTAACGATAGCACTCTGGACCTACAATTATTGTGCCAACAAGCAGTTAGATTTCTTGATTATTTCCAGGCAATCAAGTCGTTAGATCTTCTGTCAGCAAAATGTACCATGTGTTCGGATTCAACAATAGTTTTGTCTGGATTAAAACACTTTTGCATGTGTTAAAAATTTATGAATCACATCGTATAAGTAAAATCCAGGAAATTACGTCACTAATGAGATGGCGGCATGTCGACACCAAGAGCAACCCTGCGGATGTGGTGTCGCGGGGTATGTTACCAGCAGAATTACGTGACTATGCAATTTGGTTTTATGGGCCACACTTTTTGAAATGTGCTGAAGGCACATGGCCATCAAAATTGATTTTACCATTGACAGCAAGACGCCGGAGGATGCAACCGGGAACGTAGCGTTCGCTTTAACAAAATATAAACAATTTCAAAATGTTTTAAACGTTAAGCGATATATGACGAGACCAGTTCGTGTAGCTGCCTGGTGTAGATAATTCTTTTATAACTACATTGCAAGGGATTTAACAACACGCAAACGGGGGTTGCTGAATTCAGATGATTTGGACAACGCTTGGAAAACCGACAGAGATATGGAGTGATAACGGATCCAACATCATAGGAGCAAACAACCAGACGGTAAAAAATGGCATTTTATTCCACCCCGAGCTCCTCATTTCGGAGGCATTTGGGAATCGGGCGTGAAGGTAATCAAAACCCACATGTAAAAGGTAATCGATTCGCGTATTATGACGTTGCACTTCCTGTATACTTTGGTTGTTTAGATTGAAGGGATAATGAATCCGCGTCCCTTGTGTGAAATGTCATCCGATCCACATGATCTGCAACCATTAACTCCTGGTCATTTTATTATTGGTACAGCAATAAATGCAGTCATGGAACCAAACCCTTGTGAACTACCTACTAACCGTCTCACTCAGTGGCAACAATTAACCCAATTAGTACAGCAGTTTTGGAAAAGATTCCAATTGGAATATATCAACACTTTACAACAGCGGCGTACGTGGCTGGAATCACAACCAAATTTACAGCCTAACGATTAGGTTATTGTAAAAGAGGACAATATGCCAGGCACTCATTGGCTCATCGGGCGCGTAGAAAGTGTTATAACGCGCATTGAGGGAAAGGTGCGAACATCCATTATTCGTACACGAACTGGTTCAATGAAATGGCCCATTACAAAGTTGGCCAAACTTCCAAGGGGGAATCATCTTGATTTACTTTAATATTTATGTTGGTATAATTTAATCGACGTATAATTATTATTAGCTGCTACCACATGTAACAATTTGAAGCGTTAAAATTAAATTTGAGAAGGATATATCTTTTCAATCCGGGGTGTATGTTCTGTAGCGGACATTCTGAAAACTAACAAAAGGTTGCGTTTGGTAACACTATTTTGAAGTACGTCGCCATCTTGATGGTGTGTTCTAAAATAGAGTGTATGTAAAACGAAGGAGAAGAAAAAGGTTGAAATTGTTATAAGCGTCCTCCTAAGTTAAAAATAAAGAAAAAGACAAATAAACCAAGAAATTAACGAAAGATTTATTAATACAGTCCGGTTAAGTAGAAGAGTAAACACACGTCGTTGTTCCTGGATATCGCTAAATGTAGGTTATTACAACGCAGGAAATCTTGAACTTATTGAGTATTCGAATTATAGTTTTGGAGACCCAAAGTTTTATGAGAAATAAGATTAAATATCTGGTTCAAACTTTCTGCAAAACAAGAATTAAGTCTCGAGCATAAGTTTTGATTTGTAGCTTTCCGAGATTACAGGCTCTTGAAGGTTCACTTGTAAGTCTTTTTGTTGTTACGGTTATGGGGCTGTTAGGTTATGCAATTTCTGGGTTATACAGGTAGGGAGGACTAGGTTATAGCTAGGTTATAGACTTTTGGGGTTATGAAGTTTTGAGGTATTAGGTTGTATGGAGTTATGGCGATGTGGAGTTATGAAATTTATTTCTTCATGATTTGGAGTTATATTGTGACATGAAATTTTCTTATGTTGCACTTCAGGATTGTGGGGTTTATTAGTTTTAAGGCTATGAAGGTATAGGGGTTATCAGGTTTAAGGGTTGATATTGTTGGGTTTTATAGTTTCAAGCTGTTTTTTAAGGTTAGAAAAAAACGCTGATGGGATGGGGCAAAACAGGTTTCGAATTCGGTTTAAGTGACCTAAAAAACATATAATCCGCTTCGTCTGATTCAAGGAACCCTTCACTCATTTTTTTTGGTCCATTGTTGCCATTAATTGATTAATTTACTAATACACTAAAATGTTCCACTATCGTAATTTAGGCCCGCAGTAAAGTGAATAAATTTTTTTTTTTAAATTTCAATATTTAAAATCAACCTTTAGTTGTTGACAAAATCAACCTCTAGTTGTTGGCATACTACTACACGTGTTGACGTATATGTAATAATTTACATTGAGCATTTTACAACGAGTAAATAAATCATTCCAAGAAGTATCATCATCAACTTCTTAATAATATCTAATTAATGATACACAATCAAAACATCAAACAACTGCTACGAAAAAAATCCTCACTCTCTCTATCTCACAACCTTGTTCTAGTCACCATCACCAAAATATTATTATCTCGATATACCATTTTATGCATACAGTAGCGTAATAATAATTAACTTTATCCTCAAAGAAATATTTGCCATTGCATAATATCCCTCGTCTCGACTCTAGCGCAATTTCATTCCAATTTTATTATTTATTTATTTTATATTTAGAAAATTTATTTTTCCGAAAAACAAAAACGAAAAAAAACAAAAATAAAACTTTTTGTAATTCAATTAATTATTAGTTCAAAGGGAAAATCTAATGTGTGCTGTAGATGGTATGTACGTTTATACAATGTGTGTTTGTCTAAAATATATAAAAACATGATACATCCTCTTTCTGACTACTGACATAGCTACATATTTATACATATATACATATGTATGTGTATGTATATATAATAAATAGCAACATATGTATATATGAACACATCACATAAATAATTAATTATTTTTCAGGATTTAATTTTGTTTTTGTTTTATTTTTATATTATATTTTGGATTTTCAATTTTCCAATTTTCATTTTTTTCTTTTTTTGTTGTACATTATTTGAGGGTGGAATATACTTGTATCTGTATACACAGAGCTAGACAGAACACAAAACATCCGAGAGATAAATTGAATTTCGGATGAAAGGTTTAATTATTTTCATTTAAGGATTTAATATGTAATATCTGTAAAAGGTGTGTCATTTTATGGGTATCATACATACATAAATCCATATATGTATATAGTATACACAAATACAAATACACTTCGGGTTAAACTATTTATGAACGCCTTGGGTCAAATTATTTTACATTCATTAATCCATTGGATAAAGTTATGCAAATTTGTGTATGTTTCTTTATTTTTGATTGATCCTGGGTGACATTGAAATTTCAGGAAATCAATTTGATCATAAGATAATGAATTTTTGGGAACAAAAACTTGAGGGATTAATACTAATCATAAATATTACAGCTGTACTCACGTGTTTCATTACTTAATTTTGGTTCTCGTGACGTACCTGGAAATAAAAAAAATATTTAATTTTTTTAATTATTGACGAATTATTTAGAACTTCAACTTTAATCGTCTTCCTCTATGTAATTCGTTATATTCAAATTAAATCATAAAAATAAAAATTAATTTGTTTTTTCCAACTTTTCCTTCAACAGGTAATCTCAAAAATTTTTCATCCTTTCCTTCCGGATTTTTTTTTTTTAAAGAAATTCAAACAAAACTAAAGTTAACTCGTATATCCGTATTCCATGTACAAATAAGTGGAACGACAATGAGACAACGTCCCATACACCATATCCAAACCATATTTAGGCAGCTACAATCTACAAAATCCTAATGCAAATATTGTCCATACCACCTATACTATATAGTTAAGTTAACAGTACAGAGTTAGTTTTGGAAAGTTAACAATAAAATAAAAGTTCTAAGTAAATATTTAAAATAAAAATTAAATATTTTTTTTTTAATTTTATCGATTTATGAATAATTTTTTTTTTAGTTCCATTTTAATTTTATTTATATTTGTTAAACAAAAAAAAATTAAAACATAAAAGCTTTCGAACTTTGCATAATTTTAGTCCGTTAATATGAGTAGTTTTTGCTGATTCAGAATCTTAGTTCTTTCTAATCTATTGGAACTAAGCAGTTTTGGAGTTTTACGGGATGGACAATTTATGTCTACACAGTTGAAAAAATAACTTTAATTTTTAATGCAAGCCTTGCATTACGACTTATGTAATGCAAGTTAATATTAAATTGTAAAGTATGATTGCGTTAAAATGAATTTTAATGCAATTATGAGGATTTCTAAAGCAGTATTTGCATTAAAAAATATTTTTAATACAACTATTAATTATTTGAAAGGAACTTGCTCTAATTGAAAAATTATACCAACATAAAAATCGCTAAAACAAGCGGACCTAAATATATATGTGAATAATAAGATCATGCACGAGTTTTGCATTACTGGTATAAAATACACTTAATCAAACCGACTACATGACATATAAGCAGCTTAAAAAAACTTTAATAATTTAGTTTTCCGGATTCGAAAATATCTATTATGTTTTAACGTAAGCTTTTCAGTTCTTAATTTATAAGTTATTACCTTGGGCGATTAAACTGGTCTCTTACATTTCGACCCTCAACCTCAAGGCCCCAAAAACAAAAAACAACCCCGGAAAAACAAAAAAAATCGCTAAAATTACAGATCTTTCAATGCAACTTGCTTTAAAATTTAATACTTCTAAAATTTTTACTTTTTATTAATTTTTTTTGTTGAATGTTAATTAATTCATGTAATTTCTAGTATGCTACCGGTGGTTAGATCATTTTAATTGTGTTTTCTTTATTAGTACGATTCGCTAGTACTTAAAGCACAGCACATTCTGTATATATAGAATGTAAATTGTGGTATAATCAGTCCAATCGCCGTGGCCTGATGAGAAGATTGATTTTTTCATAATCATAAGCTCATTAGTTCGAAACTGGATTGAATTCTCTTACAATCTTCGAAACATATTAAAAATTACTTCTAAAATATTTTGTAGTCATAATATATCACATTTCAGTTTACAATTCAGTCAAAAAAATTAAAAATAAATAAAAATGTTCAGATAAAATTATAGAAAGATTAGAAAAAAAAAATAAATATTAGAAAAAAGAAAAACTTAGAAATTAGAAATTAGTTCGCCATATGACATTGTTGGCACTGGGTTTGGGTGAGGCTGTGTGCTTGACAGATTGGTTTTTGGCACTGAACATAAATTTTTCTTGTGGATCTTTTCTTTTTCTCTTCACTGTACCACATAAAACATTGGCCTTTATGTGTTAGCCGACCAGATGCGTCACGATCCATTAACTTATCCGGTATAAATTGAACATCACTGTAACCTTGTATCTCTTGAATTGAAGCGGCTAAAACACATTGTATTGCACTTCTCGTGGCATAATGACTTACAACTCTTGGAAGTTAGGCTCTTTTTTTATAAGAGGAACACAGAGGCTTTCACCCAGTTGTTCTAAAAATTGACGACGACGACTGGTTTTTACAGTTTCTTTATTTGATGGATTATTTGTCGTAAAAATAATGTAAGCTGCAAGTCCCGCTATATCGATAATGTTGAAAAACTTTGCAAGGGGCCAGCGATTGGTTTTACGTTTTGTCGTATACTGCGATAACATTTTGTCCATAGTATCGACTGCACCTTTGGTTGAATTATAATATACAATTATTTCAGGCTTTTGCTTCGTTCCAGAAATACTATCGTCGTTATATTTAGTTGACAATAATACCACAGCCTTGTTTGTTTTTGGTACATAAGAGCAGAGCACCATTTTTTCTCCAAAACCAAATTTGCTGGACAAAACCTCTCTGGTCCTTGATGGTTTGAATTCCTCGGGTATACAGCTTTTATTTTTTTTTCATCGTGCCAACTATTGATAGGTTCCATGCCAGCAAATCTTTTGCCAGTGGCAGAGAAGTAAAAAATTGTCTGTTTTAACATTGCGTCCGCTATTTTTGTAAAGAGCTATCAGCTTCTTGACCACACGCTCACCTTGATTTTTGTCCCGCACTTTTTTAATTTTTCCTGTGTATATTTGCCCATTCAACGGGTATGCAGTTTCGGAGTCACCGGCCCACCATATTTTGACTCCGTACTTGGAGGGTTTAGAGGAGATGTATTGCGTAAATTTTGTTCGCCCTCTAAACGGAAACAACTGTTCATCGACGGTTATTGATTTGTAAGTTCTAAAATTAAGTTTCAAATTTGCATTTAATAGTTCAAAAATTTCGCTGCTCGGTGCTGCCTTATCCGTTTCCATTCGAATCTGTCGAGTGGCATCGAAGTCGAAACGAATGAAACGAGTAATGTTATAAAATCGTCGTACAGACATTGTAGCTCGATACAAAGGGTAGGAATTTTTTTTCCAGAGCTGCATTATTGGTTCGTAATTTTACGTGTGAGCTCCAATGACAATTAGAAAACCAATATACGCTAAGAATTCTTCCTCCTGTAGCGGTTCCCAGACCAATGGTTGTTTATCAGGATGCACTGTATTATATTTACTATATTCGTTCTGTGCCTTTTTATTGGTATTCCTACAAATTATTGTTTGCATTGAGCTGCTAAATAACGTAGCAAATGTATCTACGTCATTCAAATTTTTGGTGTTAGGATGAGGACCCATAAATGAAGATTCACGAATAACATTGTGAGCAAGCAAACGATGTAAACTCGGTTTTGTTTTGCTCCATTGGGTACCATCTTTACCAATATAAAATTCGTTACCGTTTTCCGTGCCACCGACTGAGTTTACGTGTTCACTGTTGTCATCTACATTGTTAGCTGCTACAATCTCTTCGTCGTCAGCTTCTGAGTCAGTATTCTCATTCATTTCAGGCATAACCTCTTCAATTTCCATATTGACCCGGATTATTTCCCCACAAATGATGCTGACGATTCAGAATCGTCAGCATCATTTGTGGGGAAATAATCCGGGTCAATATCATCGTCATCGAAAAGATCACGCTTATCATCTCCCGAATCCGAATCTGAATTCTCTGTAACACTATATTGATATTTTTGTTTTTCATCATACGCTAGTCTGCAATATATAATAGTATGTGTTATGTAATAAGCCGATATTTTGTAATTTTTAGCAATAGTTATACAACTTTTTTGATTATATATATGTTCATATTACCTGCTCATTTGAACACCTGACAATTTTTCTTTCGTTGCATTCTTTTTATTCATTTTTTATATTTTACACGTGCACACTACCGTTAACAAAAAATAAATCAGTTTGATCTGCACTCACTAAAACTCAAACATGAACTAAATTATATTTGAGGTAAAACACGAATAATTAATAAAACAAAAGTAAATAACAACACAGAAAACAGGGTAGCACTGCAATATTATATGAACTGCACTTTTCTTTACCCGGGTGTCGTTGTCAAGATTGCGGACTTTTTTTTGTCGACAAAGTGAAGGTTAATGCAGTCTTTGATAAATTTTAGTGCAATCGATTGACGGTTCTTCTACAATTTGCTTTATATTCTAATGAAATGTTGCACTAAAATTTAATCTAATTTAAGTATTACAAATCAATGCAAATTGTATCAAACTAATTTTTAATACAAGCTATAAGTGTGAAAAAAATAACAAAAAATTACACTGTTAAATAAGCTTTTTTCCAATTGGAATTTAAAGTGTATGAAAATTGAAATTTTTTGTAATTTTGGATTTTTCGTACAACCAAACAGATTCTTTTCATCAGGAAACAGGTTCTTTTCATCGTTTTCAGATAGCTGGACTATCTGTTTATCTCGTTAACCAAAAGCATCCAATTGTGTTGAGCATTACTATATTTCAGATAATTTAAAAGTTGACTGATTTTTGATGGTTTAAATAATTATTTAGCGTCGCTGCTGGAAGTGTCCCGAAGGTCCCGCACATTTCTTAGAATAGCTAAGCCGTGTAGCGGTCAATGTCAACAATCCCATCCAATTGTGATGAACTATAATATATTTCACAGTTTTTGGAATTTTTAATAATTTTGGATTATTTTAAAAGTTTCATGTCGCCGACCGCAGAGATGGCTACAAGGTCTTGCACATATCCTCGGATAGACCATATTGTCAGATAACTAGGCCATATACCCCTCTACGTGGTCAACCTGATCCAACTGTGATGAACTCTACTATATTTCACAGAATTTTGAATCTTTAATAATTATGAATGGTTTTGCAAATTGTTTTATCTCCAATCACAGAGATGTTTACAAGATCTTGCCTTAGTCTCACGGTATCTTATATAGCAACGGAGTGTGTAGCATTTTAATGTTATTGATGTATGCACTTATTTTAATTTTTGATTTAATTTGTTTGGTGGGTTCAAAATTGTGGTGCAGAATGCAATGTAGCTTAGCGGTGAGGAGTCACAAAGTGCAGATACTTAGGATCTCTTTTACTTAATGATAATATTGTAGTAAAAGGTATTAAAAAGCGTGTTGCCGACGAAATGGTATTCTAAAATAGTTTTTAGATAAAGTCCTTTAAAATGGCCAATTAGAATAAGAATTACTGATTATTTCTTTACCGATTTTCGATCTGCGTTAAAGTAGATAAACCTCGACAGCTAGATAGTTTATGGAAACTGCAACAGATAATAAAAAAGACTTTTATGGCATTGCCTGTTGATATTTTTGAGAATTTGGCAGCTGTTGAGGTATCTCATATCGAATTATTTATTAATAATTAAAAAACTGGTATATTCATTTAAATTAGGATATATTTAATATACATCTGCCGGGGAATTTAATCCTAATCAAAGGAAAATAAGAAAAAAATGGGTAAGAGCAAGCGCAGCATCAGTAAAACTCCTAAAGTTAGCGTAGGATCCCGGAATTAGAAAAATCATATTAGAATCTGATTTCCTGAGTTCAATTCAAATTTAATCCAAATCAGTTGAGGAATAGCTGAGTTTTGACCAAACAGGCTATATTCCACAACTTTATCTAAAAATAATTTTAAGGTCCCATTTCCATCGCAAATGTCACGGAAATCGGTTCCAAAATAGATATGTTCCACCATTGTTAGCCTTATTCCAGAACTTCATCTAAAAATCATTTTAGAATCCCGTTTCCAACGCACTTGTCAAACTAAATCACAATCGGTTAAGGAATAGCTAAGTTTCATATAGTTCCAATAGCCATATTCCAAACTTACTATTAGAAATTTTAAATTCTGTGAAGTATATTATAGTTCATCACAATTGCATAAGGTTAACCACGTAGACTCTCACATGGCCAATTTATCCGAAAATATAAGCAAGACCTTGTGAACATCTCTGTGATCGGAGATATAACAATTTTTAAAACCATCAAAATTATTAGAAATTCTAAATTCTGTGAAGTATAGTATAGTTCATCACAATTAGATAATATTGATTATGTAGACTGGCATAAGGTCAAGTTATCCAAAAATATACGCACGATCTTATGGACATCTCTGTGATCGGAGGTACAACCATTTTTAAAACCATCAAAATTATTAGAAATTCTAAATTCTGTGAAGTATAGTATAGTTCATCACAATTGGATAAGTTTGACCAAGTAGACCGGCACATGGCCAATTTATCAGTAAATATCGGCAAAACTTTGTAGATGTCTCTGTAATCGGAGATACAACAATTTTTAAAACTATCAAAATTATTAAAAATTCTAAATTCTGTGAAGTATAGTATAGTTCATCACATTTGGATCAGGTTGACCACGTAGATTCTCACATGGCCAATTTATCCGAAAATATGTGCAAGACCTTGTGGACATCTCTGTGATCAGCGATACAACAATTTTTAAAACAATCAAAATTATTAGAAATTTTAAATTCTGTGAAGTATATTATAGTTCATCACAATCCGATAAGGTTGACCTCGTAGTCTCGCACATGGCCAATTTATCCGACAATATGGGCAAGACCTTGTGGACATCTCTGTGACCGGAGATAAAACAATTTTTAAAATCATCAAAATTATTAGAAATTCTAAATTCTGTGAAGTATAGTAAAGTATTTCCATATAATTTAAATTCCAATTGGAAAAATTACTAATTTAACAGTGTAATTTATTTTTATTTTTTTAGCAAAAACTTCACACTCATTGCAAGCTCTGTATCGTTTTGTAATACAGCCTTGCACTGGACCTACATATATGTAATGCAATTTGCATCACATAAGCAATATTTTTTCAACTTTGTAGTCAGCTTAAAAATTCGATTGTAAATGGCTAAGAAAACGGAGTTTACACGAAAATAAGATTAAATTATTTTCAATGACCTTCAATTTATCTGAGAAAGTTTCAGACCATAGTTTTTGTTTTGTTAGTATTATAACATCTTGAAACATAATTTCTACGTCACCAAACCATTGATTTAGTGATGTTTTGCCCTCGAGCTAAAAGTTTTTGACTAACTTTCGGTCATTTAGGTCGGTTAAATTAAGGGTCCAAACATATTAAGGCCACTTAACTTTATATTTACTAGATATTATTGACTTGCAGTAATTTGGTTTGTTGACAAAATTTGTTGATTTGTAATTAATATGGGTTTGGTGAAATACTGAAAAAATACAGTGATAATGTACACTATCGAGCTACTTAATCCACTGAAACCTCCGCGCAAGGACATCTTTATTATTAAAATGTATACAGTAATTTTCAAATTAAAGCAATCGTAGCAAAATGCGATGTTTCTATGAAAACAATTGGCGTTCTGCAATCTCCTTTATAATACCACGTTGACCAATATTTTCCATGAGTCACATATCAGACGTTAACCTGACAAAATTTCTACCAGTTTCATTCCTTGTTTCCTCAAAATCAATAATATTACTCTAGAAAAAGGAGCACAAGTTGCTGATTTATTGCAAGAAGGACCCAATCAACGAGAAGCCGCTCGTCAGCTAAACAAGAGCCAATCTGCTATCTCAAGAGTATCCAGAAAGTTTCAGGAAACTTATACGTTTAAGTAAAAGTATCAGGCTTTCAAAAAATAGTGTCCTAGTGATCGCTGAAGCTTTTAGTCGATCTATTTGCTCGAAATGGCAAAATAGGGCTAAAAATCGAAAAAATAACATGGCGGATGAAGAATGTTTTCACACAAATTTGTTCGATGGAAAAGATTTTGACAACTGGTTATTTAGATTGAGCATTGTTCTTGATGAAAATGATTTAATTGAATGGATCGAAACAGACGCTGAAACTAAACGCAAAGAACAAATGGGCAAAATGATAAAAACTGCAAGTCTATGATCATTCGTCGAATAGCTGATAACCATTTGGAGTACGTGAAAGACAAAATATCATCTTACAAAATGATCGATGGTTTGCGGCAAACATTTCAACGTGTCAGTATTGCGAGTGAAATTGGAGTATGAAAACGCATGTTATTGATGAAATGTGCATCGAATGAAAGTTTGCAAGAATATTTTCTTCAATTTGATAAATGTTTGCGTGAATTAAACCGCATAGGCGTCGTCTCGTTATTAGTTACTTTGCCGAGTAAATACAATATGGTCGTCACGGCACATGAGAAAATGGCGCCAAAGGATTTAACAATGGAACTGGTTCACAGTCGATTGCTGGACGCGGACAGTAAACATAAAGGCATCAAGGGCAATAATGTCCCACAAAGCACTGATGGTATAGCAATGTGTGGAGATCGATCGAAAATTCAGTGTTATTATTGCAAACGTTTTGGTCATCGGAAAACTGATTGTCCGACATTGAAACATGGCACCGCAAATGACGCCACACAACGGCAAGGTCAACAACAGCAGCAGTAACCAACCGAAACAGCAATATTAGCAAAATAAAGGGATGCGAATGTTGTGAGCTCTGCATTGGAGTGTAAACGCAATACGTGTATGCGTTGGTACATTGATTCGGGTGCTAATGAAAATATGGTGAATTATTATTAATTTTTCAGCGAATGGAAAAATCTAAACAAACCGATTTCGATTGGTGTTGCAAAAAATGGAACTTCGATATTTGCAACAATAATTGGTGTTGTTCGGGGTAGGACGGTCGTTAATGGGAAAGAGAGGGCATGTCGAACCAACGATATTTTGTTTGTGGATAATTTGAATTTTGGCAAACAACCAAATTTGTCGAATCTTCGTATGTTTGGATCAACAACATTTGCGTATGTTCGAGTTGCTTGACGCATCCGAAAATATGGATGATAAGTCAAAGTGGATAACCACGGTCGGATATGCAAGAAACGGCTATCGATTGTGGGATGCTGAATCGTTACGAGTAGTTATTCATCGTGATGTCAAGTTTGATGAGTTCCGGTTGGCTTACTGTCGAAAAGGAACTGGCCATCGACGACGAGGCGAAGAAACGTGGTTCGGATATAGCGATGCAACAGACAGATGACGAATGCATCATCATCGCAACCACCGCGAGAGCGTCGTCCACCGGCTCGTTAAAATGATCTTGTTAGTAAACCAATTATTGATCGAATAGAGGATGAGGTCCTCAACGATGCCATGACAGTTTTTGCATTGAATGCATAAGCATTTGTTGACGATGTTCCTCGTTCGTTGGAGGGCATTCTAGGGCGAAATGATGTTGATGAATGGATGAAGGCAGTTCTCTCAACGCCAAACTTCAGGAAGAAATATAATACAGCCGGATAAGTTTTCACAAAGAAAATTAGTTCCCAATCTCGAAAATTCGTTATATGGGGTAAAACAAGCATCTCGCGTCTGGAACGAGAGGTTTCACCGTTTTATGATTAGCATTGGTTTTGAGTAATCGAAATATGATCAATATTTGAACATTCATGATCGACGAGATGAAGCTGTGTATTTGCTTCTGTACGTGGATGATCTAATTTTACTCGTAAAATCGGTCAAGCAAATTAATGAAATCAAGAGTTGAAACCAAGGTTGCATGGGATTGATTTGACATACGCCTAAAACTAAATTAATTTTTTGAAATTAATATTTGCGATCATTTGATTAATTTTTAATTATATTTGAATTCAAGGGATCGAGGCGGAGGGTTGCAATATAAAGCGTGAAGTATGATGCAGGTGCACCCTATAGACATTATATTCTTGTAAAATAATAAAATAAATGTTTCGGTCTTCACTCCCGTTCTGACCGCTAAACAGTAAACTAATGTGTTTTGTTTTATGCCCAATAGATTGCATTTTTGACTTCACAGTAGTTGGTATAACTACAGTTATTAGTATTCAAATCACAATGTTATGTTATTCTGGTATTTTACAGATAAATATATATTTTACGAGAAGTTAATAAGAACAGGGTTGATCCCTATATATATGAAAAATCAGCCGCATCCATTATGCTTGCAGATTGGAACTGAATTGCAGAACTATTAACAATATTTTTAATCTTCGTAATGTGTTAGTAACCACTACAATGATGATTGCAGCTTATTTCTGCAGCATGTTTCAGTATTTGCACATTTTAATGAAGGTCGTGTAGAATCAGAAACTCTATGATATTTTGAAGAAAAACTAACGAATTGAATCCGACCTGATCAATCCGCCTGATTGGCGACTTGTCCTATATAGAATATTTTATTTTTATTTTTTTAAAGAGTTGTAATTTGATTTCGAGATTGAGACTTGCGATTTTAAACTGTTTACTGTAGACTGGAGTATATGGTATAATAGCTTTAAAATAAAATTGAACAAAAATGTTGTAAATTTTATACTACCGTGACAAGAAAATATCAACCAACCTCACAAGTTCCGCATCACCAACAAAATCGGTACACGGGATATTTGTCATGCCGATAGTACAGTGCTACGTACAATTGGCCACTTTGAAAAAAGGAAAAATAAATCCGTTAGAATTTCAAAGGTAAACTTTTCTTCTGGCCAAGATTACAGGAGACCAAATGAGTTTAACTAATAGGACATTAGTTATGTCCTTTACCAGTCAAAGTTATTTTTGATAGAAACAAATTGAACGAGGTTGGAATACTGAATTAGGGTCAAATAATATTTTTACGAAGATCGAAAATATCAAGAATTTGGCAAGTTCAGTTTCAATCTGAATGAGAATTACGAAATATTCAATTTAGTTTTTTATATTTAAAAATGGTTTAAATATAATTTAAATTTCAATTGGCCAGGTTCGGGTTCAAACATAAAATCTTCTTAGTATCGAGGTATGATGAAAATATTGATAAAAAAATTATTGCTTTGTCCGTACGTCGGTACCTTATATCCCATAAAGTTAGTATAGCGATCGATAGCCTAATACATAAATAATTGACTCATCTAATTGAAATCGCTATATAAATAAAAAGTTTTACGTTTAACATAGATTACGTACATGGAATTATTAGAATTTTGCCGAACGATTAGGGAAGCGCACAATAATTCAATTCTAAATCATAAAGTTTAAATTTAAGTATTTAGGATGGTAGAATTTTGAACACAAATTTAAATTTATTGTACAAAGTTTGTTTTTATGCTGCAGAACATATAGGTTAAATTATGCTTTTGACCTTTTTTTTTTTTTGGCTGAAAGTCAATAATGTTTTTATTTTTCTTAACAAGATTTTCTTGTTTATGAACTAATTTAAAATTTTATTTCATGTTACAAATTTGAAACAAACAATTTGTGTCTGTGTGTAGGTATGTGTTTAAGTGTAAGAGTACGTACATATATGTATATTGCCAGTGCTTTTGGCCAAACTTTGTATTGTTGTTGTAGATTTTGTCATAGCCATATCATAGATATATCATAGCCGTAAGGTAGAAATACAAGATTTCTACAAGAGGTGAACATTTTTTTGTTTTCCGAAATTGATAGTTTTGATTTCTAGGTTTAATAATGAAAATTCAATTTAACGTAATGCAATTTTTGTTAATTTTTCTGTTTAATATGTTTCGTAGATATGGTTTTAAAATCATAAAAGAAAATATCTCTACATTTTAAAATAAATTGAAAAAAGAAAATCTCTCCATTTTCAACAACTAAGCGCCAACGCATCTTTGTCTCTCCAATATAAAACAATTAAAAATGTCAAAGAACACTTAAAAGTAAAGGGAATAGGGCCGAAAAGCCGAACGCCGAAAGGCCGAACGCCGAAAGGACGAAGGGTTGAAAGGCCGAATATCGAAAAGCCGAAATCCAAAGGCCGAATACCGGAAAGTAGAATTTCGAAAGGGCCAATATGTCAAAAGGCCGAATAGGTAGAAAGCCCTATTGTTGAAATGCCGAATGTCGAAAGGCCGTTTGTGTCGAAATTGATTAAAATTTTTCATCTTTCTATGAAAACCAAAATTTATATTTTTATCAAAATTTTTGTATAACAATGTTTTAGTAAATCGCCTTAAATATTAAAATTAATTAATTATAATAAAAAAAGACAAATAAATCAATTTTTTTTCCAACAAAATTTGATCACATAAATATGCTACATACACAGGATTTATTTGCACGTATTTTCAATTTATTTCAATCAATTAAGTGAAGGAAAATTTTGTGATAATTCGACCTTTCGCCCAAACGGCCTTTCCACACGTTCGGCCATTCGACCCATTCGGCCTTTTGACCCATTCGGTCTTAAAACATTCAATTCGGCCATCGACAGTTTCGGCCTTTCGACCCAATCGGCCATTAGATATTCGGCCTTTGACACATTCGGCCTTTCGACACATTCGACTATACGACAGTCAGTCTTTCAACATCGAACGAAGTAAAGACGGGCAAACACGAAAAGAAAAGAAAAACGGCATAGATATCTGTGTCTGATCTACACATATAAAACAAAAAGGTGACAACACGATAAAATAAAAATAAAAGCACGTATAATGACACAACATAAGAACAATAGATATCCTTGTCGTTCCAATAGAAAACCAACGGATTAAATGATAGATTCCAAGTTTGGTTTTTACATTTGTCTAAATATAATTATTAATCTACAAATGGCTGTGGAAAAAATTGCCGAAGCTAACGAGTTTTCATTCAGAAAATGTAAATTTAAAAAACTCTTTTTTACATTGGTTTATAAGGAACATCACAAAATCTACAACTATTATAGAAAGCACGTTTAAAAAATGGCGGAAGCATTAGGGCTCTTATATATGTATACAGAGGGCTCTGATATTATGAAGTAAAGGTGATTAGGAAATTGACTTTTTTTTATTTTAAATTAAAGATTAAAAACCAAAGTTCCATTTGTGTTCTTGAAAAACTCCAATTCAAATATTTTTGGTTTCTATTAATACCTTTCGAATGACTGAAACTTCAGAATTTCCTTCATTAATCTTAAAAAAAAAAAATTGAGGTCATTCCGAAAACGGAGAAAAAGTACGAAAGTCTTTGGCAGGGCCAAAATCTGTGATCGGAGATACAACAATTTTTAAAAACAATAAAATTATTAAAAATTCTAAATTCTGTGAAGTACAGTATAGTTCATCAAAATTAGATAATATTGACCATGTAGACTGGCATAGGGTCAAGTTATCCAAAAATATAGGCACGACCTTGTGGACATCTCTGTGATCGGAGATACAACAATTTTAAAACCAACAAAATTATTAAAAATTCTAAATTCTGTGAAGTATAGTATAGTTTATCACAATTGGATAAGACTGACCACGTAGACTGGCATATGGTCGAGTTATCCAAAAATATTGGCACGACCTTGTGGACATCTCTGTGATCGGAGATACAAAAATTTTTAAAACAAACATAATCATTAAAAATTCTAAATTCTGTGTAGTATAGTATATTTCATCACAATTAGATAAGATTGACCACGTAGACTATCATATGGTCAAGTTATCGAAAAATTTAGGCAAGTCCTTGTGGACATCTCTGTGATCGGAAATACAATAATTTTTAAAACCAATAAAATTATTAAAAATTCTAAATTCTGTGAAATATAGTATAGTTCATCACAATTAGATAATATTGACCATGTAGACTGGCATATGGTCAAGTTATCCAAAAATATACGCACGATCTTATGGACATCTCTGTGATCGGAGATACAAAAATTTTTAAAACCAACAAAATTATTAAAAATTCTAAATTCTGTGGAGTATAGTTTAGGTTATCATAATTGCATAAGATTAAACACTTAGATTGGCATATGGTCAAGTTATCCAAAAATACAGGCAAGACTTTGTGGACATGTCTGCGATCGGAGATACAATAATTTTAAAACCAATAAAATTATTAAAAATTCTAAATTCTGTGAAGTATAGTATAGTTCATCACAATTAGATAATTTTGATCACGTAGACTGGCATATGGTCAAGTTAACTAAAAATATAGGCACGATCTTGTGGACATCTCTGTGATCGGAGATACAACAATTTTTAAAACCAACAAAATTATTAAAAATTCTAAATTCTGTGGAGAATAGTATAGTTCATCACAATTGGATACGATTGACAACGTAGACTATCATATGGTCAAGTTATCCAAAAATATAGGCAAGACCTTGTGGACATCTCTGCGATCGGAGATACAACAATTTTAAAACCAATAAAATTATTAAAAATTCTAAATTCTGTGAAGTATAGTATAGTTCATCACAATAAGTTAAGAATAACCACGTAGACTGGCATATGGTCAAGTTATCCAAAAATATAGGCAAGACCTTGTGGACATCTCTGCGATAGGAGATACAACAATTTTAAAACCAATAAAATTATTAAAAATTCTAAATTCTGTGAAGTATAGTATAGTTCATCACAATTGGATAAGACTAACCACGTAGACTGGCATATGGTCAAGTTATCCAAAAATATACGCAAGACCTTGTGAACATCTCTGCGATCGGAGATACAATAATTTTAAAACCAATAAAATTATTAAAAATTCTAAATTCTGTGAAGTATAGTATAGTTCATCACAATTGGATAATATTGACCATGTAGACTGGCATAGGGCCAAGTTATCCTAAAATATACGCACGTTTTTGTGGACATCTCTGTGATCGGAGATACAAAAATGTAAAAACAAACAAAATTATTAAAAATTCTAAATTCTGTGGAGTATAGTATAGTTCATCACAATTGCGTAAGATTGACCTCGTATACTGGCATATGTTCAAGTTCACCAAAAATATAGACAAGACTTTGTGGACATCTCTGCGATCGGAGATACAATAATTTTAAAACCAATAAAAGTATTAAAAATTCTAAATTTTGTGAAGTATAGTATAGTTCATCACAATTATATAATATAGACCATGTAGACTGGCATAGGGTCAAGTTATCCAAAAATATACGCACGATCTTGTGGACATTTCTGTGATCGGAGATACAACAATTTTTAAAACCACCAAAATTATTAAAAATTCTAAATTCTGTGTAGTATAGTATAGTTCATCATAATTGAATAAGATTGACCATGAAAAGTGGCATATGGTCAAGTTATTCAAAAATATAGGCAAGAGCTTGTGGACATCTCTGCGATCGGAGATACAATAATTTTAAACCAATAAAATTATTAAAAATTCTAAATTATGTGAAGTATAGTATAGTTCATCACAATTAGATAATATTGACCATGTAGACTGGCATAAGGTCAAATTATTCAAAAATATATGCACGTTCTTGTGAACATCTCTGTGATCGGAGATACAACATTTTTTAAAACCAACAAAATTATTAAAAATTCTAAATTCTGTGAAGTATAGTATAGTTCATCACAATTAGATAACATTGACCATGAAAAGTGGCATATGGTCAAGTTATCCAAAAATATAGGCAAGAGCTTGTGGACATCTCTGCGATCGGAGATGCAATAATTTTAATACAAATAAAATTATTAAAAATTCTAAATTCTGTGAAGTATAGTATAGTTCATCACAATTGGATAATATTGACCATGTAGACTGGCATAAGGTCAAGTTATCCAAAAATATACCCACGTTCTTGTGGACATCTCTGTGATCGGAGATACAACAATTTTTAAAACAAACAAAATTATTAAAAATTCTAAATTCTGTGAAGTATAGTATAGTTCATCACAATTGCGTAAGATTGACTACGTATACTGGCATATGGTCAAGTTATCCAAAAATGTAGACAAGACTTTGTGGACATCTCTGCGATCGGAGATACAATAATTTTAAAACCAATAAAATTATTAAAAATTCTAAATTCTGTGAAGTAAAGTATAGTTCATCACAATTAGATAATATTGACCACGTAGACTATCATATAGTCAAGTTACTTAAAAATATTGGCATGACCTTGTGGACATCTCTGAGATCGGAGATACAACAATTTTTAATACCAACAAAATTATTAAAAATTTTAAATTCTGTGTAGTATAGTATAGTTCATCACAATTGGATAAGATTCACCATGTAAAGTGACATATGGTCAAGTTATCTAAAAATATAGGCAAGACCTTGTGCACATCTCTGCGATCGGAGATGCAATAATTTTAAAACCAATAAAATTATTTAAAATTCTAAATTCTGTGAAGTATAGTATAGTTCATCACAATTAGTTTATATTGACCTTGTAGACTGGCATAGGGCCAAGCTATCCAAAAATATACGCACGATCTTGTGGACATGTCTGTGATCGGAGATACAATAATTTTAATACCAATAAAATTATTAAAAATTCTAAATTCTGTGAAGTAAAGTATAGTTCATCACAATTAGATAATATTGACCACGTAGACTATCATATAGTCAAGTTACTCAAAAATATTGGCATGACCTTGTGGACATCTCTGAGATCGGAGATACAACAATTTTTAATACCAATAAAATTATTAAAAATTCTAAATTCTGTGAAGTATAGTATAGTTCATCACAATTGCGTAAGATTGACCACGTAGACTGGCATATGGTCAAGTTATCCAAAAATATAGGCAAGGCCTTGTGGACATCTCTGTGTTAGGAGAAACAATAATTTTTAAAAACAATAAAATTATTAAAAATTCTAAATTCTGTGTAGTATAGTATAGTTCATCACAATTAGATAATATTGACCACGTAGGCTATCATATGGGCAAATTATCCAAAAATATAGGCAAGACCTTGTGGACATCTCTGTGATCGGGAGATACAACAATTTTTAAAACCCTTAAAATTATTTAAATTTCTAAATTCTGTTTAGTATAGTATAGTTCATCACCATTGGATAAGATTGGCCAGGTAAAGTGGCATATGGTCATGTTATCTAAAAGTATTGGCACGATCCTGTGGGCATCTCTGTGATCGGAGATACAACAATTTTTAAAACCAACAAAATTATTAAAAATTCTAAATTCTGTGTAGTATAGTATAGTGCATTACAATTGGATAAGATTTACCACGTAGACTGGCATATGGTCAAGTTATTCAAAAATATAGGCAAGACCTTGTGGACATCTCTGCGATCGGAGATACAATAATTTTAATACCAATAAAATTATTAGAAATTCTAAATTCTGTGAAGTATAGTATAGTTCATCACAATTAGACAAGTTTGATCACGTAGACTGGCATATGGTCAAGTTATCCAAAAATATAGGCAAGGCCTTGTGGACGTCTCTGTGATCGGAGATACAATAATTTTTAAAAACCAATAAAATTATTAAAAATTCTAAATTCTGTGAAGTATAGTATAGTTCATCACAATTAGATAAGATTGACCATGTAGACTGGCATATGGCCAAGTTATCCAAAAATATAGGCAAGACCTTGTGGACATCTCTGCGGTCGTCGATATAAAACCTTTAAAATAATGGAAAATTTTTAAAAATTCCAAAAACTGTGAAATATATTATAGTTTGTTATAATTGGATCGGCTTGGTGCCATTGACCGCTATAAGGCTTAGCTATTCTAAGAAATGTGCGACACCTCCGGGACATTTCCAGGATCGACGCTAAATAATTATTTAAACCATCAAAAATCAGTCAACTTTTAAATTATCTTAATTGTAGTAATGCTCAACACAATTAGATGTTTTTGGTTAACGAGATAAACAGATAGTCCAGCTATCTGAAAACGAAGAAAAGAACCTGTTTGGTTGTACGAAAAATCCAAAATTACAAAAAATTTAAATTTTTATGTAAATTTAAATTCCAACTGAAAAATATTTAATTTAACAGTGTAATTTTTTGTTATTTCTTTTTTAGCATAAACTTCACACTCATGGAAAGATACCAATGTCAGAAGTGATTTCAATCAAGCTCAATTTCTCAAGAATCTGCAATTTTACAATGTGCTTAATATCTTCGAAATTCGTCACAGCCCCTAGGGTACACTTTAATTTTATTCATGGAAACAAATAAAGTGCTCACTTGAAATCTCTTTTTTAATTAATACTGATAATAAAATTTCATCACTAATTGTTGTACTACTCTTGTGTTACTTACAAAATTTAAGCAAAGGAACCGTGATAAAGCTCGTCGAACATGAAACCAACAATTTTGGTTGGATGAACATGGATAGCTTTATCTTTAAATCGGTATCCACTTGTTACTTCAAAATTTCTCTTCTATAATACAATAATAAGGGGAATAGGCTCACACAAATATTTCGGTATAAATTGTCTGCAATTTGCTTAAAATAAAGAAAAAGTCGAATATCTTGAAAATAAGGGTCTCATCTATAAAAAAAAGTAAAAATAAAAGTTTGTGAAAAAATAATTTCGCCTTCCAAATAGAAAAAACACCGAGCACGAGAGAATTTTATTGGTTAAGAAACCGATGTAAAATTGATGTCTGGACGAAATTTAGGGGCCCCTAAAAAATCACGAATCCTAGACACTGCGAACAGTACATAAACCACTAACAATTAAACTCAGGCAAAATAAATTACTGTCCTAATCCAAAACGTATTATAATTATGCAATCGGTGTGAAGTTTCTGACAAAAATTTGTCAAAGAGAATATTGAAGAAAGTGTACATATTTTTTTTACGGTGTAATTCAATAAAAAAAAATTGAAACGAAATATTACGTGGCAAATAATTTAATATTTAATAACATAAAAAAAACAACACAAAAATTTAAGTTGCAACTAGAAATCTTTAATAAAATCAATTGACAAGTTAAGATTGTTAAAATTCACACGCTTTATTGGCGATAATGTTAGTCAATTAATTTTGACAGGGCGATCCTAGAGTTTTCCGACATATCACGTTATATGCCTTAAATATCTCATAATAATAGCTCATAGATAAAATTAATTGAACAACATTTTCGCCAAAAAACGCGTGAATTTTGACAATCTTAACATGCCAATTGATTTTATTTAAGATTTGTAAGGGCAACTTAAATTCTTGTGTTGTTTGTTTTTATTTTATTAATTATTTTATCATTATCCACATAATATTTCGTTTCAATTTTTTTATTGAATTACACTGTAAAAAAATTGTACACTTCCTTCAATATTTTCTTTGACAAATTTTGTCAGACAATTTTGTCAGAAACTTCACACCGATATTATGCAAAACATCTCTGATTGTGAAGAATGTCAATCAACCCATACCAAACAAAAAAATAAATTACTAAATCCATATCTTTGCTTTGAATGCAATCAACATATGAAAAATCAACACTTCTCGCGCGATTACCAGTGGGAATTCCTACATATAAATGATCGTACAATACCTTGCAGCATTTCGTTCAATTGAATTTCGGTTATATTCCCAATTCAATATTTTTATTTTTTTTGTCTAACAAACTGTATTTAATTCAACCCATCATTATGTTCATACATCTATACAGAAGTACCTACGTATATGAGATTAGACAAGCGCATGGTAAAATTCACACATGATTTCCAAGAAATCTAAAAAAATTCAAACTTTTTCTTTTCTCAAAAATAAAGCAAAAAAAAAAAAGTTTTCCCTTCATTTTCCCGTTTTTTTTTTTTTTATCAATATTTGATTACAACTTTTGAGTAATAATATTACATCTTATAGAACTTATCTTAATGTTCAATATATAAAATAAAAAAAATAAAAATTTGGTAGATTGTAGGAATTCTCGTTTTATTTTTCTTGTGCTTTGCTTTTCCACAAACACAAACACACAACACAACATATCTCTTGTATTATTATATTGATTTTCATTTTTTTTGTACTCTGTACCAATTCAAACTTGTGTACTTACTGATATATGTATGTATTTACAGAGCACACAGTTGAGATGGATGAGTTAAAGAAATGAATAAATTCTTGAATATATTTATGGGGAACGGAAAATGAATAGAAAGAAATTCTTCCAATTTTTTTTTTATATTGTAATATGAATGAACCAGAAGATCTATAAAAGGTTACAGTAAAGGATTTGAATAAAAAGTAGATTTGTTCTTTTCACTGTCTCTCTAATTCCATATATAACATATATGTAGTTAAGCTTTAACTGTATTCTATACAAATCCACATATCCTTATTTATTGTATATAACCTCTATAATCATTCAATTTATTTTAGCACAATTTTAGGTGTCCCTTTTGTTTACGAACCAAACGAAACCCAAATTTAAACGCGCGTACACACACAAACACACTCGAAATTCGAAATCCTCTCGATTTGAATTTTAAACGAAAATTCCAATTTTCCATTTTTTATTTTTTTTTTTAAATTCCATTCTCACTCCGAATTTTACGAATACGTACATATGTAGGATATAGATTTTCGCATTGAAAATATTTTAGACCGAAAAAAAAAGGAAATCAATGATGACGACAAAAATGAAAATTCGAAATAAATATTACCAAAAAAAAAAAAAAGGATCTGTTTTTATTTTTTTTCGTATATATTCTCGTTATTATTATTATTTTATTTTATTTTTATGTATTTGTACCAAAAAAAAAAAAAAAACTGGAAAATTGAATTTTCTTTTATCTTAACATTCAAAAGTTGAAAATTCAAATCGAATTCTGTTTGCTGGAAAATCGTAACATATACACATACATAAGCATATTATATACAAAATGTTTTACGGAATGATTATGATGATTATGATTATTATACATGTTTGAATGAAGTTGAATTGGGGGTCGAAATATTTGAAATGGTGTTGGTGGTAGGTAGGTAGGTATGTACTTATATTATATGTTTTTTTGTGCGCGGGAGTTTACATTTTTTTTTCAATGAAATCATTTCATTTTTTGGAACTTTTCTTTGAATAAAATTAAACTTTAAATCTAATTTGAACTTTTAATTTTAAGATATTATAATTTTCGAATCATGATGAAATTCAGCTTGAGCTTACTGTTGTTGAATTTAGATGTTTTAAATAACACCCACTGTCGAAGTTGTAAAAGTTCGTTTAAATTGAATGTTCATGTGTATGTATGTAAAACAAATTCAATTGATTTCGCCTGTATATATGCCATCGGTTACTATTATAGTCCTTATTAACGTTTAAACATTTAAAAGAAATGTTAAGTCAAACAAAGTCAGTATACATCGAAATTTTCGATATCTTTTGTGATTTTCGAGGTTTTTAAACGTATTAAAAATGGTTTATAATTGAGTGTTCTGTACATGGGTGGTTTTAAAGCAAAGTTTACTAAAATGAGAGGACGCCAGAGTAAAGCTCTACATCTTTAACCAAAAATGGTATCAAAATAAACCCAACTGCTTTAAAAATTGCTAGAAACCGAAACCGAATTTCTACCAGTCCTCCAAGCTTGTTTTAAACCTTAAAGCTCAGAAAACTCTTTTGGACTACCCACAAATAAAATTGAATTGCTATACTGGCTTATCTTTGACCACAAACGGAAATAAACATTAAACTCAATATCGATAATCACAAGTATTACAAAAGTTAATAAATTTGACAACAACAATGTCTGGCTGATAATTATGATAACAATAAAATATAAAACTGGTTTAATTAATATTTAATGTAAAATGCGAATTAAAAAAAAATTCTTAGAACAGGAAACTGAATTGCTACTTGTATTACTTACAATAATTCAATCGACGTTTTTTTCTCGCTCGTTTTAAACTTGAAAGCTCTTGTACAATTGTTTAAAACAACAATTTTATTGCTCTTCCGACATATCTTGGACCAAAAATTGACTGAACATTAAACTCTACATCGATAATCACGTTTGAATTAAGAACTTTTGTATTACTTACAATAATTCAACCGCCATCTGTTTTTCGCTTATTTTAAACTTTAAAGTTCATAAAACGAGTGGCTTTGACTTTCGAGTCGAATAGTTGCATTTATTTTTTATTTTCCTTGAAAATTTTATTTTTTTAATACAAAATTGTTTTATTAATACAAAAATTGTCGTCAAAATTGTGTAATCGCTGATATAAGGCTATCAGTAATGTAAAAGTAATACTACAACCTGGGGATATGGGATAAAATGGGCTGAAATGGGATTCTTTAACCAAATGCTGCAGAAATATCGGACGGATAATGGGGATGTTTTACCAACGGCAGTATTATTGGATCGTTGAGCGGTGCCACAATCTTTGCTTTGTTTTTTTTTTTTTTTTTTCGTACAAAATTGAATCTGTTTTATACTCTGTTATTAATGAGCCAATATGCTCAAAATGGAGTGTACTACATATGTGTAATTAAAATTATTGTCAAATAAATAAATAAATAAATAAATAAAGCTCTAGACAATAGTTCACCATTAAAGTTTGATTGCTATCATTTCTAATCTTTGTTCAAAAATCAAACGGAAATTAAGCTTAGCATCGATTTTCATCATATTTCAAATATTAATACATTTGACAACAACAAAATATCAAACTGGTTTAATTCATATTTGATGTAAAATGCGTATTTAAAAGAAGATAGAACACGACACCAAATAACTACTAGTATTACTTCAATAATTCAATCGTAATTTGTTTCTCGCTTGCTTTAAATTTAAAAGTTAATAAAGCTCTGGACAATTCTTCATAACTAAAATTCGATTGCTGTAAGGGCTCATATTTGCTTAAAAATAAAACGAAAATTAAACTGAACCTCAATTATCATGCATATTTGAAATTTTATTTGATTTGACAACAACAACATCTCGTTCAAATTATTGACAACAACAAAATATCGCTAAATTCCGAAGCCGAACTACATTAGAAATTACTTACAATAATTTAATCGTCGTTTTCTTTTGGTTTGTTTTAAACGTGAAAGCTCATAAAGCTTTGTAAAGGGTGTCCCAAAATCAATTAGTCTTTAGATTGTTATTTTTTTATTGAATCATAAAGTACATAGTATAAGGTTATTTAAGGAATAGCACATCGGGCACACATTCGATCGTTAAACTTTATGGTGTACAGAACGAGTTACAAAAATAGAAACAAAAATTAGTGAGTGTTAAGCAATAAAAAGAGTTTTAGTGGTATTAGTGCTATACAATTTTGATAAGCGCAATTCTGCGCAATGATAAAATTTAATACCTGTTTTTAACATGGTTGTGGATTATTACAATGAAAAGTTTAAGACAAAATACCTTAAAAGTACAGTTCCAGAAGACAGATGCTAAGCCGTCCGACTAAGAGATGATGCGATTTGTATTGAACAATGGGCTAACGGCGAAAGACATACATACACTGTACCAAGATCTGTACGAGCGGTGTATGTATATCAAGTTCAATACAGAACAAAGGTACCTGGAGTTTATACGAGAGACACTTGTGTTGACTTTAAATTACATAAATGGAACATCAATGGAGGTAACGGTGAAAGGAGCAAGTGGATAATGCGGTACGTGAGGGTATTTAACTTGCCACCAGAAATAACAGAAAAAACACTGAGTAAGGCCTTGCACCCTTTTGGTAATATACAATCAACAAGACGTGAAAAGTTTGGAGTAAACTCACTGCTACCAGTTTTTTCGGGAGTAAGAGGCGTATATATAGAAATAGAGCGAGAAATACCGCAATTTTTATATATTCAAAATATTAAAGCCAGCATATTCTACGATGGAATGAAAGAGCGGTGTTACAAATGTGGAGAAACTTACTGTATGTTTGACTATGGAGGAATATAATAAGGGAATGAATGAAGTTATCGCCAAAATTATGTTTGGGAAAATCAGTCAGCGGTATATGCGAGAGGATATTGTTTATACAGATGCTAGTGTGAATGAGAATGGAGTGGGTGTTGGTGTCTTTATGCCTGGCAAGAATGTTGAAATGTATTTTAAAGTGGACAAAAGCATCTGTATAATGAACGCTGAACTGATTGGAGTATTTGAAGGAATTAAACTGGCTGTGAATGAAGGGGAAAGGAAAATAGTAATATTTTCCGATTCCCAGAGTGGTTTATGTTTGCTGAAATGTGGAGGTGGAAGGGAAGGCAATGTGTATGTTGATTTAATTTTTGAATGCGTTCGAGACTGTCAACGTGATGTGACCATACAATGGATCCCATCACATAGACAGATCGAAGGGAATGAAAGAGCCGATATGTTAGCTAAAAAGGGTACATTGAATGACATGGTTCAGGAGTACGGAAGGAAGGATGCAAGAGATGCACTTCGAATGTTTCAAATGAATCTGTGGAGAAAATGGGAGAGTGAATATAACGAGAAAAGTCTAACAAAAGGAATGAAGTACAGCGTGCTCCGTGGTACTCCTTTGAGAATTCCGTTCTTCAAGGAGCTCAAAGGAGATACGCGAATGTTGCGAACGGTTGAGAGAATCAGGCTGAACCATGGAAACTGGAAGGAATGCTTGTGGAAACGTCATTTGAGTGAAGACAAAGATTGTGAGTTGTGTGGAAGTGTGGAGGATGTTGAACATCTCATATTGGCTTGTCCCAGATACAGCCAATATAGATCAAAGTTCAACATCCTTCGGAATGCAAGAAATCTGAGTGAATTAATGAATGAGGGTGATTTTTTGGCTTACAAGGAAATGTATGAATTTATTAGGATGAGCGGAATAACAATTCAATACGAAACAAATATTTACTAGCCGATAGAATATGTGAGGGGATAATCCGGTTCTTTTTAAGAATGAGGAAAATAATATTAAAAATGTAAATTGAATTAAAATATGTAAACAGAAAATTATAAATATGATTTTTGGCGATATGGCTCTTTTTTTATGTAGGAGCCAAGCCTAATAAAATAAAAATAAAAAATAAAAAAATTCCAAGTTTTATTTGATTTGACAACAACAACATCTCGTTCAAAATTTTGACAAAATCAAAATATCGCTAAATTCCGAAGCCAAACTACATTTGAAATTACTTACAATAATTTAATCGTCGTTTTTTTTTGGTTTGTTTTAAACTTGAAAGCTCATAGAGCTTTGTATAATTGTTTATAACAAACATTTTATTCCTGTTGCGACTTATCTTTCGATAATCATCAGTTCAGTCTCGTTCAGAATTTTGACAACAATAAAATACGAAACTGGTTTAATTAATATTTGATGTAAAATGGTTCCGAATGCCGAAACCGAATTAGCATGATTGACGATAACACACAGTTAGGGCAAATCTGACAACAGACCTTATTAAGCGTACCAAAATCGACGACTACAAAAACATTAGAAATGTAAGAATTTGCGGATCATTTAGTTATAAAATGAGAATGACTATACAAGTCATGCGTGCTTATGAAATTCTTAGATTATGCATAATGAGGACTTATGAGACTTTTCATTTTCTTATGCTTACTATATGGTTTTCTGTAGATTATGAAACACTAAATATGATCCTGTTGTTAAATTAGAGATCTCTCATTTTTGTCTTGAGTTATTTCAGAATATCTCAAAGACCTGACGTGGTAGGGTAGTTCTGCGGCGAGATTCGGATTCAACACAAAAAATTAAAATCAATCAAATGTTTAACACTTTTTTTACAGGCATATGTAGTTCATGGTGCCTATTTATTATATGGCTTTTTATTAATTGATATTTGACAAGCAATCAGCCAAGACATAGCCAATCTAACTAATACAAGAACTTCAGTTAAGGGTCCGATTACGCCGCTGCTAATCATATGAATGATTTAAACCGGTTAAGGCCATATAAACCGACTTTTATTGAAATTTGATAATCGACTGTCGTGCACGGTGGTCCCTCATGTTTTATTTGACGTACCGATCGTTTCGAATCCCTTCTATCAAACGCATTTTAAATCAAAATTTTGTTCGTGATATTTACAAACTTTAGCGCGTAGAAGAGAAACAGCGTGTTCTGTTTTTTCTCGTGACATTTTATGCTCCAAAATTAATTGCTCTGAACTGCTTGAGAGATTTAGCTTTTATGATCCATGACTAGTATACAGCGGTTAGCCATAAGGCTGAATCCAAACCAAACTATTTACACCCTCTTCGCAAACTGATGAAAACGCGATCTTCCATCCCTAGACTTTGTAGCGATTTGAATTTTGTTTTGTTTTAATTTTGAGTTTAAATTTTGTAATTTATGTAGCTAGTAGTTATCTACTGATATTGCAATTTATTGATTTTCACTTTTTTTTTTGCAAGCTCTCTTTCTCCCCCCTCATGAACTTCTGTATACTTGATCTTTTGGAAAAGTAAGTATAATTTATCATTTCCCCAATTTCCTATAACCATGTATTGCACAAAATCGATAATGAACTTTTGTATTGTACCAGTAATTAAAGTGGATGAACTTTTTAATTATATTACAATAGAGGGGTTGAGAACCGACGAAGAGATAAGAGCAAATTTAAAGTTGATGAATGATGTGTGATATAATAATTTTTTTTTTAAGAAGTTTTTTTTGGGACTTAAGCAGCAGAACGAGACACATCTCACCTCAGATAGTGGAATCATCAAAAATTATGGCCATACATATTTTTGTTGACGAACAAATTAATATGATGGTCTTCATCAGCTCAGTATAATTAATTTTGGGTTATTATTATTATTTTTTTTTTTTGATTCTTTGATACCGATATTGTTATAAATATAAACTTTTGAGTAGAATACATAAAGATTTTATGGTGGCGTAGCAAATAAAAGCTACATGTTGTCCTTTGTGTTTAAAGACATAATTTTTTTTTGATTGATAATTATATATTTAAAATTAATATTTTTTTTTGTGTAAAGACGGTTTATACACATATATTTTTTTTTTTTTAACTAAACTCTATGGTGTATGGCGTGTTATAAATTACTGTTTTGTTCGCGAAGGTAAAAGTTTTACAACGTTCGACCGCATGCTGCAGATCCAGTGCATCGAAGGACACTTGCAGTAAAAGTTTGGGGAAAAGAGATTTAGAAACATCTTCCAAATGCTGCTAAAATCAACGGTACACATATCACATGTTGGAGAAATTTCTTGAATGAATGAATGGCTGTAAAATTTATATTTGTAAGACAATTAAGGTTAATTGATTTCGGGTAAGCGATTCCTTTCCTAAATCATAAAATTTTGTGATAAATGTTTTTTTCTGAATGTGAACGGTAAACAGATTTTTTTTTGGAAGTACATTTTTTTTATTGATTTGGTATTAATTTTTAACAAGATCTTCTATGGGTTTTGTTTTGTTCATTTATTTTTTTAGTTATTTTCTTATTGATTTGAGATTTGCTCGATCGACCCACCCTTAGTCTTGAATGCACTGTGAGTTAGTCAGTCAAGGAAAGTGTGACGGGTTCTTTTAATAATTTTTTTGTTTAATAATTCTTATTTAAATTATAATTTTTTTTTTCTTTTGTTATTTTTTTATATATATTCTGCAGATTACCAATTATGTTGCTGGAAGCGGAAAACCTCATCTGCTGAATTTCGTCGATTTTTTTTCTATTAAAACAATAATTTTTGCTTTTAACGTTATTTTGTTTCTAACATAAAATCTAAATTTAATTTTTATTTCTTTAATAAATATTTATAAGTATTATAACGAAAATAAGTTGGTCTTTGGTGATTTAGTTTTATTTTTGTTAATTAATCTTAGGAACCCGTTACAACTTGAACGCAGGAATGCTCCTCTGTTTTAGATTTCGAAAACAATTTCGAAAATTATTAGTTCCATCCTCTTCGGATGCAGGTACACTACACAAATCTTATTTGACTTCCGAAATTTTAAATTCATAGCGTTTAACATTTTACTTGTAGTTTCAAATAAGCATGAACAAGTTTTGGAGTTTTTGAACATTCCCAACTACGAACTATGCAAATACTACGCCTTTTGCATTAGTAGCTATCAAAAAATATATCCAAAATTAACTTAACTTAGACTTAATTTAGGTTACTAAATTGTTAAAAAAGTTCTGCGTTATAAAAGATACGAGAATAGTTTATCTAGTACCAAATTCTCAGCTTGCAATTTAAGGTTTAAGAATTCTGGTTTAACAAGAGCCAAAAATGACCTAATCGTACTATTATCGTTAACGAGTTGAGATGGATGAGTTTTAACATTCATCTTGTAAAACTAAACAGCAAGAGAAAATGGAAACTGTCTGAATCCAAGTTCTTGAGCAATTCAAAAATTGACAATTTTCATTGGTAGTTAAGAAGAACTTTTCGAGTTATTGTTTCCTATAAAAATAATAAAGGCTCATTAACTAGTTTAATGTTTGATTTGCCATATAATATGACAAGAAACACAGGAATAGGGTAAAATTTCAAACGAAAAGCATGGTTTGAAAAGAGCACACGAGCTTAAACGGATTTATGTGAATGTACTTAGCCTCACAGGCATTTAATAATATGCTACACGCGCCTTTACTGTGAAAAACAATTTCTCTGCAATAATATCTTACCTTCATTTCATTATTCTATCATAATTTATATTAAAAGGTTAACTCACAGGGCGACGACGTTTTGTAATAGCAACTAAAATACGATTCTGTCGTTATTATACGACAAGGAGTAAATGCTTCTTTTCAGTGAAATTCCCATTCCCAATTAGCTTCTTCAATTCATTTAACATGAATTGTATTAAATAATACTGCGCAACCGAAGAAAATTTTCAATTAAAAAATTAAATCTGTTCGTTATTTACACATACCAAGTATAATAACAGTAAAGCTCAGCTGAGTGTTTATCCCAATTTGGTTTAAAAATACAAAATTGTTTATTCCATATACTCGTATGAATTGCAAAGTTCACTAAATAGAAAAATTAAATTAAAAATATGAAAAAAAAAAAAAAAAAAAAAAATGGGGAAAATGCTTTTTCTAAAGTTTTTCTTATTTTGCCATTTTCATATTACACATGGAAAATGCAACAAAATTAAAAAATGCACCAAGTTCCCAACAAATAGTGAAAATAGCAAATAAAAGTAAAAAAAAAAAATTGTAACAGTAATAAAGTACAACAGCAATCTACGGTATTATTTGTTAATTATTTTAAATTTTGTGCAATTTTCTATATTTTTTTTTTTTTGTGGAAAATGAAAAGCTCCGAACACATAACTGTTTGTGTTTGTGTTCAAGCGTATAAATTTAACTCATTAAAATGGTTCAAAATTGGAATACTGTTGTGTATGCTGTTGTGTACTGTGTACATATATTTGCGATGTATACAAAACGGCACAACAATAACAGAAATTACAAGCAAAGTTTATTTCATTCGCTAAAGCTCATACTTGTTTTTGTTTAGATGGCTGTAAATGGTAAAATCGTTTCTGTTTTCCTTCCGCCTTGTTTTCCTTTTACAATGTATGTACATACATACATACATACATACAAATATGTATTTCTACAAGAGTTACACATATGAACATAAACATATGTATGTACTAAACTTTTATTTTTTATGTTGTTTTGTTGCTTTATATAAATATATAAAACATTAGACACGCATACATAGCTATACACTGTACAATCAAATGGAAATAAAAAGTTTTTAATTTTTCTAATTTTCTTTTTCATTTTCTCTTATTTTCCCAATTTTTTTTTTGTTTTTGTTTTATTATTCTGTACAGACTTATACAGAGTTTAGTGTTTATTTTGCCTCAACTTATAATTAATTGAGCTTTTACATTAATTATACCAATAACAATCGTAAAATGAGCTTTTTATTTAATTTAGACATTTTTAGTTTGGTATTTGTTGTTGTACGTATAGTTTGTACGATTTTTTGAAGCTTTTTATTTCTACTCATGACCGATGGCGTTTTTCTGTTTTATTTGGTTTAGATGTGGCTGAGGAAGTTAGTTTCCTCTCAGCTATTCGATATGTGTGTGTTGTACTTAGATTTTAATGAAATATATTTTGTTTGGGATGGAAGTTTTGTTGTGCTTGCTCCAAGGCGATCGTAGGGTATGTAGATGTCAAAATGCATATAATATTTACATTTTAAGATAACTGCAAGTTTTATTTCTTATGGATTTACTGCTAAATGGAATGCTTTGTTAAAATGGTTCTCTTTTTTTTTTTTAATTTCCGTAATTTTTTCGATTTGCTCTTCCCCTACTCTGTTAAATGGAAAGTGGGCAGATGTTTAATGCTGTGCTACTTGTACTGTTAGAGTATGTTACACGGAATATTATTCAGGCTAGCGATTCGAAAGAAAATGCACATATGAGGCGAAGGCTATTACAGTCTGAACAACTAGAGGCGTCATTGCCTTGATCCATTCAAGAATCTGGGAATTTATCATATACCATATATAAGCGAGTTAGTTTCGTTTTCCCTATACCAAGTTTCTGAATATTAATTAATTTTGTACCCTGGCTTATTTGATGAAATCTGCCGCCCCAAAGACACTTCAACGCTTTTAGAAATTCCAATACTCATAGACATTTGAACATTTGTCAACAATTAGAGCTCTTTTAGAGAACTTTATCACGTCGGTTAATCGTAAATATAACGTTTATGTTAAAATGTTAAATCATATATATGTTACCCGCAATGAAACCTCATTCAGATCAGAGTTATTTATAGAAAAAGGATAATTTCAACCCAAATTAAAAATTTGATGTAAAAACCGAACTACATCCCAACTGATATGGCCCAAAACACCCATCAGGACACGATTTAACCGATTTTAGACTAGGAACTATTGCTTAGAAAACCGAAATTTGCAAATCGACAATAATACCATTAGTATGAACGACTTCTCAAAAAATGTCTTGCCCGGACATTTTTTATTTTAAAATTCTGATCCCAACAAAACCTGATGGCCGACAAATTCTTCAAATAATGGGTTTCATATCAGAAAATATTTATATGATCTACAAAATATTTCAGATTTAAAATTTCACTATAATCCATCAACAAATGTGGTTGTTTCATTTGATGCAGGAGACTAAGAAGCTAGTCTGAATTAGCTAAGTGTGTACAAAAAAATTTGACGATTTGAAAACATCATTTATTTCTTGAATTTAAATCACATCTCAAATCTCAGATATACAATTCCGGATCCCATTTGGAGGTGCAGACTAAGTAAACGCAGGTATAAAACATAAGTAATAATATCATTAGTAGTGGTCCGCAAAATATCTTGAAAGTAGTTCTTATTTTAATTAAAAAATCCGACCCTAACCCGGTAGGACCAAAAGAAGAAAGAACCGGCTTAATGTCTCAGATATAAAAGTTTATTAAAACCCATTTTCAAACGTTCTTGTTCCATTTTGTGCTGGGAATGTAGTAAAGGCCTCCTGGTTTGGTTATGTATGTAAAAACAAATTTCTTTGCACATTTCAAATGCTCGTTTCTTGATGGTTTCCGTCTGGCTCTTGAGATTTATAAAAGCAAGTGGTGGCCAAAAAAAGCATACAAGAAAATAAAGCATACGAGAATGTGTGCGTCACCAACACAAGAAAAAAAAAAGCACGTATAGAAAAATGCTCACATGGAAAAATGCCCACAAAAAAAAAAACGCACATGAAAAACGCACATGAAAAAACGCACAAGTAAAAAACGCACAACAAAAAACGTGCAATTTTACATTTGCGCATTAGTAAATTTTTTTGGGCGCAATTATCGTGTATGCTTTTTCGTTTACGTTTCTCTCCCAGATTCATTTCAAGTAGATTCTAATGATGAGAAATTCCATCCTGTGTACTTCTAAAGTACGAAAAATAATTTTTATGGAGAATACTACAGAAGTTATTTTATAAATTAGAGCTGCCAGCTATGTTGAAGGCGTTGAAGAAATTTTGCCGATATGTGCTATTCAGCCTCCAGCTAACAATGTCGATGCGATTCCAGACGATATAAGGAAAATGTTTCCTGTTCCGCAGGAATCGAGCGTCGAGAAAAATACACCACCCGTACACCATATTCAATATAGCACTGTTCGTAAGTTCGATTGATGGATATCGTAATTTGTTTCGTGCAATATTTCAGAGCCGATTACATTTAGTCCGCTGGAGCGATTCAAGTCCCAAATGCTGAAGATTACGACTGTATATCTCGACGAAATTTTCTAATTTAAATGTGGATTGTCTTTTCGTGTGTCTCGCGAAATATCCTCCACTATCTGGAAGCAATATTTATGAAGAGGTTCCGCAATTTAGGCGGTTTAGAAAAAACAAAGTTACTGCAGAGTTACTACATCACTTCTATTAGTGACATAATTTGCGGAATTCTCAACGAGTACGTCGGCTCCCAATATTTTAGATAAAAGTGGACAGTAGGAGCTAAGGAATAATCCATTTATTATTAATTTCAATTTATTGACGGCTCTGATCAATTATCATTGTAATGTTTGACATGTGACCACCAGCCTAGGCTTTGATATAATGGATATCCATTATTAGCTGTTCGGATTTCTCGTGTCACTTTCCGAGGATACATTTTCGTGCATCGCGTTTCCTTTATACATATTGAGGAGGAGCTGAGTGCCCCACTCCATTTAGCATGTTCTTGGCAACGATCCCAAAAATCCTTGGATCGTTCCAGGTTTGTTACTTAGCTTAAATAATATTATTAATTTGCACCGAGCTAATTTTGGTCTTGAGCCATATTGGCCTGTAGCGTGAGGCCATCCACGCTGTTACGATAGAACAATGCTATTATGTAGAGTTGGAATATGAAGATTTAGTTTGATTGGTTGAAGGGATATAGAAAGGATAAACCTACAGACATTTTATATAGGAAATCATTGGGAAATTTAAACTCTTTGCACAATTCGCGATATTTTAATTTATCATTTTCATACCTATTAAGTAGAAATAATTGAAAATCACTTTCCAAAATTTCATAAAATTCAGAGACAGCATCAGAAATATTTAGTCCACTAAAAATAGCAGTCCAATCGATACTAGCTGGAAAATTGTTTTAATTAAGAGTAACGTGTGGTAAATGTTATAATGTTCTGATAAATTAGGACAAGGCTTAACGTCAATAAATTCTAATGATGAAAAAATCATGTCGAAAATACGTCCATAATTATTGAATACAGCATTAAATTGACGAATTCCAAAATTAGCGAAACTATCTAACACACAGTTAGAAATCATCGTTTATGCAACACCAAGAAACCTTTGGTAGATTAAAATCTCCCGGAATCAAAACATGATCACCTTTAGTATATAATGGTAGAATTTCATTGTTGAAGAACTCAATGAATCCATTGTAAACATCTATACTTTACTTCTATAAGGTGTATAAACTGCAACAAACAAAAAGCCAAAACGCGCCAAATTGAAATATCTATCGCCATGAATTATCTCATAAATCTAGAAAAGCCAGAAAATATCTCAGACCTCTGCAAATAAATCTTGTAATCGACACAATCCTTGTGAAACCATAAACATTTGATCTTCCAATGGCTCCGGGAATACCAGTCAAAAACATTTCAGTTAAAACAAGATAATTTTTAACTAAAACCACCTTTAGAAAAAAACTTTAGTCCCGGAAATAAGGAGTATCAGTTAAAAGAAATTTGGGATGAAAAATTTTTGGTTTGTTAAGATATTTTTGGCTGAAATGCACTACATAAGATCACCTTTATTTTTTCTAAATTTCTGTTTTATAAATTTAACACATTGGCAGTTCGAAAAAAACAGATGCTTGTTTGGCAGCCGAATCGCTCAATGACGTCCTATTTCCTAAGCATGGCCCTGCGCGTATTTAATTTCCAAAGTATTCAAATTCAGATTCGATTCAAAAGCTCCTGTTCTCGACGAAGACGAATATGGCATGTTTACTGCCAGATTATGCAATTTACGTGGTCGGTAAGATAGAATAATGATAATAGAAGAGAAAAGTCGTATTTGCAATAGCAATTCCAAAAAAAAATCGACTAGAAATGTTAGAATAGAAATGTAAGTATTAGACGAAGGGTAGATATTTTTTGCACCTTCGTCGCAAATAAATATTTCTCAAAATCAACAGTAATCAATAATTGTTTAATATCAAATCCTTCCAGGACCTGAAATAATCTATAGCCCAGAAATGCCAAATTTCCATAACCGCAACTGAAGCAAAGACTCATTTATTCATATCATATTGGAGGTCCAGGTCATATTTCAGTTTAAAGATCGAACATAATATTTGATGGCTCTTGTTCGAGGATTGCAGTTGAAACTTCTATGTTTCGAGTTGACCACCTATCCATCAAACATCGAATACCTCTAGAGTCTAGCACAACTATGTTTGATGATTAAGAATTCCTATTAAAATGTACTGCAGAATGCGATTATTATCATAGTTGCAATTGGGAACAAAACCTTGGAGGTACTTTCTGACTTTCTATTATGAGGAAATCAAAATAAAAATTAGAGAACTTCTTGAAATTGTGTACGGACAGAATGTCGCGGACATTTGACTGCAAGGTTCAAATAATCCCTTGTAGAACTTGTGAGTGTCTGCGTTGCAACAGAGAATGTCAGTAGCTTGAAGGTTATATTCCAGAAACGATCATAAATAACGACCATAACCTGGCGTGACATTAATCCTTTCTCATGCAAACTTCTATCCCTAATGGTGCAACAAAGCCTTTCCACATTTTGAGACCCCATTCTTCTACCACCCAAAGCCAATTTCTGTTAACTCTAAATTTATATGTTTTCCAAAAAGAAAGAAACAATTGCAGATCGGAGACAAACTAAAATTTTGAAACTCGGTAGATAATTGAGACAAATTGTTATTAGGCTTCTTTACTAGAATAAAATATAGAGTGATCGGGATTACATATCATTAAGATATCGGGAGAATCATTATAACTGTAGCGCTAACGAGAAAATTAATTCTGCTGAATATCTCTGTAACGCGTGAATTAATTTATTTTCAATATGAATCAAATTGGCGAAATTAATTTATTTTCCAAATAAATATAATTCCGCCGATAAATATAAATTTATTCAATTACAGAACCATTACGTATTAGGGTAGGAGTGAAACCAACTATCTGGGTGTCTTAAAATGGTGTAGAAATGTCTCTTTTATTTCAATTTGTATTCACTATTGAATTTAAGCATTATTTACTGACTATTCATTCTTATTCACTAATGAATAAAAAATTCATTCAATATTCACTCATTATTCAATGATCTTACAGTCAATAATCATTCATAATTCACTCATTATTTACTCATAATTCGCTGATTATTCACTCTTTAGTCTGTGGAGAATTCTCTCTTCAATAATAACCTTTTATTAACTGATTTCACTCATTACTCATTCATTATTCAGTAATAAATGATGAGTTCACTTATTATTCACTGAATGATAATTGATGAGTAATGCGAGTATTGGATTATGAGTGAATAATCAGTGAAATATTAGGGAATATTTTGTGAATAATGAGTAAGTTATGAGCAAATAGAGTTCGTGGCTTGTAACTTCTCTTGCATTCTGTAGGAGTAATTTTGAGTTGTCGCAATGGCGTCCCATTGCGCTGCCACTTAAATTTAAACTTATTAATAGTTTAAAAGTCTGCTATCTTTTATTAATTTTTCAGTTATTAACATAATTGTTATAACATTATATCCCGCTTTGCGACATTGGCTTTTTGGTGAATTATCTCCTCGTTAGATCAAAATTTAAACCACATACTACGTTAAAATTACCGAAAATGTGAGCTGGATATTTCGCGCGAATAAATGTCTAAAACTTACATCCCATAAAAAACTGTTTAATATTTCAGACCACGACCTAAAAATTTAACGGTGTTCGCAACAAAATTTTTAAATTTTAAAATTTACACAAAATTTAAGAATTATATTAAATTAAAAAAAAAAAAACTTTAAAGAGTTTGAGATTTTCCAAAATCTGAAAAATTTTAAAAATTTCGTGAAGCTTTAAGAACTTTCAGAAATTTAAAAATTTTAAAATTTTTAATATCGAACATTTCAAAAGATTAATTAAATTAAATATGTCAAGATTTCAATTAAATTTGATGAATTAAGAGTTGTTGAATTTGATCAAATAAATATAAGGATTTAAATTTTAATTTTATTTAGTTAATTTTTAAAATTGACCGGTGGTCGAGATAATCATAATTTCGATAATTTTAAAATTATATAAATTTCAAGAAGTTCTCTAATCTGAAAAGTTTTAAAAGTTTAAGTCTTAAATTAAAAGTTAAATATTTTAAACGGCTCTGAAAATGTTCGTTATGGTAGGCGCAACTATCTATTAGGTTCCATTCTCTGTGATCAGTCAATTGATTGTGAATATATTGCATTTTAAAAACCAAATAGGAAAAGCGAGTATACCAAGCAATACTATATTTACCGGAATCTACACTGTAGCCACAGAAACTACAATACAAACGGCGAGCTAATTTATTGCTTGTTATAAAATATAAATGGGTTCTACAATTTCCACAAGTCCCCTGATCCTTATAGAAAATAAAACCTATCCCTGATTTTAGAAATGCCCCCCGCCGATATAAACACACTATGGTAATAGGGGGTTGGATTACTTTGTAATAGCTAGCCATATTAAAGGTGAGCCATATTAAACAGATGGTGAAAAATATGTCAAATCACATTTTTTTGAAAGACATGTTTTAATTGTATGATTTTTATGTTTTCAATGTGTAGCACTAATTCAAAAAAAATTATGGGATACGATTTTCTATTGCTGTTGTTGTATTTTAAGCTGCAGAGTGTCAAATATTTAAAAAACCCTTGAACTTGTTGTTGTATTTAATGCCATAGACTAACTGAAAATTATAAAATTGCGCTCATTTTAAATATAAATAAATAGGAATTATAAAATAAATAAATAACTCCTAGTCTTTCAAAATGGCCGCCGAAATGATCTTCTTGGATTTTCTCCCAGGTTTAATTCAACCTCCCCCCCCCCCCTCTCCAGTTAGTTCTATTAGATATACTAAAAAATCATGGCTACGTCATGTTTCGCTTTCTTGCACAGTGCGTTTAAGTAATCGAATCTACTTATTTGATGAAAATTACATTTAGCCCATAGAATTTACTAAAAATTCGTGATCTAATCGAATCTATTACTTTGTTGGATGTAGTCGGATTTATATTCAAAAACCTACCACTATTCAAAAAATCATAGTGCAAAAATTATTTGTTTAAAAAAATCATGATATTAAAACATGACTTCCTGTCCCATCTAGATATTTTAAATGGGGTTAAGTTAAGCTTTGAAGAAGCCTAAACGACTAAGTTTTTTTTTGTAAATTTAAGAGCCAATCTTTACACATTGTGCTGTAGATATGTTGAACGAATGTGAATAAATAACTAAAAAAGTACGTATAATAATTGAATCGTGGTACTAATTAAATCGAGCAGCAAATCTTTTATTAAATAAACTCAAGTTTATAATCAATACGCAAAAAAAAAATATCACAAATCACGTACGTGCGCCACCCTCAAAATTGATCATCTCCATAATGCGATGATAAACAGAAAAACACAAAAATCTCGTATAATTCTTTCCGATTTAAATATTTAAATTGGATAAACTAATTTACCAAAGTTTTATGCTTGTGCATTTAAAAACATAAAAATAAAAAATGATAAAGCTTTTTGCAAAATTTAAATCAGCTTTTCATTTTTTTATACTTGTTTTAAAAACTTGATTAGATTTTCCAATTTAATAATAAAATATCGCCACACACTCACTCCATATATATGTATTTACAAATAAGATATTTTGAGCCTGCCATAATCATCGCATAAATAAAATTTTTATAGTTTTTCCAATGACGGGAGGCGATTGCTCCTCCAAGTATCGCCAACATTATAATAATATCGTATATAAATTAACAATAACGGTCGTTTTTTAAGTACCATTGTGATAGCTTTTTTGTGCTTTCTAATCAAAAATTCTCAATAATTATAAATCAAACGGCATATACAATAACAATAAAATTTGATTGGATAGGGCCTTTTTTTTGCAGGTTTGAAAAATCACGAACAATAAAAATATAAAACATATAATCTGGAAGAGATACATACTTAATAGTATACCATCGTAAATCTTTCACCTAATCCACTTAAGAATGTTTTTTATATTTTTTTGTATATAACATTATTCGACGCTAAACTTGGTCGTGATACGGTTTTATTTCGGGATTAAATTAAAATGTACACAATTTGCACAAAATTGGGGAACAACTTTTAGAAAACATATTCCTTTCCGAAACACTTTGTAATAATATTAAGTTGCCACGTTAAATAACAGAGAACAAAAAAAACGTTGGTGTGTAACACATATTATATGCATGCATACATAAGACAATTGCATAATATGCATAGTTTTCCCACATTAAATATTTTTCTCGATCACAGTTTAAAATTTTATGTGGTTAAACAGTTGTTATCACACATAAAACAACAACAAAAAAAATATTCCGCTTTGAATTACATAATCCAAAAGTTGCAACTAAACGTATATAAAAGCTACATCCACAGCGGATTTTTTATGTTCTTATATTTAAATCAGCCAACAACAAATTTTTTAATGTTTTCAAATTTAATTCCATCCAACTTAATATTTAATTTTCTACTTTAATGCATATGTGTACTTTCGGAAAATTGGTTTAACTTATTACAACGTTTTGAGGAAGCAATTAAAGAGACGCCGTCGTACATACAACACATACATACATACATTTTGATATCTAGATTTATAAGACAACTTATTGAATAAAGTTTAGTTCAAGGTTTGTTGGGTCTTAAATATGCTGGCTCATAAAAATACAGATTGTCAACAGATTTTTCTTCTTTATTAAGATTTACATAAAAAAAATTTTCTTCCATTCAATAAAATATTATTGTTATTGCAAAGCTATTGGTTTAGGCTCAGTATAGTCATTGATTAAGAATTATTGTTATGGTCGTTTATAAGTTTTCGATTATATAATATCAAGATATAATAACAGATAAATAAATCCATAGTTTGCTCACTTCATTCTTTTTATTACTTTTTTGTGTATGATTTGATGTCCTAAATACGTAACATATATGAACGATAAAATTTTAAATGTGCCACATAAAATATGATTATAATGTATTAAATTTTCGAAAATATAAAGTTTTGACACTATAAGAGAGATATTCTCAAAAATGTGGAGCTCAGGCTCAACTAAACATTAATTTTTGTTAAGTTTGCATACTGAACTATTGTGAAACAAAAACTGGTGTGAAGTTTTCCACAGAATTCAGAAGTGTAGCTACACAAATTAACCGATTTCAAAAATGTAGCTACACAATTTAGCAAATAGTGTAGTTGTACACAAAAAAATGTAACAGGATAAGTTTATATTTATTTTCATGCAGAAAAAAATTAAAGCGAGTATAAAACTCAAAATTATTTTTAATGGACTATAGATATCAGCTGACTAATAAAATAAAAATTAAATTTCACTTAGTAAAATAAACAAATTAAAAGTAATGGTATAGTGGTCACTTGTTGGCCAGTTACAAGAAATCCTAGAGATGTCTAAGTAAATCTGGGTATGCCATATTTGTTTGCTTTTAGTAGAACATATGGGCCATGAATCATTTTAACGCGACCCTAAAGGGGTGAGATATCGCATTTCCATACTTTTATTTTATTCAAATAAAGTGTAATGGTCACTTTTGGGCAGTTACAAGAAATCCTTAACATGTCTAAGTAAATCTTAGTATGCACTAAAAGCAAACAATAATATGGCATTCTAAGATTTACTTAGACGGTCCGGAAAATGGTATTGGTCCTATTTGCAACGTCAAGGTTTTGTACAGTGGGAACAGTTGACCAATGACATGCGCATTAGATTCCAGGACCGAAGAACTGATTTTGAAATCCGACAATCCATAGTAGCTAGGAAACAACGACCGTGAGAAAATTTTATGGATTTCTATTCCGAAATTTTAGATTCTACATTATCTTTAAGTCAGCCATTACCAGAATCAGAAATATGTTTTATACTGCGTCAAAACATGAGCTCTGAGTTACAACTGAAATTAGTCGGACGGAGAATTTCATCGGTTCCGGAGCTGGTTAATCAGTGCATTGATATTGAAGACTTATGGAAACGGGTAAACCAATCCCATGATACACATCGAAAATACGTCCATGAGTTGGCCACTACAACTGTCCCAACGGGGGGTTTAAATGGATTCCATTTTCCTCAAAATTTCGGTCCAGCGGTTTCAGAGTCAACAAATAATAATAATCTTTATTGCGGATACGTCGAAGAACAAGTATACCCTTCTCTAGAGGTTAATGCTATGACAGGCGAACGAGGAGTTCGTCAATCAACGTTGAGCAGATACAGTTCACCTCCGCCAAATTTACCAACAAATTCCCAAACACGACAAGGTTATGGACCTCGTTCCACTAGGGTTGATTCACGACTTATGTTGGGAACTTATTGCTATGGATGCGGTGCACCCAATGTGACGAAACCAAACTGTCGCAATTGTAATACGACAAATGCGGAAAACCAACCGAGGGGAGTGAAGAAACCTGGGGTTCATTTTTCCCAAGAAACCTACAATACCAGGAAAACAACGGAGGAAGTAGCCTCAAATACGTGCCCGGAGCTTTATCGCCGGCAGATGTAATTACTGCAGATATTCATACTACTAACCATGTCCATAACCCACCTATATTCGACATCAGCTTACATGCTCATTCTCAAGTTCCCTTAAATCAATTTGGCATTTCGGCAAAAGATAAGTGCACTCAATCAACGCAAACCAGGTCACAAGCAAAAATTAGATCAAACACATCGATATTGGACATTAAGGAAACAAATTAAAAAAATGATCTCTGAATCTATTTTTAATTTTAGTGAAGACAAGCGACCTTATGCCAGTGTGATAATCAACGGTACTCCTTTTACTGGTCTATTAGACAGTGGGGCGAATGTCAGCATTTTGGGAGCTGGTTCCGAACAATTTTTAGCCCAAAACGACTTAAAAGTTCATAGTCTGCCATCATTTTTGCACACAGCTAGCGGCGAAAAGCAAGCAGTAATTGTACATGTAGTGTTGCCTGTATCGTATCGAGGCACAGTAAAGCGTGTTCGTTTTCACATAGCTCCAAGTCTTGTACAATCATTATATCTTGGAATGGATTTCTGGGACTTATTTGGGATTATTCCTAAAATAAGCGAGCTGAACGTACTAGAACCTGTTGTTGTGCCAAGTGATCGTCACCAGTTGTCGCCTGAATATGAACATCAATTGGGGAAAATTATTGAAATGTTACCTTGCTCCACCAAAAATGGTTTAGGGAAAACAAACCTTGTCTGTCATACTATTGATGTTAAAAATGCGGTACCCATTAGACAAAGATACTACCAGGTATCACCAGCAATTCAGGGAGAAATAGACAAGGAGTTGAATAGGATGTTACAGTTAGGGGTTATTGAGGAATGTCAAAGCGCATGGTCCTCACCTGTAACCATTGTTCGAAAGAATACTGGTAAGGTGAGGTTATGTCTTGATGCCCGAAAGGTGAATGCGGTTACAGTTAAAGATGCCTATCCTTTACCTTTGATCGCGGGATTACTTAGCAGGTTGGACCATACTAAGTTTATCTCGTCATTAGACATAAAGGATGCCTTTTGGCAAATACCGCTGGATTTACAATCGCGAGATAAAACCGCATTCACTGTTTCGGGCCGCCCTTTATACCAGTTCACTGTAATGCCATTCGGGTTGTGCAATGCCCCACAAACTATGTGCAGATTGATGCACCGGGTAATACCATACCATTTGCATGACCGGGTGTTCGTTTACTTGGACGCCCTACTAATTGTTTCAGCGGATCTAGATGAGCATTTCTCTCTTTTGATGGAAGTTGCCAGATTGTTAAAGTCCGCCAACTTGACAATAAATGTTGAAAAAAGTCGGTTCGTTTTAAGGGAAACGAAATACCTCGGTCATGTAATTGGAAATGGTGTCATTCGAATGGATCCAGAAAAGGTGACCTCTGTAGCGGACTATCCAACTCCCAAAACCACTCGACAGTTACGATGTTTTCTTGGAATAGCAGGATGGTATCACCGGTTTATAGCCAACTTCGCATCGATATGTTCTCCTCTCACCGACCTTTTTAAGCGAAATCAAAAGTTAACCTGGAATGATAAAGCTCAACAAGCATTTGAAAATCTAAAAACGGCATTAACAACTGCACCGGTCCTTCGAAATGCAGATTTTTCCAGGCAGTTTTATATCCAATGTGATGCGAGCGCTTGTGGTATTGGAAGTGTGTTGTTTCAGCGTGACGATGATGGTGCGGAATACCCAGTTGCATATTATTCGCATAAATTAAACTCTGCCCAACGTAAGTATAGCGTTACCGAGCTGGAATGCTTAACTGCGGTAATGAGCGTAAAGAAGTTTAGGCCATATGTAGAGGGGTACTGTTTTACCATAATCACAGACCATTCAAGTCTCCGATGGCTAATGGACCAAAGAGATTTGTCAGGGCGGCTTGCAAGATGGAGCTTGCAGCTCCAAGGCTTCAATTTTAACATAGAGTACCGTAAGGGGTCAACATCGTTCCTGATGCACTTTCTAGGATTCATCTTGAGGTTATTGACAAGCCTGGTATGATTGATGATGGTGGTGCAAGTTTACCTCCTCTGCATGTGAACCTGGATGATGAGGCATTCAACGAAGATATTTATGTTGGAAGAGTAAAGGCATTGAGAGACAACCCAAATATAAAAACCAATTACAAAGAGGTTGATGGTAAGTTGTACATCCTGCTTAATGGTTGCCAAGATGAATTATTAGACCTCTCTCTGTGGAGATTGGTGATTCCAGAACCTCTTGTGTTAAATCTAATACGCCAAGCACACAGCGCGCCAACCAGCGCTCATCACGGATTTGAGAAAACTCTTGATGTTTTACAGCGACAATTTTATTGGCCTTCCATGTCACGTGATGTTCGTACTTACATCCGAAGCTGCGATACGTGCAAGAAAATCAAACCAACAAATTATGCCACACAACCTGAAATGGGAAGTTACCGGGAAGTCCACCGGCCATTCCAAAGGGTGTTTATAGATTTCCTTGGACCTTATCCGCGAAGTACCAACGGGAACAGTTATCTTTTAATGCTTTTGGACCATTACACTAAATTTGTATTGTTTGAACCGATAAGAAATGCTACCGCCAAGGACGTTGTTATGTTTTTAAAGAAAGAGTTTTTCCTATATTCGGCGTCCCTGAGTATCTAGTATCTGATAACGGTAAGCAATTTCAATTAAATTTATTATTCGATTTTCTTAAGCAATATGGCGTTACACATCAATTTACTCCAAAATACTCCCCGCAATCCAATGCGTCGGAAAGGGTGAATCGCACCATAATTTCGGCCATCCGCGCATACATTGGAGATAATCATAAGCATTGGGATGTGCATTTAGACGAGATTGGTATGGCATTAAGGAATGTCGTACATTCATCAACCGGATTTGCACCATATTTTTTAACGTTTGGGCAACATATGGTATGCCACGGATCCTCCTATCGGATAATGAAAGATTTCCAGCTGTTGAGTAATCGTCATTTTAAAGCAGAAGATAATATTGATCGTTTATCAAATGCGCAGAAACTGGTTTTATCCCATCTGAAAACCGCTTATGAACGCAACGTTACCAAGTACAACCTCCGTAGTAGACATCGAACATTTTTGCCCGGACAGCAAGTGTTCGTGAAAAACTTTAGCCAAAGTAGTGCTGGAAGCAATTTTTGTTCAAAATTAGCCCCAAAGTTTGTCAAGGCAATCGTCAGTAGGAAAATTGGCAATGTATCATATGAACTTAGTGGAATGAATGGTAAAAATCTAGGTATCTATCATGCTAAAGATATTAGGTAGTTTGATTCTTATGCGTAATTCATTTTGTCAAATAAATCAGGCAAGTCGGGTTCTTACATAGGGTGTAACTTGTATGTATATGTATATATGAAACAATTCCACTTTGTTTTAAAATTTGTTCAAATTTTTGTTGATTATTGATTATAAGTAATTAGATTCATATGGCCGGCTTTGAGACCATCTCAAGGGTGCTGGGTCTGCCCCACGATTTGTGGCGAGCACAAGTTGAAAATGAAAAAAAAAAAAAAAAAAATTGGAAAATATTATTGTACAGACTGTAATTAAGATAAGATATTTAAATTGTATAATTGCCAGATATTAGGATTACCACATTTTAAATTATGTCAATAAAATTATGAAAAAAAAAAAAATTAGGGAAATCGGTAGAAGATGAGGGGGAGTCGAAAATTTGTTTTGGTCAAGTGATGACCTATGGACATAAAAAGAGAAGTAAAAAAAAAATGGACTCGAGCATTACAATAAATACAAATAAATTTAAATTAAAAAAAAAATTTGTAATGAATGATAAAACGAGATCTAATTAAAAAAAAAAAAAAAGAAAAAATTTATTAAACTTTTAATAATAATAATAATATAATATTAATCTTAATTTAATTAAATATTAAATTAATTGATAATAATAAAATAAAATAATATAGACTATAAAAGTGGAAAGGAAATAAAACGTGCATAAAATGTTAATAGTGATTGTCCAATATTGGATTGAAACGAAATATAAATAAAACAATACAAGAACAGTGAATTTTTAAGTGATTATTTTGTGAAAAATAAATTAAAGATTATTGAAAATTATATTTTACCAGAAAAAAAATAAGACCAATAAACATTATTCAAGGTCGTACCATAATAACTTTACATATAGACGATAAGTAGAAATAAAGTTTTAATAATAAGTTTTTGATATACGATCTAATAATAATATAAATAAGGGAATAACAAAATAATAAGTGCAAACTTTAAGTAAAAACCAATCTTCGTTCTTCGAAACGCTCTTAAGAAAAAAGCACCTATAATCGGATCCGCAACGGTAGATATTATTAAGGAATTTTTTTTTATATAATTTAATTAGAGATTAATTAGTTTCTTAGTTTTGGTGATGGGTTTCTTTTATGTTTTTTACGATAAATTAAAATTTAAGTTAATTTGTTTAATTTAATTTAATTTGATTAATCATAATAATATTAATCCAATTATTATTGTTATCATACATTTTGTTTTCATTTTTTTTTCTTTTTATTGTTTTTTCTAAATAAATGCTTTTACATAAATTTTTTTTTTTAAAAACAAAGATCAGTTTTAATTATGAGTGAGTGAATTTTTTTTGAAGTTATATTGGTGATGAAATGACGCGATACCGACGCTTCTTATAGTGATGTTTTTTTTTATCATTGTCAACAACAAACAGCATTTTCAAGCTCTCCTGTGGTCCAGGAAAACCCCCCCAGTCCACTGAAACCTAGCCGGTTAACATTATGCTGTCTGGATAACCACTTGAGAGTCTGTGGTGGCTTTCGGCGAAAAAGTCAAATCTTTGATTTTCTTCGAAAGCTGTTACAATCTCTAGGATTTCTTGTAACTGGCCAACAAGTGACCGCTGCACTTTATTTGTATAAAATAAAAGTGTGGAAATGCGACATCTCACCCCTTGAGGGTCGCGTTAAAATGATACATGGCCCATATGTTCTATTAAAAGCAAGCAATAAGATGGCATACTCAGATTTACTTAGACATCTCTAGGATTTCTTGTAACTGGCCAACAAGTGACCACTATACCATTACTTGTAATTTATTTATTTTACTAAGTGAAATTTAATTTTTATTTTATTAGTCAGCTGATATCTATAGTCCATTAAAAATAATTTTGAGTTTTATACTCGCTTTAATTTTTTTCTGCATGAAAATAAATATAAACTTATCCTGTTACATTTTTTTGTGTACAACTACACTATTTGCTAAATTGTGTAGCTACATTTTTGAAATCTGTTAATTTGTGTAGCTACACTTCTGAATTCTGTGGAAAACTTCACACCGGTGAAACAAAAATCTCTAAATTTATATAAGGCAAAAAAAGTCAAATAAATGCATACTGAAGAAGAACGAAGTTTCGAAACCGGTATATGTAAAAATAAACAAAAATTATCACAAAAATAGAAATATCTATTTATTAGTGAAATAAAAATAGAAAAAACTGTTTTTCTATTTATATTATTATATAAGACGACCGGATAAACGCTTTTCGTCATTTAAATATTTTGATAGAAGAAATACAAAAAAACCGAGGGTAAAAAATCCCAAGAGTACAAAATTCGTGCGATATAAAATTTCTGGTGGTACAAAATCTTGAGAGGACAGAATCCTGAAGCCCTAAGACAACTTGGAAATCCATTTATTCAGAACTTTTAATATTTCACCAAAACTGCTTTCTGTTCATCCTGACTTTGAAATTATTTTTTCCTATTTTTTGTTTATTAAAATGATCGTCTTTAAATTTATATTGAAAACCTTGCTTATTTATTATTAATTGATTTGAATTTATAATATTTGGTCTGTCTTAATACTTTTTTATTTTATTAGTAAATAAAATCAACTTGTATCTTGTAATGGCATTGTAAAAACTGTCGTGAAAATTTGTTTATCTCTGATTGCGATCAGTGGTGCTATGGAAAATCTGCAATCCGCCATTACAGCTTTTGGTCACGAATTAAAACTTATGAGCAACTCGATTTCTTTCAGTCTCTTGACTCCATGAACGTTAAGTTTGGAAATGTAGTGAAATTGTCTACATTGGTTGAGGATTAAGGTTGCAGGATCAAACAACTAAAACTAATATAAATTCTAAATATCAACATAATACTCAATACAATATGAACGATATCCTGCATGGAATTTCTTAAGTAAAAACTATTTTAAAAGTAGCAATAAAAAATGTCTTTCTCCGATTTTGAACGAGTTACGAGTTAGTTAGTGTACCAAATAGCATAGTGCACCATATGCCGTACTGAAATATTGCATACTGAAACATGTCGTACTTCCATATTTCGTAATGACAGTAACCTTACGTGTTATTTGTACAACACATCAAAAGTGGTCTTAGAACCGGTTGCATATTTACATAGTATTACACGAATTCCTTAATAAATTCAAATTAAAGTAAAAAAAAATTTGGTAATTACTAAATTATTGTTAAATTTTCATCTATTTGTTGACCAATCAACAAATTATAGCAATACTGATAATGATATTCAGTCTTGTTCAGCAATTACTTCAGTTTAAAAAGGCCCAAGTATTGAAATCCTGTCAAAAACGACCAAAAATTCGGTTGCTCCCGGAGTCTAAGAAACAACAAAAAAAAATATAGAGGACTGAAACCTCATGAGGTGATCAGAAATTTAGTCTATTCAACTCTAAAATCAATCCCAAACTGAACTTCTTAAGTCAATTTTCAGCTCAAACTCCAACTCAATTTACAACTAAGCCTCCAACTCAATCGCAATCACCAAATTCACCGCCAGCTTAACCCTCAACTCAATATTCAAATCAACCCCAAATCAACTTAAAAATCAACTCTTTCGTTAACCCCAAACGCTGCAACCCTACGCTGCGTGCGTGTATGAACTCAACATAATCTAACCTCCCACTGACCCCTAAAGCCGAACTCAAATTAATTCATAACCGAACTCCTCACTTAAATCCAACTCAAATTTTATTCAAACCCTAGTCACCATTATACCATAACAGCAACGTATAATCATAATCTTAAACAATCATTCCATCATACCATTATTCTATTATACCATCATGACTCTATACAATTAAACAATCATACAATCATAATTAAGTACCGTAGTAACGTCGAACCATAACACCATCATACCATCATACCATGGTTAGATAGTATATCTCACCATCAATATACAAAACCTTCATATCATCATACCATCGTAACATCGTATCATCGTACCAACATACCACCATATAATCATACCATTCAACCGTCCTACCATTATATCGTCATACAATCTTACTATCACACCATCATATATACAATAATTTCCTCACACCATTATGCAATAATACCAAACCATCATACCATTATATCATCATAATATTACAGAATCATACCATCATATATACCATCTTACCAAGATACTATCATACCATCGTACCGCCATATCATTATACCATTGTGCCATCATACCATCGTACCGTCTTACCACTATAACATCATATCATCATACCGTCGTACCATCATACAATCCTGCCATCATACGGTCATACCATCGTACCATTATACCAGCATACAGGTTTTACACTTCAAAGTGAACCTTTTACATTGCAAATTATACCTTTCGCATTTCAAATTGAACCTATTATGTTCCAAATTGAACCATTTACATTTCAAATTGAACCATTAGCAAATTATATGAATGGCCGATTAGGATGTAGCTTGGCTATTCCTTAACTAATTATTATGAAATATAATCTGTGCGTTGGAAATAGGTTTCTAAAATGATTTTAGGATGAAGTTCTGGAATACGGTCAATAAGAATACACCTTATCTATTTTTAACCGATTATGATGATTTTGTCGTTTGCAACGAACAGAACGAAATGTGACCCAACAATTATTTTTAGCCGAGGTTGTGGGAAATATGTCAATATGGCTTCTATAAAAAGTTCAACGTTTGGATTTCTGTGGTTCGCACGAGCCGCAGTATTGAAACTACTAACGGTATTGTAGAGTTTCAAAATTAGAAACATTATTTTAAATCCTCATTTCAAATCTCAAATTTCATTATAATCGGTTAAGGAATATCAAAGTTCAAACCTACTTGGCCATATTCCAGAACTGCATCTAAAAATAATTTTAGAATCCCATTTCCAACGCACACGTCGAATTTCGTCATAATCGGTTGAGAAATATGTAAGTTCCTTCATCCTTGGCAATATTCCAGAACTCCATCCAAAAATTATTTTAGAATCACATTTCCAACACCACGGTTTAGAAATAGGCAAGTTTGCTCATACTTGACCATTTTCCAAAACTTTATCAATAACCAGTTTAGAATCCCATTTCGAACGCACATATTAAATTATATCATAAGCAGTTGAGAAATTAGCAAGCTCCCTTATATTTGGCCATATTCCAGAACTTTATCCAAAAGTGGAAAATTAAAACTAACTTGAGTTTATTCCGATAAGCTGTGGTACTCGGCAAATTGTTAGTGATTATATCGACAGTTAAAGCCTTTTAATAAACATTGTGCATTTTCAGTTATCTAACTATTGGCTCCGTGTTGAGTAAAATTAATGCGAAGATTCGGAAAAGTTAATTTTTAGTTTAATCTGAATCTGCGTCCGATTTATCTGCAATTTGATATGATGTGACAGAATGTTATTATTTTCATCAGAAAGTTTTAAATGTCAACATGTTGCGGCTAAATAAAAGGAACGAAGTTATACCATTCACGAATCTACTTTACCAACATTTTTCAATATAAATACCCCGTTATGCTGATTGTGTGCGTATAGTCTGCGTGGGTAAATCTTCAATTCTTACGAGACTGAATTGCCCAAAAAAAAATTTAACTATTCATTAACAAGCATTCCATCAGTCATTATGACAAATCAGCATCTCGAACAACATGGCTCACAACCAGCTAATGTAAACCATGCAAAAATAAAAAATGTGATTTTAAACAAGTTAACCAACATTGCTTTCGTTCATGTTCCTCACTGTATCATAAAACATGTGGTTTAAAATATAATACCGAGAAAGACTTATCTAACCGTTTTACCCCCTGTAATTTTCATTAATCAACTACCCATAATTGTCGACATTTGTGTTGAAATTATGCTGGATCAAGTAGAAGCGGTCTTATATCCGATTTTCTGAAGTCTGGAGCAAGTGTTCGATATTTTCCTGACAGGCGCATATTTACTACGATAATAAAAAAAAAAAAAAATTACGAGCAGGGAATTTTGAGAAACGTAAGTGTTAAAAAATGTTGTTTTAAAAATTTCTGTTCGAACAGCAATTTTGCTTTTCTGAATTATTTGCTTTTGAGAACTTTGAACAATTTTCAGAAATAAATCTGGAATTGTATTTAACAATAATCTCGACACCACAAGCAGCTCCGGAAAATTTGAAATGTCCCTAAAAAATGTCAGCTATTATATTCAACTCAAAATCACACAAACTTTAGCAGAAAGTATGTGCTCAATTTCGAATAACTCAAAAACTAATTCTCAATTCCTTGTTAATTTCGAAGAATAACGAGAAACCTAAAGAATTTCGAAATAGTCGAATAATCTTACAATTTTAGAATACTCTTGCTCGATATTTACAAAAAATTTCGAATATTCCCAGAAATTTAGAGTCTTATCGAAAAAATACTAAGAATCCCAAATAATCTGAAAAATATTAAGCAGACCTCGAATAATCTCGAAAATATTGAATAATACTTAAATTTGTAAATCTAGATAAATTCAGCAAATTCAGCAAATCTAGATAAATTCAGCGTATGGTAAACTAGAACAATCGAATGATCGAAAATTACGCTCAGAGCCACAAGCCTCGAATTACCTTAAAAACCTTCTGTAAATCTTAGAAAATATCAATAATCTCGATATAAATCAAATAAACTCGGATAAGTTCAATTTATCTCGATATTCTCAAATAATTTCGAATATTCTTGCAAATATCGAATAAAATTAGAGATCCCTACCTAATCCCCTACCGCGATACATTCAGTCAAAAAAGTAGCGGGAATTATTAAATAAAACATAAATTTTAAGTTCAATCATAAAAATTTATTTTGTCACCTCAAAGTATTCCCTTCAATGGAGTCAAAACGGGAAAATGTCACCTGGTGCTAAATCAGGCGAATGTGATATTTATTGAGTTGTTGGCCTTATATTCGTTCACAATCGTAGCTCGGTGTGATGGCGCGTTATCGTCGTGTAAAATCCATGACATTTTTTTCCCATAATTCCGGTCACTTTTTCCCATCAGCACATGAAATTTCGTTTGCAACACAAAATTTCAGACAAACTCTTTGTTCAATAATTTCGTTCGTCGTAAAAATTGCCGTACACTAATGAGGTCGACTGACTTAACCAACTGCTGTAAACAAACTTATTGACAAGACGCGCTCAAAGTTGGTATCATAATGAAAGACACTCCTAAGGGCATTTTAAATCAACAATTTTCGGTACGTTTTTGACAGAATCTATATCAAATTAATATTATCCATCTGCTTAAAATTTAAATTAATTATTAATTTTAATTTATATAGAATCTTGTCTGATATTATCGTTAATTTTAACTAAATTTTAATATTAGTTAAGCTGTATCCAACCAAAATGTATTTACCAAAAGGTTTATTTTAAATTTTCAAATATTTTTTACATTTGGTTACATTATGACCATTTAACAACTTTCACGAAACCTTGGTTTATTTAAAGTAATTTCCAAACATTTTTAACCATTAGGGTCGTTTATAAGTCTGCGAAGTTAGCTCGCAAATCAGTCCGAAAAAATTTGGCTAATTTCTTAACTAAAGGGTGGCTATATTGAAAATGTAGCACCATTCCCAAAAACCAAATTTACGTTTAAAACGTATGTGAATCTAAGTTTAGTTTTGTTTTGTTCAACAATTAAGCTACACTTTAGTTAAGAAATGAACCAAATTATTTTGGCTGATTTTCGGACTAATGTCAAAGACATTAATTTCTGACTCTTAGAACTCGATATATGTATTTGTTAGGTTACGTTTTATAATCATTTGGTTAGGTTTGATTTTCTCAAAAACGTTATCTGCAATCAATTTCGTATTTCTTTATAAATAAAATATTATTTATCTCATTTCTCTTACGACAAAAATATTGGGTTTGCCTTTTTCACTCGAAAAGTTACTCTTTTTTCCTTCCTTATCAGTTAGTTAAGTAAAGCAGCGGCTAATTTAATTTTTGCTATTCTGAAATTTAAAGGCGCTTAAACAGTTAAGATTTAAGAAGCATTTAAGTTCTAAAATTTTGATACAGTTTGCGAACGCCAAATGAACCAGTAAGGCTGAATTTGTGTTCCAAAATAACCTTTGACCCCTTTGACATAGGGAAACATTAGTTAATTAGTTACTTTCTTAGTACACAGAAATTATTTATTTGGTTTTTAAAGTGAAAAAAAAAACACGATTTGGTAAATTTTTAACTGATAATACTTATAGTTATATTTTGGTTACAGTGCACACTGAAAAAAATCCTACATCAATGCAGACAAAAACTGTATTAATAGTAAGAAAATTTCGTTAAAACTGAGCCAATGCGACCCTTCTTTAATAGTACGAAAGTCATACGTTAATATGGTAAAACACAAAAAAAAATGTATTTTAACTTTGACTACTTACGTTGTAATATATATGAATTTATTCATATAAGATACGAAAAATGTTATAATTTTAATGCAGTTAAAAGCTTTTGTAGATGAACAAATTCTTATTGTCAACGTAAGAAAGTAAAGATAACATGAAAGTTTTCGTAACTATACTGAAATGTTACGTCATATTAACGAATAAATTCATACATATAAGAGTAAAAATTCATTATTTGTGCATACGAAATTATTCGTATATAGGAAGAAAGGCATACTCAGTGGTTAAGAATAACAAACAAATATGATGATTATTTGCATAAATATATTGAATATTTTATATGTAGGAACGGGTTCATAATTGATAAACAAAATTACATAAGATTTATGTAGGGTTCGTAATAAGAACGTATTTCTGAGTGGTTTAATAAATAAATTCGTAAAATTTATACAGCGCAGTATAAAAAAATAATAATAAAAAAAAATTCCTTTTATAATATTGCTTAATTTATTTAATTTAAATAGAATTTGATAAAATGTTAGGCTCTTAATTCTAATATTTTATTATGATAATAAAATACTTATTTTAATATTTTATTATAATATAATCTTGTTATTTATTTTATTTATATAAAAATATTTTTTCCACAAAACTAACAAATAACAATTTAAAAACTTTCTTAACGTGATATTAATTTATGTTTTATATTTTGGAAGACCGGTTTCGGATGTTCCTCCTTCGTCAGTTCTTTTAAAATGGATTCATACCAATTTTATAGTTCGTCTAATATTTTGTAGTAAACTATAAGCATATTATCACATATGCTTTTAATAAACTAGAACTTAAAAATAATCAGATAAAAAATACAATAGGAGCAGTAAACTTTTGGTATTCTTGAGAATGTTTTTTTTTCTGTATGAACTTTCAATATTTTTAAAACTATGATAGTGATGTTCTGTTCTGTAAATTCAATAAACTAAATTACACTCACATTTACATTTATTTGCTTATTTTTGTTACCTTATGTTCGCAATATTCCAAAAGCGGTTTTAATGCTTGGCCTTCTCAATGTGCTGTACTTAGAGGCTGAGCAAAATTTATAAGGTGGATGGTGGCTCATGTTGTCTTCCTTGCTTATCTTTGATATTTGACATTTTTTTGCAAGCCACAATCAAATAGTAAAAATATTATTGACATAATAAATTTCTAGCCCCGTTTATCTCATAATTTATAAATGTATACATTATTTATATTATGAAATAGTGTTTTCTGCAAAAGACTGTTCTTATTTTAATTTAACGGAATGAGAATTCCGATAAGGTCGCGATCAAAACGAAAACACTTATGTGTACGTACAACACTAATATAAAATACAATATTTACCTGAATTTCAACACACAAAAATGTATTATTTCATTAAAATTTATTTTATTAATTTGAATAAAACGTTCTTATTCATCACAAATTACACAAAATTAACGGATGTTCGTAAGACACATTTCAGTAAGCACTTCTGCCTATAACTTTAACATTTGATTTACGGTGATGAAAAATCCTAATTGGAGGCGGAGATGACAAAAACAAATTTCTAAAACATACGCACTCAACGCACATTCAAGAGCCGAATTATAATATTCATGTATTTTAGTGCCAGATTCGTTAATACGATAAATAATAAGTATTTAATATATATTTTCGTACGTCTTATTCATAAATATTATTAATTGTTCACAAATGTAATTATTTGATAAAATAATGCAAGTTGCACTAATACGCAAACAACTTGTGATTGTATTTTATGTATAGTACAATAAACTAAACAATTTTTTAGTTTACATACTATGATTCTTACTATTAATGCACACATTTTTATGATTTTGTTCTAAATTTCGTTTTTTTACGTAAAAATAACAATTTTTACATTAATAGTATGAATTGTGGATAACAAACGACATTCGTAAATAAAACGCAGTAAATTTTTTTCAGTGCAGTATTATTTAAACCTTTTGGTTAAAAAATGGATTTTTAACGAATATACATAACTTAAAGGTTTATAGAAAATTAATTTCGTTTAAATTTAAATTTTTCAATAAAGAAAAAACTGGATAAATTAAATACAGTAAGCGAAGCATATTAAAATATTTTTAAAACCTAATCCAGATTTCAAGAAAATTGAAGAACAATTTTATTTTAATAATTTCAGATACTAAAACTGTTATCAGGCTAGGCGACAAAAATCTAAATGTATCCAGCATAATCCAAAGCTTCCAGAATATAATAAGATTAAAATAACTTACATTATTGAGTAGTATTCGGTTCAACACTTGTAAATTTCACGAGCTTACCTGAAAATAAAAATAAAAATATAACAGATTAGTAAAACGACATAACTAACCGATTTGGTGCGGTTTATACCAACAATAAAATGTGTTAAATGATAAAGACAATTAAGGTGACTAAAATACCCGTGTAGTTATCTATAAATTTTATACCTATACACACAATCGAAAACGATTTTCAAATTTTATTGTTTCAAATTAAACGAGGATTAAGGTTTCGTGAATTATGACGTCAATAATTTTATAGAACGCACGTACAAAAAAAAACCGGGAATCTTAAATCTGTGAGAAAACAAAAACGAAAACTATAAAATCAAATTTTATCCAATTTTAAGACAAACGAAAGATGGTACAAAAACCAACAAAACATTTTCTTAAGATAAATTTTCCTATTTTTATCCATGTTAATATCATAAAATTTCCAGTAAATATCTTACAACAAATTTTCTGCCAAGATTTTTTTTTTTCCCGTGTTTTTATGTTTGTGTATATGTATTTGGGTGAGTGTATATTTGGCGAACGGATGATTCTGTGTGTATCTTTTGTATCTAAATTGAGATTTAGATAAGAACCGTATTTACACAATGATGGTATCAACCGAATCTGCTGTATAAACACAAGCAATTGGGCTTTGTATTGTTTGACTGCCGGGTGGCGCTTGTTTGTGAACAATAAGTGACAAATCCACTACATAGTATATTATGTTATTGGTTATGCACCCTGTGTTTGTTGTCATTGTCGTACTATATAATTTTTATTTTTATTTTTTAAAGACGTGACAAAAATATGCCTTAATAATCATAATCATAAATTTATGAAAAATCATAAAGGATTTTTGTTGTTGTTGTTGTTATTTTGGTGTCGCTTCTCTCGTGCTAAGACGAGTAAAATTCTTATCTTATTTTCACTACGTTTATTATCGCGCGCATTGTGTGCTGATATACGATGAATTGCTTGGGTATTAAGGATTTCGTTTTTTTTATGCTTTTTTCTTTTATTGTTGTTGTGTTTTCTCGCAAAATAAGCACCCGGTTCGTATTTTTCTCTTGGCGAAAAATATAAAAATGTGCTAATTTATTTTTATTTCTTTATCGCACACAACACACAAAACAAGAATAAGTAGACGCGCGCGGTATAGTATTAGGAGTGTGTGTGTGTATGGGAACGTTGGAAAGATGGTAAAACCTCTTTCCCTTGTATTACGTTTGTACTATATTCAAACCTTTTGTGTATATTGATACATTTTCGAAAATTGTTACCAATTTTTGCGCTGAAGATGGTTTTATATCTTTCTTGTAATGTTTCTTTCGAATATGTACCGAAAAATAAAAAAAAAAACATTTTATTTTTATAAGAGCTAAACCATTTGCATATTCAATTTAAATTTACAGATCCATCCATTCATTCAGTCGTTTTGTGTGTTTGCTTATTTATTTTGTATATTTCTACTTGTTTTATGGAAAATTTGTTATTTTCCCAGAGATAAGTTTTTGTTTTTCTTTTTTCATCTCGTTTTCCCCATAATTTTTATTTTATTTTTTGTTTTTTTTTTTTTTGGTTTGCATTTAAATGAATCTTAAAAGTTGTTATATCAATAAATTATTACCGATAAAGAAATTCATTGGATTATGCTTTTTAAGGAGGGGGACAATTATTGTTATTGGTAAAGTGGTGGATCCAAGTCGTTCTTTGATAAACGCCAGACCAACAATTCATTGGAATTATCCGCCTTACTTTGCAACATTGGAATTATTCTCGTTAAATCCAATTGTTTATTTAAATATTTTAAAATTAATTTATTTTTAAATTTTATTGTTTTAAATACTGGGAAAGGGTTTGAAATCAGATGCAAGGCGATTGTTTAGATATCATTTGTGAATTCAGGCAAGTCATATCAAATCAAATCTCAAATTAATTTGATTTGTATAATATTTTTAAAATTATAACCCAAGTAGCATTTTAATAAGAATATTAGACGTGGTGACGTTGTGATGTCAAAATGAATTCCTATTTGGGAACATGTGTTACTTAGCGGTGTTAACAATGTGTCTTCTCAGTTACGGAAGTGGCGCAACGCAAAGTGTGAATTGTTTTTGACACAATGTCAAGTATTGTGGCAGACAGACACATTTTCTGAACACAGTGGCAAAACTCATGTCTTCTGTGACACATTTTCTTCACGCAGTTAATTCTATGTTAATTCTCTGTTACGTAGCAATTCTTGACACAATAACGACTCTGCGTCAAAATATCTTTTTGATAATGCTCTGCAAATACATAACAATATGTTATTACATGAACTTTACAAATTATGTTATTACATGAAAGTTGCTATAAAATATAATGAACTAGAATTTTAATTATAAAATGTCAAATTTTACAACATGAATTTTTTTAGTACGAAACTAGAAGCATTGTAAAGTGAAATTTTATGGGAAATATCATTTTGTCAGTGAATATTACAGTTATAGCTCGAAAAACTTAACTACCCCCTAAAATTATTAACCAATTGATATAAATATAATTTTATTAAAAATTTTGTAATTTATGATATCCCGGGAAAACTGAATGTTGGAAGTAATTTAAAAAAAAAAATTCTTTATCTGTGAAATGATAAAATATAGATTCCTTAGCTTGTTTAGCGTAAGACAAACCATTAAAATGCGACAAATATGTCGGACATAAATATTACTATTGTGGATGACGTAAAATTCCTATATAGGAATTGTGTTTAATATGTGTGAAAGGAAATCCTGTTTAGGAATTGTGATTTATATGCGTTTCAAAAAATTCCTTATTAGGAATTGCGGTAATTTTGTGTGAAAAATGTGTTTATTTAGGAATTGTGGGCTATTTATGTCAAAAAAAAAATTAATAATTGGGAATTGTGTTCATTTCGTGTGAAAATTATGGTTATCTTTATAAACTGGGGGTAAAATTTTTCCTAGGTAGGCACACATGTTATTATGGCGTTGTCAAACGCTTAAGATGTACCTTATTGAATAGGGAATAATTAAATAAAATAGTTATGGCCTACAAACTAATTAAAACCCATGAGAAATCTGGTATTTGCTATTCTGCGGTTCCAGAAAAATAAGAAAGCAATAAAATTTTATTTTTTTTATAAGAATTTAATTTGTCTGTCTGTAATCAGTTAATTTTTCGGCTTTTATATAGACAAATATATTAATTGTTCATGGCAATTCCAATATTTTCGATTTGGTAAATCAAAAAAATACAGAGGCCAATCGGTCATAATATAAATTGAATCTTTATATTATGAGCGATTGGCCTCTGTATTTTTCTGATTTACCAAATCGAAAATATTGGGATTGTCATGAACAATTAATATATTTGTCTATAAAAAATGGCGAAAAATCAACTGAATAAAATATTAAGGTGGCCACAAAATTTAAATATTAAACAACTTGATAAATTACGGACCGACCTAAATTCATCGCCTTCCTAAAATTGGACCCACTTGGCTTATACGGTCGTAGCAGTAGCCACTACATTTGTGGAAGGACGGACCCTATTAAAGTTAGCCGAAAGTTTCCAGCCGAAAGTGGAAAGTCGATAATGCGGATTATGTTACTGACATTCCAGCCGTAAATAAATCAGCCTCTAGAGTGTTATGTCTGGAGATGGATCGCATTGATGTAACTTGTTTCTCGTGGGAAATTTCGGAAAATTCGATTTTCTAAAAATTATTAGAAAATTTGTATAAAATCAGCCTCTAGTGTGGTATGTCTGGAGATGGACTGCAGTGATCTTATTTGTCAATAGCTATCGCAGGAAAAAAATTCAGTTCAAGTTTCCCATGGGAAATTTCGGAAAATTCGATTTTCCAAAAATTATTAGAAAATTTATATAAAATCAGCCTCTAGAGTGTTATGTCTGGAGATGGATTGCATTGATGTGACTTGTCAATAGCTATCGCAGGAAAAAAATTCAGTTCACGTTTCCCGTGGGAAATCTCGGAAAATTCGATTTTCCAAAAATGGTTAAAAAACTTGTATAAAATCAGCCTCTAGAGTGTTATATCTGGAGATGGATTGCATTGATCTGATTTGTCAATAGCTATCGTAGGAAATAAATTCAGTTCAAGTTTCCCGTAGGAAATCTCAGAAAATTCGATTTTCCAAAAAATATTAGAAAATTTATATAAAATCAGCCTCTGAAATGTTATGTCTTGAAATGAATTGCATTGATTTGATTTGTTAATAGTTATCGTAAAAAAAAACTAATTTCAAATTTCCCGCGGGAAATCTCGGAAAATTCGACTTTCAGCTGTAAACTTTTTTGAATTTTCCGAGATTTCCCACGGGAAACTTAAACTGAATTTTTTTTCTGCTATAGCTATTGACAAGTCACATCAATGCAATTCATCTTCAAACATAACACTCTAGAGGCTGATTTTATTCATCCATTTCTTACTTTCGGCTGGAAACTTTGTTGAATTTTCCGAGATTTCCCACGGGAAACTTGAACTTAATTATTTTTCAGCGATAGCTATTGATAAATCACATAAATGCAATTTATCTCTAGACATAACACTCTAGAGGCTGATTTTATACAAATTTTCTAATGATTTTTGGAAATTTTGGAAAGTCGAATTTTCCGAGATTTCCCACGGGAAACTTAAACTGAATTTTTTTGCTGCGATAGCTATTGACAAGTCACATCAATGCAGGTCATCTTCAGACATAACACTCTAGAGGCTGATTTTAGACAAATTTTCTAATAATTTTTGGAGAATCGAATTTTCCGAGATTTCCCATGGGAAAATTCAACAGAATTTTTTCATTCGATAGATATTGACAAATCACATAAAAATTACTCAGCTTCAGATATATACTCTAGAAGCTGATTTTATTCCAATTTTGTATATTCTTCTGATTTTCCGAAATTTTCTCCGGATCAAAGTTTTACACGTAAATTTATTTACAAAAATTTTAAATTAAATCTATGTATCATTTACTTTCGGCTGATAAATACAAAATTTTTTATTTTCGGCTGGAATGTTATATCATAATCTACATTATCGACTTTATACTTTCGGCTGGGATTATACAATCTGCATTACCATTTTTATACTTTCGGGTGGGCTAACCCAATCTGCATTATCGACTTTTCACTTTCGGCTGGCAACTTTTGGCTAACTTTAACAGTATGAAGGACTTCAACTTGAAATCCAATTTTCCAATTTTAGTGATACAGAAGTAGAAGACTTGTAAGTGATATCATATAATTTATTTTTACAGTAATCAAAATAACTTAACCTTAATTACAGGCATAAGGTATACAGTAAAAGTAACAGAACAAACGTGTTAGGAAACAAGCAAATTTTAGTGGTCCTCAAAAAGACTTCGAAAAAATGTTTGATGACAAAGTGACAACATGTGATATTACTCTTGAAAACGATAAACCAACTGATATCGAAGAGCTCACAGTTTCAAATAACGAGAATTTTCGAGAAGTCAATGTTGTAGAAACGGAAGAAATGGAAATCGGTGAAGTTTTATTGAGGTAATCAATTAGCCAAGTTTTAATGGAATTCCAAGAAACCATTTTAAAGACGGTCAACTAAATGGAATGCTTCGAGAACCGTTTCAACAAACTCGACCAGTCCGTTGCAGAAATAAATGTAAAATTAGATAGACTGCTGCAAAACTCGCCAAGCGCAAATGTGGAGATGCCGAGTGATATGTCATATGATCTAGTAGAAATGTTTCATTTTCCTCTAAAGGAAATCACAGAATTAGAAAATTTAAACACAAACTTACATGTTGAGGAAGCATTGAAAAATCAATTGGTAATAAGTTACAACATATTATAAAACATTGCATATTTAGTTTTTAACAAACTTATTTTTAAACTGTAGACATCGCAACTTTCACGCATTGGTTATAGTAGTAAAACTGCTGATGGCGGCAAGCTTATTTACAAAATCCACGAACTGATGCTTAAATATTCTTGGACCGGCTCCTAAGTATAGCCAAATTATTGATATAATTTTTGAAGTTATATATATGGCGATAAAATATTAAAACACACATTGCAACGGCTCTAATGTAAAAGGTATTATATTAATATAATTTACATAATTCAAATTTAATTAAATACAAAATATTTTTTTAGAAAAAGCGAAGTAAAATCCCAAAAATCAAATCAAATGTTAAACAATGAAGTTCAAACAGATGATGGTGACGTTGAACCATCTTTACCTGAAAAGAGGGCGAATTAGATGTTAGCTTAGGCCTAGAGCTGAATAAGTATGGTGATACAAAAAGTGCCTTAATTTATGTTTTTTGAAAAGCTTTATTATAATATTGAAATAAATTGATTGTTTATGTTACACAGACAAAACTTTTAATTTATTGTTCAGTAAAATATTCTCCCAATTTGGGTAGTATTTTATGTAGGGCCTAATAAATGAATTAGTGGTAAAAACACTAAATCCTTTTGTTATAGTAATGATATCAATTTGCACTTAATAATGTTTAAGTCAAATAGTTGAAGATTATTCTGCTCTGATATGCAATTTTTTCAGATGATGTTATGTTAATTTTAGATAGTTCCACTATTCGCTTGACGCATTGAGCTTAAGGTCTGTTACCAGTTCGGTCGGAGCATGGCTTTCATATGCCCAAGAAAATTTTCAAACGTTTAAGCACTAAACGAAGGTAGGTGTCCAAACCTTTTAACATCATCAGTTAAATGACATAGGTTGTGCATGTTGCTGCTGATTATATGTGAGCCGTATATTTCAATGTACTTTTCAATAAAACTGTTAAGAATTTCACTGGCTATATTAACGTATTTTAAGTACTGTTTGTTAGTGCAAATTGTAACAGCACAAACAAGATACAAAAAATGTTCATACACTTCAGGATGTAAATAGTCTTTTAAAAACACAGGATCGCAATACAATAGAAATGTTCTAAATTCTAACCCTTTCCAAAACTTTATACAATCCAAGCCTCTGACAGCTCGATGAATTTCTATAGCCATACAGCCGTTGTACTCTTTTAACAAACTTGATATGTGTTGTATGTCAGCGGCTGAAAACTTTGTGTCGAAATTGCAGCAGCCAGTTGTCCAAATCTGCAATAATTTTTTCATCACTACCAAATTTAGTAAATGTAATGCATCAACCACTGCGAAATCCGTAATTAAATCAATCGGCAATTTACATACGATTATGTAATGCATAACAAATCTTTGCATAACAAACCAGCATGCAACCGACCCCTAATGCATAACAAACCTTTTATAAATGCTCTGGCAGGGGTGATTTTGTATCCATTCACAAGCAAGCCGGTTTTTGTAATTGCTAAGTATTCATCCACGAAAAAATTGAGGAAAGGCCCCAAAATGGGTTTACATTATCCTAAATAAACTCCAATTACCATAATTGGAAAAAAACTCCAATTACCATCATCAATAGCGCACAGTATTGGCCAAAATTCATTTTTTTGAACTACGGCAAATGGGCAGTCCATCAATATTTATAACTAAAGAAATGCTTACTGGTTTCTCAATATTCCAAAGTGTGTTTTCTAGAGAATCTTTTAACGCTCTATGCCAATAGCTTCCATCTCCCATTTTTACAATATCTACGTCGATTGGAGTGGCCAATAATGTTCTACTGTCTCTTGGTAAATAGTTTATATTGCAGGTCGAATGAAATATATACTCAGTAGATCATTAACTGCGCGATGCGCATCATTAACTGTGCGATGTTTTAAGGCCCATATTTTTAATTCTTCAATCAACGCCAGCTTTTCTTCCAGTTGGGCCTGTTGGTCGTCCTCGTCTTCAAAGTTATTAGTTTCTAGTTTCTGATCTTGTAACAGTTCTGTTGTATTATTTTCAATATCTGATACGGATTCAGATGTGTTTTGTTATTCAGAGTCTTCAATTATTGGAGGGGGTGGCAAATTTGCAGATGTTGAAATTTCCAAGTGTAAATACAATAGTTTACGTCTATTTTTGAATGTAAATTTGAAGAAAATTAAAAAATAAAAGATAAATCAAATGTAGACTTACATGAATGAGTGACAAAACAGCTGAAGCTGGGAAATTATTTTCTGCTTCAGAATCTTTCGCATCATATGCTGTAGTGAATCTATTTCTACTTGTGTTGAACTTTGCGACTGAATTTTTTTTTTTACGTTTCGATAAAACGATGTTGTCGTTTTAAACGGCAGTGGCAAATTTTTAGGCATTATTAAAGAAACATTAAACTCTCTTAGGTGATTTTTATATAATGAAAGACGCATATGTGACAAATGACAGTAAGTTTCTAAGTTTCCACATTGGTTGACGCAATACCGTCGCTGAGTGTAACAGGACACACTACGTTGTGAAGACTTGGGAATTGTGTGTACAAAGAGTTCACAAGACACAATAAACAACATTGTGTATAAAAAGCGGAATTTTAGAATTTGTGTTGATGCAAATACTAATTTCTGTATTTTGCTGGTTTCTACACAGGAATATTCCCATTGAGGAATTGTTACCTAGCGCGTGTATAAATGTTGCTATTTAGGAACCAATATAAGTAGCAGCGACGTTGTAGCGTAGTCGCGAAAGTCACAAGAAACATTTGGTCGCAAAATACTACTTGGGGTATTTAGCCAATATTGAATCCTTTGTTATAAAAATGTACTAAATAATTACTGTATCAAACCAAATTATTATAGTTTTTGTAATGTACACCTTAGCTTTGTTATAATGAAATAAGAAAAAGAATAAAGCAGCCTCTGTATATACTCCAAACTATCAACGTAAATAAAAAATAAAAATTAAAGTTAGACAAACTTCATCCGCCATTAGAAGGCAAAAATAAGGAAAATTCCAGAATGCTTTAGTTGCAATCAGCTATACAACAAAGAAACTTCTGGAATATTATAATGATAAAAGGAAAATATTTGTCAGCTGTAATTCAACTTATTTTATTTGTTACACAATACTGCATCAATGAAGGACGAACTTTCACAAAATTAGATGAACTAAAAATAACATTAACTTTCTCCAGAGTTTTGATCAGAGTACGCACGGTAGCAATAGTTAGAAAACATTAAAACCAGCTTTGGAAAAGCATATTGAAGACCACGATAGAATCAATGAAAGATGGTTGGAGTTGACCGACGATTCTGACATTGATCGCGTAACGTCAGGCATCACGGAATTGGATAACTTTATTTTTAAGGTTCAATCACAAGAACAATTTGATAACAAGAAGTTTAAAATATCATATGGTAGTCAGGACAGAACAGTCATACCAGTTGCTGTTTTTGAAGGCACAACCGTTCAAATTGATAATACACAGATTGAAACGAACACTCATTACCACTTACAAGTTTGCAGTTCCCTTATATTTCATAAATCAAATCCAGATTTGAGACAATTAAATTGTATGCAATTAAACTATATTTATATCGAACAGTAAAACTACTCAAATCCGAAAATCAAGACTTCTGGAGGTCGATTATATACATAATCGCGGAAATCCATTCATCATGCTTCATTACGGCAAATTTCATTACAGAATATTTCACTAAAGCACAAGGTACACTTCGACTATTAAAAAATGGTGGTTACGAAAAGAAAATTTTCCTGAAAAATATTTTATAGTGGAAACACTTTCCCACGGAAAATTTCAATAGAAAATTTCTTTAATTGCCGTAGTAATAACATTAATATAACATTAAAGACTTTTGTCAATAGTTGTAACGTTGGAAAAAAATTAGTACAGTTCACCCATGGAAAGTGCAGTTCTCTCATTAGTGCAGTACCCATCTGGGAAATTCGATTCTCCAAAAATAATTAGAAGATTGGTATAAAATCAACCTCTAATTCGTTTCTAATAAATTTTGGAATATCGAATTTTCGCCGATTTCCCTTAGGAGACAAGAGCAGAAATTTTTTCAGCGATAGCTATTAATAAATCACATCAATGCAATCCATCTTCAGATGTATGCCCAAATTATAAATATTTTTTGGATTCTTCTGATTTTCCGAAGTTTTCGACGGTCTGTTTACTTTCAGCTGGAAACTTAATCGAATGTCTCAGATTTCCTACAGGAAACTTGAACTTAACAATTTTCCAGCGATATCTATTGACAAATCACGTCAATGCAGTCCATCTCCAGCCATAAAACATAAGTTATGTTGATAAATTATACAAAAGTTTAGGGCAATTTTATATTTTAATGGGGTCGGCAATCTCTGTTTTATTTTCTCTTTCTGAAAAATTGTGAGGAGAACTTTTTCATAACCCCTCCTATGTAAAATCTCCCTCCCTTAATCCTCCAATCCTAGGTAGTCGTTGCATTTTGTTAATAAAGAAACTTAATATGTTTTTAAAATCAAACAACAACCTGTCAACAGCCTGTCGCCAACTCAATTATTGATATCTGGAAGAAATTCTTCCTTCGGCAGCTTCAATTTTAGAATTTTGATGGTTATACCTAAATCTAAATCTAAAAGCACGCTATACGGTTTTTTCAACTTACACAGTAAGTTATTTCTAATTTGGTGAGATTAGATGAATTTGATAATATTTAAGTGGCTTTACCTTCAAATTCCGTAGTTTCGTTTCCATAAATGTAGCTGGTTTTAGAGATGCTTGCAGCACACATATAGAAACCAATTTTACCCTGAGAGGTTCATATAATTTTCTGCAGATGCTTTGAATCTTGATATGCGGAAGGGTGAGAACATTTAGTATATTATATATATTGTAACAAATTGAAGCGCCTTAATGACGACTTTGTTTATTTAAATTTTTGTATAATGTGTATAAATTCGCTAGAATATTGTGTAATTCAGACAAATGTAAAATAAAAAATAATTAACCACCAATCAGTTAGTACTGGAGTGGGAAACCGACGCCAACGAGTATATTCTTACACTCACGCTGTCACGCAACGGATTAAATCCCCTCGATTCAAAGAGTGGAAGGTCAAAATAACCTTGCCGTACCGTGACGTCACTCGAGTTGTCCCGCTCTTCTAAACCGTTCCTCATCCTCTCCAGTCGGAGCCACCATCGTACCACTTCACCTGCAGACTAAATCCTAGTAGAGGAAGGGTCAATAACCCTTGCTGTGATTAAGTATAGCTCAGTCACTCCGCGTCTAGCAGAATGAGCAGCAATCGGTGTTACAGTGGTGTCAGATGTGGGGTAGCAGCTATCCTCACAAAACTAACGGATGGCCACGTTACAAGATCAGCTAGATGAACTCCGGAAGCAAACGTCCACGCTTCAGGAGGATCACAAATCAATGGATGATGCCAAGAAAAAGGCTGAGGAGGAAGCAACAGTTAACTGCCATTCAGCACTCACAGACGGCAACAGAGGCAGCCCAACAGAAAGCCAAAGCAGAAACCATGGCGGTCCGGCAACAATTAGAAGCAATAAACGCAGAAATGGTCGTACATACGCGAAATACACAGGAAGAGTGCGAGCAGATACCGATAGAAGGAGTGCCATTTACCACCCTACAAAAAGTTTTCCTGGAATTATCGCGGAAAATCTCATGGCTGGCTAAAATGTCGACACCTAGAGGGTCTGTCCAGCCCCGGGTGTATTATTGCCGGTAAATACGCAAGTCCACGAATATCCAGGCATCCTGTCGCGGCCATTAAAGTTGCCAACATACGACGGCTCCTCCTGTTGGGAGGAGTATTACACGCATTTCGAGTTGGTATCAGAAGCTAAAGGGTGGACTACGCAACGGCGAGCCATCCAATTGGGGGCAACGTTACGCGGCAATGCACTAGTAGTGTTATCTTCAATCAAGCCAATTATCTTAATCGAGAATTATTGTGTAACTCGTTGTCGCTTCATTTTGGTACAGACCAACAAGAGAAGATAAGTCATATCCTTCTTCGCTATCGAACACACCAAGCCAAGGAGAGCCTCTCAGCATTCGGAATGGATGTAGAGAAATTGGCACGCAAAGCATTTCCTACCCTGCCCGAGAAGCGTTGGACCGCATTGCTCTGATGCAGTTCATAGACGGCATTCACGAAATCGAAGTACAAGGTCTCGTCAGGATAGCTAGCCCGGCAACACTTCGTGATGCTTTAGCCAAAGCCATCGAAACCACAGCAGTACGTCGCGCGACCCGCATGAACCAGCGGATTGTGCGAGAAACCATTCTCGAAGAAGATACGGGAACCATCGTCGACAAAGTCACTCTCGAGGCCAACACCGGTACTGAATTAGGTCCACGCAGGAGGTCCAGGTATCGATAAAAGGGGAAGCAAAGAACGCCCACCGAAAAGAAAGAAGAGAACGTCGATAAATCCTGCTCCTGTGCACTAAACACGAGCACCAATACACCATCGGAAAACGAGAACTAGTCGCTGGTATAGGGCACCCAGCGGCTAAAGAAAATTTTAATGCCCCAGAGGAAATAACAATCCAAGCAACAAACGGTGCCTCCTTGACAACCGAGGGACTTCTCAACCAGAAGAAGTGTTCGTTCGTCATTGATACCGGTGCCACAGTGAGTTTAGTGAACAGCAATTTTCATAAACTATGGCCTACGATCATACGACCATGCAACTTACGAGTTAAGACAGTGACTGGAGATCCTTGCCCGGTCCGCGGTATCGTCGACCTAACTGTAAAACTAGGAGAGTTCGCACAGCCGGCCAGTTTTGTTATTGGCGATATAAGAGACGATGTGATACTCGGCACAAACTTCCTGAAGAAATTCCATGGCCAAATCAATCTGGTGGATGAATGGTTGCTCTTAAACAACAAGAAAATCGCAATCTCGGTCGCTGTAAATCCCGCCATCGCGACTTCGTCAAGAGTGAACATACCCCCTAGATCAGAAATGTTTGTCTCTGTGAAACTAGCCACGACCAGCTTATGGACCTACGTGATCGAGCACCAAGAAACGTCCAATCTGCCGGAGGGAATTATGATCGCACGAGGACTCATCGGCGCAAGTAGTCCTCTTCAGCATGCGCGAATAGCTAACATCACAGATCAGGTGAAGATCCTTCCAGAAAACACCTATGTGGGCGAGATGAAAGGGGCATAAACCGTTCCTCCGGGAAAGTGGGACCCGGCTTCGCAAAACCAAATCGACGAAGTAATCCAACGATCTCTGCAAGGAATACCAAGAGAGTCACACTATTCGGTCACACAATTTTTAAATAGTTATGGAGACGTATTTGCTAGATTCCCCAGGGACTACGGGAAAACGACTCTTACTAAACATGTAATAGAAGTAGGAGAGGCCAGTCCAATAAAGCAACCACCGCGGAAAATACCCATTGCGAAACAGGGTGAAATGAGCAACCTATTGACTGACATGAAAATCAAAGGTATCATCGAGCCAGCTATCAGCCCTTGGTCGTCTCCCGTCGTGCTTGTCCGGAAGAAAGATGGGTCCCTAAGGTCTTTCGTCAATTACCGGCGATTGAATGATGTCACCCGGAAGGACTCGTTTTCTTTACCTCGAATTGATGTTACTCTGGATTCCATGAAAGGCGCTTGCTGGTTTTCGACCCTCGATTTAGAATCCGGTTATTGGCAGGTTGAATTGGACGAAAAAGACAGGCCAAAGACTGCGTTTTCGACCGGAGATGGCCTTTGGCTGTTCACCGTAATGCCCTTTGGCCTGTGCAACGCTCCTGCCACATTCTCGAGATTAATGCTGATGGTTTTTGCAGGGCTTCCATGGGAAACGTGCCTGGTTTATGTAGATGACATAATCGTCTACGGAAAAGATATCGACGAACTAACCAAGAAGATGCAACAGGTATTTGAGAGACTACGAGCGGCAAACTTGAAGCTCAATCCAAAGAAATGCCACCTATTCAAGAAGGAAGTCCAATACCTAGGACATATTGTTAGTAATAAAGGTATTCGAACAGATCCCACCAAAATAGAGACGATCCGTAGCTGGCCGCGTCCAGAAGGAAAGTCACACATGCGCAGTTTTTTATGCCTCTGTGCATACTACCGCACATTCAATAGAAATTTCGCTTCCATCGCCAAGCCATTGTTCGAATTGACGGAAAAACAGCGAAAATTCGAATGGAACGACCATGCGAAATGGGCTTTCGAAGATTTAATGCCACCATTTTGCCGAGGCTGACCTCCAATATTATCTGGATCATTCCGAAGTAATATCAAAATATAAACAGAAAATTTGTAGGTCACCGGTATTATTAAAAACAGGTGTCAATCACTAGAGGCTTGGTGATAATATAACGGGATTTTATATTTGAGAAATCGCCATCTATTAAGGAGTTTCACTTATATTATTGGTAATTCCTTCTATGCAAACTACTTTTCTTTCGAATATGTAAAGTGTAATCGCCAATACTGTTCAGTTAAAATTCCTATACAAGTAACAATTTCGTCCATTCGATTGTTTGGAAAAATATAGAGCATATAACTATGGTTAGAGAGTACGTAAAATATAGGGAATTTTACCAATAACATTTCCAGATAAGAGAACATCAAATTGGCGATGATTAAAATAACATTAATATTCGGTTCATATCTGTTGGAGGTTGCATTATTTCAAATGTTCACATAAAAACCGAGAACATTCAAAGAATATTTTACATAAAGCGCAAGTATAAAAACTCCCTCCTTTTAATCGTTATTCAGAGTCCCTCAGATGGAAAATTTTAATGATGCTTCTATATTGGATATTTTTCAAATAATAATTTAATGATTTGTATAAATAGTAAAGCTATTCGGCCCGAAGACTCATGTGTATATCGAGCATGAAAAATAAGCCGCCATTAAACCGTTAACAAATAACCCAATTAAATGTCACACCGAATATATACACAGACAAACACACACAAACAAATACGACGACGAATCTTACAAATTCTGTTTATCTTTAAGATTTTCTATCCTTCATATTACCATACAACGTGGTATGTCGTATACAGTTAGTAATTTCTATTTTGAAGAATCTACACAATATTTACTACTGTACGCTGTGTTTATACTGTTTATGTTGTTATTTTACAAATTTTTGCTCCTTTTATATCAAAACCATTATTATTGTTATTATCCCTAAATGGGGATGGAAAAATTCTTAAAAAAATAGAAAAAAAAATCGAAAATTTATACATTTTCAGTTCGTATACATTTCCTTCGTATTTTTATTTTTATTTTTTTTATTTTTTATAATGAACAATAAATTTTCCAAAGTTATTATTTCCTTGTGTAAGGATTAATTTCGTCGTTTGACAAAAGAAAATTGAAATTTAATTTAATTTTTTGTATTGAATTATTCAAATTAAGAGATTCTGAGATTCATATTCTTGTTATTATCATTTGTATCGTATTTTGTATTTGTTTGTCCTGCTTATCTCGGAAAATGGAAAATCTAAGGCAGAGCAATTTGAATATTTATATGTATAAAAATATACCAACAACAATAATTATATCTAACGTATACGGCATACAGATGGAATACGGAGCATTGATTTATTGCTTGTGAAAATAGATGATCTCAATTGACATTGGAATTGAATGAATATCTAGAGCTACATAGCAAATAATGATTTTGCGTTGTCCTTTCTATTTTTGTACATTATATAGATTAGATAATATATTTTTTAGGATGCCGGATTATACGATGTACGAATGATAAAAATAGGTGGTAATTTAGAGAATAATTTTCAAGGAAATGGTATATCGTATACTGTTGTATAAAATAGAACGTTTCGGGGATTAGCATATCTTTGAAATTAATTTTTTTTTTCGTTCTCCTATTTTTAGAAAGTCAAATATTTATTGTGGTAATCTAAAATGGAAAATTATAAGATTGGTTAGATTTAGTAAATTGTAGGTATCGCTTTTGTTGTTGGTAGCTCTCAACGTTTAAATGAAATTATTAAATTTAATATGCCAATATTGGCTAGAATTGGACTTGGGTTCTGGGACATTAAAATTCACAACACGGGCAATTTCGAAGTTTCTTTCGTTGATCTCGCAATTTTTTTAGGAAAAATGGCAAGTTGCTAAGGATAAAAATTAACCATAACGTCTTACACAGCGTTTATGGTGAATGCGGGTATATTGTAATAAATTTTGTATAAAAAGGTAAGAAAATGAAATATAAAGTTCAGAATAAATTTACCTTTAATCGTGTGTTTTCTATTCTCAAGATTATTAAGACCCCACCAGTGGTAACCTTTAAAATCCTTAAATATAACAAGTTCTAAGCAGAGGCGAGAACTTTACATGGGTATTCGAGCTTATTGAGCATAACCGCAACCATCATCGGGGAGCTCCAAATGGATCAGTTACTACGAAAACAATAAGAGTAAAGGAGCAGCTCATTCAGAAGAACACAAATTACCACAAAGACGGAGATAGCAGAAACACAATAAGCTAAGGGGGAAGACGTTGATGCTTTTGCTGTTGAAGCAGATTGCGACGAAAATGCTGATTATATATTAAGCAGCCGAAACGCAGTCAACAAATGAAATGCAGCGCGATATGCAGGAAGCTATGAATTTAGTGCACACGTTGAGCATGTTTTTGAAAGATAGTACGAAGTGGAACATAGCACTGCCATCAATTGGTCGAACAGGTATCCATAATGTTATGAGGTTTAGTGGAGGGCCTACTTCTACATACTCGGTACCCATTGAAGTGTTTAAAAAGTTTCTAACACCAAACATCGTGTTTATCATAATATAGTAAACAAATCGGTATGCGAATGATAAAATTAATTAATGGAATAATAAGAATCCAACCAAAAACACAAAGGTATGGCAGGTGCTCAAGGAAATTGAACTATATGCATTTATTGGTATACTCTTATCACATAGTGATATTACCATAAACGAACAATTGTTTCCATAACGTGGGAGGACGAAGTTCACACAGTACATACCGTCTAAACCTGCGAGGTATGGAATTCCAGTAAGGTGGGCAAGCGATGCAAAAACACACTGCCCACTACAAGGAAATATTTATACGGGTAAAGATGCAGGTGCAGAACGGGCCGTTGACCAAGGGCAAAATGAAATGTTGCGTTTGGTGTCTAGGTATTCGAACTCGGGAAGGACAATCGAGGCCGATCATTTTTTTACTACCTTACAAGGGTATAAACGCCTCATAGAGATCGGTCTAGGTTTTGTAGGTACGCTGCGGAGCAACAAAAGTGTATTCCACCTGAAATGAAAAAAAATTCCTCACGGCCAATACATTCATCAATATTTGGATATCACGAAAATAAAGTAGCTATGTGCTCCTACGTCCCAAAGAAAAACAAAGTAGTGATTCTTTTATCAACAGTACATTATGATAAGAACGTAATTGATGAACTAAATAAGCCAGAAGCAATTATTTATTATAATAAAATCAAAAGTGGCGTCGACGCAATGAACCAAAAGGGTGGACTTTGGCATTCTTTTATAACATAATTGACATTATGGGATTGGCGAGTTATATCATCCGCAAAAAAGTTAACCATTATAAAAGCAAAGATACTCGCAGGAAATTTTTGTTCTCGCTTTCATAAACTCTAATTCGTCCGCAAATAGAAGTTCGATGTAACAATCGGAAATGTTCCACTCCAGTATGCCTGCAACACTCTTAATGCATTTATAATTGCTTCAAATGTACAAATGAAGAGGAACTTTAAAAGAAGCTTCAATTCTTCATAAACGTTTTTTTTAGCTAATTCAGGCTATGAATTCATTCCTGTAATTTTTATTTACTAATAAAACTTAATTGTTAAAACCAAACTAACATTTCGTTTATTTAAACTTAATTTGACGTATAGGGGTCTGGCTAGACCCTTGTGTTTCCAATGTGAAAATGAAATGTGGGGTACACACAAGGGATATAGCGAATACGATTGATGAAGCTATCCAAAAGGTGGACCCGTCTTTAGAACCGCAGCATCCATATCTTATAGTGAGGAAACAAGTTTCTGATACATATACGCAACTGTCAGATGATATGCGGCTCTGATAAAATAACGGAACACCGAAAACGCCGACAATAAACATACCAAATAGCAACCTGTCACTTCCAACGCCCTCCAAACAACAACCAGCAACGGACAACACAACAACGGTACATCATACAGCCAGTAGCAGGCCACCTCAAACGTCAAAAATGGAAGACAATTACAAAAAAAGTTTGTTTATGGTTTAGACGTTCTGATGCGATAAATTTATAAGAAGCTAGCCTCAATAGAGTAACGATCAACAAAAAATTAATAAATTAAAAATTAGCGTACACAGAAATAGAGCTGTGTGAATATTGTGATGAAGAAAAATTGTAAGAGAGTTCATCTGTATTAGTATGATTCGCTAGTACTTAACGCACAGCACATTCTGTATATATAGAATGTAAATTGTGGTATAATCAGTCCAGTCGCCGCGGCCTGATGAGAAGATTGATTTTTTCATAATCATAAGCTCATCAGTTCGAAACTGGATTGAATTCTCTTACAATCTTCGGAACATATTAAAATCTTATACTCAACAGAGTACTCACTAGATACCAACAAAAACCAGAACGCATACTTCGAATTAAAAATGAATCAACTGACCAAGGAAATGGAAGAGATTGATTCATTACACGAAGATGAGCAGACAGCAGACACCGGACTATTTCCGTGAAAACTACTACCGAACCAACAACCTCGGGACAACAACAGTACAGCTGTCCAACGTTTCTTAGGAATTATGAGCAATGGAGCTCTCAGCGATATTTTCACAGAGATCATCCACCGAAACAACTAAAATTTCCTGGGGATTATGAGCAATGGAGCTCTTTCAACGATATCATCGACGGAGATACAGTAAAAATGACGTAAAAGCTTGGGAAATATTACATGCCAGATATAACAACCCTAGACTTCTTGCACGATACAGTAAGGGAAATGCTCCAAAATATCAACCGCCTCTATAAAAGCCCTCCATTTGATCCATTCTGTTGTGAAATACCAATTGCCATTTCACATCATCAATATAGAATACAAATAGAACTATAAGTATCGAGATAGTAAAAATATAACAAATTTTATGAACACAGAATAAATGATCATAACAAAACTATCACAAAACATTCCCACAAATCATCAAAAAACCGGAAAATTCACCAGAAATAGGAAACAGCCGGGAACCGGAACACATGGGAACCGGGAATAATAACAAATAGCAAGCTTGCGAAATAGGTCTTCGGACTCAGTGACACAAAACATAATATAGAATTAACTCGTCGACTAACTATTGAACATTAGCATAAGAAAGTAAATAACAAGTATAGAAGATAGATTGAAATAAATCTAGTTGGTATTCATAAATAAGTCCTTATTAATTCATTCAAAAGACTCAACATTGCATCACTATCGGAAAATGAATGATCAGATGACTTTAGGTAGAAAATCCAAGAAGTAAATCTTTAAGGCTGCAATAAGTATCACATAAGATTTGTGATTGTACAATATATTTTATGCAATATCGGACACATTCATAGTATATAAAGTACATTGTATAATGTTTTAGACACTCTTGTAGGCAATAGATACACATCAATTCATAGTTTTAATCTTAAGCAGAAAACTAGATTCAGAATCCAGTTGGCTGTATGAAGCAACATTACCAAATCCTAGGGAAATTCCACAAATAATGGAATTATTTAGTTTTTTTGGAAAGGGATTTCAATCTTTAGAGGCGATGGGATCCACTAAGTAAACAGCGCTCTTCCACAATATATACCGCCCCTAAAGGGCTGTCAAGGTAGTCATAAGTTAGAGGAGTGCAAATTATTCAAAGAGATGTCAACATTGGGTAAGAAAAAAATTGTGAGCGATCCAATAATCATATCACTCCCTATTCCTGCCCATCAACTACACACTGCATGGTATGTAAAGGAGCCCACCATACTCTTCTACATGGAAACAACTCAGTATCAGCAACCACTAAGGGCATAACACATACTTTCTTGGTCAAGCTCATGGCACAACACACGGAGTTCGGATGGATTATAATTGGGAGCATGGGTAATTTAGAAAACCAAAGCAGAACAACCATGGTGTCAATCAAATCAATCGAAGAACAACTGAGATTGTTCGTGGAAAACGACAACATAGTAGAACGATATCATGATAAGCAATATATAGTACAAATTCCATTCAAGAATAACAATACATTGAGAGAATCAAGGAGAAAGGCCGTCGCAAGTTTGTTACAAATCAAAAGAAGATTTATGAAAGATTCCGCATACAAACAGCTTTATCATAAATGTATACAGGAATACATTGAATTAAACCACGTGGAGCTGATCCAGGCAAGACAGGAAGACCAACTAGCTGAAAACATATATTCCATACCTCGTCATGGTGTGATCGAAGAAAACAGTACAACAACCAAGCTCCGAGTAGTGCTTGATGCATCGAGTAGTGTTTGAAGCTCGGAGTAGTGTTTGATGCAACAACGAGTGGAGTAACCTTAAATGACATCATGCTGACCGGTTTCAAACTGCTGGAAGTGCTGCCCGATACATTACTGCGTTGGCAAACCATAAAGTTGTGATGACTGCCGATGGACTAAAAAAATAAACCGAGACTACCAACGAATATTATGGAGGAGTAATCCTGCTCAATCAATAAAAGCTTGTAGATTAAAAATGGTAACATATGGAACTACCATTTAATGGGTAATCGAGATTGTTCCGCGCGGTTTATTCTAGATTTTTTAAGTTTTTCGAATTTATTCGAATTTTGTAAGGCAATTAATGAGTTGTAAGAACTTGCAGAGTTACACATATAAATCTAAAGAGTTATATTTAAAACATTTTTTGAGATTTTGCCAAAATTTTGGTATTTCTCCGATCTCCTGCACGTTATTTAAAATTATTCAAGAATGTCAGGTAATTTACGTTATACATGGCAGTTTGTAGCAAGTATAGGGTTTGGTTTTACATACTTACGGATAATTTGATTTTTGGGAACTTTCAAGATACTTTAAAAATTCAATATTTCTGAGATTATTTCGAAATTGTTGATATTTGTCAAATTATATTCGAAATTTGTGTTGCTTGACGATTTGGGGCCATTCAAATGACTCAAGTTCCGTTTCATCTACTTTTGAATGATGACCGGAATATATCCACAAAATTAAATCTGAGTAAAAGAATTGGTTTCTTACACATTAAGCGCTCGCAAATAGAAACATATTTTGGATGGATATTTACATTAAAAACAAATATTCTGATATTACAATACCCTTTGTAATATTAAATCAAATTTCTGAGTAAAATGATTTAAGTTGAAAAGCTTCGATAAGTGAAAGCTCTTAAAACTGAAAGTTTTTAATAAGTCATGCAAATACATGATTTATGTGCATTAAACACAAAATGGCCCAAAACTTACCGAGAATGTATAAATAAATTATCAAGCTTAAAGCTCATTGAAAATAAATTCTCTAAATAAATCCCAAAATGAAAGTCAAATGGTTTGGTTAGAAAAGCTCTTAAAACTAACAGCTGTTAATAATTTATAGTGAGCACAAATATTCTAAATCCTACCCCATATTCCGTCAACATTTGTAATATCAAATTTCAAAGTAAAATGAAGTGAAAGCTCTTGGAAATATTTTTAAATACATAATTTATGGTTAATCAAATATTTTATTAATAACCTGAAATTAATAAAAAGCTCCAAAATGTTAATTTCAAACCAAAAAGTATAAATTAATTGTTAAGCTTAAATCTTATTGAAAACAAATATTCTAAATTTAGTCCATAATCCCCCCTTCATTTAAACTATCAAATTTCAGAACAAAAGGTAAATGAGTTGGGTTAAAAAGCTTCGATACGTAAATGTTTCTAAAACTAAAAGTTCGACATATTTTGCAAATACATAATTTAAAACATTTTAACAAAAACCTCAAATAATGAAAAGGCTCGTAAATGTTAAGTTCAAACCCGAAAAGTATAAATTAATTATCAAGCCTAAAGCTCATTGTTAAAAAATATTCTACATTTGTCTCAAAATTCCGTCGCCCTTTCTAATACCAAATTTCTGAGTAAAATGATTTGATTTTAAGCTTTTCTAATTGCTAGCTCTTAAAGCTAATACTTCTTGACATTTTTTGCGAAACATAATTTTTGCTCATAAGACATTTTACCAAAAACCTGAAATTATGAAAAACCTTACGAATGTTAAGTTCGAACCCAAATGGTATAAATTATTTATCAAGCTTAAAGCTCATTAAACACAAATATTCTAAATGTATCATAAAATACCACCTTTCTTTAAAATATCAAATATTATAAGTTAAATGGTTTGGTTTGAAAACCTCTTAAAACTAAAAGCTTTTAATGATTGATGATTAACTTTAAGAACAAATATTCTTTAGTCAAAATTCCGTCACCCCTTGTAAAATCATATTTCTGATTAAAATGGGTTGGTTAAAAAAGCTTTGATAATTGAAAACTTATAAAATTAAAAGTTCTTGATTTTTTGCTAATACATATTTTGTGCTTATACAGTTTCCAAAACTTACGGATAATTCGATATTTGGGAACTTTCAAGAATATTCAAGATACTTTGAAAATTCAACATTTTTGAGAATATTTCGAAACTCTTGATATTTTTCAAATTATAGTCGAAATTGTTATGCTTTATCGATATATCTAGAAATCGCCATAGTATTGAGTTGGAAGATGTTTCGGAAGGAAGAAATAAGTTTTTCACTAGAGGCTTTACTTGTTCATAGGTACAAGGAGCATTTTCAGGGGCCCAAAAAAATTTCGCGGTGGCCCGAAATTTCTAGTTACGCCACTGGGCAAAGGATATGTCAAATGGAAAAAGGACGCACAAAAAATGTTTGATAAGTTGAAAGATACTTTTTCAACGGCGCCAGTATTATTCAAGTGGATGCCCTCACTACTGGAATAGGCAGCGTGTTATTTCAAAAAGATGATAGTGGAAACAAGCATTCAAATGTGTTTTTCTCGTTTAAACTAAATGAAGCTCAATAGAACGGAGTTAGAATGTTTAGCAGCAGTGTTAAGTGCGAAAATATTTCGTGCTTATTTAGTAGGATATCCATTCGCCATTACTACGCCGACCACGCAAGCCTCCAATGACAAAAAAAACAGACCACTTTGGCTGGAAGACTAGCTCGATGGAGTCTAAAATTACAGAGATTTTATTTCAGGATTGAATATCGGAAAAAAAGCCTGAATTTAGTACCGGGTGCTTTATGAAATGGTTAAAGATCGATATATCACCTGCTTTGATAAATAACCTTTCAAGAAGCATCATAGTTATAGAATATTTGCACATTAACAGCGAAGTCAGATTTAAAAAATTCAATTAAATCAGTCGATGGAAAATAACTAATAAAATTTTTTAAAAACACCCTCCGAATATTTGGAGTTGGAATGGAAGGTATGGGTACCCAATTCTCTACTTTCTTCTCCTATTGAAAATTTGAGAATCTTTAAAACTTTAGAACGACTGAGACGACAATTTTTTTGGTTAAAGACCACCATGGTTAAAGATGTTAAAGCAATCATTAATAATTGCTAAACCTGTAAGGAAACCAAACCAATCAATTTTTTAACTCAGTCTCAAATGGTAACATCTAAGGAGTGTACTAGAACTTGTAAGAAATTCTACAGCAAGGTAAGTAAAATCGCAAATAAATTAACTTCCAATTCGTGGCATAACAGCATAGGTCTAATGGTTTCTAACCAAAATTAATTTTATTTGCTACACAACCAAATTTAAAGATTACTAACGGATGTCTGTCGAACTGAATTCGGCATGTAAAAGAAAATATTTTTCAAGTCTTTTATTAAATAGGGATCTGAATAATTTTCAGGATTGTTTTGTAGAAAACATTTCCTTTAAAATACTTGAAGCGTTTTAATCGACACGTGCTCCAATTGCTAACATATGTCGACATACGTATTCTTTATTAATACACTGTCAACCGAATACATTTTTTGTTTGCATTTGTATGTACGTATGTTTGTACATATATACAAAAAATTATCCATCTTTTCAAATATAAATATTTATGTGTGTTCCCTGATGAGAGGAAGAGGAATATGAATTAATTTTCTATTGAAATTCTAATTCAAATTCGAAAATGATTTTCTATAATTTTTTTTTATGGATTTTCACATTTTAATGACTTTTTTTGTGTGCTCGGAACATAATTTGGTACGTAGGTACGAGTATACGGTATATTAATGTCCTTTGTATTTTCTACAATTATTTTAATTTTTATTTTAGGATTATGTCATGTATCCTGTGATACGTCTATCCAACTACATTAACCTTCTGTTTGGAAGAGTAGATAACATCTATACGCTTTATTGTACTTTGAAGTAATCAAAATCAATTACAATCGTTTCGAAAATAGATAAAAATTAAACTTAAGTACAATAATATTATGGTTTAAATTTTGAAAACAAAAAAATAATTGTACGGTACTCGAGTAGAGTGGAAAAGATAAGCCATTTGGAATGAGTTGGTCGCCTCTTGTTTATTTTACGTCGTAAAATATAGGGACAATTTATTGCGTGCCTATTAAAATTTGCGGCACCCATATTTAAATGCAATAAAATGTTGTAATAAATTATAAATAAATTGTCTACCTACTAACCTCTTAAGCTAATTTATTTATGCGACGTACCATCTTGCACCCAAAAAAACTCTTAATCAACTCTAACTATATATACTGAAAGCTATATATTCGTTCCCACACATAGTAGCTACATAATAATAAAACAGCCAAATGAACTTTTTTTTTTTTTTTGGTACATACAGCAGAGTAACTACAAATATCATCCATCCATTATCAAAATTTATAGTTTTAGTTGTCTGCTTTCATTAAAAACTGCTAACATATAAAAATAATAAAAATCTTAACAGAACGATAAAATTAAAATAAATTTAGATAAAACACAAAAACAACAACAATCGCAAACTAATGTACAATGGGCCCCCCCGAAAAAAAATAAAAATCATAATAATAAAAATAAATAAAAAACAAAAGAAAAGCGGAAAAGCTGGGAAAAGTTGTTAAATTTATTTCGTTTCGTTTTTATTTTAACTCGCTTCTCTGTTTGTTATGATGCCACCACAGTTCGTATTACATATTGTACTGCTATAGACATAGTAGGTACGTAAGCATGTTTTGTGTGCTGTAAGACAAAAACCATTGCATGGAGAAACCCTTAATTTTTTATTTTTTTTTGGTGACTTAATCTTAAAAACGAATAAATAAGCCTTTTAACAAAATGAAAATGGAAAATTAGAAATTATTTGAAAGTTTTTCATTTTTGGGGCTGTCGTTTTTTGGGATTTTTATTATCGCTGTTGGTTTGTCAGTGTTTGCGCGTATATGGTAAATGGATGGTGTTATGACTTTTAGGTATTTCGGTATAAATTTGTGTAAGGCAGAATCCGCAAACGTGAAGAAATGTCTTGGTTTTGGTATGTAATGAAAAATTATTGTACAAAATGAGATTAGTTTTTAAATTTGTGTGCGCTTTGTGTGTTTGGTTGGGTGCGGTTAGTTATAATAATTCGGGTTGACATTTAATTTTATGGCCTATCTCTTTATTACTGTCTTAAAGTGATGAACTTAAAATGGAATGGTCATATAAATCTGTATTATATACATGAACAGTTTTATTATGTTCTTACTTAAAGTATTACCACGATAATACAAAGTGTATATCATCTTATTATTGGTAAATGGAATGGATTTACAATAAAATTAGTAAACAAAGAAAATCGGTGACCAGGAGGTTTTTTGCTCGCTGACTCCAAATGTATGGTCCAAATTTTATTATTTACAAAACCATACAGTAGAGTATTTGCGAGGTCGCTGACTATGAACCTTAGGTCCCACCCAATATACTCGTAATCAGCGACTCCCACAAATACTTCACAAGAAATTTGGAGCAAAAATTCAATTTAAGTTTGTAGCGGAACCCCCCACTTACACGAATTTGATGGTATTCTTGATGGAATAATACGCTCGCACTAGTAAAACATCTAACATACCTGTGTAAGACCAATTATTAATTTGAAGCGCAGAACTTCTTAATCCAAGCTCTGAAAGTTTTGAAATCAAGTCAAGAGTTACAGTATGCAGTGAAGTGGTAATTAGTGTAGTATATTGAAGTGGTAGAATTAATGAAAGAACAATGAATGGCTTGCGGCACAAAAAAGGTCTTCGTTATGACAGGTAGTAAACGGTCAGGATATATTTCCAAGCCCATTAAATAGTACTAGTGAGGTACAGTAGGTACATCAGAATTCCATGTTGTAATGAGTTATATAAATTACATACTATTAAAATTAGCCGAAAGTTATAAAATGTCGGTAATGCAGATAGTGGATTGGCTATTTAAGATACTGTTAAAGTTAGCCGAAAGTTGCCCGCTGACAGTGACAAGTCGATAATGCAGATTGTGCTAGTCCAGCCGAAAGTTAAAAATGGTAATGCAGAATGTCTAATCCCAGTAGAAAGCAAAAAGTCGATAATGCAGAGTATGATATAATATTTTAGCCGAAAAAAAAATGTAGGAGTTATCAGCCGAAAGTGAATAGGATACATAGATTTAAATAAAAAATTTTAAAAATAAATTTACGTGTAAAACTTTGCTTCGTAGAAAATATCGGAAAATCAGAAGTATACAAAATTGGAAAAAAAAATCAGCCTCTAGAGTATATACCTGAAGCTTAATCGTTTTTATGTGATTTGTCAATAGCTATCTAATGCAAAAATGCTGTTCAAGTTTCCCGTGGGAAATCTCGGAAAATTCGATTTTCCAAAAATTATTACAAAATTTGTATAAAATCAGCCTCTAAAGTGTTATGTCTGGAGATGGATTGCATTGATGTGATTTATCAATAGCTATCGCAGGAAAAAAATTCAGTTCAAGTTTCCTGTGGGAAATCTCGGAAAATTCGATTTTCCAAAAAATATTAGAAAATTCGTATAATATCATCCTCTAGAGTGTTATTTCTGGAGATGGATTCAATTGATGTGATTACTCAATAGCTATCGCAGGAAAAAAACTAAGTTCAAATTTCCCGTTAGAAATGATTCATATAAATAAGAAACTCTAAAATTATTCTATAATTCTGGATGTAATCTATATAAATAAGAAAATTTGAAAAAAATTTATATACAAATAAATAAATGAAATTGTGAATACCATATGCTATAAAGAACTAATTCGTGAAGTTTAGTGTTGGTGAGTGAATAGAGTGACTTAGTGTTGTAGAAATAAGAAAAAGCATAACAGTGGCGCAGCCGAAAAAAAGGAATAGGTACGTCCCGATTTCCCAAATTTAAGGTAAGTATTCTATTTTTTTAAATTTATTTTTGTAGTTAATTTAGAAATTAGTGTATGCCAAATAAATCAAATAAAGATCCGTTCTTCATCCCACCATATAAGAACATACGGAAATTAATGTCCAGTGTTAACGGTGATCTTAAAACAGAAGTATCAAACCAAAATCTATCCAACGCTCCCGACTCAAACCCAAAAACAAGCGTAAACGAGAATCCGAAAACCCAGTATTCTAATCCCCCGTGTGATATAGAACAATTAGAGATGGAAAAATTTCAGAAAATGGAAAGCCTTGTTGGCCAAATACCCGAATTTAACGGTAACCCGGATGAGTTGCTAAAATTTATCTCCTACGTGGACGGAGTATATGAACAGTGCACAACAGATAACGAGCGTAGTCTTCTAGTTGACTACATATTATTCAAGTTAGGGAGTAAAGTGTATAATATAATAGCTAATGCAAAACCCAATACCTGGACAGACATCAAAGCACAACTTTCCAAAATTTATAAGGTAGAGGACACTTTTGATGATATTGAAAGAAAAATATCACAATTAAAATTTGAACCATTGTTCGAAAATGTCCATGAATTCTCCATGAGAACTACTAATCTGGTAGAAAAGTACCACAAACTACTGAAAACACAGCTAGAAAAATCGCAGAGAAAAGAATAATTCCTAGATTTATCATTGGCTTACCGGAATCGATAAGAAACTTCGTTAGAATTCACCAAGGTGAATCTCTCGAAAAATGTTTAGAAATAGCAACGCAACAATTGAGTTTCGAAAAGAGCTTGTACGACGAAACGAAATATTCAAGAGTAAACACTTCTATTAGAGTACCAGATGGTAAAATTGCACCACCACAGGAAAAACAAATTAAATTTTGTCGCTATTGTAAGAGAAACGGGCATATAATACAAGAATGTAGAACTAAACACAGAAATGATACGCAAGCTTCTCAGGTATATACAGGATTCTACCATAACGCCCAACCTCCCCAAACTTTACAGTCAAATAACAACCGAAATCATAGTTATTTCTCAAATCCCAATACCAGAGTAGTGTCCAACCCCCTCTCTTCAAAGCATCACAAAACGTCCAATGTTCGGAAAATTCAATGTGGCATCCCCAGCATTCACAGTCAGTATCATGGCGGAATCCCGTAGCAATGTCAACACCGATAAAAAATTCTTACACGCGCAATACACCATATAACCCCCTAGATAATGGAAGAATAGAAAATATTAGCAGTTCACTTCAACACTTAAATATATCCGAGAACAAAACTAACAATCCTCTAAGCAAACGCAATGCCCAAGTTAACCATTATGTGAGTGAAGAAATTTGTTCGGAAAACTCCACCGGGCTCGAGAACGCACAGGAGAGAAGCGATGCTTGAGTCCAAAGAACAACCAAACTCCTTTAATTATAAACCCAATCACCCCTCATAGCACCATATCCATGAAAGTTTATGAAAACAACGAAGATGTCAGGAGTGACACGACACGACTAATAAAATTAATAGTTTAGAAAATAACCATTGCCCAAACATAGTAAGTAAGTTACCTCAATCCTATCCTAACTATAATATGTTCTTATGTTCAAAATTTTGTTCGACTACCAATTCAGTAACTCTCACAACGGAAATGACAAAAAAGACTACATTAAGTTTATTAATTGGCTCTGGTGCAGATGTATCCTTGGTTAATCATAGCTGTCTGAATAAGTCGGTAAAGATAAATACAGATATTAAGGTTTGCTTACATGGTATAGGTTCTGGTGAGACCATAACCATTGGTTCATGCTACATAACATTTCAAATACAAAATAATAATTACATAACCCAAAAATTTCACTTTGTTAGCGATAAATTCTCTATAGCACAAGAAGGTATTTTAGGCAGAGACATGCTGAATAATTTCAAGATATAGCTGTTGTACAGCAAAAATCAATTAGAAATTTCACACGGCGACAACGCGTCAACGATAGCTTTAGAAACAAATAGGAATACGATGAAGATCCCACCTAGAATTGAAATGTATATTCAATCTTACACGCCATATAACGGAGAAATTATTTGTGTTTCCGAAGAATTACAATCAGGCATATTTATTGGCAATTGCATCACAAGGGCGACAAATAACAGAGCACTGATCCCATTAATTAATGCGAATAACCATGGAGTAGAAATCCCCCTTTTTCACCAAAAATTGAACCAACAGAAAACTATAGTATTCAGAAATTGGAGAACACGGAGAACTGCATCAAACAATCCTTCATCGATCAAAACGAAAACCGCCACCAAGTTGTCATAGATATGATAAACGAAAAACTGGATGAAGATTTGAATATGGAAAAACGTAGTTCCATTCTCGGAGTTTGCTTGATATATACGGACCTTTTCCACCTAAAGGGAGAGAGCTTATCTTGCATCCCGGGCGTGCAACACTCTATTCAACTGCACAATGATACACCTCCTATTAATGTTAAACAATACCTGCTGCCTCAAATTTTGAAAAAAGAAATTAATAGACAAGTCGAAGAAATGTTTAACGAAGGAAAAATTTGCCATAGTACTAGCCCTTTTAATTCGCCACTTTTAGCAGTACCCATAAAATCAGATGAAAATGGGAAAAAACAATGGAGAATCGTCGTAGACTTCCGGAAGTTAAATGACGCTACAATAAGCGATACATTTCCCCTGCCTAACATCACAGACATCTTCGACCAATTGGGCCATTCCAGGTATTTTTCTACACTGGATTCAGCTAGCGGTTATCAGATTAGAATGGATCCTAATGACCGACACAAGACGGCGTTTAGTACCGAATATGGCCATTATGAGTTCAATCGAATGCCTTTTGGTTTAAGAAATTCTCAGAGCACCTTTCAGAGAACGATGAACCACATCCTAACAGGTTTACATGGCCTCTAGTGTTTTGTATATTTGGATGAAGTTATAATATACGGTAAGAACCTAAACGACCACAACCAAAAGCTCAAACACATTTTCAAAATTTTTCGGAAATACAAATTAAAATTGCAACCATCCAAATGTAATTTTCTGAAGAGAGAAATTAATTATTTAGGACATATCATAACAGAAGAAGGGATCGAACCAAACGCTAAAACAGTAGAAAATGTAATTAAACATCCTGTTCCCAAGAACAAGCGCGAAATTCAGTCCTTCTTGGGACTTGCGAATTACTATAGAGAGATTGCCGAACCAATCAACCAACTACTTAGAAAAAATGTTATCTATAGATGGTCAGAAAATTGTGAAAACGCTTTCCAAATTCTGAAGCAGAAACTTACTACTTTACCAATTGTAAACTTCCCGGACTGCAGTAAAACTTTCGTTCTTACTACCGATGCAAGTGAATACAGCCTCGGGGCCGTGTTAAGCCAGAAATACAACAATGATGACTTACCAACAGCTTTCGCTAGCCAATCGTTAAATCAAGCTGAATGTAATAACTCCACGGATGAAAAAGAAATGCTCGCTGTGGTGTGGGCAATACAGAATTTTCGCCCGTACCTTTATGGACGTAAATTTATAGTTGTGACGGATCATAAGCCCTTAATAGGGGAAATTAAAAACACTCCTTCCCGTCTTCTGCGATGGAGATTGAAATCAGCAGAATATGATTTTACAATTGTTCATAAGTTAGGTTCTAAAAATACAAATGCTGATGCATTATCAAGAATAAACCATGATCGTATTCTTGTCATGACTAGAGCTCAAAAGAAGAGTGAAAACAATCTACAAAAAATTAAAACAAGCTCCCATGATCCTATGAACCATAATAATAATAAACGATCGCAGGTGCATCCTGGAAGCTCTGAAGAAAAATTCAACCAGATAATACCTGGCATCGTCAGTAATACCTCGAACATATTTAAAAAGAACCCACAGGTGATCCTTAATCCGAGTGAAAAATTGAAAATCCTCGAAGAGTTTCACAACTCACCTTGCGGGGGACATTCTGGTATCTACAGGACATTTAAAAGAATTAGAATGGTATATTGCTGGCCAAAAATGTTGAGAGACGTTTATCAATTTATAAAGAATTGCAAACTCTGCAAAGAAAACAAGATCTATAGACATTCAAAAATACCATTGAAACTAACTACGACCTCAAAAGAAGTATTTGAAAGAATAGCGTTTGATATAATGGATCCATTACCAGAGTCAGATAATGGAAACAAATATATCATCACATTTCAAGATGACCTTACAAAATATTCAGGTGCCATCCCTATCCAGAACCAAGAAGCATCCACAGTAGCTAAGGAAATAGTTATTCAAGTATTCACTAAATTTGGATTCCCAGACAGCATACTTACTGATCAAGGCACGAATTATATGAGTAAACTTTTTGTTGAAATGTGTAAAATACTAAAAATTAGGAAATTATCCACAACAGCCTTCCATCCCATGACGAATGGCGCATTGGAAAGATCCCATCGTACTTTAAAGGAATATCTTAGATGCTTTATACAGCAAGATTTTCGTAACTGGGACGATATGTTACCATTCGCAAATTTTTGTATATAATACAACCCCTTTGGTTTTTCAATTGGTTTTCGGGAAATCACCAAAGATTCCATTAAGTATTCAAGGAGAACCAGAACCCGTATTCTCTTACGAAGACTACCTAATTGAAATGAAATCAAGGTTTAAACTAGCACGATATTTTGCCAGAGATAATATAATTAAAAGTAAAACAAATAGTAAAAACCTATATGACAAGACATCAGAACCATTCAAAATCAACATAGGCGACCTCGTATGGCTCAGAAACGAAACCGCAAGATCAAAGTTAGACCCCTTATACCTAGGACCATATCAAGTAGTACAAGTAAATTCACCCGAGAATACAACTATACAAATAAATAATAAACTTAAAATTGTACACAATAATCGACTGAAACTAGACTGATAAGAGAACTCAAATAGGAATAAAAAATTAACATAAGACAATAACAAATATACCCACCCTAATAATCCCAATATCCCTTAGTACGAATCTATCCATTAGAACTAAAAAGTAGTATAGGCTTAGAAGTAAACTAGTAATAAATAAACAAAATATTGATAAAATACTAAATCCATAAAATATTACAGTAGAACGAACACTACCCAATCATAAATACATTCTAAAATTGGAGGTACTCGCACGTATCCCCTCAGAATGATCCCCTCACCACAGGAAGCCAATTTATTTAAAAAGTTGCATTTTGCAAGTGGAAATACTGGCATGTATCTCCTCAAAATGTTAACCATAGTAAATAAAATGAACACGATTCTAAAGTTCATTCAAAACGTTTTGACCTTAAGTTAAAGTAAATGGTTACAGAACAATTAACAATTGTTTTTAGCAAAACGGCAATATATGAATTATTATTAGACATACAATAAAACTTAGTATTAAATTTTTAAATTCTTAGATATATCCAATATATGTTAATAATAATTATAACAATAAACATTTTTTTTTCTTTTACAGATTAAAGTCGCCAAATGAAACTTGCCCTGATAACTTTTCTAGCAATAATTGTTGGCTTGGAACACTAATTAAAATACTTCGTTGGCTAGGAACACTAATGTCCTGACTATTTTTATGGGTATAATTGTTGGCTAGGCACACTAATTGAAATACTTTCCAGACATGACACTTTACATTCGGTTCGTGACATGTGAGTAAATCGTTCTTTAAATCAATAAGTCGGTGTATTTACCGAATGTCGGATGGATAAATAATCCTTAGTTGGAAACATTTCACGCACCGGCAGTTATAAGTATCGCTGATCGTCATTATCTGCCGAGATGCGGCATTCATATAATGGATTCCTTCGGGAAATTCGCTAGATACGTTTATCTTTTAATCAGAGACAATTTTTTTTTGCGAGCACCGAGCCTATACAAGAAAGAGGATACTGCAACCGAGACCTTGGTTGGAAAAATACGTCGAGATTAGAAAAAAAAAAAAGAAATCCGTAGAGTCATCAAATCTCAATTATGTAACGGAAGCCCGAGTGGATAAATCCTAATCATTTGTCATAAATTTATACAAATCTTTCGATCAAAATTAGTCAAAAATATAAAATTCTGATGTCCGAATAAAGATGACACCACCCGTCCGATTTGTAAATTTCGCATTAAATTTAAATTTTGTTTGGCTGGATTAGTCAGAAAAGAAGCACAAGTAGCTAACATACGTAAACTGGAAAGATCACAACGGTTTTGGGAAGGACGAAAAATGAAAAGATCAAAAGTAATTTTCTCAATTATTGTAACATCTAATTCTGAGGATGTGAGACCTTTTGCTAAGGTTGAAATTAAGTTCAAATTAATAATGGGGAGTAAGGGGCACCGTTTTAGATGGTCTTAATATACTAGCCCAAATATCAACCTCACCTGCACGTGGTACTTCCTGCTTATTAACTAACGAGGCTCTGGCGACCGAGATACGGCGTAATAACCGACCACCGAGAACATAGCAAAAGATGTTCTTTTCAATGACCCACTACCAACTTGTACTGGTTAGGTTGGTACTTGATACATAACCAGTTTTCAGCATTGAATACAACACAAAAAGGAGTAAATACCCCAGGTGATAAACCAACTACCCAGTTGGCTAATCCACCCTCTTATGAGGCTGGCTCAATGGATTCTGGGGTGAGCCAATCATTGCTAAACCCATTCGAAAGAAGTTTAATGTTGTTAGGATCATCAAACAAACATACTAACTCTGCAAATCAGCAGAAAGACCAAAACTCAGTGAAGTAAATGCACTTTTAACCCAACTAAGAAGCGAAATTGAAAAACTAAAAAAAGAAAATGAAGAATTGAAGAAGCCCAAACCAATGGAGATTTCTGAAAACCCGCTAACTTGCTATAATGAAGCAAGTACTCACACCAGTTATAACGATGAGTCTCATACTGATGAAGAGGATTTCATGAGAGAAACAGATTGGGTACTGAAAAGAAAGAAAAGACCTACCAAACAACGAAAAGCAGAATTCTCGCCTGAAGTTGGAGATCATTCGCAAACTAATGTATTAGTAACTGGTGATATTAATACCACACTAGTCCACCAGCAACAGCAACCAAATCAGCAACAAAAGGTTGTACCGAAAGAAAAGGCACTTCCGCCAATTAATGTAATAGGCATAACAGAATTTGTTAGTATACAATCTTTAATGAAATCAGCGACAGCTAAGGAATATAGAGTAGTGTCACTAAACAATAACGTGTGGTTATGGCCAGAGGCCTTCATCCAACGTGTAAGAAGGAGGACATAATGGAGGACCTAAAATCAAAAGATCTGCAAATAGAAGATGCAGTAAATAAAACGAGAGAGCGGTGAGAAAAATCAAGTCAAAAAAAGGAGGCTTCCACTCTTTATGCTCACGTTTAACAAAAGGAGAAAGTTGTAAACATCTTCATCATCTAAGTAATTCTTAATATGAGGGTTAAAATAGAACCGCTAAAGAAAAACACGAGGCTAATACCAAAAATGCAAAAAATGCCAAGGTTTCAACCACACGCAAAAATATTGCAAACCGGAGACAAGATGCGTAAAATGTGCTGGAAAACACAACGCGAAAGAGTGTACAGAAAGCAGTAACACCCCTGTAAAATGTATAAACTGTAAAGGGCATCATCCTGCAAATTATAGAGGCTGTGAAGTAGCCAAAGAACATCAAAGGCTAAGAAACAAAATGCATCAGTTTCCTCAAAACCCTAAGGTTACCAGAGAGAAACCAACTAAAACCCTAGCGGAGCCAAAACCACCAGGTATAGGTACAGAGCGGAAAAGTTATTCACAAATTGTACAGCAATCATCTAATGCTATGAATGATAACCCACTTGAAAGGATATGTCGAAGCATAGAAGCCATAAATATACGGCTAGCAAAGCAAGAACGTGGTCCAAAAGCTTCATATAAGAGTCAAAATATGCATCAAACCATGAACGAGGCAACAGCCCTCATATACTAAAATGGGCAGAACATTAGCAATTGTCACCTGTAACGCGAACGGACTAGCGCAGCATGTTCCAGAGTTAGAAATTTTTCTAAATTTAGAAAAAATTGATATATGCCTTATATCGGAGAGCCATTTGACAAAAACATCATTTATTAAAATATGTGATTATGAATGTTACCATGCTGTTCAGCCAGGAGGAAAACCCAGAGGAGGATCAACAGTAATAGTGAAAAAGATTCTCAAATACTATGAAGAACCTCGTATCGAAGAAGAAAGTATGCATGTTAAAACCATAAAAGTTGAAACTAACAATAATAATGAATACAGCATTTCCTCTATCTACTGCCCTCCACGCTATAATCTAAACAAAGAAGATTATAATAGACTCCTTAGATCACTAGGATCAAATATGGGGGATCAAGACTTGCAACCCATACCTAAAGGAAAAGAGCTATTCGAAGCCGGACGAGATAATAACTGCGAGTTCCACTCTGGAGGTAAACCAACATACTGGCCTGCTGATATAAATAAAATACCAGATCTCATTGATTTCTATGTAACGAAAGGGATCTTCGAGGATTACATGTGCATCGAAAACAGCGAAGGGATATATTCCGATCATACACCTGTTATCATGACTCTAAGCACAATGATAATTAATAAGGATAACCTGCCTAAATTAACAAATAATAGAACTAACTAGGACCTATTCCAAGAACTAATTGAAATACAAATAAATCTACGGGTGCCGATTAAAACAGCGGTACAGTTGGAAGACGAACTAGAGGTATTTAACAGTACTATTCAACAAGCAGCATGGGAAAGTTATCCTGCTAGTCACACCGAATCCCGTTAGAATCAAAATTATCCTATTGAGATCAGGGAGTTAGTTAGAGAGAAACGAACGGCAAGAAAGACCTGGCAAAGGACACGCGCCCCGGAAAACAAAAAAATTCTCATTTTTCTATGCAATAAACTAAAACAATTTATAAAAGAAATTAAGAACATAAAGATACTGATTACTCTCTTAAGAAAGAAACAAAGGGATTAAAAAAAACAAAATGAATGTGCGGCCTATTAAAAATGGGTAAGGAACATGGGCCAATAGCGACAAGCATGAATTATGATCCCCAAACCAGGCCAACCAGCGAACGATAAAATGTCGTACAGACCGATTTCACTACTTCCTGTAATTTCAAAATTATTTGAAAAATTACTGCTCCAGAGACACAAGCCAATAACAGAAGAGAGAAATTTGATTCCACCACACCAATTTGGATTTAGAGAGAATCACTATACGATAGAACAAGTTCACAGAATAACGTACATAATCGAAGACGCACTTGAGAATAAGAAGATAAGCTCCAGCGTCTTCTCGGATATAGCACAAGCTTTCGACAAAGTTTAGCACCAAGGACTTGAATTCAAATTACATCGAGATCTACCTAAGTAGTTCTATCAAATTCTTAAATGTTATATCGCAGATCGACATTTTTTTTTAGCAGGCATACCACAGGGTAGCGTACCGGGTCCTATATTGTACATCTTGTAAACCAGAGATATGCCAAATACAGAAGGTGCCACCATAGCAACATTTGCAGACGATACAGCTATTCTGGAAACTGGAAAGTGTATTTCAGAAGCAACGACCCAACTTCAAAAAGCAACCGACACAGTGAGTAGCTTGACAACGAAATGGCGCATTAGCCTAAACGAAGCAAAATCGGTTCACGTAAACTTCACAAACCAGAAAGTTAATTGGATTGCAGTGGAACTTAATTCAAGGCCGGTTCCAAATGCAAGTACAGCCAAATACCTCGGCTATCGATTGCAAGCTTAGATGGAAAGAGCATGTTAAAAAGAAAAAAGAAGAATTGAACATCAAATATAGAAAAATGTATTTGCTAATAGGTAGAAACTCTGAGCTTACAATACATAACAAATTGCTATTATATCAGCAAATACTTAAACCAGTATGGACCTACGGTATTCAACTTTGGGGTTGTACCAAAAAGACAAATGTACAAATGATACAATGTTTTCAAAACAAAGTGCTGCGTGACGCACCATGGTACATTAGAAATGATAACCTCCATAGGGACTTAAACGTGGAATATGTTCGTGAAGAAATACAAAATCATGCAAAGAAACAAATTCAGCCGATATCTCGAATTATATATTTTAAACTGAACCATCTTGTCCTTCTCTTTATTGTATACGGCATAATTGTTCTACTTCATCCTTTATTTATAACTGGTAAAACTTACCAGAAACCTCCAACGAGAACTTCGATTTTGCCGCTAAATGAAATATCATCTCGCATTATAATGTTATAAATGATTGAGCACCGAACACACACACAATTTAAATTAACATAAAATTTATTTTTATTTTAACGGTTTAATTTATTTATTTTGCGACCACCATTTTTGGTACACACGAAATGAGTGGTTGGCGTCCAACACAAAGAGCGACATGTTGAAGCGTTGATATCCGCGGCGAGACTGAAGAAAATAAATTTTATTTTGTTTTTGTGTTGTCTCTTCATATGGAAGAGACGGTAGTTTTATGGTTACATGGGTGTGTTCCTAAATGGTACAACGTTGAACGGCGCGAAAACGTTTCACTGGTTGTTGGTTGAAGTCAGACGCCAACGCATGTAGGTGATGCGTTGTTGCGGCGCATGCATGAGTGAGCCGTTGGCTACAATGTCTACTTATTCTAATGCAGTTCCAGGTGCCATTTTGGAGTTTATCCCAGATGTTAAGGGTCAACAGGATAATTAGGGGTAACAATAGTCATAAACAAAATCTTAAGGAGGTAGGCATGGTAAAAGCAATGGTAATTTGGGAAACTTCTTAATAATGTATTTCCCTGGTTCATCATCGCGATAAAAAATTTCCGCATCGACAGTTCTAATTATAGCAGGTTGAGATAATGTAATAAGTGCATCAAGTTAGGAAGCAAGTTAGGAATAAATCAGGACGACGTTTTCTCACAATAGCCAATATTGTTTTGATATATAGTAAATTTGCCAAAAAACGTGAACCAACTTGGTACGATGAAGGAAGGAGGATGACGTTTCTGTCTCGTACATTTTGATCTCTGCCCACATTATTTAATGGTCCGTTAAACCTGAATATGATTCAACTCTAAATTCATTTTGATGCTTACGGATATAATTAATTTTGTTGGCCTCATACATACAGTGTTCATGCACTGAATATTCTCTAAACAGTTTACCTTCAAAATGTAGATTACTGAAATCATCTCGGTGCACTGCTATTCGATATGCATAATATTGAAGGTGCGTTAGTTACTCTTAACCACGGAGCTTACTTGACTCTACAGCGCTCTTTCTGCAACATATTCAATGAAAAACTAAAATCGCCACGAGGAAAAAACAATGGAAATGTCATTGGACTGACATGTTTTCACAAAAACTCTGGTTTCTGTGACTTCGATTGTTCAGACGTAGTTGTTATCCGTATAGCTTGTATTGCTGTTATCCGTTATAGCTTGTATTGCTGTATCGCTATCGTATATGTGAATTTCTGCATATTTCGGAAGATTATTCCGATTGAATAAATGCACTTTCTGACCACAATAAACCAGCTTTGAAGTGCGAAGGAACAATAAGCTGCTGTCGGTTTCCCGCTTGAGCTACAACATTTCCTTGACAGTTTTCATTTGTTCTGTTATGCTGTAAATTAATTCGTTATCGGACACAAAGCAATATTTTCGCATCTAAATCTTCCATTAGTCTTTATAGATTGGGCGAATTATGAAGGCTGTCATTATAGTTTGACATAAAAAACAGCAGCTTGCTAACAAAAAATATACAAGCGTTTTCAGATGGTAAACTTTGTTTTAAATCGCACTTAAACCCAATTGGTTTCACCATAATTCATTTAAAAGCTTTGGAGTAAGAGGTAACATGGTGTAGGAACTCGCCTATTACTTCATTAAGAAATATTATCTTTACACTGCTAAAAATACCCGAAAGTTTACTCCTGGAGGTCGATAGTGCATAGTTCGTTATTTACATTACAGCCGCAATCATGGAAAATTTTGTTCCACCTACTCGTGGAAAGTCAGTCAGATTGACTTCAAATCATCCTTTAGATCTGAACATGGTTTGTCTTGATGTGATTTACAAATATGTGCTGCTGGAAAAATTTCAGTTCAAGTTTTCGGTGGGAAATCTGGGAAAGTTGGATTTTCCAAAAGTTACAAGTACAAGTAACTTTGAATAAAATCAGCCTTTACAGTGTTATGTTTGGTCCCAGATTGTTTAAATGTGATTTGTCCAGAGCAATCGCTGGATAAAATCAGTTCTAGTTTCCCGTGGGAAATTTGGGAAAACTAGCGGGTTTTCCTACAATTTTCCACGAGAAAGTAGAATCTATATTTTACTTTTGGCTGAAATAATACAATCAGCATCATCGATTTTTTACTTTCGGCTGGAAACTTTCGGCTAAAATAGCTTACTTCTGGGTCAAACCCTAGTTCAGGTTAGAAAATGTATTGCTGAGCTGAGTAAAGTTTTTTAAGCTAAAGCAATTGCTATCTTCCTCGACTGTAGCCAAACTTCTTGCGATGTAGATGGTTATTGGATTTCTGATTTTTGTTGACAAAAACTGGAGCTCAGCCTAAATTTTCGAATGTGGGTCAAGACGGAAATAATATGCTACTTCTAAACATCCCTAACATTTGAGAGCCACCTAACCGCTCTATTAGGTAAAGTACAGGTGAAGATGCCAGAAAGAGCAAGTCTGGAACGTTAATTTTATTGATCACCGGCTCATCGTACTTAGCCACAAAAACCACACTTTAACCGCTTTCAAACGTTGAGGAACCAACCAAAAGACGTTTCTAGACGCAAGTAAAACCCGAACGGTTTGGAATTTTAGTGTAGATGCTGTTTTTCAGATTGCATGTTGGTTTCTTTGATCGTTCAATTAAGATAAAAAATATATTTAAGGGCTTTGAAAAAATATTGGACTACTTGCTGGAAGTTCGTCCAAACGCACTGCTGCTGTTCGATTCAAAACTGCAAAGAAAATCAAGTTTGCCTATTCAAATGTTTTGCTGTAGAAGCAGCACGATAAGAGGCTGTTATTACTCATGTTTCAAAAAAGCTCGTTGCATGGATGATAATTTTGAGGAGACCTGATTCCAGCATGAAGGTTTTCAATAAAATAAGACATACAAAACGCAACCACCAAATATGGAAAAGTACCTTCGTAACATCCTCTCTCTAAGTTTAGCTAGCTTATTGTCAAACATGTTAATAGTTTAGTTGAAATAATTAATAAAATAAAGGTTTTAATATGTTAGATAACCCACACAGCCACGATCACCCCCAAAGGAACTCACTCGAGATATCCGAGAGGTGGCTTTTTGGGTAATGCTAATGCTATTAATATACTCGAAATTGAACAACAATATTAACCCGATAGACTTAAAACTTGACCTAATTCTAAGCCTTTAAATAGCTAGTATTTTTCATAAACATTTATAGCGGCTCACTCATGCATGCTCCGCCATAATGCATCACCTACATGCGTTGCCGTCCGAGTTCAACCAACAACAAGTGCAACGTCTTCAAGCCGCTCAACGTTGCACCATTTGGGAACACACGCATTTAACCATAAAACTACTTTCTCTTCCACATCAAGAGACGACACAAACACAAAATAAATTTTATTTTCTTCAGTCTCGTCTTGGATTTTGTGGCAGTCGCACGTGCGCTCACCATTGGAAACTATCTCAACACAAAATGCTGGTAATCAACACAAAATTAATGTAACAAATTAAAACTAAATTTATTAAATAAATTAAATGAATATAAATTTAATTGTGTGTGTGTCTATAAATTTAAATAAATCCAACAGATTCACAAAATAAAAAATTAAAACTACTTAGTGCCGCACTCAAAAACAGTTAAATCAAATAAAAGCTCGCGTCGCTTCATAAATAACATTTTCGCTTGATTTTATTTAACTCGTCATCGAATTAACTTTCGTCTTCGAAATTACTTACATTCAGGTTACATTCAGGTGTGAGGATTAAGTTTAAAGTTGGATTGAGTGTTGAGTTGAAGGTCGATGTACTTAGGAAGTTCAGTTGGGAATTTATTTTGGAGTTGAATTTATTATATATTTTTTGGCAGAGTTGGGCGTTAAAAGGGTTGAGCTTGGATTGAGTTGAAATTGAGTTGACGTTAAGTCAGCAGTTCAGTTAGGGATTTATTTTTGGTTGAGTTATGAGTTGGAAGTTAAATTTTTAGTTACTTGTACCTGATCTATCCTCAAATATAAATGGGAAAATGTGGACCAATTGTTGAGGTATGTGGCTAAACATAATTATTGTAGTTAAAGAGAATCGACGGGATCGACGGATCGTACTTCCGTTAATTTTCGACTACTTAGCGTTTTGAGAAAAAAATTTGTTTGGTTTTGTTTTATTTAGAAAGTTCATAATTGACCATATGCATTAAACCACACCAGCCTAAAGCATTAGCAAACCGGATTGTTTAGTGCACTAGTTTGCATCTCTTTTCACTAATAATTCTAAAACACTAATAATTCTAAAACTCACTTACCTTTAACCGCAACTCCAACCGAATTTAATATCTCCAGCTTTTTTTTATTTGTCGGACTTTGTCCGATACACTTGTATGTACCGGCATCCTGATATACAACATCCTTTAACGAAAATTGTCCAGTTGGCGTTGATAGGCCAACACCCAAACCTTTTAGCCGTGCCGTTATTGGATCCAAATGTGACCAGCAACCCAGCGAGCCTATATTTGTTAAACAATAAAATATTTTAGATATCGGAATCCTTTTTTTGAAATGTGAAATTTTTTCATAAATTGAAATCGAATAATATATGTGTGTGTGTGTGTATCTTGTGACATTTTTTTCATTGGTACATGAATTTGTCTGTCTATGCATATATTTATGTATTATGTATTATTGTTATGAGAAGACGAATAAAAATAAAAATAAAAGGATATCATTTTGAATATAAATTTATTTTCTTTGCCATCGTCTTCTACAGTCATTGTATATTTGCTAAGCTGTTTTTTTTGTCGTTTGTACCAGATACATATTTCGAATAACTCGTATCCTTTTTTGTGTTTGCCCAAAAAGAACAAAGTTTATGTTTTTACAAATTGTCTCGTGTTTCAGAGATCGGTTTACTCTGTTATGGAGATGGGCATACCGTATTTACGATTCCCATTTCGATTTTTTTTTTTTTTTTTTTGCTAGTTTCCAGTGATTTATAATTTATGGATCGTTTATTTTATTAAGAAATAGATAATTTTTTATTGTTTTCCATTTGGAAAATATTGTTTTTGTTTTTCGTATTGTTTTTAGCTGTACAAAAGGATTGTAAATTTGTATAGTGATGGGATGAATATAAAGATTTAAAGTTTTTATGTTTTTCTATTTTTTTTTATAAAAGTTAATACACTCTCAATCTCAATCTGAAAGATGTTTTGTTTGATAACAATAAGAAAATGAAAGAATTTATATTTGTTTGTTTTAGGATGCTCCGTTTTTAGAGGATATGAATTGTGTCACCGGTTTTTATTTTTATTTTTGTATTTTAGGAAAACAAAAACAGTAATATATATTGATAAGATAGACATGAAGCTTTCTTTCGAATGTTATTCAGCAAATTCAATTTAATAATGAATTATTTTGAGAAAGTCAACTTTCAATTTTGTGCTAGTCGAAAGATGTATCTTTTCCACTCAAAATTCCATTGAAATATTTATAGAATTTACGAAATCCTAAATGTGGGAGCTTTAGAAAAATGTGTGTAACTTAATTTATTGTTTGATTGAATTTATTATGTGTCTGACATTTTTTGGGGTACCTGACGAATGTTTTTTCGGTTATAAATCAATTAACCGATAATGCTATAGAAATAATTGTGGCAGATGTGTGATGTGTTGACATAAAAAAAATGTGGGTTACTCTTACACTTCTTATCATAAATCCTTTATATAAAATCTTTTATTTAAGATATTGTTATGGTGACACCTGGGTTACAATAGAATAAGTGAATTAATAGGGCATAGTTTTACTGTACTAAAATGGACATTTTTCATGCTACAGCTTTCTACATTATGCAAGATATTCTTACTGGAAAATGCATGATTTCTAGAAGTTTGGTTTGAGTATATAAAAAGGTGAATGAGATCGAATTGGATTATTCGTATTTGGATCACGTTAATAATTGTGTTGGATTGTGAATTCAAGTAGTTTGTATTTATTCTCAATCCAGTGATTCGAACCTTTATTGACAAGGCAAAAACGTAACAATATATTAAAAATTCAAGATCGTTTTTTTTTATTGTTGAGACACATATTTTGTAATCTCCTTTGTTGTAAAATATGATTTTAAATATTTTAGAATTAGCTTTAAAGCCAACCTCCCAAATAAGAGTTACATAAATAGTTACAGAAAAAACATTTGTTGGACCATCCTGGCCAATACAAGGAAACACTTTAATTTAAATGTAGGCATTTACACAAAACACTACGATGACTTCTGACATTTAGTTTACACTATAATTGAAACCGTACAATTTGAGGAGTACTACGTGTCTATAGCTTCAAAATTTCATGCTTTTGATGTTATGATAAAAAAATGATTCGGTTAATAATTCTGATGAGTTGCTGGTATTGGTGGGTAATGTCTCAAAGATGAACGAGATTTTGGCCGATTTTACTTTGAACTTTTAGTTCTTTATTGACAAAGAATGGACAGGCTTTAATAGGACAAAAATCGTTACCCGCGGTTTGATGTATTTTTTACAAATTTTTATTTTTTTTTTTGTGAAAACTGTCGCCGTTAACGAAAAGCACCTGAACTTATAATGCTTTGATATAATTATATACTTTTTGGTAATATGGAGATGGTCACTGTCTGTGCTTTTCTTTTCATTTTTTTCTGATTTTTTCCTTTTTTAATGTCAAATGGCAAACAGATCGAACACCAAAAACGTAGAACTACGTAACCTTATCTTGATAAGCTCATGAATCACCAAAAAATACGCAATGGATGTTGTTAATGTTATTATTTTTATATCTACATATTTTTATTTATTTTTATTTTCTGTGTATGTGATAAAGTAATTTTATACAGCCAAGATGTTCATTCTGCTGTTTCTGAAGTCATTGTTGCTGGTGAGGTCGGTGGGCTCTTAATTGTGGCAAATAGCGGTCGGTGGTATGAGAAATAAGGTATAAAGATTACTGTACGAAACAGTTGGATGCCACGCGTAAATATCGCATCAATAGTCAGCTTCCCAGCGTCGTGTGTTTATCCGGAGCAGTAGCTCAGCTCATCTGGAACTCGAATTGCATAAATTCAAGAAACCAATGGTTGTCCGATTTACTGATGTCTATATTGAAATCTCTGGTAAGAATTGGTCACTAAATATCTGTGCAAACTTGCGTGTGTAACACGCCAAGTTTCGCTGTGTCGATAAATATATAGTGATGATTAGATATTCGAAGCCGCAGTCACAGCATCCTTTTTCTCGTAAATTACGACACCTCCTGCGTTTATCTTTCCACGTTTATTTAGCGAGACGCATTTTCATCCGGATTCGCTCAATGCTAAAATGTTCACTGAACTCAAGACAGGGTCAGTTTCGATGTCTTTACTGTGAGCTACTAGATTTTGCAAATTGTGACTCATTAAGCATAAATTCGTCGGCGCGTTTGTATTAAGAACTTTGACCACTTGATCGCCCAACATTTGCCTACGATGATTGTCTAGTCTTGCTAATTCGGATCGCAAATCCCGAAGTCTTGGATTGTTATTCTCCACCGTGTGGTAGAACGTAAAATCATCATTGGCGTTGGTTAAGAAAAGGCCATTGATTGACATGACTCTCGATAATGCTACATAAACCAACTGCTGATCTTGTGACTTGTTGTAGTGAAATACCACTTGAGAGAATGCACCACACTGCGATTTATGTATGGTCATTGCGCATGCTGGCACGCAGGGGAACTGGAGTCTTCTGCATTTCACAGTACCTTTTGACTGGATGGTAGCCAATCGCTTGGAAATCGGAGTCCAACTAGGCGACACGGATTTGCTCACGACGTATGGTTTAGCCTTCAGACGTAATGTTGCACCAATTTTGTCATTGTCGAACTGGAACCACAAAAGGCTCGCCCCACAACTCGATTGTCCCACAATTACCGCTACATGGTCTGTATTGTCGTCCATATCAACTAATCCAATCTCTCCGAGCAGATGTTGTTCGATATGCTTCAGTTCGGCGATCACTCCGTTAAAAATCCTGTCGGCCATATTTACGTTTGTTGTTATCATGTACGGCATACTTTGTTGTTATCATGTACGGCAGGATTGCCGAGAACATCACATCACTTTGGCGCATAAATTTAAAACCGTACGATATTCAGCAGTTCTGCGCTTATCATGCTAACCTCATCTATGATTATTACTTTAACTTTAGCGAAAACATTGCGATAAGCTTGCAGTGCTTCATGTCCCAAGCTGCTACACTGTCTTCTGGCCATGGTTATTCTGAATGCAGAATGTATTGTCGTTCCGTTTATGGCCACTGCAGCCTTACCTGTGGTTGCACAAGCGACATACGCATTGTGCGTAGAATTGTGGGTCTGTGGAATTCGGTTGTATGTTTCCATTAGTATTCGCAAAGTGAATGTCTTACCGCAACCAGCGGGACCGGTGAAGAAGGTTAGAATTGGTCGACACTCACCAGTGTTGTCAAATAAAACATGTATTGCACCTGCAGCACCAATTTACGTTGCTCATCATTAGTCAGTCGTACCAATTTGCAGTATTCTTGTTCCGGCATCACGTTCAATCGCTGTCGAACAACTGCCGAAAGCGCACCGCGTACCGGAATACTCGCGATATCATCGTCGTTTGATTCTTCAAAACCAACTGTTCTTACAAATTCTTGGCTTTTCTGCTCGGCTTGCTCTACTTCGTCATCAATCTCATTACATATCTTGCAATACTCCTCAACGGCTTGTTCGATACACATTCCAACTTCGTATTCTTTACGTTTACACATGATCGAGTCGAATTGTTCATCGTACGCCTGCAAAAACTTCTTTCTGTCTAGCAAGTCAGACAATTCGTTTCGGAATGGAACATACAATGTCACAATCTCTCGTTTCCAGTTAATCAGATCGGCAATATCATACTGCCGGGATCTAACGACACAGCTTTTGTCTCGTTTTCGGTATAGCGCATTAACAGCATTCTCCTCGATAGCGTTTACATTGGCATTATTGCTTTCATTGTCACCGAAATCATCGCCTTCATTACTATCAACATCAGATGTCGTAGTTGTGGCGATGGTCATTGCTCGGTAAGTTCTAGCTGGCGAGTACCATGCCGCAAAATCTGCAAGGCAAACCTCGTTCATGCCGTTTCGTAATTCATACTTTTGGATAATATTCGAAGTCCACACATTTGTAGAGTCTTCAGCAACTCCTTCGTCGTTCATCTGCTTGATTGATTTGTGGGATTTAATACGCTCGTGAGGCCACATTGTCGGTACAAAGACCAATTCACGACTTGATTTAGACATTGGTATTCGCAGCAAATACCAAGCCGCTTCCGGACTGCTCATTTCGACACTATTTAACATCTTGATGCTGATTGTCTTAAGAAGAGTGGTGTAATCATTATCTGGGTTCTCGCTCTGCAACTCGATCAATTTACGATGCAGATTGGATATGCTTCGATTGGTTTTGTTCACGTATTCGACAACGTATACTGCACAAGGGTACTCCTCTAATATGAATTGTAAATCCATGTATGAGTTCAACACGCTAGCGATCCATGGGTTAAAAGAATTTGTCCATAGCTATCTCATTCCTTGCTTAAACATAACAGATGTTCGATTAATCGATGCCCGAACACAGTCCAAATAGTACGATAATGTTACGTTTCGTTTAAGTAAAATTTCCCGCAGACTGTCGCCTTTGGTGATAGGTAATAAAATTCTTGTTTTTTCCATTGACCAGTATGGAATATTAAATCGATAGCACTTGTTATTCTTTTAATAACACGTAAACGTATGCTTGTGTATTTGTCGCGCACACTGTGCCTCGCTCAACATACTGTCGTCATTGGACACGGAACAGAGGTCGGTAATTAGTTTGACTGTCTCAGGCATCTGTTCACTAACCGTTTCTCTGGGATCGTTTTCCAGCCAAATAAGTATGTGAGCATGTGGACGACTCGATATCGACCAAAAGCATTGAAGCCTTTAGATGATAAAAAGATGCCCATGATGATTTTCACCAGACGATCGAAATATATACAGCAAGTTACTGGGTCTTAATTTACAAGGTTCGTACGCGGCAGGGCATTTAATTGTTGCAACGGATCCAATAGGTCGTCTCCAATGCAAGATTTAAGTCTATGTAACGTACGCAACAAGTGCGGCCAACGGATTTCATTAGCACTTAACGTAAGAAACATAGTCGGTTTGCTTAACTGCATAATCATAGCAAATACATAGGTCTTTCTTACGCTGAGCCCAATATTGTACCGAGTTAGGTATCGACTTCAAAAAAGACAAATTCTTTTCAACGCACTCCTCTAAAAATTGTCGGTCTTCGATCATCTTGCGTGTTTTGTTGGCGGTTAATCCCTGGCACTTGAACGTGTTATACAGTCCTTCCGTTACACGTAACCTTAATATCTTCATCGCCATGTACAATATATGTTGTGGTGTGACTCCACCACGATCACAACCGCGCACCTCACTCGTTGCCACCGTAATTAGTGTCACGTGCACAACCTGGCGAAACACTCTGGCTCGTCCTAAGTAAATCACCGAAGAAGATAGTTCTTCTGCATAGTCATCATAGATAATCGACAATGGTTGTTGATTCATACCGGGAGCTATATCCAAGCACTGATCTTCATTCCATATCATGGTGTGTTGATGACCAATCAACAACTCGGCATCGTTATTGTGTTCTATTTTTTCTAAAATGTCCAGATCGTTCTGTGAGAGATTTCCTTCATCGGTGCGTCGCTGCCAGTTACCTTCATTAAGCGCTGCTGGATTTATCGTAATGTTGAAGTGCTTGTATAATAGAGTATTAATAAGGTAATTCAACCAATTCTCCACCGTCGCCTTCTTCACAAAACCAGACAGATGGGAAGTCTTGTGTATCGTGTGTTTCTTTATGTTAACGTTAAACGTGTAATCGTCATCTAGTTGTCTTGGTAGTTGTTGAACTATGTTGTTTACGTCAACAGGTACGTTTATTACCTATCCCAAGATGCCGTAGCTTCCAGTCTCGTGCCTCAACCGACGAATCTGCATAAATGGCAGAAGTGGCGCTATCAGACGTTCAGCGATGCAATCCAGTGGCGGAAATTCGTTTGGGTTATCTGAATATGTGAAGCCGTTATATTTCGACAATGCAGTTAAACGACTTTTCTTTAAATTAGTTCTGTAAGTAACGCACGCTTCAAAGTGAGTCGTCATAATATTGGGAATCAAATTACGAATAACTGTCTGTTTATTCTCATCTATCAAACGCAAATCATTCGCAAACCACAACCGATCGCAGACGGCGCATACTCGACCAAACTCATTTTTAATAAATATTTTGTAGAATTGCGCGGTTGCTTTTTTATAATAATTCACATAATTTGGCGGCTTTACGTAATCGGGCTCCTCCGCGCCATCGACTTGTGCACTAGAAGTAGTCGCAATGGGCTGATTGTGATGAGGGGGTTTGGCATCGGCCTTATTTATACGCGATCGTTTGACATCGTGAATACGTTTGCAACGGTCGGCATGAGTCAAACGTCTTTTCGGGTCCATAAAAATGTCGATTAATCTGGCTAATTTTACAAAAACGTATGTAAATTATTTATCCGATTAATTTAAAACAAAATGTAGACAGGGTTATATTAAAATGAATGATTTGTACTTACATACTATATTTCAAATATTAAAAAAAAAAAAATTATTTATGCACTGCTGTGTGGAAACAAAATTCACTAACTGTCAACAAAATGTTTAATTGTTATAGGGTTTTAAGCATTTGTAAAGGTTTCATATTTGCTCAACTCATATTTAAACTTTGATGTACGATAATTCTTGAACCTGGATATTTTTCGTCACGATTTTTGTGGTTATGAGCTGTTATAGATAGCATATATTCACATGCGTAAACTCAAGTTCCTAGCGGTTTTACTTTTAAAGTTAAAAATAATAAAGATTTTTGTAGATGTCAATATTTTTAAGTGTCTGCTATGAACGACATGGCAAGTCACAAAACATGCAGTTTCAAATGCAATCTTACAAAGTTATATGCAACTTATTTATTGTACCTCTCTAATAGACATAGTTCTACGTCAAAACAATTGTTTCGGTAATCACCATATTTTCATTTAGATCTGCTCTTGCTGATCAAGGGATACCAAAATCGCCCCAAGTGCAAGAGACTAAAATCTCGGCAGAAATTAAGGACCGGCTGATAGATAAATTTACTGTTTTTCATTCTAAATTAGCTTAAGCTCAAAATAGAGTGTGCTAAAATTTATGTAAATAAAAAAATATGTGTCGAGATTTTTTTTCGAGATTCTGTCTTTCGAAATTTTATATTTTCGGGATTTGGTCCAATCACAGATTTTTTTTTCCTTTCAAAAAAACATGATGATCCCTACAAAATATTATAATTTGGAGAAAAGGTTTAATCCGCCCAATAAATTACTCGTAAGAGAAGGGATGGTGTCATCGTAATCTCGAAAATAAAAATCCCCAAAACATACAAAAGAAAGTGTCCCATTAAAACGTAAGAACCTATTCAATTTTTATTACCTACAATATGAAAACAAATGGATGTCACATAATTTTTTGTTATCTTTGCGCATACAAGACCAATGCTAAGCGGCTTTGGTTTGAAAAATGTTTTAATTTGTAAGAATGTTAGAATTTTAATAAATCACCAATGCGGGGGTTTGCGATGGCAGCCCACATCATCTTAGGTATAAAACGAATTAAAATAACTTTTCGAAAATTTGTTTTATTAAAAAACTTCTTTTTCGGGATTTTTCTGTTTTTTTTTTTTTTTGGTAAATATACCAAACCGTGAGAGAATCTAAGAGAAATGATGTGCACAATTTAAAAATGGGTTGGTATCGTTACCCCAAAAAAAAAATCCCAAAAAATCAAGGTTTTTAAATATAGTTTTTGAAATATTATTTTAATTCGTTTTATACCTTAGAGTAAGGGGGCTGCCGCCAAAATCATCGTTTTCTCCGTTTTGCTTAGCATTAGACCCTCCGCGCAAGAATGACATGAAATTATGTAGCTTTCTTTTGTGTTCATATTGTACTTAACAAAAATTTAATGTGGCCTTGCACTTTAATGAAATAGATTATTTTTTATTATTTGCGGGGATTCTTTTGGGGATTTTCATTTTCGGGAAAATTTCGGGAATCACTTAAAAAAGGTGCACCAAAAATTAAATTAAATAAGTAAAATTGTTTATTGAGCAGGATTGCCAATTGTTATAATTTACTCAATTGGGATGTTTACCGAAATTCCGTAATCTCGTAAAAAACTCGAACTGTTAAACATTAGAATAAGGGATTTTGAAATACGAGCATCCATGTATATTTATGAGCATTCATGTATATTTATTTATATAAAAGGTTTCGCCTCCTTGCATATTATAATAAAGATTTCGTTTTTTTCCGGTTTTTCGTTACGGTACGATACCGTTTCATAACACAGAATTAAAAAAAAATATTATTAAATTATTTTGTGAAAATACCAATACGAGCGAAGCGGAGATACATACTATACTCGATTGTGTCACTCGATTGTGCATATAATGATATGTCTTTGTTCTTGTAGCACTTCAACAGCGTTGACCATTTGCTTTAGGTTCTCGCTTAGAAATTAATGGAACATATATCACCTTCTACAAGGCATTCTATATGAGAAAGCACATTCACATTTATCAGGGGAGTAGAGAAAATTGTTGATTCTGCTGTTAAGGTTGGGAAAAAATTTCTTGATGGTGGGAAGTCGGCTGCACCATCCCTCACAAATGTTATAAGGATATATTTTTTCATTGGCCAGACAAAAAACTGACTATCTTGCCTCAAAGTTTGCTGTCTGATTTTTAATTTACTTACTTTTGCATTGGGCAATTTGTTGCCATCAGGATGCAGCATATTAAATCAAGGTTACAGAGATACGGATTAGATCAAAATTTATATGTAAAGCTACAACACCATTTGATTAAACATTAATTTCGGATCAAGAATTTTGATCTAAAAATTAGTTCAGCTATTAAAATATAGTTCAAAGTAAGAAGAGGTAGATTAAAAATGGAACGAGATACAGCATGATCTGATCTGGATCAGATCTAATTTCAAAAAATGCGGCTGTTGTTGCAAACTTCTAACTAATAACCGATCTTTGGGCATTTCCTTCATCTGGAAAACAGCTAATGTAAGCGCCGTGCGAAAACTCTGTACTTTCTAACGTGCTGTAAAAAACTTAATCCATTTCCATCTAATGAAATATTTCCAGAATTACCAAATAATTTCGGATCGTCAATATGGGTTTCATCGAATAAAATCGAGAGGGCCCGCTAACTATGTGTTTGGCACAAAGTTTCCTGAGTAAGTAAGACTCAATTAACCTTCACGGTTGACTAATTCCATGAATTGAGTATTGTCTTTCCTGTCGTAAAATTCAGGTTGAGTGGACCGTGAATGGGGATATCGGTCGACTTCAGAACCGCTTTTCCCTACATTTTTTCTAATTAATATTACCAAAAATCGATACAAGTTTTACACTACAAATTGAACTTTTTACTCATGAAATTGAACCATTGAAACAGGTAAGTTCCATCCCAATTAACCATACAAATTTAAAATTAGAGCTTACAAACGGTAACTTCTGCATCAAGGTCTCATCTCTCTCATTCATTTATTAATCAACATTATGCTCCCACTCTCGTTTTTGAGCAGATACTCATTCAGAACAGATTGTCGAGCATGAGAAGGCTAACAATATAATAAGTTGATCAACATTTGAATCAATTAAAAATACTTTTTAAGGAAAAATATAAAAATAAAAGCAACTAACTAATTCGAAAGTCTAAGCCCGTTTGGGTTTTAATTTAAATCCCATTTGTTCGCACTTCAAAATGGTTGCTGTGTCCCTGAAAACATCTAGTCTCTGAAACCTAATATGACTTCGGTCTCCAAGTACTAAATTTATTGAAATACTTTCAAAAATGAATAAACGTTTTCTTTTGTCCAAAACCACTTATCTGGATGCTACCCACAGCTGCCCACATTTATCTGGATGTCTGTCGAGAGAGGCTTGTCCAGTGTGAAATATTTTATCGCCAATCTATTTCTATGGTCAAGGAGAGAATTGTATACAAGGCACTTGGAACGTGTGCGTCAAGAGAATCTGAGAATCTTGAGTTGGGAGTTGAGTTTGGCGTTGTTTTGAATGTTGAGCCAGAGTTCGGTATAATTGATTTGAGTTGAGTTCACACAAACGATGTAGATTTGGAAGTTGTGTTGAGCAATGAATTTCGGCTCGAGTTGAAGTTGAGTTGAGGTTGGATTAGGGTTGCGTGGTTCAGTTGGAGATTGATTTGCATTTATATTGGAGATTGAGTTGAAAGCTAGCTTTTATTGTATCGAGGTGAGTTGATATACATACGTATGTAGCTTTTCAGACCGCATTGAGTTTGGGGTTGAGTTGAAGAGTGAGTAGGGTTTGAGGAATTAAGGTTCAGTTAAGTTAAGGTTTGAATGAGAAATGCATTGAATTAGGGTTGATTCAGTTAGAGGTTTGTTTGGAGGTTGAGTTGAAATTTGACTTGTAAGCTTTAGTTGTTTTGAGTGTTGAACTGAGGATTGAGTTGGACGTTGAATCGGAAGGAATTGGTGTTGAACGAGGGGTTAAGTTACAAATTTATTTGATGTTGGGTCGAGGGTTTATTTTGAGGTTGATGATACAATGGACGAGGAGCTAATTGTGTTTTGTAGTATTCATTAAGCTTCTAATAAATCAGAAATATATTGGTTTGTTTGCTTTTCTGTTTTTACAATAAACTTTGAAACCCTTGCACCGATTATTATACTGTTTGCCTTAATGAATAGAGAATTTCTCAGTTATGTTTTAGTCACTTTGGTGAATACTCAGTTTCCCAACTGAAGAACTCTGTCCGACTTTGTTGTTAATCTCAGAGTCACAGTGTACATAGTTCATTCAATAATTGGCAAATGCTCATTTTTGAGAATGCTGCTCCATATTATTAGATAATTGTAGAGAATGAAGCTGATTTACTTCAAGTAAAAAAAAATACTAAGTTTATGAAAGACATACTATTCAGAGCCAGAAGGAAAAAATCTCATGCAATTTGATATTTCAATAAGCTACTTAACGATCACTCACACCAACCATCTAGAAAATTTATACACAAAGCTAAATGAATAACTCTTCATTGCCTCAACCCTGCTGAAGGTGGTCAGTTAGTTTAGATTTCATTCCTATTACATTATGTCTGAAGAGGTAGACGGCCTTTAAAGATTTTAGCCACAGTTTAAATCAAGCAAACTATGTTGTTGTGTTGGTTGTAGTCTTTGGCACAAAACCGCTAGTTATTCCAGGTCTCACCTTTGGATACACACCGTAAACATTTCATTGACCACTAAAATTTTACGTCTGCCACTTGGCAATAATATTACTAGTAATGATTCTAGCTGACAATGATAGTGTAAAACAGCACATTTACAAGATCAACCTTTACATTTCAATTTAACTTCCCTAGAGTTATCCTCTCACAGAAATATTCGGCCGAATTCTTGAATACTGGCAAGACGGCCTTTATTCCGAAGGTTTCGGGGATCTCCACTAATAAGCTGCTTATTATCAAGAATCTTGACATTTTCGCTTGCTTTCGCTATATTTTCTTTCCTCGCTAAATTCTAATTTAAAGTCTTAAAATGGCAACTTCTATATGGAAGGCTCAAAGCTGAAGTGAACCAAGTCACTTTTTTCTTTTTTTCATATTCGGTACTTTTACAATCGAAATTTTTCGAAATTTTTCAGTGCTGTTTCATGAATTGTTTCATGACTTGTATGTTGAAAAGTGCATTTCCGAAAAGATTACCCCGGTTAAACAACAATTTTACTACAATGTATTCAGCGCCAAATTTAATGTGCATTTTAAACCACCTAATAAAGATACCTGCAGAATATGCGATGAGTTTTGAACATCGGTGGCATATTACAAACGCATGCGATGAGCTTTCAACATCGGTGGCATATTACAAACGCAATATGTATATTAATAATTTTGGCATACATATAATTAATACCAAAGCAGCTTTTATGTACATATAGGATGAAACCGAACGGAGTAGGGGATCTCAGGAAGTCGCAGCTTGCACTGTTAATTGATTGATTGATTGATTGCGATGTACGATCAAGCATAAAGCAAGTCTCCCGTATTATAAATGCGAATACCATACCACTATACCCATGTTACAAACACGACACACCATTTCTTCATGAAGCCCAAAACTCCGTAAAGAAAGGCGCCACATCGATAACCACATAAGTCTAATAGTGTGATATCCGCCTCTGGCCAGGCCGCCGTTGTACACCTTTTTACATATAACAAGATCGAGGGATGGGAAAGGAATGTTAGCAACAAAGAATCAACCCGGTTCCAGACACCTAAGTAGTTGATTAGTATTTGTTAGTTATATATTTTTTTTAGTAATTTATTTAGCACAAGACAATAACAATTTAAAGTTCATCTACTGCTCCAACCCGTAAGAAGACACAATGACAACACAAATTTTCCTGGTGCCGCAAACTTTTTTTTCTGAAAAGCTTTAAACAACTATTATTATTCCCTCCACCATTTTTTCCATCGGTGGTTGTGAGGGGGGGGGCAAAATTTCGTTCCATCATCATGTTCCCATGCGGTCACCCAAATTTGTACTAACTGTAGGTAGTGTTGCTTGACGTTGTTGTTGAAATGGTTGCGTCTCTGCTGTCCCTGCTACTCGCCCCCCCCCCCAGGAAGTCGTAGCTTGCATTGTTAAGCATTTATAACGCCATTGGGCCACCTGATTATAAGCACATAACAATGTACAGCGATGCCTGTGGAGGGCAAACTAGAAACATATAGCTCGGCCTTTCACTCCTAAATTTTATAGGCTCAACTGCTACCAATGCTCTGGGCACTCATTTTTACCAAACGATGCCGATTTTGGTGTTATTGCAAGTCGGAGCAAAAAACACCAGTTTATTTATTCCCTAGATGAATGGATGTAAATCGTAAAGAAATCGAAAATAAAACCGCCAACTTATACAGTGATACAAATGCAGAGAAGTGAATTTTTATCGACAAAAATTCTGGAAGAGAACATTACCAACAGAAAAAAGCCTGTTGATGGTTATCAATTTTCATAGCTTAACATTAAGTGGCTCTGGTTTGAGCGAAAGTCACCACTTTCCATAAAATTTAAAGAAACGAGCAGTGATGAAGTTGAATTTTGTGAAATTAATTTGAGGAAAGGCAAGGCAGGAAAATCTGCTAAGTCACTTCGGATGTTGGGACAGATTGAACTATATCCAATGTGTCGTCCAGTAACTATAGAAAAAAAAGGGACATGATGGATTTGCTCAAGTACATACCCCCAGTTTACAGTTTACCATAGCTTTTATAAAAATTTGACAGTGCCAAATTCAGTATTGACTAGACAACAGGGACCATTACTGGATAATGATGAAAATAACAATGAGGCTAATGATGGGATTTTGTATGACACAAACTAACTTTGAAAACCTATTAAAAAAAATTCATAAAATGTATAAATTTTTAATTTTGTTTTTTAAAATTTGAATTTTTTATTTTGAAGGCAAAATTGAAAAAAAAGTTCAGAGTAAAAACAAACTAAGTAACAAATTTTATTTTCAATTCATTATTCGATACTAACCATAAGTCTTTCGCCAAAAATTTTTTTGCACTGGTTTAATTACACTGTTAACCTACCAAATGATGAACTTATAAATAAAAAATCTTATTTTGTAGACTAAAAATATGCCACGAACTTCTTATCTTTATATCTCGTAATCTAGGTTTCATGACTTGGTTCAGTTCAGCTATGAGCCCTCCATATCAAGATTTGTCTCTTTAACTTTAATCCTATTTATTCTCACTCCAAAATCTATAATGTGCCCCTGAAAACATCTTAACTTTAAACCCTAGTTTTTACATTAAAAAAAACTTAACATTCGAAAATAGAAAACATGAGTCTTAATTTTCAAATTTTAAACTTTCCATCTAATCTTTCCTCTTTCCATTTTAGTTCCCTGATTTTTCCATACGTATTTCAACAATCATTGAGTTAAACTAGGAAATCCATAGTTATTCGGAAGATTTTAGCATTTCGCAAACGGGAACGTCATTAAAGTATCTACCAAACGGAGGAAACTCACTCAACCATTACTGTTTATTTGAATAAAATAAGATACTAAAGATGAAAAAAATATCTTGAATAAATGCATATGTCTTTCCTCCCAACGTAATAATTGAATTTTACATAATAATCGTTCCAACCTTTCATTCGAATTTCAAGAACATCATATTGAATACATTGGATAAATCGAACCCCATCGATGAATAAAATACGTAGTATTAAATTATATTAAGATCAAAACCACACAATTCGACAAATTCAAATTTTTGTTTTATTGACAACAAAAACGGAATCATCACAAAATATCGATATAATACTGTACCGATGCGAATTAAATGGGTGGGTTTATTATTTCAATTCATTCTGTTCATTACCTTCCAAGTACACATATACATCCTACAAATATCCAAGAGACAACATAGAAGAAAATCCATTATTAGAAATCCAAATATACAGAGAATATTCCGAATAATCTTTGTTGTGCGCTACACCAGCGAGCCGTATACATATTTCGCCAAGATGTTGATTAAAAAAGTTTCGGTTTCTTGCTTTATTATTTTAATGCCCTAAAGTGGAAAATAAGCGCGCACATATATACACAAACAGAGTGGAAAGTACTTTTCTTTGCAACTTTAAAATCATCTCCGAAAACAACTTACCAACTATTTAACTTTAAAACAGAAACAGACAAAAACATTTTGAATTCGATTGATTTGAAACTATTTAAATCGCGTGAAGAAATTAGATTACGCAAATTCCAATACTCATTTCATTCTTTTTTTTTCGGGCGTATTTCCCACATTCCGATCAGTACATTTATCTGAATATGTACAGAAATATATCTTGTTTATAATCAAGATTGAGACAAAAATTATTTAAAGTATTTCAAGTTTCTTATAAATTTATACGAGGGAGAATAAAAAAATTTTAGTTAGATAATTTATTTAATCATATAAACAAGAACATAAAAATAAAGTTTTCTAATTTATGCTTTTGAGCTTTTGATTATGCGAAATACAACAAAAATAAAAACTCTTTATCTTCGAAGATTTCTAATTAGGAATAGAAAAACTAAAAATTAAGTTTGGTAAAAAAAGTTTCGTTGAATTTGTTCTCTTTTTTTCCATTAAAAATAACAACAACAACAAATGTTTGCCTCCGTGAACCCCACCTAAGCTTTATATACGAGTGTAAGCTAATTTTTTGAGTATAGCTAGGATATTTATAATAACAGAATATAACGGAAATTTGTCAAAGTATATACACACACACACACATACAATGATTGAGTGTTGAGTTGTTCTTATCTCAATTTTATTTAATTAGTTTCGAAAAGAACAAGAGCGAAAGAAAGTTTTACTGTTTGGCTTAAATATTTGCAATATCAGATTCGTTAGATATAATTTGTGTGCTTTGATTTTTTTTTTTATTTATTCGACTTGATTGCGTTTATCGCTGTAGAACGCGGGAATCAAAGTTAATTTTCTGTTTGGTTGTTGTGTGGGGGGGGGAGGGATGGGGGGGAAGCATTTACGTTTATATTCATAGAAACAATCAAAGTTAATTATGGTTTCAAGTTTTGGGATACGCAGTGGAATTTAATTATTGAACTAGTTAATAATTGTAAGTAAGCGATAGCAAAACTTCCGATTGTTAATTAATTTTTCAATCATGGCAACGGTTAAACATTTTCAGTGTTTTCATTGTGCAATTTTGTGCCTGTAATTAGAAAATTTATGCATAGTGTACTGTAGAAAACATGATATGATTTCTCACGTCATTATCACATCAGAAATCCTATACATTCCGTTTATATTAAAATACATTTTTCGGTGTATGATGATTGTGCAAAATTGAGCGTTACTAAACTTATCTTGACAATAGTTTATATTGGCCAGAATCGGCCATAGAACATCCACAATTGATCAAAATCGTGATTTTTCGAAGAGGTTATATGGGCGATTTCCAGAAATCCAACCTTTAATTAAAATTATTGAATGTGAATAAAAATTAGAATTTCTGGAAATCGCCCATATAACCTCTTCAAAAAATCACGATTTTGATCAATTGTGGATGTTCTATGGCCAATTCTGGCTAAAGTGTTATATGTACAAATGTGAATCTTGGCCAGAATACTAACGAAACTTTGTTTTAATTCGAATGTACATAAATGGTGAGATTTCTGGAAATCGCCCATACAACCTACTCGAAAGCCAACGATTTTGATCAATTGTGGATGTTCTATGGCCGATTCTGGCTAAAGTGTGCATGCACAAGGCCAGAATTTTAACCACGTTTTGTTTTAATTCGAATGTTAATAAAAGGTGGGATTTCTGGAAATGGCACATAATAACCTCTTCAAAAAATCACGATTTTGATCAATTGTAGATATTCTATGGCCGATTCTGGATAAAGTATTATATGTACAAATGTGAATCTTGGCCAGAATACTAACGAAACTTTGTTTTAATTCGAATGTACATAAATGGTGAGATTTCTGGAAATCGCACATACAACCTACTCGAAAGCCAACGATTTTGATCAATTGTGGATGTTCTATGGCCGATTCTGGCTAAAGTGTTATATGTACAAATGTGAATCTTGGCCAGAATACTAGCGAAACTTTGTTTTAATTCGACTGTTAATAAAAGGTAGGATTTCTGGAAATCGCACATATAACTTCTTCAAAAAATCACGATTTTGATCAATTGTGGATGTTCTATGGCCGATTCTGGCTAATGCGTGACATGCACAAATGTGAATCTTCGCCAGAATATTAACTATACTTTGTTTTAATGCGACTGTTAATAAAAGGTGGGATTTCTGGAAATTGCCCATACAACCTATTCGAAAACAAATGATTTTGATCAATTGTGGATGCTTTATGGCCGATTCTGGCTAAAGTGTGATATGCACAAGGCCAGAATTTTAACCACGTTTTGTTTTAATTCGAATGTTAATAAAAGGTGGGATTTCTGGAAATCCCCCATATAACCTATTCAAAAAATCACGATTTTGATCAATTGTGGATGTTCTATGGCCGATTCTGGCTAAAGTGTTATATGTACAAATGTGAATCTTGGCCAGAATACTAACGAAACTTTGTTTTAATTCGACTGTTAATAAAAGGTGGGATTTCTGGAAACCGCACATATAACCTCTTCAAAAAATCACGATTTTGATCAATTGTGGATGTTCTATGGCCGATTCTGGCTAATGCGTGACATACACAAATGTGAATCTTGGCCAGAATATTAAACACACTTTGTTTTAATTCGAATTTTAATAAAAGTAGGAATTTTTGGAAATTGCCCATATAACCTCTTCAAAAAATCACGATTTTGATCAATTGTGGATGTTCTTTTGCCGATTCTGGCTAAAGTGTTATATGTACAAATGTGAATCTTGGCCAGAATTCTAACGAAACTTTGTTTTAATTCGACTGTTAATAAAAGGTGGGATTTCTGGAAATGGCACATATAACCTCTTCAAAAAATCACGATTTTGATCAATTGTGGATGTTCTATGGCCGATTCTGGCTAATGCGTGATATACACAAATGTGAATCGTGGCCAGAATATTAAACACACTTTGTTTTAATTCGAATTTTAATAAAAGGAGGAATTTCTGGAAATCGCCCATATAACCTCTTCTAAAAATCACGATTTTGATCAATTGTTGATGTTCTATGGCCGATTCTGGCTAAAGTGTGACATGCACAAATGTGAATCTTCGCCAGAATATTAACTATACTTTGTTTTATTGCGACTGTTAATAAAAGGTGGGATTTCTGGAAATTGCTCATACAACCTATTCGAAAACAAACGATTTTGATCAATTGTGGATGCTTTATGGCCGATTCTGGCAAAGTTGTGATATGCACAAATGTGAATCTCGGCCAGAATTTTAACCACACTTTGTTTTAATTCGAATGTTAATAAAAGGTGGGATTTCTGGAAATTGCCCTTACAACCTATTCGAAAACAAATGATTTTGATCAATTGTGGATGCTTTATGGCCGATTCTGGCTAAAGTGTTATATGCACAAGGCCAGAATTTTAACCACGTTTTGTTTTAATTCGAATGTTAATAAAAGGTGGGATTTCTGGAAATTCCCCATATAACCTCTTCAAAAAATCACGATTTTGATCAATTGTGGATGTTCTATGGCCGATGCTGGCTAAAGTGTTATATGTACAAATGTGAATCTTGGCCAGAATACTAACGAAACTTTGTTTTAATTCGACTGTTAATAAAAGGTGGGATTTCTGGAAATCGCACATATAACTTCTTCAAAAAATCACGATTTTGATCAATTGTGGATGTTCTATGGCCGATTCTGGCTAAAGTGTTATATGCACAAATGTGAATCTTGGCCAGAATACTAACGAAACTTTGTTTTAATTCGAATGTACATAAATGGTGAGATTTTTGGAAATCGCCCATACAACCTACTCGAAAGCCAACGATTTTGATCAATTGTGGATGTTCTATGGCCGATTCTGGCTAATGCGTGATATACACAAAGTGAATCTTGGCCAGAATATTAAACACACTTTGTTTTAATTCGAATTTTAATAAAAGGAGGAATTTCTGGAAATCGCCCATATAACCTCTTCAAAAAATCACGATTTTGATCAATTGTGGATGTTCTATGGCCGATTCTGGCTAAAGTGTTATATGCACAAATGTGAATCTTGGCCAGAATACTAACCAAACTTTGTTTAAATTCGAATGTACATAAATGGTGAGATTTCTGGAAATCGCCCATACAACCTACTCGAAAGCCATCGATTTTGATCAATTTTGGATGTTCTATGGCCGATTCTGGCTAAAGTGTGACATGCACAAATGTGAATCTGAGTTAGAATATTAACTATACTTTGTTTTAATTCGAATGTTAATAAAAGATGGGATTTCTGGAAATCGCCCATACAACCTATTCCTTCGCATTGTCGGCAAAAAAATCCCTCAATCTTGACTACGACTACCTGGGTAAAGAAAAAAAATTTCATATTTATATTTTCGCTTATATTCCATAGGATATTTGAATACAGCTCTAGTTACTTAACTGTTTTTAATTTTGTTTTGTTGCTCTTGCATGTGTTTTACCTACAAATATTTCAGTCGATGTTTGGTTTTTGATAAATGCAGTTAGTTAGTAAAAAACACATTATTTAATAACTGTGATTCTGTAAATGTAAAAAAAAATCAAAGATGGGAAAGGACAAATTAGAATATTTGTCAAGTGTTTAAACGTGCAGGTAATAAAATATACTTAAATTTGTAACTGTATTTATAAAAACATAAAATAACGGTTTATTGATGCGTGTATTGCATCAAAAATTATCTATTATAAATTATCGTATATGAAGAAAAGCAAAAGTATCTTGAAAGTGTAGTGCGTATTTTGGCTTCGGATTCGGAAGATGATTCGGCGTTTGATGACGATGATATCGATCCTGATTATATCCCAGCAAATGATGCCGACGATTCAAATGTGGAGCTCGAAAATTGTATCGCTGAGACAAGGGAAACTACTGACTCAGGGGCCGATGGCAAAGAAGATTGTAATATAGATGACAACACAGATTCTATTATCATCTGTGTTGTCATCGATGATCTAAACCAGAATGATTACTGGCCCACAATTGCCGTACTGGCTCACTATTTATGGGTCCTAATCCGAATACCAAAAATTTAAATGATGTAGACACATTTTGTAAATTATTTGATAGTTCAATGCAAAGTATAATTTGTAGAAATAGCAACAAAAAGGCCAAAAATCAGTATAAGAAGTACATGGAAGCGAATCCTGATAAAAAAATTGGTCTGGGAACCGTTAAAAGAGGAAGAACTGTTAGCTTATTTGGCTCTTCTAATAGCTATTGGTGCTCACAAATCCAATTATGAACCAACGGCCGAACTCTGAAAAAAAAATTCATTCCCATTGTATCGAGATACAATGTCTGTTCGACGATTTTACAATCGTTTTACGTTTCATTCGATTCGACTATTATGCAACTCGGCAAGCTCGAATGGAAACTGATAAGGCGGCCCCAATTACGGAAATTTTTCAGATGCTTAACGCAAATTTGAAAAAATAATTATAGAGCTAATAAATCAATTACAATTGATGAACAGTTATTTCCGTTTAGAGGTCGAACGAAGTTTACACAATATATTCCCTCTAAACCCGCCAAGTATGGTATCAAGATATGGTGGGCTTGTGATTCTGAAACCGCATACCCGTTGAATGGCCAAATTTATACGGGTAAAATTGGGAATATTCGTGACAAAAATCAAGGTGAGCGGGTAGTTAAAGAACTCAGAGCTCCATACAAAAATAGCGGTCGCAATGTCACTACCGATAATTTTTTTTACTTCCGTACCACTTGGAAAGGATTTGTTAACATGGAATTTATCAATAGTCGGTACAATAAAAAAAAAAAACATATATTCCCGTAGAATTCAAACCATCTAGATCTTAGAGAGGTTCTGTCAAGCAAATTTGGTTTTGGAGAAAAAATGGTGATTTGCTCCTATGTGCCAAAAGCGAACAATGCAGTAATATTATTATCGACGCAGCACGACGACGAGAGTTCTTCTTGAGCAAAATTAAAACCCGATATTATTTTTTATTATAATTCGACAAAAGGAGCCGTTGATACAATGGACAAAATGTTGTCACAATATACAACAAAGCGGAAGACAAATCGTTGGCCACTGGCAATGTTTTTATATCCTTTATATTATAGATCTTCTAGTTCAAAATTGACCCACTTCCCGTGATTCTCTCGCGCTGAAATTTTGCACATCGACATTTGTCACCTAACAATACTTTTTGGCAAAATTTCAGTTCGATCAACAGACTATAACTAAGTTCTTTAATTTTTAATTTAAATAATTCAATCTAGTAGTGTTCCAAATGTTTCTTCAAGTAAGTTTAAAATTCAAATTTGTTTTTTGAATGACCCTAACTCATTGAATTTTAAATTTTAGTCATGGTGAAGAAGGTCGAAACTGAATTGCAATCGATCGCATCTTATATATAAAGGATATATAGTCAAAAACTTTGTTTTTACGGGTTGTGTGTTTTTATAATTTAATATTGTAGACATAACGGCACCAGCAACTTATATAATTTATATTACGAATAACCCGTCCAACAAACAAACTGTAAAAACTAGTCTCCGCGAAAATTTTTGAAAGATCTAAGTGAAAACCTTTGCATCACACTAATTAAAAAGAGAGCTCTACTTTCAAAAGTTGTGAGCCCTTATGCTACCAGAAGTGCAATACAATGCATTCTAGGCCTACCAATTAAACAACTACAAGGGCAACTAATACTTTGTTTACACCAGACCAATTATTTGATCGAGACGCATCCGGTCGATTAACGCATAAAGGCCAATGCTATATGTGCTATAGTGAATGGAAAAAGAAGAGATTCACAAGAAAAATTTGTGGTTGCTGCAAAAAACTAATCTGCCAGGAACACAGCTTTACTCAAACCCAGTGTCAACTAAGTCATATGAGCCAATTGTTCATAATTTTTAAGATATTTTCCTCAATTTTATTTATTTTTATTTTATTAATTTTTATTTGCATAATAGAAAATGAAATGTGATATATGTATGTACAATGATTATTATTGAATATTGAATTGTGATCTGATATTTTTTCATATCAATGAAATAAAATAAACCAAAAAACAAAATAAAACTTGCTTGTATTTTTGGTATAGAACATGAGGAAAAATATCTTTACCGGGGTAAATACTGTCAAGGTGGTCGAAAAAAGCGAAAATTTATAAATTACTCATTTCCATATTAGTATCCCGAAATAATTTTTTTTAATTTTCTGAAAAAATTGAAAAATTTATTCACTGAGTCGAAGCGATTTTAAAATTCGCCTAAAATTCATGTAAACATTCAACGGAGAAAATCACGATCTATACCCGGGTAAATACCGACAAGGTGAAGGTTATTAAAACAAACAATTTTGATCAATTGTGGATGTTCTATGGCCAATTCTGGCTAAAGTGTAATATGCACAAATGTGAATCGTGGCCAGAATATTAACCACACTTTGTTTTTATTCGAATGATAATAAAAGATGGGATTTCTGGAAATCACTCCTATAACCTCTTCCAAAAATCACGATTTGGATCAATTGTGGATGTTCTATGCACTAAGTGTAATATGCACAGATGTGAATCTTAGCCAGAATATTAACCACACTTTGTTTTAATGCGAATGTATATAAAAGGTGAGATTTCTGGAAATCGCCAATACAACCTATTCGAAAAGAAACGATTTTGATCAATTGTGGATGTTGTATGGCCGATTTTGGCCAATATTAATTATTTTCAAGGTAAGTTTAGTAACGTACAATGTTGCACAATCATCATACACTGAAAAATACGTTTTATTATATAAACGGAATATTTGTGATTTCTGCTGTGATAGTCACGTGAGATATCCCATCCTATTTCCTAAAGAACGCTATGCTCAAATTTTCTACTTACCGGCACAAAATTGCACAGTCCCAGTGGTGCGAATTATATATAGGAAACTTGGGTTTACTAAAATGGGATTTCTGCTGTGATGTACACCATTTTCATCCATTTTGAAGTAGGTCCCCGAGTTTTGTAATACACAAAAAAATCAAATCTAACAAATAACTCGATAATATTTAAGTATTTAGAACGTTAAAAAAGCAGGATTAGCTTCAATAGTTTCATTTATCCAACAAAATTAATACGGATGGGAATAAAATGGGGTGCGATCACCAAATATCTAATATTTTTTTTGTCCGGAAATTTAAGATTCGTGCGCAGCTCTCAATATTTGTCCGATTACATCTTTATCGGGTAAATTATTGTAAAAGTATATTGCGCACGTTTTTAATTTTTTTATATTTGGCTTTAAGTTAGGTGAACTAGGAAATTCGGTCGCTTGGAAAACTAAAAATAAGATGAAGGAGTAAATTTTTGAAGTGTGTAAGGAAGCATGAGTTTGGCAAAACATCTAAACTTTATTATTGCAGTTCATACAAATTCACGACCCTAAAAATAATTAGAACCATGAGCTAGTAGGGATCAGATCAAGAAGAGACATTACAGCAATTGGTGACCAACATATTACCAATAATGGGATTCACAACATTTTTCAATTGGTTAACCAGAAAAAATAAAGATCATTTATAATATACCAAAAAAGTAGAAATATGAAAATCCCCCGTACTTTAAATCAAGAGTTATGTCAAGTGTATTAACTCTGAACAAAATATTAAACCCCCTCTGAAGTTCTATATGTGGTAGTTTGGATCCGTACTAAAGTGTTCGGTCTACTCCAAACTACAAAAATACAATTCTCACTTCATACATGAGGTAAGAACGTACTGATCTAGCGAATTATATTGACAAAATCAAAAAACTCAAGGAAAACTCTCAATTCTGTGTGTTTTATGCTCATACAAATAATTAAGAGACAAATTTTCAGTACGAAACCTAACTACCCATAAAGAACTCAAGGAGGGTTCTCATTTTTTGTTAAGGGTTAATACACTTTTTTTGTGCCATTATTGTTAATATATTTTGTCTATAAAAAACCGAAAGAATCTTATTGATTTACACAGTTCTCTTAATTATTTGTGGGGGCATAAAACACAAAGAAATGAGGGTTTTCCTTGTTTTTTTTATTTAGTGAATATAATTCGCTAAATCAGTACGATCGTATTTGGCACTATCTGTGTTAAGTAGAAATTGTATTTTTGTAGTTTGGTCGTAGCTACCTGATGAGTGGACCAACTTTTTCAGTACAAAATCAAACTACCAACACAATGAGCTCAAGTAAAATTCTCAGTTTTGTTCAGGGTTATACACTTTGTGTAACTCTTAGTGTAAATTTCGGGGGTGTTTGATATTTCTACTTTTTTGGTAGATATATTATAAATGATTTGCTTTTTCATTTTTTTTTTCTCTGATTAACCAATCGAAAAATGTTGTGATTGCCAAACCAATCGAAAAATCTCCTAGGTATTTTTTTTTTTTTTGTAAGGAAATTTATGTCGTGTTGTTTACGTTAGTTATTTTATTTCCAGTAAATAAATAAAAACTCTCGAAACTTCTAACACGAATAGTTAAAAACAGAAGTGATCCAAATAACATTTCTTTAAAAACTGAGTTATGTCAATTTTGGAATTCTTGGCGCAAAAGTAATCCAAGGACTATTGAGCACTGTTGTTAACAAAGTTCTAGTACCTATCATATTTTAACATATTGTAACAAAAATATAATTAGTCTTAATTTTAATACTCATGAAAATACGTTTCGCTCGTTATCTCTCTAATAACAAAATGTTACTTGGATAACTTCTGTTCTTAACTAGCCAAATGTCTTAGCAGTAAAATACCAGCCCAGGACTCCCCCTTCCCTTCCCCAACAAACCAAATCATACGACAAATTCGACTCAACCAATGCAAAATACACTTTCTTCAAGGCAGCAAAAACATGACTTTCGTTTTTGAACGGTGCGATGCATTCAGTTGCATTCTATACATAAGGACAAGGTCATCAGTAAAAGCAACGAAATCTAATTTGAATTTAGTATAACACAAAGAGTTTAAATAAATCAAAACCAACAAAGGCACCAAGACGGATCGCTGCGGAACTCCATCATTGATAATTTTACTTTGACTTACTTGCAAACTTATTCCACGGAATCCTGCAGAAGACAGCTTTAGTAACAAAATGTTATGATTAACCATAAAAAAAAACTTTTTTAAATCCACAAAAATAGATAGTAACATGCTTCTTTTATTGAGGCCTTTGTACAAAAGAGTCGAAAATTCCAATACTGTATTTTCCTTCGATTTAAACATATACATTCTGTCAAAAAAGAACCGAGAATTGTTAATTTAAAATGCCCGCGCTGAAGGGATTTAAAATGGCCTTAGATTGGTAGGACTGTCTTTCATTATGATGCCACCTTTGAGCGCGATCTGTCAACCAGTTTGTTTACAACAGTTGAACCAAGAGTTTGCCCTAAATTTTGTGTTGCAAACAAAATTTCTTGTGCTGATGCGAAAAAAGTGACCGGAATTATTGGAAAAAAACTAATGGATTTTACACGGTGATAACATACCATCGCATCTAACTACGACTGTGAACGAATATAAGGCCAACAACTCAATAAATACCACCGATCAACCACCATTTTCGCCTGATTTAGAACAAGGTAACTTTTTCCTGTTTCCCAAACTCAAATTGCTACTCTGTGAAACTCGTTTTGACCCTATTGAAGCCATAAAACAAAATTCGGCGTTCGAACGGAATTCCCTCCAAGAAAGTGTCTACAGAAAATGTTTCGATGATTGGAAAAACGCTGGCATATGTCTATATCCTCGAATGGGAAATTTTTTGAGGGCGACAAAATACATTTTTATGATTGAACTTAAAATTTGTGCTTTATTTAACAATTCCTGGTACTTTTTGGAAGGAATGTATTTTAGCAAAAACTGAAAGTACGCTAATTGGTCCATCGCCAAAAAAAAACTCTACACTTTGAAAGCCACAAGCGTGTTCCTATGTAATGTCAGGATTTTTAAACCTAAACATGTTGTATTATTGATGTACATACATTCAAGCAAATGACGAAAGGCATAAGAAGTTAAGGCTGTTATTTAGAATGCTTCGAAAAATCATATACGCCAAAGCGTACTGTAATTTAAACTGGAAATTAGAGTCATGAACAAGATTGTTAAAATAAAGAAGGTTACTTCTTTTACGTTTGTGGTGAACAAGAGTTAAAGAAATATCTTAAGAGTATGTATATTATCTTGTTATATTAAAGACGCTTACAACGAATGTTGTGTTACCGAGATTATGCATCAGGAAACTAACTTTGTGCCGTACGTACTCTGTTGAAGTTGCTGCTTGATGCTTACACGCTGGCCGCAAAATGAAATTATAATACCGTGTAAAGACGACATTTCACAAAAAAGCAAATATCATTAAAGCTATGCCAATTTAAAGAAGACAAAAGAACTGAGAAAATTTTCACAGGAAGAACTTGATGATCTGGGGTGCTATTCTTGAAACATTACGAAAACTTTCGTATTGCGAGTTAGTGTCAAAGTATTACGAAAACCCTAAAATCGTATTCTTGAAATCGAATTACGAAAATTTTCGCAACGGAACGTTACTAAAATTTCCGTAATGGTTTTTTCGTTTCCCATTGCATTTCGTAATGAAATCATTTGGATTTTTGTGTTAATTATATTGATAAGGATGTTCATAAAACTCAATATTTTCTATTCTCAATATTTTATAAAAAAAGTGAACACAAAAGCGTACCTTTTTTTTCTTGGTTTCACGTGTTCTTAAAAATATGTATTATTTATTTCGAGATAACGATGTACATAACTATGCATTCGGTTTTGTTTACTACCTAACTAGAACAAAACCATATTTTCTTCTAAATTTTTGTATTTACATGTCGTATACCTAAATCTTGGGATATTTTTTTAAATGCTTGACCACTTTCTAATTTTAAACAATACGTGTAAGGGTAAAAGATTTTTTCGTAATTGACAATTGGCTATAGCGGACAAAAATGGAATATGTGATTCAATACAACAAAAATATGTTATTTAAAGCTATATTGCCTATTTAACTTTTATATTTATTTGTTAAAATTGTAATGATTGGAAATTAATTAATGCAATGTGTAATTTAAAGTGTGATTTTTATCATTCATTAGTTCATTTGGAACAATTTTGTTTTATCATTTTAAATGCCCTGTCTTCAAACATTACGAAAATTTTCGTAATGCACAATATTTTCGTAATCGTAATGGTGAAATCATAAATTAGTATTCTTGAAGCCATTACGAAAATTACGAAGAGAGGAATAAAAAACTAAGAAGATTTCGAAAGAGATGATTAAAAATGTTAGTTTAGTTTAGTATAACTGAGAATATTAAGCGAAGCGGACGCTTTCTTTACTTAAAATTATAAATTGTTGTGAATTTTTGTCAATAATGGCTTATTTATTTAATATTAAATTAAATATATTAAAAATGATTGTGTATGCTACTTTTTCGTTTAAAGGGAAAATTACTTCGGTCTAAAAAGACCAATGTATTGAAATCTTGTCAAAAATGGCCAAAAATTTGTTTGATCCAAAATCATTTATCTCGACGTTTTGAAAATCCTTGAGTCCGAAAAAGAAAAAAAAAAATGTCTGTCCGTCTTTCTGGACGTCTGGATGTCTGTACCCATGATATCTCGAGAATCGCTTATCCGATTTAGAATTTTTTTTTCCAAAACTCTGTTTTTATGGTACGGCGGTACATATGATTGTATGATGGTACGATTGAACGATGATATAATGTTATGTCGTGTATGATGGCATGATGGTTTGATGGTATGGTAGTACGACAATATGATCCTATGCAATGCCACTACATAAAAAGCCATGAAAAAAAAACTTGTATGTAGTGGTGTTAAGGCAATAAAGATTTTTATTTTCCAATGGAACGTAAACACAATCATATGGGATTTTGTGTTGCCTTTATTTTCAATTTAAATGAAAATTTTTATTGATAAATAGAAATAATTTTAAATTAAATACAATCTGTTTCGTCGGCAAGTAACCCCTTGTGTGTTGGTGATACCTTTTCACATTTTTCATCATATCTCCCAAGTTATGGGCTCGATTTTAATTCTGTTTGCGGTTTTTTAAAGCTTTTGAGTCACTTTATTGGTTAATTTGCACACTAAGCCAGGTTTTTGTAAAGAATGTAACAAATTATGGGAAAATCACATTTTTTTACTTAAACGATTTTTTTATTTAAAAAAACCTCTACTTTTTAAAAAAAATGAACTGTAAGTCGAAAAAATGTCCCATGGCATGGTCATTTTATTTATAATTATTAAAACATTGTTACTACCTAACTCATTAAATATTCGAACACCAATTTGTCGAAAAAATGGCGTTTGTAGCCGTTTAGGTATAGTGATGTTATCTAACCAAATCTTTTAAATGATCGAAAACTCAAATTGGTAAGTAATATTAAATAGTTCAGTTTCACACATGTACTCTCAGTGTTTTGTGTTTTAACAATTTTAAGTTTGTGTGAAAATTAAAAGGACAGTTTGTGTTAAGTAAACGCTTAATCATTACAATGACACATTTGCGTGATCCACCACCTTCTCATGTAGCCAATATGCATTTTGTAAACCTGTTCTCTAATGGAAATGCACGCGTTGCTGTCGAAAAATACAGGCGTCGATATCCAACAGGCCAGTATTTGGGTATAGGACATTCATTGCAATACATCGACGTTTTCCCAAAACAAGGATTATTCCAACAACAACACGAGTCCAGCGTGAATATTAACGTACACGTTGGAAGAGGATTTATTATGATTAATAGGCGCTGAACCTACGACAAGTATCAGCCGCCTGTCTATTAGATTAGGCATATCGAGGTCAAGAAGGCCTTAATCCTTATCACTTTCGTCGTGCTCAACATCTAGGAAATGTGGACCATCGTGCCAGATCAGTTTTTTGTAACTGGATAATTTCACAGCAAAGAAGTGATGTCAATTTTATAAGGAGAATATTGTAGACAGATAAAGCTACTTTCACCAGAGCGGGTATAACAAATTATAGAAACCTCCATGTTTGCGCTGTCGAAAACCCAAAAGTCGTAAGGGAGACAGCTTTCCAGAGCCAATTTGCTATAAATGTATGGGCGGGAATTATCCACGATTAACTTATCGGACCTTACGTGGTAATAAACAGGCTTGATCAACATGTATTATTAGAATTTTCAGGAATCACGTTGTCATGGAAAAAGTGCCATTGTTGAGGAGAAGGCGAATGCAGCTGCAATTAGATGGAGCTCCAGCACATTTTGCAAAGATAATACGTGATAATTTGAATGAAAATAATGCAAGGTGGATCGGTAAAGGAGGTCCTGTAGCCTGACCGCCAATGTCCCCTGATCTTACGCCCCTAGATTTTTATTTCTGACAGCAAGAATTTTCGCTGCTGCAGCAGAAACAAGAGGCAACCCTTAACAATTGCGTTGGACAGCAACTAGTGTGATCAGGAGAGCTCTTGTTTGTTAACAAGAGAGTGGAGAGCATTTCGAACATGTCATTTAATTAAAAATGTTTAATAATTTGTAATAAAAATTGTTTTTATTGATTATTAATAAATAGTATTATTTTATTTCTTTGACTTTAATTTAAATAACTTTTTTGTTTAATTTCCCTACTTTTTCTAGGTGACTTTTGCGCGGTATTTTTAAGAGTTAGCTAGTAAGAAAGTTTTGTCAATTTGTAGATATTATGCTGTAGATTAATAATAATAATTAAAATAATTAACTTAATGGGACATTTTCACGGTTTACAGTTCAGTTTTTTAAAAAGTAGAGGTTTTCTTTACTAAAAAAAATGTTATTTTCCCGAAATTTTTTACATTCTTTAAAAAAACCTAGCTAAGTGCGCAAACTATCAAATAAAGTGACTCATAAACTTCATATTTTCAAAAACCGCAAACAGAATTATAATCGAGCCCATAACTTGAAAATGAGACACCCACCTTAAAGGATTTTTTGCGATAATTTTACTTAAATATTCAGAATTTTCCGGGCGGTCACTTGACGACCAAACACATTGTATATCTTGCAGCTTGTACAAAATTTTAATTGAAGTTAATAAAATTTTAATTAACAATTTTGCATTTTAGTAAATTGATTTTTAGAGAAATTTAGGGAAATCGTTAGGCTTCGTGTTTTTTTTTAAATTTCTTTTCGTAGATTACTAGATTAGTTTTATTATAAATCATGGCTGTTTATGTAGTAGCATTGGTAAAGTAATAAAACTAATCTAGTAATCTACGAAATGAAATTTAAAAAAAAAGCACGGAGGCTGACGATGTTTGAGAATAAAAATCAATTTACTAAAACGCAAAATTGTACATTAAAATTTTATTAATTTTAATTAAAATTGTGGACAAGCTGCAATTCGATATATTTAATTTAAAATTGTTTATATTTATCAATAAAAATGTTCATTTAAATTGAAAATAAAGACAACACAAAATAATTCCAATATGATTTTGTTTATGTTTCATAGGAAAATAAAAATCTTTATTCGCCTGGTGATTTGACTTTTTAGACTAATGTCACGGCTGTTTATGTAGTGGCATTGTCCTATGATTCTATGGCGATATGATTTTAGATCGTACTGTCGTACGATACTATTATGGTATGATGGTATGATTGTATGACTTTACGTACCATTAGTATTAGCCGCCTGTTACGGTATATCAATCCAATTCCAATTACAATACGCGACATTTAAAAATACATCCCAAATTGTTAATTAGTATTGTAGCTATTACCCATATTTTTAAGAAAATAATAAACATACCACAAACAAATAGGTACCCTTTTTTTTGTGGTAATAAAATAATAAATATTTAGCGAAATGTAAATATATATTATTTTTAACCATCAACAGAAATTATTGAGTTTTATGAACGTCTTTGTATGAATATAATTAAAACGAAAATCTAAATGATTTTATTACGAAATGCAATAAGAAACAAAAAAACCATCCGAAAATTTTAGTAACGTTCCGTTGCGAAAATTTTCGTAATCCGGATTTCAAGAATACCATTTTAAGAACTTGCATTTTTCATCTTCTCTCTCGAAATTTTATTATTTCTTTTTGCCTCTCTTCGTTATATTCGTAATGGTTTCAAGAATACTAAATTATGATTTCACCATTACTATTACGAAAATAGCATTACGAAAATTTTCGGTTACGAAAATTTTCGTAATGTTTCAAGAATAGCACCCCTGGTCAGAGATTTACGTTTGCCAAAAGACAGTAGTGAATCCCTGGCTCCCTGGTGGAAAGCAAAAAATGTGCTTGAAAAATTAACCAAAGTCACGGCCTACCGTAATAGAGAGGAGATCTTCCGTAAGTATTTTACAGAAGGTATAGAGGGAGAATAGGTACCCTGCCATGACATTCCAGGATTGATGAATGAAATGAAAAAAAAAATATCTAAGAGCCAAAGGAATGTAGATTATTTATATACTCTTCATACTAGGAACGCTCTATTCCAATATTTCACTCCACATAGACAAAGGAAATATATGACAATATAAAAATTGTTTTGCAGAGAATAAAATATTCCGAACACAAGTAGAAAATTTGTGGCTTTACTTACCGCTGGGATAGAAGAGATCGCGGGGCATCCATTATAGCAAGGAAAAATGGAAAAAGCGACAAGATCTAGAAGCAGGTTCTCCAAATCTTCTTTACGGGCCATTAGTTGATTCATCGGAAATTTTGCTTCTTCCCCTGTAAATTAAGTTAGGCTTGATGAAACATTTCGTAAATTTACTAAACAAAGAATCAGATTGCTTTAAATTGATATAACAGGAAAATAATAATGCCTGGAGAAGCTTTAAAGCAGTTACAATTAAGATTTTAGGCTATTAAAAAGTCATTACTATCAGTCGATTGTAGCAAACATGATAAAAGCATACAAAAACTTAGTATGGCTCACGAGTTCAATGCTTAATTTTCTCCATGTACATTTTGGCTATTTCCCAGTCAATCTAGGAAAAAGTTTCACCAAGATATAAAAGAGGCGGAGAATAGGTAGCAGGGGAGGTAGAACATTAATAATATGATAGCTGACCACTGTTGGTGCCTAAAGAGAGACAATAAAAGGCCAATGTAAAGGAAAAGAAATCCTTTAAGTACATTTTTCGAGGATAAGAGAATCCGTTAGAGATAAAGATTAGTACTAAAAGTGATTTTCTGGAAACTAAATAAGCACGTGATGTTTTCGCTGTTGCTTTTACCGTTGCTATTACCATCGCCTTTTAAACTTGGAAATGGCACGTGTGATAATAATTCAATTAAATAAAAAAATTCTGGTGGTCACACTAATTAAGATTTGTTCAGAATACATCAGAACGTTTAGGCTTGCACAGGAACATCAGTTCACAGTCTTTTACCAAAATTTTCTGTTATATTCTGGCATACCTGCGACTCAATTTCTTGAATACAATTAGTAAATTCTGATCAATTGCTTGTGGATCTTTGACATAGACTTTTGACTTCAAATAGCTCCATAGAAAAAATTCTAGGGGTTTTAAATCGCAAGATCTATTTGGCCAAGAAATGTTCTGTCTTTGAGAAATTATTCGACTACCAAAAAGGTTACGCAAAAGATCAATTGTTCCTGTTGCTGTACCAATCACAGCTTCGTTTTCAAAAAACTATACGGTCTGATTACTACACCAGCCTAAAAACCACATCAGACAATCACTTCCTGTGGATAAACCGGTTTTCTTATTTCTCGTGGATTTTCTTCACCCTTGATTTGACAATTTTAAAGGTTTATAAATCCACCTAGTTCAAAATTTGATTGACCCAAAATTTGTATGGCCAATTATCAAATTGACGAATAAATTGTGTTGGGTACGAAATTTTGTTTTATATAACTCTGTTTTACAAAATTCTGTTTCAAAAAATTCTTTCGCATAATTCTGCAAGAAATGAATTCTGCAATTATGTAAGTAAGAGTAAATAGTATGTAAGAGGATATGTGTGAATGTTTGTGTGTTTGAATCTTTTTACCTGTAGGTAGGTGAAAATCTTAGCACTACATTATCTGCCCGTGCAATTAGTAGTGCCGGATTTTTACCGGTTTGGTATTACTTTTGGAGGTGAGGTTTGATTGGACCTTCTTTAATTTGTTTTATTTATCTATTCGATTCTTCATCCATTTATAATATTATGAACCACTATTGGGTTTTCCTCTCGCATTCAAGGCACTGTAACTTAACCAAAGTTTTTGCTGCGAAGCTGCAAATAGCAGACCCCAGTAATCATTTGAGCCCACCATACGTAAGATGATGTTTTCCGGAGTCGGGAGCTGTCTAAGTCTACTTGAGTGTTTTTGTCTAGCTTCCTCGAATCAAGGGCAGGAAATATCCATTCCCGGAAGTCAACTTCACCTTGTTGGCGGTTCAACCAAGTACATATCTATCATTGGTATGAGGTGGAATGTCCATCATCCCTTATCTGGCTCGATCCTACGTTGTCTAGCTATTGTTTAGGTTTGGTTAAGGGATAGCTTGTGTTGCTTCTTTGTCAATAAAGCAATTTGTCATATTCGATCTACTACATTTGCTGCTTCTTCTGATACCGAGCGAAATATACGGATCAATTGTAGCGCACACTGTCGGTATGCTGCATCCACATTTCTCTTATACCTAATCTTAGAATAACCCATCTGTGCTCGAGATTAATACCACATCCGTCTAATGTTCGGCTAACATCAGTCATTTCTTAGATAACCACTGTTGGATAAAGACTATTACCTCGTTACAGATATTTTCTGCTTCGGCCTTAAATATGGCCACAGACTTAATCGCCCCAGCTTTTCCTTCTTAAGGTATGCGAAGGCAATATACAAATTATTCCATAACAATGGACTCAGCACCGAACGATAAATAATTGATGAATAAGTTAGTGACAAAAATTATGTGTAAAAATATAGAATTTTGTAAAACAGAATTACGTGCCGATCCCGAATATATTGCTTAGTAAAATATGTAATTGCTACGAACGAACACGAATTTACGCTTTTGGATTCTCATTAACACAGCATATGTTGCTTTTCTCATAATTTCCCGAACCAGTTGCCACAAATTTTGAAACAATTTTTCGAATGGCCACAATTGACGGACAATTTTCTCTTTCATATTCTGTACGAAATTTCATTACAACTTCTGAATAACATTCACCAACTTCAAAATAATTTTTAATAATACATGCGCATTATTCAATCGTATATCTCTCCATTTTTAATAACCGGAATATTTCTACTCTGTCAAATAACCTATGGCACTCTAGTACAAAAAATATAAATTGCGGAAAATTAATTGGAACACTCTTTAGAATTGGAATAAATTATAAACCAATGAAGTTCTTATCAATAGCTTTTATATCGGCGGTTATATAACCCACAAGAGTTTTTCTGCTGTTATTAAAGGTGAGTGGGCGCAATTGATCCAATCGAAGAGCTTTTGTAAATTCAAAACAAACATTGAATTTGCTGGAAGAGATCATTAAGGCTATAGGGTGGCATTACAACCAGTTGCTTAAAATCAAGGGTCGTAACTTAAACACGCTTGGGCTCGCTCCATATTCAAGATTAATTCAGCGAAAAATTTGTTTGACCCCAATGTATTCGGCCAATTAGCTAAATTGACATGTGCATTTGTGTTCATTGACTAAGGTAACTAACATCGAATTATAATCGAGTTACAATGTTTTTCGTTGAAGATAACTTCAATGAGTTCCTCCCACAATTTCAAGGATCCGATTTTTTAAAATGTCAGGGTTTCCAAAAAACTGTTTATTATTATAATAAAAAGGGGTTGTCGTATGTATGTTGAAAATTACTTAAAATGCTCAGAGGTGCCAAGGTAATTTTTCTTAATCTCAGAGATGTTTCCAACTTTGGGCAAGTATTTTTATAAAGTGGGTAGGCGAAGCTTTTCGGAACAATTTTTGTTATTAATTTAAAAGCGGTTGCTCGATAAAATTTTTAAAAATTGTGCAAATTTGTGAATACAGACTCACATCACAACTGGTAATATCTCTAAGAGTATGGGAAATGGCGATGGCAGCACTTTTGAACATTTTCATAATTTTCATACATTTGTCTAGCAAACCCAATTCATTTCATCTTAATAAGTGAAATTGTTCCGAAAATATCGCTCTGTATTCAATTTATGAAAATATTGACCAGCACCTGTAACATCTATAAGATTATGAGAAAAGGCCTTTATAAGACAGGTTTGAACATTTTAAGTCATTTTCACAATTTTTTAAAAATTTGTTTCACAAGCCAACTTGTTTATCTAGTATCAAATTTTTTATTCGGAAAGCTCGAATTGTTTACTTTGTGCTGTAGCAGAATTTTTGAATATTTGAATTTATTTTCAAAATATTCAGAAATTTATCGAACATGCTCAACCCTTTTTGTCTTAATAAAAAAAATTCTTTCGGAAAGCACGGCCTATGCACCTTATGAAAATATAGGTACATACCTGGTTCTGCTAGTAATTTACACTTTTTTATGTATACCTAGAAATTGTTCGGTACTTATAATTTTCGTTAATTTATTTACTAACATTTTGCGTAAAACTTGACTTCAACAGGCTTTTCTTACAATTATCTAGTCACGGTATGCTTACCAAAATCTCTTCGTATAATGTCAAATATTTCATGTTGACCGGCAATCATTTTATTTAAGTGCAAGATGAGGTGCTAGTAAATATCACAAATGCTACTCAACAAATAAGACCTCGTTGGAACGAACTCCTGGAGTTCTAAATCAAACAGACAACGTTCAAATTTTTATGATTGTAGGTCGATGCTAATTTAAAATATAAAATATCGTCACAGGAACTAAACACACACATATATACATAAGAAACTGAACAATCACTTACCTTGAGGACATTGAAGTGTTACAGTTCCGCCTAGTTCCACTTCAATTTGGCCACCTTTGTACGGATTATGTGATGCCATTGAAATATCTTGCTCACCGGGTTCTGACGTAACATCGACAGAATCATCTGTAGAATAAAATACAAAAAAAAAAATTTATGCTCGCACAAAAATGTCTCTTCAAAATATCTTCATATTCGTAATGAACTTACAACGTATACTCAAATAGTAGCCAATACTAGAATACTGAAAATTTAAATGCCTTGACGTGCATTTATACCATCCAGAGTGTTCACGACGTATTGACGAAAAATTTAAGTAGCCATCACCAGATTGTGGTACCGGTGTTTCACCATCATCTTTTTGCCAAACAGGCGTACTCGGCGGATTTGAATCGACATCACATTTCAGCGAAACTTCAATACCTTCGCGTAGCGGATATCCAAAACCCGGTGTTCTCGATATCGCAAACGATGGTGTATCTGTAATGATTATAAATTGGAATGGATTTTATTTTTAGTATAATATTTGTAGTTAGTGGATTAAATACAGTTTATTTAAATATCACATTTATTTATGTATATTCCAACAGATTAAACAAAACATACATTTTGATACATATATAGAAGCTGTATGCATAAAGAAATAAAATTGTAATCATCAACAAAAAAAAGTTTTGTTTTTCATTAAAATTTGTATGTTACATAGTATAAGTCAAAAGCTTAAAGCTTTTTTTATTTATGTATGTACGTACATATACAGGGATTTCTTTACGTATTAAAAAAAAAAAAAAGTTCGCTAACGGGCTTTTCTGCAAATTACTGTATGCCACACCCTGTGTATTCATACATATTATTATTGTAAATGGGTTTTTGATCCTCATCCATCGTAATAATTATTTTTAATACATCCATCCATATATAGCCTTAAGCATATGATGATTATTATTATATACAACATGTTTATATATGCTAGAAATGCATCATCATCATCATCATAATCATAATCAACATTTATAAGACTAGGTGTATATAATACCCCACCAACTGGTAAAATATTCCTCCAACCAGTGAAGAAAAAGAAGCGGTACAACAACAATGCGAAATGAGAATTTTTTATTTTTTTTTAAGTTGTATTTATTTCCCCGTATGCTTTTAAGATCGTACACGTATAGAAATATACGGGCGGAGGATGCGGATATGGGTGAAAATCGGTTTTAAATTTTTTTTTTTTTTGTGTTTTCTTGCTGGTGGTTGTGTTATTCTTGTTAGTTATGAATAATAATAATAATAATACTGTGATGGAAATAATTTAATTAGCGGAAACCATACGCGAAAGAATCGCTTGATACATACATACGTATATTTCACAGAACAAACAACGACAAAAAAATCTTCTTGGTAATGTAACACATATGACGACATTTAATTAAAAATTAATTACATTAAAAATAACTAAACAGTTCAGTTACTCTTTACAGTTGTTGTTAGTCGAAAGGAAATTTGACGAAAAATGAAAATAGGAATACGTATACGTATGTAGCAAACAAAAGCTCGCGGTAAACAAAATGTTATTGCGGTTAGATGTTATTATATTTGGTACCTGTTATACGTGGCAGTTATATTCGATGCATGTACAATTTAAATTGATGTAAAATGAGCATAATGTAAAAATAGTAGATACCTACGTTCTTTCATGTTTTATGCTACTTTTAAATTTTTAAGTAATTGTTTATGTACGCAAATAAGTACAGGTACAATAATGTTTATAAATGCGAATGAATAAAATTCGTATAACCCACTTGAGAATACGATGTGATGAAGTTTAGAAAATGTGATTAATTCATAAAGGCAAAAAGTAATTAGCTTAGTTTTTCGTAATAGGCCATTTAAATATTACAGGTTAAGGTTATTAAATATTAGGGTTTTGGTAAAAGGTTTATAAGTACTAAGGGATTTGTAATGAACTTGAAATCGTAGCAAATTTTGTACTTTAATATTTATTTTGATGTGCATGTCAAGAGTACTCGTATGTACATTTTTACAAATTAAAAATATTAATTACATACAGGCGCCATTTCCACTTTCAAATCGATCTGTTATTTAGTAAACAAACACGTTTTTTTTGTGGTTCAAGGACACCATCAATTAGTGGGCATTACTAGACCGTTGTTATTGAGCGTTAGAATTATCAGAAATGGCAGACAAGGCTAAAGTAAAACGAACTACTAAGTGAAAGAGATGACTAAAGCTACAAGACTTAAGTGTGAATATCATCGATAATATATCGATTTGGGTACCAGCCCACGGAAAATCAGCAACAATTTCCAAACTTAAGGTTCAATTAGAGCAACTTGAATCGCATTACACGAGGTTTCTGAATAACGAGGAGCTAATACCGGAACAGGTTAATTCAGATGATGACGACTTGACTTCGAAATATTCTAGTTTTGAGGAAAAGTACATTGACACAAAGGCCGAACTTTTATACTGTTAAAGTTAGCCGAAAGTTGCCAGCCGAAAGCGAAAAGTCGATATTGCAGATTGTGTTAGTCCAGCCAAAAGTAAAAAAAATGGTAATGTAGATTGTCTAATCCCAGCCGAAAGTTATCAGCCGAAAGTAAATAGGATACATAAATTTACTTGTAAAACTTTGCTTCTTAGAAAATATCGGAAATTCAGAAGAATATACAAAATTGGAATAAAATCAGCCTCTAGAGTATATATCTGAAGCTGAATCATTTTTATGTGATTTGTCAATATCTATCGAAGGAAACAATTTTGTTCAAGTTTCCCGTGGGAAATCTCGGAAAATTCGATTCTCTAAAAATTATAAGAAAACTTGTATAAAATCAGCCTATAGAGTGTTTTGTCTGGAGATGGATTGCATTGATGTGATTTGTTCATAGCTATCGCAGGAAAAAAATTCAGTTTAAGTTTCCCACGGAAAATCTCGAAAAATTCGATTATCCAAAATTTTAAACCCCGAGATTTCCCACTAGAAACTTGAACTGAATTTTTTTCTTGCGATAGCTATTAAGTAATCAAATCAAATAAATTCATCTACAGACATAGCATTCTAGAGGCTGATTTTATAAAAATTTTCTAATAATTTGTGGAAAATCGAATTTTCCGAGGTTTCTCACGGGAAATTTGATCTAAATTTTTTTTCTGCGATAGCTATGAACAAATCACTCCAATGTAATCCATCTCCAGACATAACACTCTAGAGGCAGATTTTATTTATCGATTTCTTACTTTCGGCTGGAAACTTTTTTGAATTTTCCGAGATTTCCCACGGGAAACTTGAACTGAATTTTTTTCCTGCGATAGCTATTGATAAGTCACATCAATGCAATCCATAGCCAGACATAACACTCTATAGGCTGATTTTATACAAATTTTGTAAAAAAATTTGGAAAATCGAATTTTCCGAGGTTTCCCACGGGAAACTTGAACTGAATTGCTAATGACAAGTTACATCAATGCCATCCATTTTCAAACATAACACTTCAGAGGCTGATTTTATTTATCCATTTCTTACTTTCAGCTGGAAACTTTTTTGAATTTTCCGAGATTTCCCACGGGAAACTTCAACTGAATTTTTTTCCTGCGATAGCTATTGATAAGTCACATCAATGCAATCCATCTCCAGACATAACACTCTAGAGGCTGAATAATTTTCGGCTGGAATATCAATAACATAATCTGCATTATCGACTTTTCACTTTCGGCTGGAAACTTTCAGCTAACTTTAACAGGGTCGAACTTTTAACATTGATTGATGAACAGGCGGTCGCTGCTAAACCAATTCAAGACATGAACACTTCTCCAAATCAATCGATTGTAGTTTCTACGAAGATTGTTAAGCTTCCCAAACTAGAGCTACTATAGTTCAGCGGATCATACAACGATTGGACAGATTTTAAGAACGAGTTCACAACAATGATAATAAAGGAGACTGATTAAAACGATGTTGATCGTTTCAGTCTTTTAAAATCATGTTTGGTGGGTCGTGCAACACGAATCTTATCAAGGATGGAAGCATCACAAGAGAATTTTCGAAGTGCGTGGAAGGCTCTTTGTGTTCGATATGAAAATAAGGCGTTAATTTTACAGTCTCACATCAATGGGGTAATTCAGATGAATAGTGTGAATAAAGAATCTTCAGAGTGTGTTCGGGAAATGGTCGATCAAGTAATTGCACATGGGTCCATGCAAAAAGTGACTGAAAATTTCTTAACAATGTGAAGACATGGGAAGAGTCCACTAATAAGGAGATCCCGACATGGGATGGTTTTTATTCATTCTTAGATAAATGTGCCACAACTTGAGAATAGATTGAGTATAACAAAAAACGATTTAGTAAGCAAAAAGCATCCGCAACACGAAATGTCCATTCACCTAAGTCTGGGCATACTACCTTTATGACATCGAATTCGAATTCATGTGCTAAATGTGCATCTACAGATCACAATTTGCAGCTATGCTCACAATTTCTCGCCATGGCGCATGTGGATCGATATCACGAGGTTAAACGATTGCATTTATGCGTTGTCTGTCTGAAAACAAAACATTCTTACCGTTTTTGCAAGGTTTTGAAATGCGATAAATGCCAAAAGGAACATCATACATTGATTCATTTTGAGCAACCTGTTACTCAACCTCCATTGCCTTCCGTAGTGAAACACAAATCACTGTTAACTTCAGAATCATTGGTTGATGAGCCAGCGTTTCTTACTACAGCCATAGTAAATGTTGTTGATGTGAATCGAATATTCCTGGCCGTGTTCTGTTAGATAGTGGTGCCACCACAAATTTCATATCTGCATCAAAGGCTTTGTTTTATATCATGCTGACCCCTTATTTCGATGTATCAATAAAATTCAACATTACTGCAGTGATACTTCCAAAAATATCGGGCGCTCATCCAGCTCATTCAATATCATTATCGAACATTAACATCCCCTCTGATGTCACATTTTTGGCTGATCCTCAATTTTTTAAGCCTCAGAAGATTGACTTGTTGTTGGGTGCTGGCTTATTTTGGCATCTTCTGTAAACTGGTCAAATTCGTTTTGGCGGAAATTTACCGACGATGCAGCAGGGTCATTGGTGGTCCCATGATGTCGAATAATGGCCATAATTTAACAGCATTGACTAGTAACGAAAAATGTTGGTCAACCGAACCTTACGAAAGTTTAGTTGAACTTGTTCAGCGATTTTGGGAAGTAGATACTTTCTCCATTGGCGACGCCATGGAGTTGAGCTCTAAAGATCAGGAGTGCGAAGATCATTATGCGCTTCATTGGTGAAACAGCCTGAAATGAAGGAAATGTATTCATCCTTTGTCAACGAATATCAGCAACTGAACCATTTGGAAGTCGTTCATGAGTTTAACCCGTCAACCCCGCATTGTTTCTTACCTCATCATTTTGTAATGAAATTATCGTGCTCTACCACGAAATTGCGAGTGGTCTTCGACGCACCCTGTAAGACGTCTTTTGGCGTTGCATTGAACGATATCTTCATACTGGGCCAAAACTGCAAGATGACTTGTTCATTATTTTGTTGAGATTCAGACTGTTCGAGTTTGTCGTGACTGGTGACATTCAGAAAATGTACCGCCAAATTAGTGATTAATGAACCAATCAAGACACTCCTCTTCGTACCGTGACCTACGGAACGTTGCATCGATTAGCAGCTGATGAGCATATTAAATACCCAATTGGAGCTCAAATACTTCGACATAATTTTTATGTCGATGATATGATGATTGGATCAAACTCGATTTCGAAGCTGCGAGAAATGTTGCACCAAACAATCGGTATTTTGAAAAGTGGTGGATTCACGTTGAGCAAATGTTGCACAAGCAATAAGACTATCCATTCGACGATCGAGCCGCAGCATCGCGAGAAGTATCTTAGCATTGAAGATAGAGATATTGTTAAAACTCTTGCTTTAATTTGGCAACCAGAGGCAGACGTTTTTCGGTTTAGTCACCAACCCAAACCATTTTCAGCAGCAGTTACAAACCGAGTAGTTTTATCAGAAATGGCAAGCTTATTTGACCCGCTGGGGTTTGTATGTCCTGTCATAACTTTGGCAAAGATTTTTTTACCAGGATCTTTAGAAGCTTAAGATCGAATGGGACCAGCCTCTAGATAATGATCTCAGTGCGAAATGGAGTAAATACAGTCATGGAGTAAGTTTGTCATTATTAAAGGATTTCTCGATACCTCGTTTTGTCATGGCTAAGGGTGAATGTAAATTTATTGAAGTTCACGCTTTTTAAATAAATAAATAAAAATTTTGTGCCAACACACTTTCTTCTACGAACAGGGAATTTTCAGTAACTTATTACCCAAATTTATTATTTTACTTCGGTCTAAAACGACCAAAGTATTGAAATCCTGTCAAAAATGACAAAAAATTTGGTTGGTCCAAAACCATTTTTATCGACGTTTTGAAAATCCCTGAGTCTAAAAAAGCAAAAAAAAAAATGTCCGTCCGTCTGTCTAGACGTCTGGATGTCTGGACGTCTAGATGTCTGGACGTCTGGATGCCTGGATGTCTGGATGTCTGTACCCCTAGTATTTCGAGAACGGCTTGTACGATTTAAAATTTTTTTCGCTAATCTGTTTCTGTCAAGAGGGTCGGATACCTGTCATACGAGTTAACCCAAAGCACCTGGTTATATGTAGAAATATTTACCAATTTTTTTAAATATGCTGGTTTGAACAATGAGTTGGGCATTGAGTTTGGGGTTTAGTTGAAGGTTAAATTAGGGGCAAATTTGCGAGTTGATTTGAAGTTGAGTTGGAGTTGAGTTGGGGTGGGATTAAGATATAGTGAGCAGATGATCAAATTTTACATATGTATCTCGGTTTGAGGATTGAATTGAAACATTGTTGGCATTTGGGTTGAGGGTTGAGTTGGAGGTCGTTTGCGGGTTGAATTGGGGTTAAGTTGAGAAGTTGAGCAATCTATATAAGTGAGGGTTTGTATGTTTGTACAAAATATGTGTATAATATTTAAGCAAATCCACACGCCTTGACGAATTTGAACCAAACTTTACACAAATATTGTTTAAGACAAGATCACTGTTAATACATACATATGTCAAATCTAAAACTGATCCTGTTGCATTTAAAATTTAACCTTTAGCAAATTATATGAATGGCGAATACGGATGGAATTCATCTATATTTTAACGGATTATAGTGAAATTTGACATCCACGATGGAAATAGGACTCTAAAATTATTTTTGGATAATGAACCGGACTGTGACTAATTAGGGGTGCTGGCCTATTTTTCAAACCATTATGATGAAATTTGGCATGTATGTTGGAAATTTGGCTCTAAAATGGTTTTTGGATGAAGTTCTGGAATATGGCCAAGTATGATGGAACTTGGTTGTTTCTCAACGACTCAAGCGATTTTTGGATGGAGTTCTGGAATATTTCTGGAAATTTACTGCCTATTTCTCAACCGATTATGATGAAATTCGACATGTGCTTTAGAAATGAGATTCTAAAATGATTTTTAGACAAAGTTCTTGAATATGGCCCAGTAGGCTGGAACTTTGCTAATCCTTGACTGATTATAATGAAATTCGAGATTGGGAATGAGGGTTTAAAATAATGGTTCTAATTGTGAAACTCTAAAATATCGTTAGTAGTTTCAATACTGCGCCGCGTGCCTGCCTCATACCATATTTTTCTAAACTTATCACTCTATCAGCAAATACTCAGAAAACATAACACAAAGTTTAAAGCAAACGATTTGCAAGAAAAATTTCTAACCGAAACTTTATTACAGAGATAATATTGATTGTTTAGCAATTGAAGTAGTACGCTTACGCTCTCTTTAAGGAACCTCAGCAGCTGCTTTATTCACAAAAACTTTATAGAAGCCATATTGAAATATGTATTTCTCACAACCTCGTCTAAAACTAATTATTGGGTCCCATTTCGTTCGGTTCTTTGGAAACATCAAAATTCACCATAATCGGTTAAAAATATTTAAGTTATATTCTTACTAACCATATTCCAGAAATTTATCTAAAATTCATTTTAGAGGCCCATTTCCAACACACATCTCAAATTTCATCGTAATCGGTAAAGTAATAGGCAAGTTCCATCTTCAATCATAATTGGCCATTTTCCAGAACTTCATCTAAAGTTACTGAAAAGTCAAGCTCCATCCTAGTTTGCCATTCGTATAATTTGCTAAAGGTTCAATTTGAAGTGTAAAACCTTTTGTTGGTATGATGGTATAATGGTATAATTTTATGATTGTATGGTAGTATGATGGTATGATGGTATGATAGTATGATTGTACAATGGATAATGGTATGTTGGTATGATGGTATTTTGGTAATATTATGGTATGATTGTATACATGATAGTACGTTTGATGGTATGACGGTATTTACTCTACAATGATGGTGTGATAGTCGATGGAAGGGCGGAATAATGGTATGACGGTTGAATTGTATGATGATATCATGGCCTGACAGTATGATGGTATGATTATATGGTGGTATGATGATACAATGGTACGATGTTACGATGATATAATGGTATGAAGATTTGGTGGATTAACGGTTAGATATACTATATCTAACCATGTTATAATGGTGTGATGGTCTGATGGTTCGACGTTACTATTGTACGGTATTATTATTGTATGATGGTTTAATACAATAGCGTCATGATGGTATGATCGTATAATAGAATAATGGTATGATGAAATGATTGTTTAAAGTTATGATTGTACGTTGCTATTATAGTAGTGACTAGGGTTTGAATTAAATTTAAATTTGATTTGAGTGAGAAAGGGATTAATTTGGGATCGAGTTTAGGGTTAAGTAGGAGGTTAAATTGAGTTGACTTCTTACACGCATGCAGCTTGCGAATCTAGTTGGTTTTGGGGTTGGTTTGACCATTAAGTGTCGAGTTGAGCAAACAGTTGAGATTTTGTTGGAGGTAAGTTGAGCTAAAGTTGAGTTAGGGTTTAGTTAGCTTGCATAGGTTAAGGGTTGATTTTAAATTTGATTTGAGAGTTGCGATGGCGGTTAATTTGGTGACTGCGATTAAGTTGGAGCCTTAGTTTTAAATTGAGTTGGAGGTTCAGTTAAAGTTTGATTTAAGGGGTTCAGTTAGGGATTGATTTGGGAGTTAAATTGACCGAAGTTCTGAACACCTGATGTGGTCTCAGCCCTTTATAATTTGTTTTTATTTTTAATTTTTTTAATTTTCTGTCAGTCTGTCTGTGTCCTCTATACAGCTCCTCTTTATACCCAACTTCATATTTAAGGTTTTTTAAGGCCATTAAAAAACATATTTTGCAGATGTCTCAAAAAGTATAAGGTTTGCAAAAAAACTAAGATGCAAGACATTAAAAAAAAAATACGAAATAAAAATAAAACGTGTTAAATGTTAACTGTTAATTTTCAACCTTGAGATTTTTGGGATCCTGGAGTCCCAAAAATTGGGTTTCGAAGTGATCTCTATTGGCCTATATGTCTGTCAGTTTGTAGACCTGATGTTTAACTAATCAAACTGCAACTTCATGTTTAAACTTTTTTATAAATTTTGAGGTCTCAGCTCCCAGCTTCCGTGAACCAGAAAATTTATTTGCAAATATCTCAAAAATAAATAATTTACAAAAAATTTGGGAAAAGCTAAAAAATCAAAAAAAAAAAATCTTAAGTTTATTTATTGGAGGATAGTGCATGCGTTCAATTACAATATCCACACGCAAACAGTTTAAAAGACAAATGGCATATTGTGTGTCAAGAAAGTTCCGAAAATTGAAGGTAAGTTTTATTACAAATATACAAATATTAAAAAGTTTAAGAGAAGTATGGCTGTTTATCAAATATTTTTTTTCGGCTTTTTATAGACACAAATATATTAGTGACTATGGCATTCACAAGATTTTCGATTGGTTAATCAGAAACAAAATCAAGAGGCCAATTATTCATTTATATCTACCCAAAAGTCACTCACTTTTCACTAATGTATTTGTGTTTATAAAAAACTGAAAAAATCATTTGATAAATAGACATACTTCTTTTCCTTGAGTTTTTTGATTTAGTGAATATAATTCGCTAAATCAGTACGTTCATACTTGACACTATCAATGTTAAGTAGGAATGGCAATTTTATAGCTTGGTCGTAGCAATCTGATGAGTAGATCAACTTTTTCAAAAGTAAACCCAACTACCAACACAATGAGTTCAATGAAAATTTTTATTATCGTTGACGAATTTTCCTTAATAGAAAACTTTGTTTTTTTTTTTTTTTAATTTTCTTAGCAAATATATTCCTTCAGATGACCTTGGGAGGTCAAGGGAACTACATATCCGGGCGTTTAATTTGCCACTCTTTTCAAATTCGAATGACAAGCAAATTAGTACAGATAAGTGACCCACATTGTCCTTCACAAATTTCTCTAAGCAAATTTTTTTTTTAGCTAGCGCATTTTAGAAAAATTTGAGCTCGTCAATTAAAATGGATCACCCTGTAGATAGAAAATCGAATCCACTTAACAAAAATTTAGTCAAAAGCAATTTAGGGCACAATGTAAGTTCTGTGTTTAGCGGTACATTTTTAGTTAATTTTCGATAAATTTTATATTTCTGACCATAATGATGATCCTTGGCAGGGTATGATAACAATGCTACAAATTTCAACAATTTGGTTATCGTGTGAAATCACTGACAGCGATTGAAATTAATTCTAGTTTTTCCAAGGCAATTTTGAATCTTACCTCATATTACGATGCAAGTTATATTGAAACCAATTTCGAAGTAACCTCGTTTTTAGGTTAAATTTCGATGGAAATAGCATTGAAGAAAAGGTTACGGTTTGAATCAGTGAGCCCATCATCTTATAGTCATTCATAACTTATATGAAGCCCTAAATACGACGCGCAATTTGGTAGGCAAACTGGATTCTTTCATGACAAAGTGATATGGAAGAATAATGGTTAATGTTAGGATTATCAACAAATATGATATGATTCAATTCAATAAATTTTGTCATAAAATCTTTCCATTGTTGATATAATATTGGATTCTAATATATATGCCTTTCAACATTGAAAAATTGTCGTTGCGCACTTTCACTTAAAGAACCGAGCTCTCCTACAAAATGTGATTACCTTTTGGTAGAATTAATGATCGAAAAATTCTCCTTATATACGATGGTTTCAAATTCCCCAAACATTTTTAATGTGCCAATGAAGTACTTCTACCGTACATAGTGAATTGTGTACCGAAGTTTGCGATGCTAGTGGCAGGAACACCTTATGTTTCAGCGAAGTTATTTTGCCTTCCATTCTAAACACTTGCTTCGCTTCAAACTTAGTTACATTTTTAGTTTAATAAGCGACAAATTCCCTCTGTGGAGAGATTGAGGTGCGTGCTTCTATCAAATAAGAACCTCGCGAAGATAGAAGCAAAATTACTTAAGACATTAACAAGGGCTGGTGCAATTGCGAACATTTGTACATACACCCTTGCTTTTAAAATATTCATATTTCGCATTTTTGGCGAAAGCTTAGTATCACCAAAGTGGAGACAAGACTGAACACCTGACACTAACCTGCATACCTCCTTATGGTTTGAGAAGTATTTGAATTGGGTTTTGACATCGCTTTTGATGCATTATAATATACATCAGAGTCCCTAATAACCGATCACAAGCTTGTTAAATGTTGATCTAAAAGTCTTTAATTACATATGCACGCGACGAATTGTCCAGCTTTTTTGATGAGTGGTTTGATAAAAGTAAATTGAAGCTTTCGACTGGAACTTTTATAGATTTTAATGAATTGTTGTATATAAAGACAACAAAGAGCGCTTCTTTTCCTTCCAAAACTGTATGTACTTTGGCGGCAGAAGCCTAACGGAACGGTTCAAGAATTAGAAAACGGGTGTAATGGTCTGTAATAATCAGTATACAGTACGTGTATACATCCATTGGTGATATTAAGGTAAGGCCCCAGGAAGTCAATGGTCAGCCTCTGAAATAGCCTAACCGACTCAATGAATTTGCCCATGTCTGCTCGTGTTGAAAAATTCACTGGTTTGCCAATCTTGCAAGTGTCGCATAAATTTGGGAATGCCTTTGCCAGGTAGATATTGATTCCAATAAAACTGGCGTTGTAAAATTTCAAGTGTCTTGGAAATTCCTTGGTGAGCTGCTGAGGTTAAATTATGCGCCTTCTGAATTAAAGTATCGGACAGGCTCATGGGCACTATCAGTTTCCATGGTGATACATCGGTGTTATTGTGATTGGTGTTCAATATTTTCATAAAAAGCTTGTTATCACTTTGTTTAAAATTGGTATTGGCATTTGGATTTTCCATAAGAGCGTTAATCTTATCCTGAAGCTAAGGGCTCTGACAGGTCTCTTTGATATATTAACCACTATAAATTAGAGTGATCGGTGAAAATCGTGAACGGGTATTCCTCAATATAAGGTCTAAACTTGTTCACACTCATCACTGCAGTCAAGCACGCCAACTATTTGTGCGGTTCCGCTGTGTTTTATTTGGTTTCGAATACATATACGCTATTGGGTGTTCTTCTTACGCCGTTTTTTAGAATATCACATTACCGTCGCATTGGATATAAAATTGTATCGTGTAGGTCACTATTCGAAGCAGCAAGTTCAGAATAGCCTAGTATGAAACACCTGCACCTACTTGTCTCCAGGAACCACCTTTTTCGTTTAAGACGCAGAGTATTCGGCCATTGCGTGGACTTTCGACGGCTCTACTCTAAGTAATAGATCACCAATTACATAACCCAAAGATTTGCATTCCGCAACAATCTCGCTACATTAGAAAGTAACAGAATATCAAAGGTCGCCGGGTTCACTAGAAGATCGTCAAAGGTAGACAAATACCCGGTCAAGCAACTAGTGAGGGATAACCTTGTGCATAAGTCGACACATTATCTAGGCCGCGTTTCACAACCCTACCGGCATGATGACGAACTGGTAGGATAGATGTACTGATACCTCTTATCCCTTGATTCATAATCTAGGGATATTTTCCAGAAGATATCCTTTAAGCCGATCGAACTTATATACCGTATTTGGTCCAGTCGACTAAACAGCATGTCGATCAGAAGCACGGATTAAGCATCCGCCACCGCATTAACTTTAAGATTATCCAGACATAGCCAAACCTTACTATTGGTCTAATTTAAGAGGCTCACTGGGGAAACACAGGATCTCGTACTCTCCTCGATTATCTCCAGCGAAAGCATGCGTTTTAATTCACTATATAGTTCCTCTTGTTTGACTATTGACACCGGTGAACCCGGAGTTATTACGCAAGAGGTGATAATTGACCCTCTGTCATTCGTCAGCTTGCTAGCTTCTTCCTGAAGCAGCAGTTTGCATACCGCAAGAGGCATTTCAATATCCTTTCTGCTTTCTAAGAAGTGGTCCGTTGTACCACGTCGAACCAGTTCATCGGCGTTTATATTCCCTGTACTTATGAAAAATGTCCTGGCACCCATTAAATGTGGATGTTGAACTGATCTTCCATCTCGTTAAGAGATGAGAGACAGTTCTGGACTACATTTGACGTGAGGAGGTGTGATTGAAGCGCTTTAATGGCAGCCTGACTGTCCGTATATATGCGAATATCACAAACTGGTATCACAATATACCTCAACCAATCTACGACTTCCTTTATCGCAGTTACTTCAGCTTGAAAAATGCTACAGTAGTCGGGGAGACGAAATGAGATGTTTAAAAGAAGTTTCTCGTAGAACACTCCAGCCTCGACTTCTCCGTCCCGTTTTGAACTATCAGAGAAGAAGTTTATAAATCCTGGTTCCAAAACTGCATCAATCATCCAGTCTACCCTGGATAAAATCCTAGTACGGAACTTTGTGTCAAAAGATAGTGACGGGACAGTATAGTCGGTGGTCTTGGGAATTTGTTTGTTTCACGAAATAGACGAGTGCCCTCTATTGTTGCAGGTCTACATTGAGATGGATTTCAGCCGTATGGCAGCACAAGCTGTCAACTGTTTCGCCAAGATATGCTCCTCAGTGCTCCTCAGTGCACCACTGATCCACAGAGAGATTGTTCTCTGAACTTTTGTCAACAGCTTTTGGTTGACAGTTTTGTCCAGAGCAGGCCAATAGATTATTACCCCATACAAGAGTTTGGGTCTGACTTCTACGGTATGAAGCCAATGTACGATGCGGGGCTCCAGCCCCCACCTTACCCAATATCATTTTTGCAAAAGTATAGCGCTACCGTAGCTTTCTTTACCCTTTCCAGAATATTGGATTACCAATATAATTTGCTATCCAAAACGAGACACAGAAACTTCGCTTCATTTGTAAAAGTCAAAATGAACCCATTCAAAGTGGGAGGATCGATGTGAGGAGGTTTATATTTCCTAGAGAAGAAAACCAATACGGTTTTGTGTGGATTCACAATCAACCCACATCCATTGGCCCATAATGAAAGAGTGCCCAGGGCATTTTGCATAAGCTCACTAAGGGTGCCGGGATATTTACCACGAACACTAATAGCAACATCATCCGCATAGCCAACCACCGTGAAGCCACCGTCCTCCAGACTCAGCAACAGGATATTTATGACCAAGTTCCAAAGTATGGGGGACAATTCGCCATACTGTGGAGTACCTCTGCTTGCAAATTTTCTGACGGAGGATTCCCTAAAACTGGCATATATGATCCTGCCTCTTAGCATTTGATCTATCTAGTCCTTGAGTGACTCATGCACTCCCAGATCTAAAAGTGCCCGAGTTATAGCTCCTGGAAGCACATTGTTAAAGTCCCTCTCAATATCCTAGAAGGTTACCATTGCGTAGTCTCTATATTCAAAAGATGTTTCAATGAAATATACAAGAGAATGAAGGGCAGTTTCTACAGATCTCCCCTTGCAATAGGCATGCTGAGATTTACACAGCTTTTCCGACACAATCGTGCCTCTCATATGAGCTTCTATTTGTGAATCAGATATTTATTTATTTATTTATTTATTTATTACCAACTTATATATAACTGGTTACATCACTTAAATAAGAAATTTAATAAAATTATATAATGTTAAGATTACAAAGATTACCAATAATTCAAAAGAAGCTTCGACATCAATTCCTTAAATGCATTTCTAGACAGATTAAAGTCAAAAGCCGGCCGTACTTTATTAAAGGAAGCAGAAGAATGATAAACCGGCTCACATTGGCAACTTAATTTGGAAATCTTTATCGCGCAGCACACGTAATGGAGTATATATACGAGTATCAAGCAAACTCAAAATTTCCGAACAATCGATTATAGACACCAATAAATCTCGAACAAACATTGCGCTAATTTCAATTCTACGAATAAATAGCGGCTCCATATTTATTCATTTACATCTACCTCGATACGCTGGGAGTATGAAAGCAGGTACATTCGCATCTCTAGGCAACCTTCGTAGTGCGTACATTAAAAATCGCTTCTGAACCCTCTCTATGCGATCTGAATAGTTAATATAAAACGGATTCCATATTACAACACCATATTCCAACAATGAACGAACAAAAGAGACATATAAAGTTTTAATCACGTAAGGATCATGAAAATCCATAGCAAACCTTTTAACAAATCCAAGCATAGAATTCGCTTTAGAAATGCAACCTTCAACATGTTTATGGAACGATAAATTCGAAGTAAAGGTTATACCTAAATCTTTAAAAGTATCAACAGTTTCAATACTACAACCATCAAAGAAGTAATCGTAACTAGTGGGTAAGACTACGAGGGTGAAACACATTGTTTTGCATTTGGAGATGTTTAGAATCAAATTATGTGATGTACACCAAGCCTTGAAGTTTGTCAGGTATTTCCAGTGTTTTAAAAAGGAAGGAAGACAAGCTAATCGGTCTAAGGTCTTTGGGATTGCAGTGAGAGCGTTTTCCCGCCTTAGGTATGAAAACAACCTTTAAATTGGTCCATTTGCTAGGAATGTGACATAGTTCTAGGCTGCCTTTAAAAATTACCTCTAACCAGGAAATTGTTAGGTCCGTAGTGTGTTGAATATCCGCAGGGATAATACCATCGAGTCCAGGTAACTTATATGGTTTAAAACAGTTTATCACCCACAGGACCTTTTTCTGCTAATAATTTGGCCTATGAGGCTACTTGCCCTTTTACCTACTGATATGCTAGGTACAGATTTTGAACAACCAGGAAAATGAGTCTCCATCAGAAGTTCCAGCGATTCCGCATTATTAGTTGAAGATAACTTGGGATGGAAGGACCAGTTGCTAGTACTTTGCATAGCCTAGACATTACCGAAGTCTCCTAAATTTTGCCACAGTATAGTCTACAAGAGCTGTTCTTGGCACTTCTCAATTGATATTGTAAATTTTGAGGACTTCCTTATGGGAGTCCCAGTCTACAGCATATTTTGTTTTCCGTGCAGTTTTGAGGAGTCTTTTGCATTTTCGACGAGTTTGTTGGATCTCCTTGGACCACCAGGGTGGCCAAGATTTACCCCTAGGCCTGCTAAGGGGACTAGAGCCCAGTATCGCTTGATTAAAAGCACTGGACGACTCGTCCACCAAGCTATCGAGCTCTTACGCAAGAAAGCTACCGTAGCGCTATACTCTTGCAAAAATGCCAATGGGAAAGGGTGGGAACTGGAGCCCCGAATCGTTCATTGGCTTTATACCGCAATAGTCAGACTCATACTCTTGTATGGGGTAATACTCTGGTGGACTTCTCTGGGCAAAACTTTCAACCAAAAGCTGTTGACAAAAATTCAGCGAACAATCTCTCTGTGAATCAATGGTACACTGAGGAGTACATCCACTCAGGCACTAGAGACTCTGCTATTTTTGACTCCTCTAGATATCTTGGGGAAACAGTTGTAAGCTTGTTTTTCTATTCGATTGAAATCCATCTTAATGTAGACCTGCAACAATACAGGGCACTCATCTATTTTGTGTAACAAACAAATTCCCAAGACAACCGAATGTACTGTCCCGTCACTATGTTTTGATACAAAGTTCCGGACTATGATCCCATCCAGGGAGGACTGGATGATGGGTGCAGTTGTGGAACCGGAAGTTATAAACTTCTTCACTGATGGTGAAAAACGGGACGGGGAAGTCGAGGATAGAGTGTTCTACGAGAAACTTTTATTAAATCTTTCCTTCCGTATCCCCGACTACTGTAGCACATTTCAAGCTGAAGTAACTGCCATAAAGGAAGTCGTAGATTGGTTGAGGTATAATGTAATATTAGTTTGTGATATTCGCATATATACGGACCGTCAGGCTGCCATTAAAGCGCTTCAATCACACCTCCTTACGTCGAAAGTAGTCCAGAACTGTCTCTCATCTCTTAACGATGTTATGGATTACTGATATTATACTGTAGTTTTATATAATTATTCATGTAATTACTTGTATACTAGTTAAGTACATCATCTTTGTATATGTATTGTATGTACCAAAACCTATAAATACCAATTCTGTCTAATCAACGGGCAGTTGGTCAGTCAGCTTTTGTTATCGAACTTGTACCAAACAAAAAAAATGTATAAAAGTTATATTAAATATTAAACAAAGACTTGTACATATATATATATATAAAAATAAATAAGATTGAAAGTTTAATAAATAAAAAATGAGTGAATTGTGAGTTTAATTTTTAAAAAGTGCAATATCCAATATCCTATTAATTTCCATACCAAATTAAAAAACATTAATTACAACAAAAATTTGGTGACAGCGGTGGGATTGCTCTAAGCAGCAATTCTTGGTGTGGAAATTCCGCTAGTTAAAAAAACATTTACTTATTGACAGTTATAACGTGAAATTAAATGCTAATTTTAACGCGAGTATATAGTGCAATATGAAAACACATGTGTTCTTGAAAATGTTCGTGAAAATGTGAAGCGAAAATGTTTACTTCAATTTAATAATTAAAATGAAAAAGAAATTATTCACAATGTAAAACATAAGTTATCCTAAAAACATTAATTACAACAACAAAATAATTTCTTTTTTAATACTAAAATCACAAGTGTAAGCAACGTATGATTTCGATCCATAAAAAGAAACAAACATAATTAAACAACAATTTATTATGCCATACGAGTTTTACTAAAATATAATAAACAGCGTCATATTAACAAAGTCAACGGAACAACAGTTGATTGTCCATAATACAACCGATCATACGACATCAATTCCGCAAAGATCATAAAAATCATTATTTAAAATCAAATAAATCAAACGGTCGGATCACAATAAAACCAGCAGTTCTTCTATTGCCAGTATATTGTTATCACATGGCAATCAAACGGATTTAAAATTAAAAAAAATTTTTAAAATAAAATTTTCATCCGTTCATAATTACGTAGTATGTCATGGTATTATATGTGACATTCTATTACATCATAAGTCAAGATTTAACATAAAATCATGGGTGCCTGTTTTTTTAAATTTATAAATAATATCACGACATCGAGGTCGCAGCAGTATTTCAACATCTAATAACCATCTCAAATCGCAGCCATAACAGATTACCGTTTCCATCAAATTCCATTGAAGTGCAATATTTAACAATGGAATACAATCATAGAATTCAGCTTTATTTAATCAATGGATATCATCAAAAAAGTATTGTTAAGGTTAGTTTACATTTTTTCCCTTTATTCTCAACTTTATTTTAGTCATTTAATTGATAACAGATCTTCTAAGTAATTTTGTGGGTTCGATAATACGTATTCATTTTTTTTTTCATTGGTATCGTCAATGAAACACAATTAGTAATTTTTTTAAATTATTTTCATTGATTAACATATGTTGTTGTTGTCGTATTATTTCTATATCAGAAATTGTATTTTATTATTCTCCTAAGTTTGAATCAAATGTCATCTGAAAATTTGCATAACTCAAATGTTTACTTCATTACTTTCCGAAATCAAAATAAAAAAAAAACAAATCAAAAGGCGCTCAAGGTCTCTAATTAAAACACATAACGAAGATTATTCTGACAACATTAAATTTGCTGATTTATCTCAAGTAGACAGATATTTAAAACAATCTTCGCGATTTACAATGTCTATTTTAAATTTGGATGTTGCCCTAAAAATCATTCCTGATTTTGATGGTAGCACAGATCGTTTACATAAATTTTTATTATGTTGTGATATGGTATATAATGATTTATTGCATACGGAATACAATAAATTTCTTAATTTAGTAAAAACAAAACTTTCACATAAAGCGTACGACATAGTGAAATATACTGATTATGGTACATGGAAAGAGTTGAAAGAAGAATTGAAAAATAAATTTCAATGTTCCAAATCCATAGAACAATTACAAGTAGAGCTCATTAACGTTAAGCAAGAAAGAAATGAGAACGTTATAACATATGCCAGTAGGGTCGAAAAATTACTCTCTGAATTGAACGAAGTATGTATAACTAGTGAAGGTACAGCTGTTTCAAAAACAATTATACACCTAAATTCTAAAACAGCCCTTAAGGCTTTTCAAGAAGGCCTTATCGATCCAATCAAACTTATCATTAAAGCTTGTCGTTTTACTACACTCCAGGAGTCCATAAATAAAGCTTGTGAAGAAGAACTTACTTTAAGTACACGTAATAGCCTAAATTCTTATGACCAACCTAACAAAGTTAAGTGTCAAATTTGCAAACGAGTTGGACATTCCGCTGAGAAATGTTACAATCGATTCCCAGATCAGAAAAATCAAGTTGCTACTAGAATTTTACCAAATCATATGACATTTAACAGGAATAATGAATTAAAACATCAAAAACCGGAAATCACTGTAGTCCAGAAAGCTTTAATTTGTGCTTACTGTAAGGCGCCTGGACATCACATTAGTATATGCAGAAAACGTAAGTTTGTTAACTCAAACAAACATAATGAACCCTCAAAACCACATATTCCATCTTCTTCGGGAAATGGATTGGGATCCGTTCCAGAAATTCCAGTAAACACTCCTGTCCGGATCCAGAATTTAAAGTAGAGTGTTTCCCAGATCTAAATATTACAAACAATAATTTACAAAATAAACATGATCATTCCAGTTTTTTAATTAATCATAATGCAAATTGTTCCAATCATAAATTTAATCCAAATTCAATTCATAATTATTGGAATTCAAATTTAGAGCTTCACTCAATTAATATTACAAATCAACACAGCAATAAAAAATATATTGAATTACACCTAGACGTTTTAAAACCAAATTCGTTTCTCTTTTTGGTCGACACCGGGGCTGACATTAGCATAATAAAACGTAATTTCTTGGCTGATGACACACTTTGTTACCCCGAAAGAAAATGTAAAATCAAAGGAATAACTACTCAATTAATCGAGACAATAGCTAGTTGTGAAGCAAATATAATTCTATCGGAATCTCTATCCATAAATCATTCATTCCAAATCGTGTCAAGTTCGTTTCCAGTATCATGCGCTGGTATTATTGGAAAAGATTTTTTGTCGAAATATAAGTGTAAGATAGATTTTTCTAATAACATTTTTGAAATTTTATTTAATGATATTCCAATTCAACTTAAACTAATGTCTAACTCTTCTGTTCTAATTCCGGCTCGTTCAGAAAAAACAACTTCAATTCATTCCGATATTCTCAACGACATCGATTATGTTTGCCAATCATCCCAAATATTGTCTGGCGTATACATAGCAAATTCTATCATTAGATCAAAAAATAATCTCGTAACTATAAGCATCGTAAATACAAACGATTATGAAGTCGAAATTGAAAATCTTAATTTGCAAGTAACCAAACTAGACGAGTTTGAAATAATTCAGCTAAATTCTTGGTCAAATGTTATAAACAATCGTTTACAAATTATTGAATCGTTTCTAAAAATCGACCATCTTAATCAAGAAGAACGAAATTCTATTATAAACCTATGTCGAAACTATAACGAAATCTTCTTCGTGCCAGGTGATAAGCTTACCGCAACCGATGTCACGATGCACAAAATTAGAACCAACAGTAACATAGATCCCATATATGTCAAGCAATACCGCTTACCAGAATTTACGAAAACCGAAATCAACAAACAGATTACCGAAATGCTGGAAAATGACATAATCGAAGCGAGTAAAAGTCCCTGGAATTTTCCATTAATCGTAGTGCCTAAAAAGACAAATGAAAACGAAGAAAAAAATGGAGAATTGTGGTGGATTTTCGCAAATTAAACGATGTCACTGTAAACGACGTGTTTCCCTTACCAAATATTACAGATATTTTGGATCATCTTGGCAAATCCAAATATTTTTCCACTTTGGACCTTGCGAAAGGCTATCATCAGATTCTGTTAGATCCCAAAGACAGAGAGAAAACTGCCTTTAATACTCACTTGGGACATTTCCAGTTTAAGCGAATGCCTTTCGGAATGAAAAGTGCACCAGCGACGTTTCAGCGTCTCATGAATACTATTCTAAGTGGTTTAAATGGTATAAAATGTATTGTTTATCTAGATGACGTGATAGTGACTGGTTATAATCTTGATGATCATAACACTAAATTAGAATCTGTCTTCAATTGTTTCAAAATCAATAATTTAAAGGTAAATCTAGAAAAATGCCAGTTCCTCTCTAAGGAAATCATTTACCTTGGCCATACAGTCACTGAGGAGGGTATTAAACCAGATCAAAAGAAAACAGAAGTAATAAAAAATTATCCTCAACCAATTAATCAAAAACAAGTAAAATCATTTTTAGGTTTAGCAGGTTATTACCGCCGTTTCATAAAACAATTTTCAGAAATATCCAAACCTCTTACAATTTTGTTAAAAAAAGGACAGCCATTTATTTGGAATGCGTTTTGCGATGAATCTTTCACTAAGCTAAAAAATTGTTTATTAAATACTCCGATTTTACAACACCCAGATTTTTCCTTACCATTCACAATTACAACCGATGCGAGCGACATTGCGATCGGTGCTGTTTTATCTCAAAATTCAAACGATTTTGATTTGCCCATTGCATTTGCTAGTCGAGTGCTGAATCAAGCTGAACTTAATTACCCAACGATAGAGAAGGAGCTATTGGCGATAGTATGGGCTTGCGAACATTTCCGCCCATATGTATATGGTCGTCATTTTTCCATAATTACAGATCACAAGCCATTGATATGGATGTGTAATTTAAAAAACCCTTCCTCTCGGTTAATGAGGTGGCGTATTAGATTGGAAGATTTTGATTATAAGGTATATCACAAACCTGGAAATCTCAATCAAAATGCCGATTCTTTAAGCCGAATAGTAATTATACCTGATCAATCTAAAGAACTTCCTTCAACTTCGAAAGAAATAAATGTCATAACTCGATCGAAAAGCAAACAACAATCTGAAATTAGGCAAAATTCCGAAAATCCTCAAAATACTGAAGCTATCGAAACAAATTTGACGAATTCTACAATAATACATCTCACAGATGATACTGAAATTAATAAAGTAATTGAGGAATTTCATTCAAAACCGTTAGGTGGTCATCAAGGTGTATTCCGAACAGCACAGCGAATCAAAAGGTATTACTATTTCAATAATTTATACACTCGTATTAGAAAAGTAATTAAGTCTTGCGAATTATGTCAAAAAAATAAATGCTGCAGATTTAATAAAACTCCAATGCAAATAACTACAACATCTTCCCAGGCATTTGACAAACTATTTTTAGATATCGTCGGTCCCCTCCCTGTATCATATCAAGATAACAAATACATACTTACCATTCAGGACGACCTCACAAAATTTTCTCTTGCATTTCCTCTAATCAACCAGGATGCCGAGACCATAGCTCGAGTTTTTGTTGAGCGAATAATATGTGTTTTCGGAACTCCTCGGCAAATACTATCAGACCAAGGGGCGAATTTTATGAGTGAACTATTTACAAACGTGTGCAAACTTCTGAAAATTAAAAAAATAAACACTACAGCCTACCACCCACAGACGAATGGGGCGTTGGAGAGGTCTCACCGAACATGGACGGAATATCTGAGAAATTATACGCAGTCAGATCCGCTCAATTGGGACACTTGGCTTCCTTATGCTATCTTTACGTTTAATTCGACTCCACACAGTGCAACCAAATACATGCCTTTTGAATTGCTTTTTGGTTGGAAACCTGTGATGCCTACTGTATTAATTCGAGAACCAGAAATAGTTTACAACTATGATGATTATATACTAGAACTTAAAAGTAGAATGCAAAAATCATTTCACCGAGCAAGGGAGAACCTTATAAGTCAAAAATTCAGATCAAAAGAATACTACGACATCAACTCACATGTTCAAAATTTTCAAATCGGTGACCTAGTTTTATTAAAAAATGAAGTTCGTTCTACTAAATTTGCGCCTCTTTGGATTGGCCCATTCGAGGTTAAACGTATTAATTCACATACCAATACTACAATATTAGTGAAAAATAAATTGAAAACAGTCCACAATAACCGAATAAAATTGTTTATAACTTAATTTCAATAAAGTTGAGAATGTCGAAAGAATTTAAACTATAAGTAATAAATTATATTCAACCAAAATTAAAATAAAATTATAGTTTAATTTAATTATTTTTTTTTAAATTCTTTATATATATTTTTATAATTATTATTACTACTATTACATCACAATATCTTTATTTTTTTTACTTATTTTAAATTATAGTTGTTAGTTATGAAATGAATTACTGAAAAATAAAAAATAAAATTAATAATATTTTGTTCATATAAAATAATCTTTAGGATTATTTAAATCTTAGGGTGATGGTGTTATGGATTACTGATATTATACTGTAGTTTTATATAATTATTCATGTAATTACTTGTATACTAGTTAAGTACATCATCTTTGTATATGTATTGTATGTACCAAAACCTATAAATACCAATTCTGTCTAATCAACGGGCAGTTGGTCAGTCAGCTTTTGTTATCGAACTTGTACCAAACAAAAAAAATGTATAAAAGTTATATTAAATATTAAACAAAGACTTGTACATATATATATAAAAATAAATAAGATTGAAAGTTTAATAAATAAAAAATGAGTGAATTGTGAGTTTAATTTTTAAAAAGTGCAATATCCAATATCCTATTAATTTCCATACCAAATTAAAAAACATTAATTACAACAACGAGATGGCAGATCAGTTCAACATCCACATTTTATGGGTGCCAGGACATTTCATAAGTATAGAGAATATAAACGCCAATGAACTGGCTCGACCTTGTACAATGGACCACCTCTCAAAAAGCAGAAAGAATATTTAAATGCCTTTTGCGATATGCAAACTTCTGCTTCAGGAAGAATCTAGCAAGCTAACGAATGACAGATGATATTGATGAAAGACAGATTAGTGTGGTTGTTGGTGTGACTACGGGGCACTGTCTAATATTGAGGAAGAGACAATACTTCATCTGCTTTGCACCTGCCCTCGTCTGGCGCGAAACAGACTAAAGTTGTTATGGGCACTCCACTTCAAAAACCTGACGGTCCTCTGTAGGATGGACGTCAGGAGTATCCAGCGCTTTGTTAACAGCTCAAAATTGTTCCAATTAATTGCAGAAAACCATTATTCGTTTTATGGGTACGGACCATTTTTGTGTCTGTGCCTGGTCCTAGTGGACCGCCACCTAAACCTTACCTAACTTATATGACCGGCCCCATAGACCGACCATTTGATAAGTTAAATATAAAAGTTAAGTTAAGAAATTTTATAAAAATCATTTGACTTTAAAACTTTTGATTTTTATTGGTGAAATTTGTTATTTATATGGTCAATCGCAGTGACCAGTCATTTGATATTTCCCCCGTACAACATTTGATGCAAAACTTGCTTGTTGGTTAACCTCATGAACTGGCCATTTGATAATTTCAACATTAAGTGGATAGTAAAGGACATCAGAGAAAAATCATTTCACTTTGGGACTTTTGATGCTTGTTAAACCAATTTCTAGATTGGGGCCAGGAACCGAACATTTTCCAATTTTTAATTCTAGAAGGTATTGCGCTTGTTAGATCAACACTCAGGCGTCTCTTTGCTTTAACGGAATTTCATGTGTCTGCTTCCAAACTCGCCGGATAGGGCTTATGCGTAGGAAAACAAATTTTACTAAACATTAGCTATAGGTTATCACTAGATATCGCCAAGAGAATATTTCTCAGCAGCTGATTCTGATAAAGTTATCTATCCATAGTTTTATATACTAAATTACCAAAAATGCTTTCCTAATTAGAAATGAAGATGTGAATCCAAGTTGCTATAACTCAAACATTTTCAAAAAGATTTGTTGGTATTAGCATCTGTTTTGAATGTAAGGTGCCTAAACTTCAACTATTGGATGTGTACGATGATGAGAAAAGGAAACGACTTACAACCATACCGACCTTTGAAAATGGTGAACGAGAATCTTTTCGTTTTTTTTAGTTTGCTACAATTTTGGAAATTTCACGCTTTCTAAATGTAATGCACCTCATTATCTAGGCTGTTTGAGAACTGGAGGAGGACCCAGTTTGGAATCCGTCAGTTTGTTAACGAGGCAAATCTATATTTGTGTTATGGAATGAAAGCCTGGTGCCTTTACAAACATTTGAGACTTAATTAAAATTTGAACAAAGACACAAATTAAAATTCTCTTAAGAATTGACAAACCCAAATTAGTTTTAATCGGTAGACAGACAAAACTTTATTTTTTACCTAACTTCTACGAATTCAAATCAAATCGACCAGAATATTTAAAATTCTTGTCACGTGTGATAGCATTTTCTTTGTATAAATCTATGTATATACCTTAAATTATACAAAAACAAATATTTTCTAGTGTTCTTGTCACAAAAGAAATGTTAAGACCAATTTATTTCTGAAATTGATTCTCAGAAATTTTTGTATATGTCTAACCCTTTTTCCTATTCAGTTGAATACATATATAGAAAATAACCAAAGTAATAAAAGACAAATACTTACATTGTACATCTAAAAGTATTGACGCATTTTGCCTCATCTTCAGCGTTGGATGTTCCATCACACATAATATTCGGGCATTGTGATGCGCTCGATACACAGCGGGTAATTTTGCTTCAGATGTCGCTCCACTATTAATTTTGTATGTAAGTTGCTCTTTTTCCACTTTATCCGTCTTCACTTCTTGCAACTCAAGTACTTCAGCGGCTACTTTTTGGGCATGTCGATCAACACCCGGACTCAGCAGTACCTCCCATGTTAGTGTTGGTTTTGGATTACCACCCTCACTGACACAAGCCAAACTTAATTCAGAATTTTCTTTTACAGGTACAAAAATATTTCCAGCATCTAAACGACGTGAATCAATCAATAGATAGGGTGGCTTAGGACGATCTAAAAGAAAAGTATAAATAAATAATCGAGATAAGAGATAATATGTATAGATAAGAAGAAGAAAAAAAAAGCAAATAAAATTAAAATACGTGTGCCAAGATAATGACTTTGTTGTTATACTCATAATGATGATGACGATGATAAGATTGGCAAATGGAGGGTGGCAGAATTATATCCGCAAATAAAAGAAAATCAGTTTGATTTTCCTCTCTCACTCTCGTGCTGTGCTATACTATGGTACTCGTACACAAAATTGAGGGTTGAATATTAATTGATTGATCAAATATAAATGAATACATGGCACAAATTTTTTTCTTTCATTTTAATTTGCGCCAAACGTACAATTCACGTACTATACATAATATGTGAGGAGGCGTAAAAGGTAGGTAGATTTTCATCCGAAACGAATAATAACTAAATCTAACTCTAAATGTTAATGTCGGTATTAGATAATACGCATATAATCCTTGTTGCCTTTATTCTATTGCCTCATACCAATAGTTTTCCATTTTAGAATTATTATAATTTCCATATACAAACTTACCTAGAACAATTAATTGTATTGGACGTGCATTCTCGACATAGCCACGTGAATTTTCCGCTTCACATTGCCACCGTCCATTATCTTCCAGCATTACGTTTGTTATTGTTATGCTACCACGTGACTCTTTTAAAAAACGATAATCTACACCGGTGCCACGTGTATTTTTATCTACTGCATGAATCATCTGGAAAATATAAAACAAAAAAATTGTTTTCCTTAAAATTTTGTAGATATTTTGAAGAGGCGGATATGTATACGAATTTGTGTACGGGAAGATGATAGAAGTGTGTAGATTGAATTTTAATCAAAAAAGATTTCAATTCTGTGTAATTTTGTATTTTGTATTTTTATTTTTTTTCTAAATGAGTTGAGATTATGAATTTATGTCACGTTAAATATATTCGAGTGATTTTTTGTGCGTTGGGGAGTTTAGAAGATATAAAGAGTATGTCGCAGTGGTGGAACGCATATATAACGCGTGTAGTCTTGAATTATTTTAAATTTTAATTTTTTTCTAATGCTGTTCATAAAATATCTTTGGGGTGGATTAAATAACGCGGAAATTCCGAGGGTTAAAATCTTTAAAGCGATATTCTAACATACTCGTACTTGTTTGTTGTTTAAATGTGCCTCAGGAGTACATCATTTTAAATTTCATGGTTTTACTAATAATTCGTAATGCGGGCGAGCGGTTCTGCTTATTTATCTGATTTTGCTAATTTAAGCGGTTTTCAGAAAAATAAAATAAAAAAATTTGTGCATTTTGGTTAGAATATATAATCATGGGGGGTGGTTGCATTATATAACTAATTTTCCGTTTTGTATAATAAGTCGTTAAAAATTTGCGGAAGATACAATTGTCAGGGGAATAATATAAAAATTTTGAAATTTCTAGAATAAGAATCATTCCATTATAGTAATTAAAGGATAGCAAAGTTCAAAAGGATTTCTTAACTTTCTAAGCTGTTGGGCCAGTAAAATTTCTAATTATTATTACAAAGGGTGGCAAAATCCAACAAAATTTCAAACTTGATGAGGTTTTGCGCCAATAAATATTTTAATTAAAAGTTTAATTTTGCATTTGGCCCTTAATAATTAAAGTCCTTGAGAGTTTGAATTAACATAAAATTATAAATCATTAAATTTTAATTAGCTATTAATTTATATTTTGCCTTAGTAGTAAATTAAGAATAACAGTTTTAATACAAGAAGTGGCAAATCAAAGAGAATACGTTAATTTCGTTAAGTTTTTTTAATTTAAAATAAGAAAAAATTAAGCATTAGCAATAAATCGAGGTTTAGATCAAGGTCCAAGAAAATTTAAAACTTCACCAAATAATCAGCCAGTTAACATTTTAATGAACAATTTAATTTTTAATTTGGATACTAAGGTTCAAAAAAATGTTTAATTAAAAACATAATTTTGTACTTGACCTTTGTCACACTATGGACAGCAAATTTCAAACGAATTTCCTTACTTCCTATAGGGTTTAGGGCCAGTAAAAATTTTAATTTTAAATATAATTTTCTATTTGGGCCTTGGTAACTAATCGGGATTTACAGTTTTATAACAATAAACGTTTTAATTAAAAAATAAGCGCAAAAATTGAAATATTTAAAAGGCCTTCTAAAAGGAAATGCTTATAATTTAGTTAGCCATATTCGAGTGAACGATGCTAATTACATCGAGGCAGTCCAGCGACTAGTTAAACGATATGACAAGAAAAAGCCAATCATTGAAGCTCACATTAAGTCATTCATCGACCAACCAAAAGTTACCAAAGCAACTGCTACACAACTTGTTGCATTCCATGATAACAAGGACGAGGTAGTGAGAGGCCTTAAATCATTAGGTAAGGAAGCCGAAGCCCGGGATCCGTGGCTTATATTTATAGCAGTAGACCGTCTTGACGAAGAGACACGAAAGGCGTGGAGATACCATGCCGCTGATGATGACTTCCCAACGTTGCAAGGATTTTTAGATTTTTTGCTAAATTGCGTCGATGCATTAACCAAAGTCAGATCAACAATCCTAAAGCCAAACAGCAAACTGCGCCAGTCATCGAAAATTTTACAAGTCGAGTCAATATCAACTCCATGCATTCTGTGTAATCTTTAAAGCCATCGGCTATATGAATGCGGGCGTTTTAAATTAATGTCATAACGAAAGTTTTTAAAAGACAAACAACAGTGTTTCAATTGTTTCGGAGAAAACCATACCGTTTATCAATGCCGATCCCGAAAAACATGCCGTACCTGTAAACGTAGGTACCATACTCTTGTCGATCTTTCTCCTGATGAAAATAAAGACAACAACCAACCAGCTACAGCTGAAGCAATTGCGATCAATTATCAACCATACAGCAGCACGGTTTATACTACCTCTATCGGAGAAAATCATACGTCAGCTGTGGTCAGCCATGTTGGTAGTGCAAATGCCATTTTACCTAGTGTGCTAGTTGAAGTTCAAGATAGTTACAAAAATTGGCATGTCATTCGAGGGCTGTTGGATTGAGGCTTAACCAGGTCGTTCATCACTGGTCTTGGAGGTTCTAAGGCAGGTATATCTAAGGGAAGTACAACCCTCACAATAAGATCAAGAGTGAATCATCGCTTCACTTGCCTTATTAAAGCTTAAACTTACCCACAACTTCGGTGAATTTGTCGCTACCAATCAGAGGTGAGATTATTTTGGCCGATCCCACATTCCATAAACCGGGTCCAATTGATCTGTTGATAGGCAGTGACCACTTCTTTGAAATCATCAAAGATGGCAAATTGCTACTGTTCAACCGACTTTAGTAGCTCAAAGTACTAGCCTAGGATGGATAGTTGCTGGGGAACATTCGTCACAAGACATAGCATCAACAACAGACTACAAGGTATACGTAACTGAGCAGCAAGATGTAGATATTGATAAAACACTAAGGCAGTTCTGGGATACGGTAAGCATTCCAATGGCAACGTTACAAACACCAGAAGAATTAGAATGCAGCCAACATTATGCAAACATTACTAAGATAAACGAAAGTGGGAGAATAGTAGTTACTTTACCCTTCAAAAGAACTCCACCGTTACTAGGGCAACCGTTCAACGTAGCTTTGCGCCAATTCTATGATTTGGAGAAGAAATTGCAGTCAAATAAACAACTACAGACGGTATACATCCAATTTATGCGGGAATACCAACAATTGGGTCAAATGGCCCTCATACCACATAACGAAGTTAGGAGACCAGCAGATCAGACATTTTATCTGTTACATCATGCCGTATTTAAAAGTCGAAATCCCGCCAAGCTGAGAGTTGTTTTTAATGGGTCTCAGAAAACGAGCACGGGAAACTCACTGAATGACGAACTACTTGTCGGTCCAACTGTGCAGCAAGGTCTGTTTGAGATCTTATTAAGATACAGGAAGCATCAATTCGTTGTGTAGTGCGGACATTGAGAAAATGTACCGGCAAGTAATGGTTTGGAAGGAAGACACCGACTTTCAACGCGTACTTTGTACTTTATCGATTGCTCACAGTCACATATGAAACGTCATCCGCGCCGTTCTTGGCAACACATTCACTAACCTATATCGCAAATAAGTTCAGCAAAGAATATCCAACCACGGCGGAAGATATCAAATCCGATGTGTATGTGGATGATTTGATTACAGGGGCCAACACACTCAACGATGTTTTAAGGTTGCGAAACGAATCGATCGAGATTTTAAGCTCAATGGGATTTAAACTCAGGAAATGGTCAGCTAACCATCCCAACCTATTGAACGAAATCGAAAACAGCAATTTGCAAACAATGGATCGAGAATTTGCGACGAGTGAAAATGTGATATCAATACTAGGGCTGTACTACCAACCATCCCGTGATGTATTTAAACTTAGGGTGTCCATACCACAAAACACGGCAGCTACTAAACGAACTTTGCTCTCAGAGTCATCCAAGATTTTTGATCCATTAGGATGGCTGTCTCCTGTCATGCTGCAGTCATGCTGTCATGGCATGCTGGAAATTCATGGATTCTCCGATGCATCCAAGGATGCCTACGCCGCAGTGCTGTATTCACGAGTAGTGAAGTAGTAACACAATCGAGGAAGGTGTGTATTAACATCATCAGAGAAACAACTAAAGTATCACCTAAAAAGACAGTATCAATCCCCAAGCTAGAGCTGTGCGCTGCCACATTATTGGTAAAGTTAATTGAAACTGTCAAAACCGCGCTCAAGTTCAAAACCAAACCAAAACAGTTTTATCATACCGACGCTTCCATATTGTTAGACTGGCTCTCCAAACCGCCGAAGGCGGTTCTTGGCTCTTGGCGAAGTTGTATCCATTTTTAGACAGCCGTGAAATACTGAGGGTTAGTGAAAGATTGACCAACTAACCATTGAACTATGATACGCAACACCCAATCATTCTTCCAGCAACTCACTTACTGATGGGAAGAATATTACATCATGTTCATCGGAAGTTGTATCATGCTAGCTTTTCTCAAATGGTTGGGTATGTGAAGCAGTGGTGCCATATTATCCGAGGAAAGTATCTTTTAAAGAGAATAATCAACCAGTATGTGAAGTGCCATCGGTTTAGAAAGGAGTGTCAAGCTCAAATAATGGGTCAATTAACCGTCATCACTAGTCAACTTCGTTCGTCCATTTATTCAAAGTAGAATTGATTATGCTGGGCCTTATAAAATAAAGGCTTATCAGATAAGAAGTTCCAAGTTAATTAAGGAATATCTGTGTATTTTCACATGTATGGCCACCAAAGCTATTCATGTTGAATTGGTGACTGATCTCAGTACCGCGTCATTCATTGCGGCATTGCGTAGATTTCAGGTGACAAGGGGTATTTCCACGGACTTGTTTTCCGATAATGCAACCTACTTCATTTGAGCCATCAATCAGTTGCGAGAACGTTATGTCGCAATCCTGACAGTGACGATTCATTAACTCCAGCCCATTTCATAATAGCACACCCTCTGACCCTTATACCGGAACCATCACTACTCAACACGAAACTGAATTCGCTATCAAGGTGGCAGATGCTTCAAAACCTTGTACAGCATTTTTGGCGCCGGTGGCATGAAGAATATTTCACCACTTTGAATCAAATAAATAAATTTGTTAATCCAGCTAATCAAATCAAGGTCGATGACGTAGTAATACTCAAGGAAGATAACGTTTCACCAGCGCGATGGCCTTTGGCTAGAATAATGGAATTGCATCCAGGACGAGATAATTTAGTAAGGGTCGGATCCGTGAAGACAGCAACGAGCACTTTCAAGCGGCCTATCACAAAGCAATGTGTAATTCCATCGATTGACTCCCATACGTGGAATGGTCACCATAAGATCAAGACTTAAAAAATTGAAATCAAATACATCACCATTATTATTCCTAAAACTGTGGCATACACTGCCGATAATCAAATAACACAGCTTGTCACCCAGATGATCAGCGAATATTAAAGAATGGTACACGAGCAACAACCATTTCATAACCACAATTACCCACCATTATCGGACTAGGTGAATATTTTCTAGTAACTGTGATTACAATACCAACACCCTTCTTACAAATGTTTATTTGCAGATGCCTATCCCCCCGATAAACCGTATAAGATTACGATGCAAATTATGTTGTATATTCTTCCTCCAAAATTGACAAATACTGAGATTTTGCTTGTAGATATTTAAGAGTGTCCTTGGCTGCATAACAGCTTTACGGCTACGACGAATAAACTATGATGGGCTATGTGACGGAGAAGTTATTTTAGATGTTGAAACGTAGTCATAGTCAATGAGGAGTTAACGAGCAGGCCAAAATAGGACTCCTTCTATCCAATTTTAAACGAAATGAACATGAGTGAAATGTCCATTACAGTAGTTTTGGAGTAATTTTGGTGAGCAATTTGGCATTTTTTCACAGTTTTAGTTAACAATCAGATCAGATGGAACGAATGGATCAATACGACTTATATATAAATATTTTTTATTAAGTATTAAAACAGTTTTAACACTATGGATAGCCCAAGAGAATTTCTCTAACTTCCTGAGGTTTTGGGTTTTAGTAATTAATCGAGATTTTCACTTATTAATACTAGCGTGGGAAAGTCCAAAAGAATGACCTAACTGCCTAAGGTTTCAAAATTTAGTTTTACATTTGGGGTTTAGTAATTAACTGGGATTTAATAGTAAGACTAACAAATTCCAAAAGAACTTCCTTTATCCACTTCTTAAAGCCACTAAATTCGAATAAAAATCTTATTTTTTATCAAGAGTCTAAATAGATTTATCGGTAAAAAATTAGGCCCACTGTCACTTATTTTAATGCTTTTGTTCATGTCAAAAATGATTAATTTGCCAGTAGGCAAAGCTGCCAAAGTCACTGTAGAGAAATGAAAAGTTATATACCAACAGAAAGTTGAAAATGCCAAAAAGACACTTTAAATCCAGAATTATGATCGTATAATGCCCGATTTAGATGAAGAAAAATGTTTGCCTTGCAAAAAATGTTTGCCTTACATAGAGCTGCACGCAATAACAAAATATCCATTAGTTAAAATGAGAAAGGACTATGTAAACCAAAATGGCGATGCTATAATTTTTTGGCGGCTTATACATAATTGGATGTTATATTTTTTGACATTTATCAGTAATGTGACAAAAATAAAATTTATAACAATAAATAAGATTGTTAGTGACAAAAATAAAACTTAATAAATAAAATTGGGAAGACTGCTTTTGATTTGATTTTTTCTGCTATAACATTTGACTTCTGGTCATCGTATAGGTTTTCATAATATACTTTTTTTGTGTTTGTGTTTGTTTGTTACTATAAAATATCAAAAAATATAGTCGGGTCGAGTATATTTTATAGTATCATATTTATTTTTAATGTTTTTATAGTAACAATTGGTAAAAAAAACGCTAACATAATTTTGCATGTTTATGTTTTGTTCTTGTCATTCAAACGAAAATTGTAATGTACTAATATCTTCTTTTTTTGCAAGGCAAACATTTTTCTTCGTCTAAATCGGGCATAAAGGAGCCAAATTTTCTAATAAATTAAATTGTTTTTGTAAACCGCTCGCGGTTATCGTTTAATAACTTCAACAAATTGTGAAAACCTACTTGAACCCTTAATACTTGTATTTTCTTAATTTCAAATTTCGTGAATCTCTGAATTGTTGTTTTCAAAATTCGTACCAATACATAGTGAGTAGCCTCAGGAGTACTAAAATAAATTAAATTTTAAATTACAGTTAGAGAGGCTAAAATAGGCTGCCAAACATTCGAGCTTACGAAAACGGTGATAACATAAATCGTACTGATTTCTAAAAACTGTGGATATTTTTAAAAGAATGTGAGGTATTCATTCAAGGTCAGTGGAGATTTTAACTTTTGCCCTTGATTAAATGATAAATCAGTCGATTTACCACAAACTGGTGATAACATCAAATGATCTTTCAAGATAGACATTGTCACAAAGGGACATATAATATATTAATGTGGTGACAGATTGTATTTGTAGCTGAATTTGTTGTATAAGTCTCCATGATTATGACTAGTTTACTTCACGGCCCTGTCTTTTCGCGAATTATAATGAAGCATCAATTAATTCCCAGGAACTAAGTACTTCTGAATCATATAAGGTGTCACTTTAAGTCAGGACTAAGCCTTATTTACAATTGTGTCGTCACATGCAAATATTATACAGATATCATGAATCTTTTGGTTGCCTTCCCTTACCTGCCTTCCTTTAGCTTCCCATATGAGATAGATTTGGCAAATATGTCCCACCATTAATTTCTTTATTCCGAAACTAACTGAACTGTTACTTCAAAATATTTATTTTTGATTAATGGACAACAACTCTGCTTTAGAATCCACCTGATGTCTTAATAAGTATAGCAACAAGGGCACACCTTTTTCGCTCCCATGTATCACATGTAAGCCATTGTGGATGCCATTTCGTCTTTCAAACGCTAAAAATCTTAAAGCTACTATATTAAAAGTGCTTCCAGAAATTGATATCTTGTCGAAGAACGGAATTTGTAGTAAAGCTTATTTATTTCATTATTTACCTGAGAAAGGAGGGGCATTTCCAGTGGACTAACGTGCATAGAGCGACATCTTATTAGACGATACCGAATGACTAATTCATCAAGCGTGCAGGGTGAGCTGACGCGGTGAAGTCTGAAGCGGTACGGTTTTAGCGGACAATTTTAAATGGCTCGAGAATACATATTTAGATGATACAGAATTTATATAGAAATTTATAATAATTATAAAATTTAAATAATTTTAAATATTTATTGGGTTAATGGGAATTTCTAAATTCTAGAAGTTAATAGTATTGAAATTTGAAGTGTTTACGGAATTGATAAATTTTGCAGAATTTTTATAATTTATGACATTTGTAGAATTGGTAGAATTTTAAAATTTCACAGAATTATCAAAATTTCATAGTAATATTCAGAATTTATAGGATTTATAAAATTTAGTGGTTTTATGGACAAAATTGTTTTTTCAAAAGGGTTGTTTTTCAATATAATCAATACTAAGCGGCTTTGAATAGTTACTAAAAAACATAAACTTTTCAAAGACGTCCTAATTTCGATGAATGTTTGAATCTAAATAAATATTCAAAGCGGAACTTAAGGAGGCAGCTCCTTCCTCCCTTTTGTAATTCACAGAATGTAAGAAATTTACAGAATTATTGAATTGGTTTAAGTTTATAAAATTTAAGGAAATTACAGAATTTATAGAAATGATACAATTTTTAGAATTTATACAATTTTGTGATTTCAACGGAAAAATTGTGATACAAAGTTGGAATTTATTTAGTTAAATGTAATTTTCAGGCATATATATGTGGATGTAAATGTTACTGTTGATGGCGGTACATGAATAAGGATACTGGTCCGGGAGAGGGTATTAGTATGGGTGGTTGTGCAAGTACGTGTATGTGTCTAGCATAATCCTGGACAAATTTATTTGAAATACTAATATCAAATTCAGTCAATCAATTAATGGAGACAGATGATACATAAGAAGCAGCAAACCCCTGTTTTTTCTAGAAATTATAACGACTTTTAATCGAGCAGAGCGAACCTTTTGATAAATAAATATTGTCTCCTCGATAATGTCGAGAACGAAGGAGATTTCCAAAGATAATTTTAAATGTTTGTGTAGGGCCCCTTGGACGATATGAGAATAAGGTATTGATCTTATAATCAGAAATTAATAAAAGTCTCCTCGACCAATTGGCTGTGAAAAAATTGGCTATAGGTTGAAATATGTTAGGCCACATTTTTGGTCATCATTTTGCTTTTCTTCTCTTTGAGTAATAATAACGAATTCGCCGACAATATTTTGATCTGATTTATGTTGCAAAGGTCGGAAACAAGACAGTCATCAAATGGAAGAAACTTACGATTAAAAATATTTCGGGATGGAAAGACTTACACATCACTTTTAGGGAAAAGTGCGCCGACACTAGAAAAGTCAATAATCCAAATCACAGAGATCACCATTTTTGTAAGGGTCTCTGCTGTGATAATTAAGTGATTCTTTGAAAATTCATACTTAATTACTAAGAAGATGTCATTGACAAGTGCTGAAAACTGTTGAGACAAAAATGTTGTTCTCGAGCAATTTACGCAAATTTAGGCCATCAAAAATCGGAATATAATTTTAGATAAGACTCTAACAGAACTCACGTGATTAGTAATTTGAAGAACGTTACAAACTATGCAACCACCGTTGCCAGATGAGTTTACATCGTAGTATTTCAATGGTTGTCAAGGATTGTCTTTAAAATGCTTAGCTGCTAATTTAGTAAAGCAGAATCTGATAGATTGTTTAACAAGGAACTCTAATTTTTCAGTTAACTTTTGTGACATTCACTAAATGTTTGCCTGTACGACCTTCGGTTTCTGCTCGAATGATCTTTACATGTTGAAAATTTTCGAGTGCACTAGCTTCAAATCAATAGAAACAAAGAAGTCTTAAAAATAAAAGGAAGCATCATACAAATTATTTACCCGGTCAATTTAAAAGGATATATTCTGGGCGTTGTATACTTGTCGCTTCGCGGAAACATGGTTGTCCTAAATACCGTAATCCCCTACTTTTTTCAAAAATGAAATATTTTTCGAATAGATAAGACCTCACGACAACTTAGAATTGGGCACATTTTGGTGGCCGCTTTCCTAGGATTTTCACAAGAAAATTCGCAAACAAACACGATTAAACAAGGGTTTTCTGCCAGTTTCTTAGTTTTTGGAAAATGATCTGATTTTATATATTCACCATCAGAATGTTTCGCGCCATAGAAAAAATGTAAATTTTTTTTGTAAGAGTAAATAATCTTAAGCATAATTTTTATTATTTCAATATGAATTAAATAAATTCGTAATAACGAAATTTTTACACCAACACATTTAAAAAAACTTTAGACATTCTTAGGACAACTTAAGGCAACTTAGGACAAACTTCACGTACGTAAATTGAGAATAGTAAATAAAAAAATTATTGCGTTGGAATGACTTTGATTTCTTTATTCTTATATTAATAATGAGGGAAAGATAATACCGGCTAAATGATCACCACCAGTGTATCCAAATTTGCCTGGATGACATCATTGTATAGTTGCTCCTTTCTGTGGCCGAAATTTGATGATATAGATGTGAATAATATATGGTATCAACAAGACGGTGCCACATGCCACACATCCAATGCAACAGTAGCTTTATTGGACGAGAAGCTCCCGGGAAGTATTATCACTCGAAATTGGCCTTGGACTTCTTTTTTTATAGTTATCTCAAAAGTAAGGTCTAAAGAGAGAGAGAGAGAGAGAGAGCGAGAGAGAGAGAACGAGATAATAAGGCATTTTGGTGTATTAGAGGAGCAACTATGTCAGGATATCATCCTAAATTTGGACAAATGGATTGTAATGTACCGCCGAAGCCTTATTTAACTTTTGGCCGATATTAATAATTCTTTCAGAATTTTTAATATTTTTCGAATTAAGATTTCAAAAGGCATGTACACTAGAACAAATTGTTCGGAACAGAAAACAATCACAAAAATTTGGCCAATCATCATCTTAGGCGATTCTTCTGGAAACCAGTGTAATTCCTGTTCCTCGCTCAATATGTTGCAATATTTGTAATATTGGCAACACATTGAGCAGGGTTTTGTAAGGGTTCTCGCTGCGAGAAGTGAGGGATCATTTTTAAATCTCAGCCTTAATTATCGGGAAGATAGCATGGACAACTGACCAAAATGGACGTTGTCAATTTGAAATCAACAGGATATCCGGTCGTGTATGATTGGACTACTGGGCAGCCACAAATTTTATTATTGAGCGATTTTCGGAAATTTTAGACGTCGAAAAGTGGAAAGAAATTTAGTTGAAAGATTTAATGATATCGACGAGGAATTTTTGAAAATCAACCCACACCCACCTTGGACATAAGAATAAGTTTACATCGAAAATTTCTATCGGTCATTGTTAAACATCGAATGGGATATGCAATAGAAAACGCGTTAGCCCAAAAGAGGCTCAATTTTAGATTTCTAATAAGTAGCCCTTTAGTTGTCAATTTTGGCTCCCACCAAACTAAACGTTATACCATAACTTGAATTGCTAGCCAAACAAACGAGAAGTTTTAAATGAGATATAAACATCACGATTGACGGATTACACTGTACTGGATAAAATCAAAGCCTAATAATTAGAATATTTTCGTATTGCACCATGGGGATATCGACAAGATCAATTAGATCGCTTCTATTGCGTAATAATTTTTTACTTGGAGGTATCTTTTGTTAGATATACGTTCCAAATCGTGAGATACAAAAAAGTTTACTTTAACCAAGAGATCTCTGTACAAAAATATTGCCACTGAATTTTGCTAAAGAAGCCTAAAAACAGGAAACATGTGTCACACTAAAATTAATGTTGTTGTTGTTGTCAAGTCTAACAAAATGTACAATACTTCTACAGAGGAGTTTATGATTTCTACATAATTTAGAACTAGAAAATTGTAAAAACTTAGCTAAGCTTTCATTGATCTGAGCTTTTCTACTATTTAATTATTTAATCATAAACTTGATGTGTTGTTGTTATCAAATTTGATTAAAATGTTTGAAATTTTTGTCAAAATACTAAATGTAAAGTGATTTTTGAATAATTTTGTGTTCAACATAAATTGTAGCATAAAAAAATAATTTATCATAAAAATACTTACATGCCCATCCTTAAACCATATACTCGTCGCTATATCCAAATCAACTTCACAATTTAATTTCACCGTTGAATGTTGTTCAGCATAAACAATTGACATTTCATCCTGTTGATCGTTTTCTTCGGGCCCTCGTATAATCGGCCGCAAAGGTAACGCTTGTGGTTCATCATTAATATAATCTTCACTATTATTTGTCAATATAATGATTTGATCACCTTGATCGTCATGATGATAATGATTTATTGTATTACTTACATTATTATTATTATTATTAATATTATCACTATTACTATTATTTATATCACTAACATTAATATCACTTTGTGATTTTTTTGTATCACCAACATATTTAGTATCATTATTTATATTATTACTATTACTATTAGTAGTTGATGTAGAGGATGGCGAAGAATCACGTTCATAGTTAGAATGAAGGGGCTGCTGTACAATGGCGACAGAAGATACAGAAGATTCCGTTTGATTTACAATATTTGGAAATGGTGAAGGAGATACAAGTGATAGTGGTAATAGTGGTGATAATGTTATAAATGAATTTAACGTAGTATTACTTGAAATTGAACTTGTTTTGTCCATTTTGTTATTATTAACTTTTTTATTTAAAATTTCACTATAATTTTTTAATGATCGACGATATTTTTTATTATGATTATTAATATTAAAATAATTAAAAATATTACTTAAATTAATTGTACTTTGATTATTATTATTATTATAGTTATTAAAAAATTTTCTATCAAATTTATTTGTTTTATTCTTATGCTTATTATTAATATTTATATGCTTATCACTATTATCACTTAGAGTATAATTATTATTTATGAAAATATTATGATGAACCCGGGTGTCACCTAACACAAAAATTTGTTGTCCAATTTTTGATGATGTTAAAAAATTTAAATTGTTGAGTATACCTGAAATTATATAAACAACAACAAAAAATTAAATTAGAATTAAATATTCAATCAACTAAGCCATTTTAATTGGTCGTTCATATACATATTTGCTTTATTTGAATGACTTTATAATTAAACGAAAATAAATTTTAACGATTCACATCAATCACATTACTAAACGTTCCTAGAAAACATTTTCCATCACACTTATGAATTCATTGCCGAAAGACCTTTTTGTCCCATTGAAGATGTAAAAAAAAAAAGAATCCTTTTAGTAATTCAAACAAAAAAAAAACCCAACGTACTTCACAGTGAAATTGTTGTCGTCGTAATATTCTTATTCGATGTGGGTTGCCTATTTGTTGCTTTTATAATACGTTTGCGATTGGGATGGATACGGACAATACAAATATTTTTTCCGGACAAACCATAAAATACAAAAATAAATATTAGAGGCTGAAGGACAACAAATTTCACATTGAATATTTCGAAAGTTTCTACCTGTCTGCTGTCCTTTTAATGATTTAGGCAGGGTTTAAAATTTTTTGTAAGCTCAATCTAATGGAATGTACGTGACTTTGTATTATTATTCAATAAATCTATAATCTGATAAGTATTTTTGTAATATATTCTGAAATTGCAGATTTTTGGCATTTAAATATATTGTCTGAAATAAAATGAAGTTTCCTTTTTATACATAAAAAATCCAAACAACAATAATCACAAAATCCAATGTTAACATCTCCATTTTAAATGTATAGTGATTTTTGCCTAAAAACCAATTACAAAAATTAATGTTTTTATGTTCAATTATTAGTATCTTGATTTATAAAATGTGAATCTTCATATAGTTACGTACTAACTTTGGTTTTGTTGGTTTGTATGTATGTAGTAAACATCTAAACTAAACCAACAAAAACTAATAAAGAATTGATTATATAGAATAAAACTAAACGAATGGCTAATTTTTATTGACACAAAAATTAATGAGCCCATCCTAGATAGTTATTGTGTACGTAGTAGCATTTATGTATGTTTTTTTGCTTGTTCGTATTCTATGCTACTAGAAACAATAAACATGAGCGTATAGTTGAAGAAGATACAATAAAACGATATACGACAGTATAGTTTTAGTATCATAGAATATATAAAAAATTATGTTGTTTGGTTTTTCAGCCATCCATATACATAAAAATCCATAAAAATAAATGTCCATAAATTTAAAATAGAAAATAACTTAACATTTATGTCTTAATATTTTCCAAAATTTTATTTTGTTTTGTCTCCCACACACACTCACACACACACCCAACTCACATAAACAAAAACATAATAGTCAGAGAAAATGTTCATTTGTTATTGTTATTTTGTTATAGATATAATGTTGATAAGAACAGAGAACCAGTATTCAGTTAAAAATGTTAAATTAAAATTAATTTTTTATTGATTTTCATCAATAATTGGACAAACAAAATAATTTTTATCCATTTTGCCCTGATTTATTTCGATTTTTATAGTCCGCGTCTGAATATTGTCATACAGAGGAGAAAAAGGTAATAAATATTCGCCATTATACAGCTGGTTGATGAGAAGTTATTTATTATTATATTTGTATGTAGGTTCGGATGGAGAAACTTATAAAGTTTTTAGGGTGCCGCAAAACTTTTGTTAGTTGCCTTGTATTTTATTATACACTTTTGAAGTTCGAACAGATGGACCATTTGAATGATTAAAAAAAAATGATGTTTGTTTTTCTTGTGATTATCTGACCGGAAACGATAAACATGACGAAGGTCACCCAGATATTGACATATTTTTTTGTTATTTATAGTGGCCATGGTAATTATTTAAAATGTAACCGAGGCTATTTCAACTTTTGCCTTTTTATTTTTGTCCCATTCCTAACTCGTTTAACACAAAATTAATAATAATCGTGAACATAAAGCTTTTAAGAGTGTTCTCCTCTAAGAAAAATTGAACAAACAAGTTTACAAGAACCTTAGCACAATGTAACGCCTCACTTAAAAAAAAAAAATTAATTTAAATTGTTTTATTCTCCGAATAAGATGGGTTGTCAGAGTTTTTTCAGATTGCCATTGGGTATTTGGTTTAACATCTGGATGTGGGTCTAATAAATTCGTTTAATGAAATGTAAAGACACAAAACAATCTGGATTCTCAGAATTGGAACTTTCTAAATTAATTCAACAATAATTTATTTATTGATCTTTTCAACGGATTAATGCGACTAAGATTAGGGCGACAAGCTGGAAGGTTAAATATTAAAGTATCTCGCAACAAATATCCTTGTCTAATTGTTTACTCGTTTCGAGTAGTCAATTTACATAATGACGTCGACAAGGCAGACAATGTCAATAATGTAGACAATGCGTTGACAATTTCTAGCAGCAAAATTAGTCAAACTTTTTATTTATTACAAATACGATTTTCATTACGCATTCAGATCTCACAAAAACAAAGATTTTAAGCACGTACAACTTGTGAGACGTACTTATTTTTAGTAAGGCCTCCCTGCGCTTAAAATATCGTCTAATCATTATAAATCCGAATTGGTTAAGATAGAATTACAACTTAAACACAAATATGTAAAGTTTATTACGTTCGTTTATTACGAAAATAATTGGCGCTAGCAAAAACCAGAAATAAGCAGAATTTTGTCATAAGGTGTAGAAAATATCACATTTTCCGACTTATAGACACGTAAAAAATGTGTTCAAAAAAAAATTACAGGAACTTTTAAACAATTGTTTTCAATAACGACACATATCACTGCTGCAAAAGAAACATCCTTGCCCAGGACTATGGAATACGAATGCAGAAAAATGAAGAAAGATTTTATTCCGTATCCTACAAGTCTAGCTAATTTAGAGAGTAATATTATTAAATTAGACGAGATAATACAAATCAACGTTAGGAGCATACTTGTAAAAATATTGAAAAATTGTAAACTAAAGATGGAATACTATAAATTCGATAAACTTACAAAGTTACACGATTTTCAGGCCACTTGTTAACTATGATGGTTCAGCATTGTCTACGTAAAATATTTTAAATAGTTAAGTCTGTCATAATTTTTCGGCAATAAACAATCCAGAAGATTTCAAAATTAAAATCAGAAACATTAGTTTGCCACCAAGTTATATAAAGTTTCGGGAAAAGTTGATTAACAAATTATGGAATGATATAAAATTAAAATGTAATACCAACTTAAATTTAAACTTTTTCGGGTCGGCGTTAAAATTTGTTGTTGATCATGCAGTATTTAGTTTTAACGGAGAATGATTCAAGCAAGAATTTGGTTAGACCCACAGTATCTAATTTATTCTTGGAATAACTTGAAACTTAAGTTTTAGATGCATCTTCGCTTAAACCTATATTTTCTTTTTATAGAAACGTGTACGGTATTATTGTGAGTATACCAAATTCATAAGTTAATGCATGGTCAGGTCAGTGATTGACCTCGTTACCTTAATTGTGATTCTTAGATGCCATCGCCATATAAAAACAATTCAGTATTTTTATTAGCTGAAAGAAATTTTAAATTATCAGTTGAAGGTTAAAATTAGTGAAATGTTTAAATTAACAAGTGTACTGATAAAAACAGTTATCCAGAAATGCGATATCCAGGAACTGGATCCATATAATTCAATTCCATATGTAAAAATCCTTTAATATTTGTTACACCGCTACGATAACATTTTTCTAAATTAAACTAAGCCTCGTTCTCATTAGTTAAGTTATTTGATTTCAAGTAATTGAATTCAACTAATTTGAATTCCAGTTTGCGCTTATATCTATTCAAATTAATTTAATCAAGTAGCTGAAATCGAAAATTTAAGTCGATATTCCACACAACTTCATAGAATTGGCAAACTTCCAAAAAATATGATTTTCGCACTACTCCACTTCATTTTTATATAAGTCAAAAATTTTAACATCACTATTTTGGTTAAAATACTTTCCACCCTACTAAATTTTATAATGTTAATCATGGCTCAACAAGAATAAAAACGTTGTAAGGCCCTCTACTTTGCTTAAAACTTGAAGTCAGCAATTAAATTCAAGCGAAACAATACGTTCATATTGGTCAAGTAGGTTCAAGAAACTGGACTAATGAGAACGAGACTTTAATTTCAATTCTCTTCGGTAGTTCAAGTATAAAATATTTTATTTCGAATCCAATATACATTTGTCTTTTTCAACCCTCAAGAGAACACAAAAAAAAGTTTAGCACCGAAGCTGGGGTCAGGCACTTCCAGCAGGGTGTTAAATTTTGTAAGAAAATGTATTACATTCGTCGTGTACTCGCCCCCCCTCCGGTTTTTAAATTTTTTATATATTTGAATGTTTCAATATTTTCGATTTATTCAAATAATTTAAAATTATTTGAATTTATTGAATAGTTTCAAAATATTAAAAATTTTTGAACATCGGAACCATTTTTAAATTTATTTATTTTAACCGCAAGCGTTGTTTCAGTGCGAGTATTAAAGTGAAGGAGTTGTGAGTCGTATAACAAAGGAACAGAATCTAAAAATTGCTACATCTGAATAATTTTAGGCGGCGATCCTTTATATTAAAATTTTAAGATAGCTTGAATTTTATTACATTTGTTATTAAAATCTAATTTTTTATTCTTATTCGAAATTATTTGAATTTATTAATTGAATGTTTTCAAATTCTTTGAAATTTTTCAAATAATTTAAGTTTTTTAAAATTTGGAATTTTTGAAAAGTGTTTTGTAAGTTTCAAATCTTTTTAAAATTTTGAATTTTTTTTTTAACTTGTTTCAATTTTTCGAGATTTTCTTATTTTCTGAAGTTTTTCGAATTTTCTGAATATTTTCGAAAATTTTGAATATCGCAACCATTTTAAAATTTATGTATTTAATCCGAATTATTTCAAGTAAAAAATTAAATGAGTCTTCATTTTACCAATAAATGAACTGAATCTGAAAATTTGTACGTTTGGATAACTCAAGTTGGCCCCCAATTAAAATTTTTTCCAATTTTTTTTTTAATTTTGAATCATTTGCATTTTTTAATATAATGTTTTCGAATTATTTCGAAGGTTTCGAAGTTTTTAAATATTTGGAATGTTTCAATTTTTCGAGTTTTACAAATTTTCTAATTTAATAGGATTTTCCGAATTTTCTTAATATTTTCGTAAATTTTCGAAAATTTTGAAAATTGGAACCATCTTTTAATTTATTTATTTAATTCGAATTGTTTTAGCGCAAGTATTAAATTGAAGGAAAAAGGATAGATTCTGAGATGTGTACATATGGTTAATTCCAGCGGCGGCCTTTTCTATTACAAATTTAAAGTGACCGAAATTTAAATCTCTGAATTTTTATTTTTAATTTTGGATAGTTGAATTTTTTAATTGATTCTTTCCAAATTCAATGCAATTTTTCAAATAATTTGATTTTTTTAAGATTATGATTTTTTGAAAGTTTTAATTTTTATAGGTAAGTTAAAGCTTTTTAAAATTTTGGATTTTTTAAATTTCTTCGAGTTTTTCAAAGATTTTAAAATAACTTGCATTTTCCGAATTTTCTTAATACATTCGAAATTTTGGTAAACTTTTGAATATTGGAACAATTTTTAACTTTTTTCATTTAATCCGAATTGTTTTAGAGCGAATTTTATAATAAAGGAGTCACCTCGTAATACTCGCTAGAATAAAGATATAGAATCTGAAAATTCCTACTATTAAAATCTTAAGGTGACTTGAACTTTATTATATTTTTATAAAAATTTTAAGTTTTTAATTATTTAAATTTTTTGATTACTGCAAGTATTTGGTAAGTTTTAAAATTTTGAATTTTTTTGGAATATTTTAAATGTTTCAATTTTTTCGAATTTTTCAAAAATATTTTAAAATTGTTTGAATTTTCTGAATACTTTCGAAATTTTTGTAAATTTTTGAATATCGGAACCATTTTTAAATTTATTAATTTAATTCGAATTGTTTTAGTGTGTGTATTAAAGTGAAGAAGTTTTAAGCCTTAGAATGAAGGAACAAAACCTAAAAATTTGGTAATGCTCAGGTATTAAAGAGAGCAAGAACACGCGATTTTCGTATTTTTCCTCGAGATTAAATGCTTAAACGATGCTGTTGAAAAGTTCCCCTAATTCATCAAAATCTGCATGATTTTCAATGATCTGTGTTATTACGGGAATAGGAACGCTCAGAACATTTTCACAAGTGAATTTTTAAATTTTCTTCAGTTGCTTTTGACAATATGCTGGTTCTGAGAGCCTGGGTTTCTTGAGAGGTGATCCATCCAACATGATTCAGAGAAACTATCTTGATACGCTGATTGAAGAAATTCTTGTGACGGTGATATTCTTTCCGACTCCGATTGACTTGGAGTATTATACGACCGTGTTGAATATTGTGATTCAACTGGATTTGGTAAAACTACCACTTCATTTAAAAGGTACAATTTTATGCTGCATTTGTTACAAATTCTTCATTTGTTATTTCACGGTTTAACAACTTTTGAGCTTGTTAAACTAATTTTGCACTAACAGCTCTAAAATTTTTTTTTTTTTTTCAAATTTTTGTGATTTTCAACATTGGGAATGAACCATTTTGTATTTTAAACCACTTAGAACTTTCAATATTTATTTATTTATTTATTTATTTAAATCTATTCTACAGTTAAAAACTTAATGAATAGTAAAAAAAGAATTATTATAGATTAAAAAGAAATAAAAGGAATACTAACAATACGGAACATGAAAAAACGAAAACTTTAAAAACTTAAAATGAGATTAAAAATTGCAATTTCTGATTGCCTCCCGAAAATACACTCTGGATCTCTCAAAATTAAATAAATGGTAAAACTCATTAAAAATTCTAGCCATTGACTTGGTTGGCTCATTGGAACCATAATTCGTTCTATGAAAGTCAACAAACAAAAATTCCCTTGGACGCAAGCGCGATTTACGAAAAAAAATTTTATATTTCGCTTTTAAGTTTTAACTAAAAATCCTAAAAATTTGTACATCTATGTATATGGAGGTTGCCAATACTATTCTTAATTTAGGGTAGTCGTAAAATAATTTTATAAAGAGACATCTGATCACCAATTTTGTAATAAAGGGGTAAGAATTAAAATGGGTGTGATTTGAAAGAAAAGAAATGTAAATTGGGGTTCTTGTATATATTACATTCGTGTGACTCATTGGTTTATTGCAAATTTCAGATCTGCAGCCCTATGATAGTCAAACTATCACGAATTTATTTCAAGGTCTGTACTATTTTTAATCATTTGTCCATTGTCTATGAAAATCATTATGAAAATTCCCATTACCTGTAAATACTCAATTATTTTTCACAACAAATATAATTATTTTTTTATATAACCAAGCGTTTTTTCAATTTTGGAGCTCTCTGCTAGGTAACCTAGGTCAAGAACAAATTCAGTTTTACACTTTTCTGAAAGGCTTCTATTTTAACTATTAAATGCTGTTTTGAGTATATTAAGATTTTCCTGGCAGTGCCATCTATCGACTAAAATATAAACTTTGATCTATCTGACTGTAACATGTAGATAACAATATTTTTTTAAATTAAATTACGTACTAATTTAGGCTGAACTATTACCTCTCTAAAATGGTACGATCTCTGACGATACTTTAATTAGAACCAAAAATATAACACTTTACGTATATATATATATATATATATATATATATATATATATATATATATATATATATATATATATATATATATATATATATATATATATATATATATTAGGGTGGTCCTTGTTTGTATGGGGCAAAAAAAATGTAGAGAACGGGACACTCTTTAGAAATGTGAGGTTATGCTAAAAACTTAAACACAAAAAAATATTGAGATGGTTTCGAGGTCGCGACTTGAGCGCGAATTTCGATAAAAACGTTTTTTTTTTTCAATTTTGCACATTCAAACGAACAGAAAAATGATTTCAAATTTTTTCTTAGCCTAAATCAAAATTTTGTTGAATAGAAGATATAATTACCTTTCCAAAACATCAAAGATTTCGAAAATCGGTTAACAAATGGCGACTTTATTGCCAATTTTCGAAACTAATAAAAACTCAAATAATAAACGGTTTTTTTTACATCCTGGATTTTATATTCAAAACTACAAAAAAATAAATAAATAAATAGCAATGAGGTGTAACGACTAAACAAAGGAATATTTTATGATGTCATAGAAATCGCATGAGTCATAGGGACTTAACATAGTTGTGTTTTATGATGTCATTATGATTCATCTCAGTAGTTATTGTATTTAAATCCACCTATTGCATAAATTATGACCTGCTAAGGCCAATATGTTCATACAATTATATAATATATAAAGAAGAAAAATGCAAATTAATTTCAGTTTAAATCCAAATCTCGCGAATAAATGACACAAATTTGTAATAACTAAATCTAGTCCATTTAAGAGTTTTATTAATATTTTTAAGAAAGTGCTACTAAAATTGACAAAATGGCATCTAATTTACGGCCCACTACAGAAAATTATCTTCTTGGCCATGAGTACTGTCAAATTATTGGTGCTAAGTTACCCTCAAATAAGCAAGTGGTGTCTTTTTTTTACAATCACCGTACTGTAAAATTAACAATTCGTGAAAGTGCAGTTCTGACAATCCAGGAAGTTCTATTTTTTGGTCAAAAGCACGAATCCCAGTGAAAAAGGATCAACATTCCATTGAAACATTGGAAAAATTGCATGATGAGTGGAAAAATCTCCTAATAAAAATACTTAAATCTTCAAAAGTTTACCGTGAAAGAGAAAATGCATTTAATGGTAAACTGGATGATATTTTTGATATCGAACATATCAATGCCTAGTCCATGATGACCAGTGAAGACGACAAGCGATTGGTCTTGACGCAGCGTGAGAAAGGGTGTCCCGGATATTTGACTGGAGCCAGACAATATGAAAATGAAAGAGAAAAGCGGAAATCGGAACGTATGGAGGCAGAAAAAATTCGTAAACGAAGATATCTTGAAGAAAAAAGTAAATCAATTCCAATAGACTCACAAGCATTATTTTCGTCATCGGAGAGTGACAGCGAAAGTATACCTGATAATGACATGAGCTTCGAAAATATTGATTTGCCCGTGCTAAGCGCAGAAGGAGCCCCTAGAGGAAGCAAATGTTTTATTACTCCTAGAATATTGTCAGCTTTGGATAAGTGGAAGATTAGTGATCGTGCAGCAATGCACATAATCAGTGCCGTTGCCTAAAGTTTTGGAAATTCTATTGATGAACTCGTTTTGAATCGAACAACACTGAGGCGTCTTCGTGAAACAAATAGAGTAGAAATAGCAGCATCAGTTAAGTCTTCTTTCACGTTTACAACAGGCGTAGTACATTGGGATGGAAAATTACTCCTGGAGTTATCTGGAACAGAGACCGTGGGTCGTTTTCCGGTGATTATTTCTTATATAGATGAAGAACAATTATTGGGCGTTACCAAAATATCAAGATCAACTAGTTCGGAAATGGCGGAGGCTGTTTTACAAAGCTTAATCGATTGGAGAGTAGCTGACGATGTCGTGGCGGTTTGCTTCGACACCACATATTGAAATTCTGGAAGATTAATTGGAGCAGAAACTGGAACGAAGTTTATTATATCTTCCTTGTCGACATCACATATGTGAAATTACATTGCGTGCGGCAATTGAATCAAAAATGGTCAATACATCAGGAGTAAATGTTCCGTTATTTGTGAGATTCAAGAATGACTGGAATTCATTGAGTAAAGATAATTTCAAAGCAGGCATAAATGATCTAAACGTTCATATACAATTAAATGATGTAAAAGCGGAATTAGCGGGTTTTTGTAAGAACGAACTGGCAAAGAAACATGCTGGGGATGATTACAAAAAAATATTGGAAGTCACTCTAATTTTTTTGGGCATGATACAAAATGAAAATGTCCGTTTCCGTCTGCCAGGGCCTATGCATCATGCTCGCTGGATGTCCAAAGCCATTTCTGTGTTGAAATTATTTATCTTTCTTGAAGAATTTAAGTTAACAGCACAAGAACAGAAGAATTTACGGTACTTGCATTTTTGTCGTACGATTTTATGTGAAAACTTGGTTCCATTGAACTAAAGCAGCTAAAGCATCAAAGCTGGATTTAAACGATGGATTATTTACGAGATATTTATTTCTACAAAACCCATGATGAAAAGTTGGCGATGGCTGTACTAAATAAAATGTGTGGTCATTTGTGGTATTTGTCCGACGAAACCATCGCGTTCTCTTTTTTCGATGAAAACGTCTCTAGTACAGAGAAAAGAAGAATAGTGAAACAGTTGAATATGATGAGGGATGTAGAGGCCGAGTCTAGTAAGCGCGTCGAGTGGAAAATTGATGATATGTAAACATTCATTACGAAACCACTGGCAGATTTTGTTACACCAAACACTGGCGATTTTTTTAAATGGTTCAAGATTTCCACAGATTTCTTAAACAAAGATCCGGATATGTGGCCTCAGGATGATAATTTCAAGAACGGAATGAAGATTATTAGTCAAATAAAAGTCGTAAATGATATTGCAGAACGTAATGTTAAGTTAATACAAGATTATAATAAAAAATTAACAAAAAATGAAGATGAAATGCAGTATTTACAACAAGTCGTAAAGGACTACACACAAAAGTTTCCAAACATCCATAATGGGTAGAAGATTATCCTAGATTGATTATTATCATTATAAAAATTAAATCATAATATCATTGTATAGAAGAAACATTATGCGTTTATAATAAAAAAAAAATAGTAAAAATTTGTCTAGTTTTTGTATTTTGAAATTTGGCCATATAGTCGCTATTTGTGAACCGATTTTTGATATCTTTGATGTCTTGGAAAGGTAATTATCTCCTCTATTCACCACAATTTTGATTTAGGCTTAGAAAATTTTTAAAATAATTTTTATGGTCGTTTGAAATTGAAAAATTAAAAAAAATACCGTTTTTATCGAACTTCGCGATCAAGTCGCCACCATCTTCGATTGATCCAATATTTTTTTCTGTTTAAATTTTTAGCATAACCTCACATATCTAGGGGGTGTCCCGTTAGATATTGAAACTTTCGAAAATAAGGGCCACCCTAATATATATATATATATATATATATATATATATATATATATATATATATATATATATATATATATATATACATATATATATATATATATATATATATATATATATATATATATATATATATATATATATATATATATATATATACATATATATATATATATATATATATATATATATATATATATATATATATATATATATTTATATATATATATATATACATATATATATATATATATATATATATATATATATATATATATATATATATATATATATATATATATATATATATATATATATATATATATATATTTTCACCATTGCCTGATGAGAGTATTGATTTTTCTGAATCATAGGCTTATCAGCTCAACCTTAATTTTAGCTTTCTTGAAAATTTTTCACTCTATGTAAAATCTGACCGTATACTGTAGCAAATCTAACATTACAGTGGCTTCTATTCGAGGTTATTAAAGTTTCTCTCAATTTATTCATGTAGTCTGGAAATCAACGTTACCCAGAAATGAAGGAATTTAATTTTGACTTGAAACATCGAGTTATTCCCGAAATTTCCGTCCAGATGGTATTCTTTAAACTTTAATTTTACATTCAAAGTGCGAAATCGAGATTTCTAGGTTAAGGATATAGCAAAACAGTGCTTCTAAGCATAATTGATCTTGTGTCAATAAGCACATAACTAAAATACAAATAATTTATTTATGTACAAAACTAAATATGTCTGTGTAGCATTTACTTAAATTAAGTTACATAACTTAAATTATTTCTTCTTTTGTTTTTCATCATTATGTTGCCTCGTTTTACTTTTGCCAGTTTTCTTTGAGACAATAGCATAGAATTTTGCTCGTTGGAATATAAACGAAAAAAAAAAAAAAGTTTTTGCCATTTTTTTTGTTTTGTTGGTGTTGGTGTTTATATCCTTTTATGTATTGTTTCACAGCGAGATAATTTTGGTGATTGGATAACAGCTCTACAATATGGTGCTTATATTATTATTATTATTATTGTTATATATTTATAGATAGAGATACATATTTCGACGAACAAAACAATAAAACAGAAAATTATGATTAAGATGAAAAGTTTTCGGTTCTCAATCCAATGAGCCCCAGTTATCGCAAAGATTTTTATCTTACAAAAGTTGCTGTTTTTTTTTTTATTTTTTTTATTTTTTTGAAATTGATGGAAAGTTTATTTTCCACGAAGCTAAACAAAAAGAAAAACAATCTGAAAATCTTTGGATTTTCCACGAGATTCGAGATAGAGGCGACGCAATAATCTTAATAAAAGAAAATTCTAGAGATTTTTTTTTTTGTTTTACTTTTGTTTTGATATAGTTGTTGATGAAATGGAAATTATTGAAATGAATTGATATAATGAGTTGATTCATGTGGAAAAACATATATGTGGCGCCAAAATTGTTTGTTCATTGTTTTTTGTAGCGTATACCAAACCCCACAACTTAATCAATTTCTTGTGCTTTTTTTTTTGTTTGTTTTGTTTTTAGATAAATCACAAATTGAAATGTCAACGTCATTAATTTGGATTTCAGAATTCGTTTTAATTAGGGCTGACAAGTTTTAATATGTTATTATATTTGTTTCTTAAACTTTTTAATGAGCTTGGCACGAAGCCCAATAAACAATTTCATTTTGCCTACACTACCCATAACCTATATAAGTTCATTCAATAAAATTATATCTCTCTATAAATAGACCCGAATGAATAACACCAAAACATAAAATAAACAGAAACAGAAATCTATTTATGTATCAAAAACAAAAATTCAAAAAACATAAATTCACATTTTATATCTATTAAAGCTTAATTTAATTTCACTCTCATGCTCTCCGCTAAGCAAACAAAAAAAAAGCTTCCTTACGTATTTAACAATGAAAATGAAAACAAAACAGCACAAGTATAGTGGTAAAAATAAAAATCACCATCACCCCACAGCGTGGAGACCAAAAAAAAAAAAAAATATTCGTCACTTGGTCATTCATTGTGTATACGTCTTTTTATGTTTGCTAAATCCTTATATAAAAACACATCCATACGTTTAAAGGATGCATCACAAAAAAGTCAATGGGTACGTTACATACCATGTTGAGGATTTTCTGGTGCATTCTTTATTTTTGGGAGAGGAGTCGAGGATACCAAAAACGATAAATTCGTTTCCTAGCAACATTCGCATTTAATGGTGGGTTCTTATATACACGCTGTTCTCTCTTATTTGATTTTTATCTCATTTCCCCACTTTCGTATATACTATATATTTACTTATTGTAAGTGGGATGGGAAAATCGTTTTGTTTTTATTGTATTTGTACGAAAATTGCCTTGTTACATTGTACACATTTGATTGATGCAATTAAAGAGGATTTTTGTGTAATAAATTTTGTTGGTATATACAGAGCGAAAGGAAATTTAAAAAGATTTTGTTAAACAACTTTTAATTTTATGATATTGGATTACTATATAAAACACCTTGTAAAACTGGAATTTATGTTTATTGGAGTTTTTTTTTTGTTACAGGCGCGTGCTTTATGATGTGATTTTGTATTCAGCTATTCTCAGCTGAATGCTTTTAAAACCAATAAAATAAATATAAATTGCGGCGGCCTCCCAAATTCCATTTCTATTTTATGTAATTTCCAATTTCACTTTCCATTACAATATAAGCCCATAAAATATACAATATATATACATACAAACACGCAGACAAACACCCGACGCACATTCAAAATTATGCTTTTCCCGAACCGTTTTAATTTTTACTGCCCACCAATATTGTGTGTATTCGTTCTCATTCATTTCATATTATCTGTCGGCTCTGCTACAAGATAATTTTGTTTGAATTGTTCTGTATTTGTATACTGTACCATGTGTATATATGAAAAAAAAAAAAAAAAAAAAAAAGCGAATAGGAAAAATTTATGTCCGCATTGGGAAAACAGATAAAACTGTTTGTATATATACGAAAATTTTATTTCGCATTTAATTTATATGTTTCCAAGGTTTTTGTTGTAGCTACATATATTTGTTTATGTTGTAAACCAAGGCATCATGTTTCTAAGCGAAGCCATAAATATTACAATTAACTCGACCTATCCAATCATTTAATACGAAAAGCTCATTATTCAAAGTGATGAAAAATTTCGTGGAAAATCATTTTTTTTTTTTTTTGTTGTCTGCGTGTAACAATATTATTGATTATTCATATTCGGGTACTAATATTTGTACATAGACACCCTCATAAAACCATATACAAATTGTTTTGATTTTCTGGGAAAACGATTATTATTGATAACAAAATTGAGGAAGGGGGAGGGGATTTAAAACTTCTGTGAAACAGGCGAAATTTAATGCTTTAATGTGCTTATATTGAAAAACTCGAAAATATTATTGATTATTTTGTGACCTAATTTTATGTGCGGCACGAATCATTGACAGATGAAAATATTCTTAAGTGATATTCTGATTTTGATCTGATCTGATGATTCGGTTTGCTGCGGTTCTTATAGTTGAATCAATTTACTGTTACCTTCAATATTTCTAAGAGTTCATTCCATTCGGTCTTCAGGCTTGTATCTTCAAATAAAGATGGCTATTTAAATATTTGTCTCGGCTACGTCTTTTCCACAGGCAAACAATATGGATAATCTTCTATTTTATTGGAGGCAAATTGTTTCGAAGATAGACGGAGTAAAAATGTTTTTACGGAGTAAAACCTAAAAACGATTCCGTTGTTATGAATGATTCAAGTTCCAAAGCGAACTGAGCGAGCTGGGCAGGCAGACAAAAAAATATACCAACTATACATTTGTAAGTCATTTACCATGCAAGTTGTAATAAACGTGAGAAAGGTTCACAAAAACGATTTGCAGTTCGGTCCAGATCATCATTGAGAGAGGTTCATCTTAATGGGGTAGCGCATTGGTTTCTCAGAGTCAGAAATGACGTTTTGTGTATTAGATTATTCACCATATCCTTCTAGAGATCAATTTAGCAAAGATAGCAAACAAATGCAGAAACCAGATATTATTAGGGGTCGAGATTAATGAATTTTCCAATCACTATACTATCGGAGTAAGAAGCCTGGTCGGATCATAGATTTTGGCTATTTACGACATGGGCATTCTTTTCGTTTTCTATGTTGTCTTGATCGATGGTGAAACCTTGATTCCAAAACAATATTTTACGGAATGCCAGAAGAGATTAAAACCGTTGATATTTTCCATTTCTTCTCCAGGTCAGTTGAACCGGTATTATCCAGCATTCTCCATTGGTCCACAGATTACAGCTGGAAGAACGATTTGGTATCAACAGGTCCACTCCTTAGCAGGAATAAAATATTGGATTAGCTAGTTGAATAGGGTAAATGATACAATAATGGACACTAGTAAAACTTGATGTAGTTATTCGGCACTCATATTTAATTAGCATTTTGCGCCAAAATGCGGTTTTAAATTTTGTGTGAGTGTGTAATAAATCTGTTTCCTTTTATCCTACCACTTTTTGTGATTTAATTATTCGCCATGCTGTGTCTATTATTATACATATGAAAACTAGTTATGGTCATGGTGATGATAGCTATGATACAATGAGATGCCGATAATTATAACAGCACGAATAATATGTATAGAACCCCTAACTTTCATAAATTCATTGTTTTATTTAATTTTTGATATGGTAATAATAATAATTTAATTAATCTTAATTATAAATTAGACGCCACAAAAAAGCCTACATATTTAGAAGAAAATATAAATAAAGCCTGTGACGCGGTCATTACTGGAAGAATTGTAAAGAAGACAGCATCTAAAATGTTTAATGTTCCTCGGCCAACAATGCAGTACAAATTATCCACAAAATTTAAAAAAATTCGCCCAGGGCCAATGACTATTCTAACTGAAACGGAGGAGAGAACAATTGTGGAATGGATAATCGCAAGCGCCAGGAAAGGATTCCCTAAACGACGGATGATGTTATTGAATCGGTGAAGCGTTTCTTAGATGATTGTCCCAGAGATCATTCTTTTGGAGAACATAATCGACCTGGTACAATCTGTTTTTGAAAAGGCATCCTTGCATAACCACCAGGGTCCCAGGAGCGGTAATTATTTTGTAATAGATTTTTAAAATATGTAGGTTCCTATTGAATTTTTTAATTTATTTATACCTACCGCAGTTGACGGCTGTCAGCTCAAAAGTAAGTCCTGAAAACTTGCGCCAATGGTTTGATCAAATTGAAAACTATTTAAAAGAAAAGAACTTGATTTCCATCTTATCCGAACGATCTCGTATTTTCAACGGAGACGAGATAAATTTCATGCTATGCCCCAAGTCAAAAAGCGTGTTAGCAAAAGTTGGCAGCAAAATTGTCTACGAAGTTGAGCAGGGTGCCTCTAAGTCGTGCTTGACGCGGTAATGTTTAGTTTCTCAGCCGTAGGAGAAATGGTACCTCCCACGATAATATATCGGTACAAAAGGATACCAGAAGGCATACGAAACTTCGTTCCGAAACATTGGGGTGTGGGAAGAAGCGAGAGTGGTTGGATGACAAAAGAAGTGTTCATTGAATATATTTCTAACGTACATATTTCATCCGCATATTATTAAAAATAATATAAAACTGCCAGTTGTTTTATTTGTAGATGGGCAAGTAACGCACCTGACATACGTGCTAAGCATTTTGTGTAACAAACTGCAAATAATTTTAATTGCACTGTATCCGAATGCCACACGGATATTACAGCCATGTGATGTTCCAGCATTTAAGCCATTGAAATCAGCGTGGCAAAAGGTAGTTTTAAATTGAGAAACGTTTGCTTCACTGTTACAGCAAGCTATAAACCAATCAGTCAACCCGGTGACCATAAAAAATGGTTTCAAGGCGTGTGGGATTTATCCTTTTGACAAATCTGCAATAGGCTATTCTAAATGTTTAGGCAAATCAATTTTAAATGATGGTGTACATCAAACAATTTCAGGATCATTCAATCCAGTATGTGAGATAAATGGGATTACAATTAATATGGAACAATTTTCTTATATTGGAGGAGTTTCGATGTCTCCATAAAATTTATAAGGCACCTATGCCTTCCGCAAATTTTAAAATGTGACCGAATATTATGGATATCAATGAATATATCTACCTACATGAAGAATTCACCTTTGAACAGATAGAAAGCACGGAACAAGGCGAATGTACTGAACTGATAGAAAGTGAGGTCAATATAAATAGTTCACAGATAGAAACTGCGGAACAAGAAAAAGTTTCAAATATTTCAGTAATACGGATTCAACCTGAAAATTGTGCAGAAGTTGGCGTTAAAACGATCGACCAATATATGACGTGGCCCAAAACCCCAGAACGAAAAAAGAAAGAACATTTAAAGAAAAATTACCTTTTGTCATCACATCGTCCGGATATGCAAAAATTCAGGAGGAAAAGAAGAAGTACAGATTAGAAATGGAAATTGAAAAGGAACATCGGCAACTCTTACGAATTCAAAACAGAGAAAATAAACAAAAAATTAAAGAGGAAAAATCAAATAACAAACCGAAACGGAAAACAAAAACTAATTAAAAAACTTACATTTCACGAATTTATTCCTCTGGAACATTTGTCTAACAACCAACAAAGTGCAATACCATTATATGAAAACGTAACAGTTACAATAATGTCAGAAGAAAGGATAACTGATCATCTAACCAACCTAACCAACTTGGAAAAAATGCTACAGAAGGCAGAACCGTTGACAGCTTTAGCAGCTATTCCCGCGGCAAATGCAGAATTGCCTACCCCAAACGAAGGCAATTCAACATCATTTTGTAATAATGAAACGATTACAAAAACGTTGGAAGTAAGCGATACCGATGTACTAACGAAACGAAACGATTTTGAAGAGCATATTATATTGCCGGCAGAGCCTTTAACAAATTTAGTAGCTTCTTCTAATGCTTCATTGGATGCACTAATGCCAGAAAAATACAACAGCACATTAGCTACGGGAAAAATGTGCTATCATTGCACTTACACTAGGCACAAAAATGACAGCGGACTCCGCTGTGCAAATTGTACAACTGAATTTCATATCAGTTGTATTAATAAGTTAAAAATTGCAACAGATCCCAAATTTGTATGCCCTTCGTGCAAATCTAAACATTTAATTTTTTATTACTTATTATAATTTTATTTAATTGTATTAATGTAATATTGAATTACTAATGTTCCTATTGAATTAATATTAAAAGTTTGAATTTATGAAAATAAAGAAATTTGGCATAGGTAGGCACCTACCTAGGAACTCTATTCGTATTTTATTTTGTATACGTGCTGATAATTGTGAAAACCAAGATGTCCAGAAATTATAATTTTGTGACCATTATTGTAATTGAGGTGGGTGTCGTTTATTATGGAATCATGCCAATTATTGTACATCTAGATAGTGCCGATTATTATTTTTCAGTGACCATTACTAGTGAAAGATCAACACATTTTAAATATTAAATGATTTACTTAACTCAATTTAAAATTATATTTTGAGAATTCAAAATTAAACCGAAATGATTAGTTTATACAATGTACAGAAAAACGGGGTTGTATTTTGTTAACCATATTTAAGTTAAATACAAAAGATTCAAAATCTTTCTTATAAGTGCCTATTATTGTATCATTTACTTATATGGAATGCTAAATTGCGAAACTTCAAAGTTGCTTAGTATTTGTGCTTCAAATTTATTAGTACAGCCTTGAATTTAGTTGTAATGGTTAGCATCGCCGAATCAGACGAAGTTAATAACGAATAGCCAATGCCTTAAACCGCTACAGACGGTGATATTGGCCGAATCTCAAGTTTAGCCATTAATGAATTGGTCGTGAAATTTAATTGAGACAACTCTACTGGATAACGAGAACCTCAGCAGCAACAAGTATGACATAATTTGACATCATGTTTGACAATACAGCGGTAGATTTAACTTGTGGAGAGAGGTAACGATTGAGTGTGGTTGGAAGTAAATAGTGTTGGCTAGATAGGAGATAATTGCGTGGCTTGCAACAATGAACGGTGTTCTAGTTTACAATATTGGATTTTGATTCGGTCATTATTTACTTTAGGACAATTTTCGCAGAAATGGAATTTATTTACCGATTTTATTCGATCATTAACCGACGTTGACAAGAATTGATTGCATCGCATAGTATAGGTAGTAAGTCCATCTATTTTACAGTAAACCTATGTGAATGATTCAATAAATTTATTGACCTTAATTTGAAAGATTGAACACTAATTTAATTCAAGATTGATTTCTGAATTTGGTACCATTCGAAAAATAGGAAGTGCATTAACGAGCGCTGCTTCCCCCCATTTATTCTTTGTTTTGCTACCAAATTTCAATATAATCAAATAAATTATGATGTTATCCCAATAAACGAACAAGAATCTTGAGGGAACGGAAATGCGAATTTTTTTCATCAAATTTTGCAAATTCAACAAATTTTGGCGGTTAATTATTCAATCGGTTTTATATTGAATAACGCACAAATCTATTTATTAATATTTGGCGAGCTTGCTCATATAATTTCCTAAGATTTTGGCAGCAACACTCTTTAGAGATTTTATTAAATATTGGAATTTTGTTAATTTCACTAAATGTGAATTATTGTGTACGCCTGTATCGGATGATTCTAATGGCTTCCATTTTGTTTACCTCCAGCAAATGGATCAAACCATATTTCGGGTAGTAAAGCATCACATAGTTTGAGTATAATTTGAAAAATATCAAGAATTTCGAAATAATCTCAAAAATATCGAATTTTCAAAGTATCTTGAATGTTGTAGAAAGTTCACAGAGAATTATCCGTACGTATGTACAACCAAAGGAAATACTATACGCGCTAATCACCGCCATGTAAAATATAAATAACCTGGACATTCTTGAATGATTTCAAATAACTTAGGAAGAAATATCGAAATCACGAAAAATCTAATAAATATCTCGATTCAGATTTATAAGTGTAACTCTGCAAGTTCCCACAACTCAAAGTTAAGCGCAGAACTTGAAAATCTTTAAAAATCTCGAATAATCCTAGGAAGAAATGTCGAGAACATTAAGAAATCTAGAATAAAACGCGGAACAATCCCGTTGCCGCAAGAAAATTCCAATAATATCTACATTATGTGAATCTCGATTGATCTCGAACAATTTCAATAATATCGAAAAATTTGGATATTAATGAATAATTTCGGCAATCCTGAAAAAATCTAGAAAACGCACGAAAATTCGAATAAATATCGAATTATTTGTCAAAGTAATTTAATGCTTCATACACTAAAGGGTGTTTCATTTCGAGGTATAGAACTTTAAGACAGCCGACAATTGATTTTTGTTTAGTTTGGTTTGCCATTTCATAACTCACGTCAGAGCAACGTTTGCAAATTGTTCAAATTTACTTTGAAAATAATAGGCGGTACCAGCTGTAGTACGGAGTATTAAAGAGGATCCAAATGAATCGATTCGTCATCGTGCACATCAATTGGGACTTCATCCAACATCTTTATGGAGAATTTTGCGAAAGGATCTTGGTTTACATGCTTGCAAGATTAAACTGGGCCGAAACCAATGGGCCGGTGAATGGGCCGAAACCAGTATTGAGTGATGAATGGCTATGTTAACAAGCAGAATTGTAACATTTGAAGCGAAGATACTCCACGAGCCATTGTCCAAAACCATTACATCCACAAAATTTACCGTTTGGTGTGCTTTATGGGCCGAAGATCTCATTGGACCATAAGTGTTCAAAAATAATGCTGGTGAAAACGTTGCAGTCAACGGATACCGGTATAGAGACATGATTACTAATTTTTTTGTGCCTTAATTGGATGGTAATGACATCAGAGACGTGTGGTTCCAACAAGACGGGGCCACATGCTATACAGCGGGCGATACAATTAATTTACTGAAACCAAAATTTGATGAACGGTTAATATCGAGAGATGGACCTGTCAACTGGTCAACGCGTTCGTGTGATTTAACATCGCTGGACTATTTTCTTTGGGGGAATGTTAAGTCACTTATCTACCCTGATAAGCCAGAGTTACTTGGAAGCCAACATTCGACGCATTATTGCCGAAATACGGCCAGTAATGCGGCGGAGAGTGACATTCATGGCCAATAAAATTATTTTTCTGTGTTTTATTTAAATTAAAAGTTCTATACGAGAAAAGCAAGTTCAGGAGAAGTTCAACGAAACGATAAACAATAATAATTTACCGTCAAACAATATCGAACCTGGTTGTTTCGAAACACCAATTAAATCTCGAATATCACTCATCACATTTCCATGCTGTACTCCAATAATCTCGAGAAATTTTAAAAAGTGATCAAAAGAAATCCAAGACAAAGGGATATGAAACAGGCGATCCACGCCGAAAACTAATTAAAAACAGACACCATCACTAATTGCAAAATTAATTTGGAATTTTCAATGTCCTTATATTTAAAATAGCTGTACAAAATAACACGTTTTACCGGGTTTAACGGTAAATTAGGTTTGTATTTACCGTTTACCGGTAGTAAAAATGATTCAGTAAATGACAAACTAAACAATCACATTCAATCTTTTGCAAATCAAATTCAACCTTTTCTAATCAAAACTTTAATTGCAAAATGCTGAATTTATTTGGCAAATTATTTGTATATGACAAATAAATCAACCCAGCAAGCACTAAAATCGTTATCGTTATCGATGTTGAAAGCTTTGATTTCACATGAGTTTAGCAAATTTTCGTCTAAATCTAAATATCTGTCAGAACCTAAAGCCGTTTTTATTTGTATGGAGTCCGATTATGTGTAATTTTTCTGACATTCATTTTCTGCAACCGAGAAGAAATTGTTGGGCCTTTCTAAGGAAAATATTTATTAGCAAGGGGAACAATTTCTTCTTTCTCTAAAAACTATACCACCGCCTTTTCTTCAAAAACTTCCTATATGCCGTTTGGTGTTTTGCAATTATGAAAGGGTGGTTTACTTTTTAGCTTTAACTGAGCTATCATCTATCGATTTTAACTTTCAACTAATATTCGAACTCTGGATAAGTTTCGTGGGCCCCAATACCCGTGGTCCCCTCCCCCCCGCGGCTGCGGGTGCTGCGGGTACCTAGTTACGCCACTGGTTGAAGCTCGTTTCCATCAATTGCTTCTAATTTCCCTTAGCTGTACGTAAATTATTGGTGACGAAATCGTGCAGTTCGTCAATAAATTTTTAAAATGTTCTAATAGCTTAGCTATAAGCCAGCCGTTTCACGTCCCTCTCCCTCCATATTTAATAAATTCGATGATAGATGATGAAATCACAAAAATCCAATTATTTCCAACAACGCAAAATTCATCAAGCGTTATTAAAAATCAAACCATTTTCAAACAAGGTAATTGAAATACAGTTGATATTATCCGTTACTTTTTATGCACCACGACGATATTTGATAACATTAACCCACTAAACCATAGTTAAGCGCACTCTAAAATAAATTATTAATGTTGCAGCAAACAGATGAGCAGTAAAATCGATGGATATAATCTCATTGTTGTCAAGCTTCTTTCTTGAACAGCAGCAGCAGCAAACAAAAATATCAATAGGAGCAGCAGAACAAGCATCTCCAGACAATTTACTCAATAAATAAAACTAAACATTACACAACTTCACTAGCATTCTCATTATTACGACACGTACAACCATTTGAATTTCTTTGATGGAGACTTGCTAGTATTAGGGCCACCGTGAAAATGACATCACTATATTTTACAGAATTTTCGACAAGAATCTTCTAATCCACAACCATTAGTAAGGAACCCGATTTAACTTTAAATCACAATTGGGCGAGTAAGTTACACTATAAGTTTACACAGTCCGAGAAATTGATCTCGAAGGCAAGAGAAGAGAGACAATTAGGTTGTACAAGTTCAAGGCAAGAACAAATATTTCTTCCCGTGGTGATTAAAAATTTTTTTGTTAAGGGCTCGTCCAATCGTTATCGATATTCAATCAAAAATGAGGAAAATTTCGTTTTTTTCTAACTTTTAGCCCTGTTAACGGGCTGCTTCGCCATTATCGAGATATAAATAGTAACACAACGTACGATAACACAAAAACGAGAAATTTTTTGTTTTTTTGTAAGATGGGCGTGCAGGAGGAAGATAGTCGCTCCAGGAGTGAGAATCTGAAAAACTAAGTGGCACTAGCTTGGCGGGTTGAAAGCTGATGAAAGTGGGAGAATGCCCCAGGGTCACTGTTTAAATTGCCCAACTTGAGAAAGAATGCAACGGCCGAGTTGTTAATGGCGCATTACAGAACAACCCTATCCTGACATAATGCCACAAGAGCGTATGGAAAAAGTGGTTCGTTACAACCAATCGATTCACTGTTGCCATCACAACGGACTAGGATAAGAATAAGAATGGCGGTTTGCGAGTCATCTCGCAAATGTAAGACTAGAGAGAGTAAAAGATTATCTATTTTGTAGAAAAATTCTCGTACAATTCATGCCAAAGATACCAGTGAGAGTAAAGAACGTGAGCCCAACAGTAAGCGTGATTTAGGAAGGCGTATAGTGATTAGCAAAGTTGAGGAGGCAAGGCAATTTACCCGGCTTATAACAAGGCAATATACCCGGTATAGAAGCGGATGTTTCGCTCATTATGTAACCATCGCACAGAATTAGAGGTAAAAGCGGTAAAAAAAGTGCTCAAAGAATTGGCCGGAGATGCAACTTTTATTCGAAATGCACCACAAAGACTAACGCTACCTAAGCAATGGGAGGCCGAAGTAATGGCCAAAAAAATAGAACGCGAGGGAATAATCGAGAAGTCTAGCAGCCCGTGGAGTTGGTCAATGGTGCTTCGATGAGGTGTTGTGTTGACTACTGCAAGCTAAACGATGTAACTAAAAAGGATAGCTAGCCATTGCCATGTGTCGACGATACCTTGGACATTTTATCAGGAGTATGATTTTCAGTACGCTAGATCTCAAAAGTGAGTATTGGCTGGCAGAAATTAATGAGGCCGATAGAGAGAAAACAGCATTCACCTGCCACCTTCTGCAGGGTCTTAATTGAAGAACATCCCTGGTGTGTCTGGATGACATTATCCTATTTGGATGAATACTTAATGAGCACTATGTTCGTATTATCGACGATTTTTGCCGAACTTTGTGGATGTCTCTCGAACTAAACCATTCAACTGGACAAAGGAGTATTAAGACGCGTACGCATAGCTTAAGCGATCAGACGCCAGTAACACGGGAAAAGAAACAGTGCTATTACAAAACAAAGAAGGCACAAAACAGGTATTAGCAATCTACAGTCTCGCACTATCCAAACCGAGAAAACGATTGCATAACCGGGGAGAATTGGTGATGGCGGTGGATAGCGTCAATCATTTCTATAAGTACCTGTATGGACATTTTTTCTACAAATGGACGATTCAGCCCTGAAATGGCTAATGCAGATGGATCGAAAGACCAAAGGACTAAATGTTCAAACCAAAGCATAGGCGAGGATTGTTACATAATACTGTAGATGAAATGTCCTTGTAGTCTACAATGTAAGCACTGTTCCAAACGATAGAGCGATATGATGATTCCATCGCTCCAACGATCAAATGGATAGAGAGGGGCCCCAGACCGCGGTGCTATTATAGCGCGACCGAAAACAGTAAAATATAAAGTGCTGAAACTTCATAAGGTGATCAGAGCTTCGGTCTTGATTAACTCAGCTCCCAAATCAATCCCGAATGAACCTCTTAAGTCAATTTTCAGCTAAACATCCAATTCAATTTATAACTCAATCTCTGTTTCAATCGCAATACAGTCAGCAAATTAACCGCCAACTCAGCCATTAATTAAATCACCAAATCATCATAATGATTTTCATCATAATCACATGAATGAATTGGTAACTAAGTTGAGGGTCGGGTTAGGAGTTGTTTTTGTGATTTTGTTGGAGATTACGCTGGAATTGAATTGGAGGTTGAGTTGGAGATTGAGTAGAATATTGAGGTTAGGGATTAATGTGGGTTGTAAAGGGATTAAGGGGTTCAGTGATTGATTGATTCGGGAGATAGTTTGAGTTGACTTGATATAATCAACCGAACTTGACAATTTATCAATTGATTATGATGAAATTTGGTATGTGTTCTGGAATATGGCCAAGTATGATGTAACTTGCCTATTTCTCAAACAATTATGATGAAATTTGGCCTGTGCATGTCCTATAATTTGGGTAAATGGCATAAGTGTAGAATCCCATTTATAACGCATATGTCAAATTTCACCATAATCGGTTGAGAAATAGGCAAGTTTCATCATACTTGGCCCTATTCCAAAACTTCATCCAAAAAACGTTTAAGAATAGAGGTTTAATTTGAAATGTGAAAAGTTCAATTTGAGGTTTGAGATATTAACAGTGACCTTTCTCAAGTCTTAAGCAATATTTGTGTAAGGTTTGGTTCAAATCGGTCAATTCGTGTGGATTTGTTTTAATATCATACACATATGATGTACAAACACTCACTTTATTTTATAGAATGCACAACTGCTCACTAAACACTGGTTCAACAGCATCTCAACCCCAATTCAACCCGCAAACGGACCCTAACTCAACCCTCAACCCAACCGCAAACTCCCTTTCAACTCAATCCTCAAACCAGCATATATAAAAAATTGGGCAACTGCTCACTATATCATAACCCAACCCCAACTTAACTCCAACTCAACTTGAACTCGACCCGCAAATAGACCCCTAACTTAACCTTCAACTCAACCCCCAACTCAATATTCAAACCAATATAGTATATATAAAAAATTGGTAAAATTTTTCTATAATCAGGTATTTTGGGTCAATTCGTATGGCAGGTAGCCGACTTTCATGACCTTGATAGAAACAGATTGGAGAAAAAAAATTTAAATCGGACAAGCCGTTCTCGAGATACCATGGGTACAGACATACAGACATCCAGACATCCAGATAGGCGGACGGACATTTTTTTATTTTATTTTTTTTTTTTTTTGATTTTTTAGACTCAGGGGTTTTCAAAAGAAGTAACAGTTGTTAGGCTCAGTGGAAATCAAAATCGAGATTGGGTTGCTGATTAGACTTTGGAAATCGTCCGACAGCAACAACACCAAACATCATATCATGCTACCAGAAAATCGGATAAGAGAAGTCCTGCAGGAGACTTAAAACAGCAAAATGCGGAGCGCATTTGGACCTCAATAAAACAATAGTCAATATAAGAGACTCCGGTTCTATTGGGTCCATTGCAGAAGAGATGTGGAGGATTGGCACAGGAATTGTGTGGTTGGCACCGGCAGAAAGGAACTACAAACAAAAACAAGAGGAATAATTAATCAATATAATCTCAGGGCACCGTTTGAACGGATTGCTATGGATATTGCTGGTCCGTTTCCTTTCACAAAAAATGGAAACCGGTAGACACTCTAGCCAGTTTAAAAATTTTAAACCCATGAGTCTTGATTTTTTCAACGAATAAACTTTCGAATAAATTGTCAACAATTTGAGAATAGTGGCTCAAATTTTAAATATATTATGGATATTTCGATGCATGAAAACCTGAAGACGATTGTAATGAACGTTTTTGCTAAAAGAGGATTTAATTTAAACAACAATCATTAATTTTAATTCATTCAAACCGCAGGTTTCTCCGAAACCTGGCACACCAAATTTGTGGAGACTTATTTACTAGTGGTTTTGTTGAATATGGTGACATGGAATAACACTTCTAGAGGTGCAGTTTGTTTGATTTTTGATCTAAAATAATTGATAAAGAAACAAAGCTGCTGGCATGGCGCGCTCTATGGAGAAATCAAATCCAAAAGCTCGGTTGTTTAAATTCATAATATTCGTTCTTCAATTCCACGGGAAACATACACTGGGGTCTAAACGAATTTCAGTTTTTGACTCAATACATTTTTGTATCAGAATGTTGAAATATTCAAATAATTTTCAAAAGCTCAGTTGTGTCTATACATAAAAAGTTGTAAAAGTCTACCTGTCTCGATTAAATCTCTTAAAACTGTAAAAAAATATTGCTAAACATTTTCACAAAAAGCTTTATGTTTAGTTTTCCTGAATTTAATTTAAAATTAGACGCTTTTAAGCGACACCCAATAAAAACCTAAATCAAATAAAATTTGTGAATTGGAAACAATTCATAAGTGTCGGATCCAAAAAACTACAAAACACAATTCCCCAAAACGTTTAATATTACATGTTGCCTTTAACCTTCCGTTGTTCAATAAATCCCACATATTGTTTACATAGGACTACGATATTATGAGAAACCAAGTATGATTGATATTATAGAAATCCACCATTTTCGGTTCAAATAAAATTCTCATCCATTCGATAACCATTGATTCGTGGAACAATGATGAATATTCATAAAAAGGATATACGAGGTTAATGGTACATCGATGTGTCGTGTTGAAAGACCAGTTTAATTTTGTTATATACATACGTCTTGTTTGCTAAACACCCTCTGTTATCGATAACCAAACTGTTACGAAACTCAAAACTAAACTTTTTTTGTATACATTTTTGGATTTTATTTTGAAAACTTTATTTTATTCTTCTTATTTGTTTTCCAGAAATAAATAAAAAACCGAAAAGTTTATTTTTGGAAAATTAAGATTTTTTTTTCTCTCTCCTTATTTTCAAGAGTTAAGCCTTAAAGCCTTTATCGTTGTGCTGTTATGTATCGAGAATAATAATCGAATTTTTAAAGGATTTTTTTTGTTGTTGTTGTGTATGTGTGTGTGTGTGTTTTGTTTCGGAAACAGACTAAAATGGATTAGCGCAGTGAGATGAAATCCACTTTGCTATATAGACTCAACAAACAAAAATCGTTTAGCATACTCGAACAATGTCATGTTATTATGAAATGAAAATTTGTATTTATATATTCACGTATAATGGATATATTATTATCATACTTTATATTCATCAAATCATGTAAGTTATATTTTCAATTATTTTTTTGTTTCGCTGTACTGCTGTATACGTGATCCACTGTGCGGTATGACCTAAATTTTCATTTAACTTTAAATACACACACCCATAATATACACACAGCTTTAGATATAGATTTCATCGAACAAGCATACACAAAATATACTTGACTTGCACAAAAAGAAAACACAAACCATTTTCTCTGCTATGTGACTGTTGTTGTCTGTTTGTACAGATCTTTCACTATATATGTACGTTTAATTTTCAAAAGGAACAAAAAAAAAATGAAAATATTGTGGAAAATGAAAAGCGGATAAGATAAGTTTTCTTCGTTACGAGTTATGTTTTTTTTATTTTTTTGCCTTTTTGTGATATTTTTTTTCCAGTTTTTCGAAGAGAGAAGAATATCAACAAACCATGAACTATGATGAGGTATCATAATGTGTCTCGTTGTATGTATATGCGGGTATATATAGTCGTACTACCAGTATACAAGTTTGTAGAATACATAATGTGCGAGGGAGGAATGGTGGATGATAAGGGAACAAAATATAATATATAATGACTGTGTATTTAAAGGTGATAATGCGCTTGGTATAAGTAGAGGTAATTTTTGTGTCTGTCTGTCTAAAATGGAATGACATTAACTTCATTAAATTATATAAATTGTATGTCTTTTTGCTGGAGAAGTCCTTCAAAGTAATTTTTTAATCAATGTTTTTTAAATCCATTTAGAACGGAGATAATAAAACTTACTAGCGAACCTTATTTTCGTCTCTCTGGCAATGCGCCATTCGACACGTCATATCTTGTTGGCTGAATTCTAGCGGATTGAGCTTGGGCTGCCAAATGACCGCAGCTAATCCAGTTATGCAGTTTATCAACACTAACATCAAATAGAACTCTTAATAGGAAGTTTTCGTTCCCTTTAAATTTTAAGTTTAATTTAACGATTGCTTTGAACAATTTATTCCTCTGTAATAAATCCTGAACAGGTCATTCGAACATCCGTCAAAATTAGAAAAATTAAAATGTTCCATCAGACTGAACTGAGTGCAAAAGTTTAGCTCTCTAGAATGTGCGAAAGTTGGTTAAAAGAACCTCAAAGAATCTGAAGCAAACAATTTTTTAAAAGACAGCCAAGGTGGAAAATCTATATCTTGGTCAAAAATGTATATAGAACTAAATAATTAGAATCTCAGAGATATCCCCATGTTATGACTGTACATCGGCGTTCTTAATATGTTTTTCTCACTTAAAAAAAACAAGGAGGTAAATGGGGTTTTATTAATATGTTCCTGTCCCTTATAAAAACCGGGTGGGTAGGCTTCTGGCGACCAATTTTTGAAAATGATAAAATGCATAGAAAACTATGTGTGGCTGACAGTATGCTATTTAACATGCAATCTCAGAGATGTTTTCATATTGCGACTAAATTGGACATAAAGTAGATAAATGAGGCTTTCTTAATATGTTTGTATTACTTAAACGATAGATGGGAGTGTTCCGTCTCATTCCTCCTGTTTTAGGTAACGCCAACAAATTATGAAAGCCTCTCTCTTTACGCAGCACGTAAAAGTCACAATATGGGAAAATCTCTGACATACATGGAGTGTTAATTGTTATTGATACACTTTCATGTTAACGTTAAGAACTTCACACTTGTGTGTCTGTCGCTCTATCTGGTGGTCTGTCTTTCTTTCTGTGTATCCTCTACAGTCCAGATGTTTTAACCAATCGAAGTGAAACTTCAATGTTTAAGCTCTTGCAATAAATTGGGAGGCCCTATTAAATTTTAATATAAATCGATAAATTGTCACTTCCGCGGACCAGAAAATATATTTTGCAATTATTTCAGAACGTTTCTCAAAATTCTCCGTTCGTAATAGAAAGTCAAGCATTGACCACACCTCATTTTTTTTTTTTTTTTAATAGTTATAATGTACGCTTTCAACGGTATACTGAATTTGGGGTCAAGTGGTTAAAGGTATTTTCTTGACGCAGATACTAAATGTCGGCATCATTGTCATGTTTAGCAATACTTCTTCCAAATATTACTCTCTCGACTTATTTCATTTAATTTTGCGTGCATGATGTCCTCTTATAAATGATTAAATTTTGCAGCTTTATATAATGATTAATAATTTAAGCTTAAATATTTATTTAATATTTAGTTCATTTAGTTAATTTTCCCATCATCGGCTTCCAAGCTTTTCTCATCATGACAAACTTTAATATATTCTTGCAATGTCATCGTATCTCTGCTCTACATCTCTACTAAGAAATACATGGAACTTTCATTCTCAATAGAAATACATTTTTTCACATCCAACCTTTGTGATACAGATCAGAATCCGCAGATTTATTGTGTTTGGCCAGCTGACAGCATTTTCATAAGCAAATTTCCTAATCGAAAAATATTCCGCGCTCAACTCTTCTCAAACTGTTGAAAAATCGGCAGTCCAATCTCCAATCTCACCAAAAACTTTCCAAATTGTACATTCGTTGCACTTATATATTCGAAATATTTGCAGCAACGAGTGACTTTTGTGAATGCTTGCCTTTGGAAGAACGATCGGGAAGAAAACAAATTAAATGAGTTTAGATAAATGACCTCGATAAACAGTTTCGCAGCTTCTTTAGCAGTAAGCAGCTAAGGTAGATTGGTTTTTCTTGGAAACCATTCCACCTTAGCTGCTTACTGCTAAAATAGCTGCCGAACATTTGTCGAGAACACAGATCTAAAATCTATCCATTACTCAGTTGATAATTTCCAAAGTGGTCCTGTGGTTATGATGGTTGGAAAGAAAGTTGAATTAAAGCATAGGACCGTGCGTGACCTGCTACGCATTCAAATTGTGTACTGTTTCCAACACATCTTACAAATCGTATTCAAATTATTAATTACATATTAAACAATCGTTTATTAAAAGAGATGAATATTATGCGCAGGACTTATTATTGATTACTTTAGATGTAAAAGCATAATAGCAGAAAGTCTCGTTATAATGAATTTTTTAAATAAATTTTCAATTTTAGAAAAATAGAGGATTAGATTTTTTAGGACATCCATGTTTAATATTTATTTGAGAAAACCTTGGAAACTGTCAAAAAGTGGGCTCATATTCGAGATTGTCGTTATATCTTTCACATTCGAAAATAAATTGCATGAGATTTTTTGAAACATGGTTGTCCTAAAACCTGAATTATCTTTTTTTTCCAAAGCTTAACATTGTTTTGAATAGCCTAGACCACACTAACTTTGTATGAAGGCCATTGTGGTTTCCGCTTTCTAGGATTTTGTCCAGAAAATTTAGAATATCGTTTATTCTTTTCAATATATTATATGAGATGGTATCCAACATGGGTGCCCTAACTACCATAGATCGCTATTTTGCCCATTAAACCAAGTATTTTCTGGTGAAGGATGAAATATTTTGGTACTCTTGGTTCTAAATAATCTTTACCACTTTATTTAAACATGTTTTAAATAATTTCGACGTTTATTACGTAACAATGAAATTCGTAATAACGAGTATTTGTGTTTTTTTTTGCTGGTAAATGCACATTCAAAATGTTTTACTAACAGGTGCACACAATATACCACTTCAATGCCGCTTGAAGCAACAGATCATAAAATTATCGTCAAAGGATTAGAATTGCACAAATTTCAATGCAGTGTATTTGCGATAGCTTCTCGGGATACATATATAGATTAAAACAGTTGGAAGTTGGGTAACGATACAAAGTGTTAAAAAGTGTTTTGATCCATTCTGCTTTATTTCCATAAAAAATTAAAATATAATTCATTGTCTTCAAGTATAACATGATTCCTGCGTTTTAACGTCTTTGGAGGTGAAATTAAGTTTTACAAAATTCTACAACTAACATAAAAACGATTGCGAAACCGCATTCCTTGGGCTGATCACGTAAAACCATTAGCAGTATGTTATAAATACGGCTCGGAAGGTCTTATAAAGGCACAATATAAATAAAGGTTTATTCCGGCAGTCACAGATTTTTTTTTATTTAAATTCATGAAATTTGTAGAATTTTAGTGTTTATGAAATTTATAGAATCTTTAAGATTTACATAATTTACCGAATTATTTTCATTTATCGAATTTATTTAATTTGTACAAATTAAATTAAAGGATTTATAGGATTTTTAAAATTTATAGAATTTATAAAATTAATAAAATTCGTAGAATTTATAGACTTAATAGCATTTATAAAATTTATAGAATTTCTAAGATTTATATAATTTTCCGAATTTACTATAAAATTTACAGAATCTGTAGAATTATGTAATTCCAGAATTATTTAATTCCATTTAAGGAGTTTATCTAACTAGTGCAAATTTAATTTAAGAATTTATATGATTCAAAAAATTTAAAGAATTCGAATAATTTAGATAATTTAAAGAATTTATAGAAAGGATTTCTAAAATTTATAAAACTTATCATATTCATTAAATTTTTAGAATTGATAGTATTTATGAGGTAAATACTTATTAGTTGAAATTTGGAATTAATACAATTTATAAAATTTACAAGATTTATATAATTTACCGAATTTATAGAATTTTATGCTTTATAAATATATTGGTACAATTTACCAAATTAATATGACCTTCAGAATTTTTAGAATTTAGAGAATCTAAAAGATTTTTAGAATTACTTCCATTTATAGAATTTATAAGCATTTACAGAATTTACAGAATTTTAATGATTTATTTAAATTTCATTGTTTACAGAATTTACAAGATTTATAGAATTTATAAAACTATAACCATTTATAGAATTTGTTTAATTTGAACAAATTAAAGTAAAGAATTGATGAAATTTCTAAAATTTACCAAATTTATAAAATTTTTAGAATTTTTAGAGGTAATAGTATTTACAGGTATTCTCAATTAATAGAATTTTTATAAAATTTGTTTAATTTGAACAAATCAAATTAAAGAATTAATGAAATCTCTAAAATTTAATAAATTCATCAAATTTTTAAAATTTTTAGAACTAATATTATTTACAATTATTTACAATTCGTAGAGTTCATAAAATTTATTTAATTTATACAAATAATCAAAAGAATTTAAAGAATTTACAAAAATTTAAAGAATTGATAGAATTTATAAGAATTTACCGGATTTACAGAATTTTAATGATTTATTGCATTCAAAGAATTTTGAGAATTTATTTATTTTATACAAATTAAACAAAAGAATTTGTAGGATTTGTAGAAATTTTAGATTTAATAAGATTTGTATTATTTACCGAATTAACAGAATTTATATGAAGAGAATTTAGAATTTTTAAAATTTTTAAAATTTATAAGATTTATAGAATTTAAAAAATTTAAAGAATTAATATAATTTTAAAAATTCATAAAATTTGTAGATTTTATAGACTTAATATTATCTATAAATTTATAGTATCGATAGAATTTATAAGAATTTAGCGAATTTACAGAATTTTAATAATTTATTTGAATGATTTTTAGAATTTACAGAATCTACAAAGAATATATTTAATTTATACAAATTAAATAGTAAAGTTCACAGAATTTGTAGAATTTTTAGAATTAATAAGGTTTATATAATCTACCGAATTTGCAAAATTTATATGACTTCTTAAAGTTATTTAAAAAAAAAAGAATTAATAGAATTTCTAAAATTCATAAAATATGTAGATTTATAGGCTTAAAAGTGTTTATAAAATTTATAGATTTGATATAATTTAAAAGAATTTACAAAATTTACAGAATTTTATTGATTTTTAGAATTTACAAGATATACAGAATTTATAAAATTCTTACCTTTTATAGAATTTGTTAAATTTGAACAAATTAAAGTAAAGAATTGATATAATTTCTAAAATTTACCAAATTCATAAAATTTTTAGAATTTTTAGAACTAATAGTATTAAGAAATATTTCCAATTAGAAGAATTTGTAGAATTTATAAAATTTATATAATATACAGAATTTATAGAATTATTATGATTTATTGAGTTTATAGAATTTACAGAATTTATATGATTTTAAGAATTTTTATAATTTAGAATATCTTTAAAATTTATAGAATTATCATTCATAAATTTTGTAGATTTAATGGACCTAATAGTATTTATAAAATTTATAGAATTGATAGAGTTTATAAGAACTTACTGAATTTACAGAATTTCAACAATTTATTGAATTTTTCAATTTACAGAATCTACAAGATTTACAGTTCATCAAATTTTTAGAATTTTTAGAACTAATAGTATTTACAATTATATATTTACAATTCGTTAAATTTATAAAATTTATTTAATTTATACAAATAAACAAAATAATTTAAAAAATTTAAAGAATTGTTAGAATTTTTAAGAATTTACCGGATTTACAGAATTTTAATGATTTTTTGCGTTTATGGAATTTTGAGAATTATTTAATTTATACAAATTAAACAAAAGAATTTATAGGATTTGTAGAATTTATAGATTTAATAATATTTTTATAATTTACCGAATTAACAGAATTTATATTACCTTTAAAATTTTTAAAATTTAGAGAATCTATAAGATTTATAGAATTATTACCATTAGTATGATTTAAAAAATTTAAAGAATTAATATAAATTTTAAAATTCACAAAATTTGTAGATTTTATGAACCTAATGGTATTTATAAAATTTATAGAATTGTTAGAGTTTATAAGAATTTACCGAATTTACAGAATCTACAAGATTTACAGAATTTATGAAATTATTACCATTTATAAAATTTGTTTAATTTGAACAAATCAAATTAAAGGATTGATGAAATCTCTAAAATTCACTAAATTTATCAAATTTTTAGAATTTTTAGAACTAATAGTATTTACAATTATATATTTACAATTCGTAGAATTTATAAAATTTATTTAATTTATACAAATAAACAAAAGAATTTAAAAAATTTAAAGAATTGTTAGAATTTATAAGAATTTACCGGATTTAGAGAATTTTAATGATTTATTGCATTCATAGAATTTTGAGAATTTATTTAATTTATACAAATTAAACAAAAGAATTTGTAGGATTTGTAGCATTTTTAGATTTAATAAGATTTGTTTAATTTACCGAATTAACAGAATTTATATGACCTTTAGAATTTTTAAAATTTAGAGAATCTATACGATTTATAGAATTATTACCATTTATAGAATTAAATATAATTTATCAGAATTAACCGAATTTACAGAATTTCACTGATTTATTGAATTGATAGAATTTACAGAATTTACAAGATTTACAAAATTTATAGAACTATTACTATTTATAGAACTTGTTTAATTTTAACAAATTAAATTAAAAATTATTAGGTATTCTAAAATTTTTAAAATTTAGTAAATTCATCAAATTTTAGATGTTATGAAATTTATAGATTTTATTTAGTTTACCAAATTTTAAAATTTATGTGATTTATTGAATTTATAGAATTGAACGAATCTAAAAATTTACAGAATTTTTAGAATTTATTTAATTTATACAAAATAAATAAAGATAGATTTTGTAGAATTTATAGAATTTATAAAATTTATAACAACAAACAGACTTAATAAAAGTTTTCCTATTTAGAAGAATAGTAATTTTATATTTAAAAAATATTAAAACACTCATATTAAGCACAAAATGGATAAAATTAAATTTTGGTTATAAAATTATTACCATTCACAGAATTTATATTATTTAAAGTATTCCTAGAATTTAAAAATTTTAATAAATTGATAGAAAATTTATAAGATTTAAAAAATGTTTAGAATATCTAAAATTTATAAAATTCATAAATTTGAAATAGTTTTGGCCTTAATAGCATTTATAAAATTTATGGAATTTATACGATTATAAAATTTACTGATTATATTGTATGATGTTATGATTTATTGAATTTTTAGAATTTATAAATTTTATAGATCTACAGAATTTATAGGATTGTTACCATATAGAGAATTTATTTAATTTGTTCATATTAAATTAAAGAAGATTTTGAAAATTTTAAATATTTTTTAGAATTGCTACACTTCATAGAATTTTTCCATTTAATTAAATTTGTGGAATTTATACTCTTAATAGTACACGGAATTTGCCGAATTTATAGAACTTATAGAGTTTAGAGAATATATTGGATTTACAGAATTTATAGAATAATAACCATTTGTAAAATTGATTTCATTTCTGCAAATTAAATTCAATAATTCACAAAATTTACAAAATTTGTAAAATTCAAAGAATTAAGAAAATTTATAGAATTTATAGAATTTAGAAAATGTAGTGTCTTGATGGGATTTCTAAAATTTATCCAATTCATCAAATTAATGAAAGTATTAAAGTTTACAGAATTTATTAAATTTTCAGAATTTATTTGATTCATAAAATTTAAGGAATTTAAAGCAGTTATTTTTATTGCGATTGTCACCGAATTGGATGATTCAGAGAGTTTCTTACTACGGATCGATCTTATGTCCGATTCTTGCCGCTTAAAAAATATTATAATAAATTAATTACAGCTTCCATTGGCAGGCAAAAAAATGCGATTGTACCTACATATCGTTTTTTGGATTAACCACCTGCAATGTTTGCATAATACGTAAAATCCTTTACGAAACGTCTCAATGTATAAGGTCGCTTGTGGGTCATCTAGTTTATAGAATTTATTAAATTTATAAAGATGACGTAATTGATAAAATTTAAGGAATATGTAGAATTATAAAATTTAAATGATTAATTAACAACCGAGATCTAGTGATGAACATACACACAAAAAAACACAAAACAAAATTACAGAAACATTCCATCACCCTTTCAAATTTAATATTGTTTTTTAACTGAATACGTCTCACTGGACCAAATTATTCCAATAATCCGAAATAAAAACTGATTACAGAAAGAATACAAAGCGGCGAAATCAACAGTATCGACACCATTGGCTTATATACTACGACACACAACTGACACGAATTGGAAACGGGAACATCAGAAATTCTAAAAAGGATTGTAGCACAAATTGAGAAGGATATGCGAACAAAAACATCGAAACAACTAGTCTCAGTGAAATCACTTAATAACAATCCTAAACAAAGGCGTTGACTTACAGCCCAAAAAAACCAGCGAGGATATCCATCTCTCACTCCTAAATCTCACAAAAATTGCTCTTTCTATAGATATGATCATTAAAAAATGATCAAGCTGCCGGCAAGTCATCTAATCAACAATCTCAAGAAAAACTCTTCAAACATCAGCAATGCGAAAGCCACAATGAGACTGCACACGCAACAATACACCAATTGCGAAGACGTTGAAAAATTCGTACGAATGAATAATATGACGCAAATAGATTATTGTTTCTCCAACTGTGTAGCATATGGCACTATATCCTGTTGAAAACAAAAGCCCTTTCCTACAACAAGTTATTAAAACAACGATCAGTATTTTAATAGAAATCCTCTGTGCATGCACAACCGTAAATTTTTTAAATTGTACTCATCTAGAATATGAGAAATATGAGAGCGCCATCTTTTGGTCGTTTACTTTAATTGCCCTTTATTTAGTTTGGGTTAATATTTGAGCAGTTTTTCGAGCTTTCATGTATTTGGTCCTGAAGGCAGAATTACTGAAGTACGCAGTAACAATACATAACATTGAATTGTAAAAGGAGATAATAGCTAAAAAAGAAGCTAGAAATTAGGTTGTGAAGGCTTTTTATACCCGCTAAAATAAAAATAGAGCAGCTGTCACTCGACGTTTGTGGTGTTCACACCGAAAAAAACGAAAATAATTGCTTAATCCCAAGGATCTCCTAAAAAAGGGATAGTGCTCTGTTTACTTGTAATTTTATTGGCATACTTAATTTCCAATTTTGCAAATTAATTCTAGTCTAACCCAACAGTTTAAGCGGTTATTTTATTGTGTTGAAGTCATTTTCAAAAATTAATTTTTCTACAAATAAGCTGAGATGGCTGTTACAAGTTTGAAAAAAATAATTTACAGAAAGATTGTTATTTTTCACATCCCTTCCGTTAAATTAACACGACATTACTTTATATTCTGTTCTTCAGCGTTTTGCCTCTGAAGACACATTGAAATTCTTCCAACACCATTATGCAATTTTATTGAAATTTTTATATAGCTATCCATAAATCTTCAACGACCCCAAGGATATTTTACACCATATTCACCAAACTAAACAGTTAAATGAAAAAAAAAAAAATAAAACATCTTTCACCAACATATGTTGACATGATACATTTCAAAAAATTTTCAATTCATTAAATTCTCTTCCTCCATATAAACAAAATTTTCATCTTGTTTTATGAAGCGACACACCGTGGAGAGCACACACAAAAAAAAATCATAAAAATAAAAATTACCATTCTTCTTAAAAATACAGCGAACATAATTCCAAAAATATGTTGAATGCATTTAATGCTTCCGTTGCCTTTTTTCCACATTTTTTGTATTCTTTGCCGGTCAAAACAAAAAAAAAACATTTCGGGAATCTTCTTAACGATATTATACATTTTATGTTTCCTTCGTCGCCGTTTACCATCTTACGATTATATATTTCATTCTATCAGAAACATAAATACATATATACGTACATAAATTTCGCCAACATTTGGAAGTTTAACAAAAAAACAAAAAAAATCGTTTTCATTTTTAGATGGTGATGTTGGTAGCGTATTTAAAAAAAATTTGGGAAATAAATCATTTAACAATAACATCATCTCCAATGATATGACTTAACCCTCCAATTTTCTTAAAGGAAATTTTATTTTTCATTTCTTGTATGCAGAAAATGGAAAACAAAAACAAAAAAATTCTTTCAAAGTGTACCAATCTGTTATTCAATTCGTGACTCTATTATATTTGTAACTGAAATATAATCCCACCGTTAACGGAATACTATACTTTACAACAACAATGGTAGTGTAAATAGTAGAATATTCCCACTTTTAAGTTTTACTGTGTCAAAGTGTTTTTCTCGAATATACAGTGTGTGTGTGTGTGATTTTACGTCTATTTTTGGCTTTTGTTGTTGTTAGAAAATACATGTAAGAGTTAGATAATAGATCTGATAAAAAATTTATTTTAAGGTAGCTTTTTTGTGAATTTATAGAACTTTTTTTTTTTGAGTAAACTTTTTGCGATTTTTTGTTTAAATTGTTGGCGGAATACTCCTACATCAACAAAAAAACTGTCGTCGTCCTGAAACAAATATGATAGTTATTGTGAGCTTTAATCCAGAAGAGTAGGGCTACGTTTGAAAAGCTAAAACAGTTTTTTTTTTTTTTTTTTTTGAAAAATGTCAAAATCAAAACCGTGAAATTATTTTTTGGAAAAATTAAATTTCCATAAAACAATTCAACCAAATCTAAGCTTTTGACATAATTCGATATTTCATCGTAAAGAAAAAAAAATATTTGTGCGGCTGCTTGAAAATTGAATGAAAAAGTTTTGTAAATTTTTTTATTTTTTGCTGGTAAAGCTTTTTCTCATTAAGAGTTTGAATCTTATTTTACGTGTTGTTGAGAATGAATGTGGAAAGTTTTGTGGTGTTCTTCCGCGGTACATGTTTCTATTATTATTTGTCGTGGACAAAAGATATTCGTTATAAAATTATAACAGCATTGATGATGCTAAAAATAAAATTATTGAGCTTTTTCAAGTTGGGCGGATTCGGACTCGAACAAGACAATTTTTGGTCGCATAAACAGGAGCTTAGCCTAATATGGAGTTAAATATACCATCCAATTAAAAGCTCACACAGAGGTTCAGAACAAATTTATATCGGCTAAATTGGGTGCAAAGTCTAAAGTAAACTTAAGTTTAATTTCCTCAAGATCTTGGCGAGCATGTCTCTGAAGGAATCGAAATTGTCCCCACAGCCAAGAAACCCAAGTACAGAATCCCATTCAACTCATTCGAATTTTTTAATTCTAGACCTTCAGCTAACCTAATTCATTGACAACAAACGTTTCTAATTTTTGATCGGAGAGAATTCATTAAATCAGTGTACCCTTCCGGTTGTGCTGGAGTATATTTTGGAAGGTCAGCCATTCTGACACCAAACCTACGGTTGTATTAAAATGGGTCGCGAACTACTACTAGTCCACGTTTACTGGCCTGGGTCGAAAATTGCGATATTAGAAAAAAAAAATCGTCGGGTATTGGTGGCGCTTCGAACAAGGTCATAAACAGTTTCCTCAGGAATTTACCAAATGGTGCTCCTTGCTTACTTTTTGACCAGTTGGAAGATTTCAAAGGTAATAACGATCTCGAAGTCCGACAACACGGGAACTCCAAAACATATCAGGCCGATTAGTTTATTGTGCTGGCTTAGTAAGTTTGCTGAGATAACTATGATTCCTAGGCTATGGAAAGAGGAAAGAGGATAAACTGAAGATGTGGCATTAGAATCATAAGTACCTTAGAGCTGTGTACTGGTTCTTCTTTTCCATGTTTTTTATATAAGACTTTCTAAAGCTGTATTCACCTACTTTCCGCTTATGATACCTCCAATGTTCTGCCAGGATCCAGAAGTGTCTTATTTACTAGCATTTAGTGGCAGGGGCATTATCCAAAATATTAAATGTCACTTAGAGAACACTAGGAGGTACTCAGTAATGGTGTTTGAATTCCTTTTCCAGTGCTATACCTCTCCGGCTAGATATGACTTGTTAACCATAGCAAAGAAGACGATTCGCTCGGCTTTAATTTGAGTCATAATCGTTAGTACTGATAAGCGCCGAAAATCATGCAAAAATTATATAAGTAATTGCTTGGGGAATCGCTTAGATGCCGATTACGTTGAAATCTATCACTTCTTGCGGGAACAAAAACCTTCATGCATTCATTACGTTCTTAAAACTTACGCATTCACTCGAATTTTACTAGTTACGAGTTAGTAAGTATTTGCTTTTCAAAATAGCTCCTAAATGTCCAAAGTGATCTCTTATTATTTGCAATGCGAGTTTCCAATGTTCTTAGATCTGCCTTGCTAACCGAAGAACAATATAACGATTAATAGATATAGAATTTCACCAAAACACCAAATGAGCAAAAATATTAGAATGTGAGGCTTCTTTGTGCTGATAGCATAGATACAGGTGAATTAAACCTGAAAACTGAAATGGAATTTGTGCGTTATGCGTTTTACATATATCCATTCATTGCATAGTAGTCTTCGGTCATATTGATCGAACATTTTTGTAATTTACAACACAGGATACAAACATAAAATTAAAGATATCACTGAATTTTGAATTTTACTCCACAGGCTGATATTGATTGATCGATATATTTTTTTTTTGTATAGAACAGCCCCTGTCATGCAATTAATTAACTTTATAAATGCAGATACAGATTTTATAAATGGACGATTGCTAAAATTCAAATACAACTGCTTACATTCACCGGTCTCTTACAACAATGGGCATCCATTATGAAAAAAAAACAGCAATAAACCCAAAATTGGCCGAAAAGCGCGGATTTCGAAAAATCAGGGAGTCGAATGCTTGTTGATAAGCAGAATACTGAAATACAAAAAAACGCCGAACCTTTGGAACCTGCTGCCTGGTCGGGCTCAGGTTCGCAAGTGTGCAGCCAGCCTCCTAATGAAAATGACGTAATAACTTTTTGGTATTCAAAAAACTGCCCGAAAATATATCTGAGGTCGACTCCTTATTGCTCAAATCTGACTTCCCAGTTATTGCCAGTTCTTTTCTCTCTTTGTTTGTTTCCGTGTTGTTCGGTACCGGAATCGATTCAGAAAGTGTAACGCGGTCTAATTTTCTTATTTCCTTGTTTGCCTAACTGCGTTCTAAATACGTAGTTAAAGTAGTTGGCTAACTGCGTAATTTTTCCCTAAGAGCACATACTCAACAATTGCTGGGGTGGGTCAATAATTGCAGAACCAATACGGACGAAGCGTTGAAGTTAAGAAATCTTCGATATCTTCAAATATTAACTTTTTTCGACTGATTTACGGACAAAGTTATGGGAAATTGACGGGTTGCTTCTTATTCCAGCAAAGTAGCTAACGAAGTTTAGTTGAAAAAGATTTTACAACCCGAGGAACCTGGTAATCTTCAACTGTCCTTAATGATGAAGAGCTTAAAAAATAAATTGGAATAATAGAAAGAGGAGCAGAACCAGAACGGAGCAGAATACACATATTCAGGAGCAAAAAAAAAATCGGCCACCCCGAAATAATAATTCTTTCTGATTTCAATTACTTTTGAACCAAGCTATCAACAACTTCAAAGCACCCAAATCAAGCTTAATTAAACCTTGTAGGTTCATAAAAATGTATAGGCTAAGAGAATTTCTAGAATAAATTGGCCTGCTAGATAGATGACCCGGTCTTAACATATTTGAACAAGTGTGTAATTCAGAAAGAATGAGATGAGGTTTCACCCGATATACTCAATGAACTAAACTAAGATGACATTAGAACTTTTATTCAAAATATGAATCGGCGCTTAGGGGAAGTAATTTTAGCGAGAGGAAAGAACCTTCGATATTAATGTTTAAAAGTTGATTTATCAGGAAGAATTTCCACATGGAAGGCGATCTGATTATCTCCAATAATGTTTTTTGACCCGTAAATGTATCTTATGCATGACAAGGTAATAATTTGTACTAGATCTTTCTTTTTTTTAGATGTCTTTATCGTGAAATTCTTCTGACAATCGATGGTTTTTATCGTTACGTGTGTAGTCTGAGAGATGCACCATTTCATCTATAAAATTCAATTTGTCTAGACTGCTGTTGTCCCCTGGTCTAATAATTTTAATTTGATTTGTTTCTTTTAGGTTTATGCCTCTTGAACCAGCTACCATTTTAATGTGTAGTTCCAGTGGTATAAGAGCCTCAATAGCCTTTAAGGGAAGCAAAAGTTTGTTCTGTCTTTGACCACCATACAAATTCGCACAAGATGTCATTTGCGGATGATCTTCCTGTTCCTAAGTAAACGATTTATCGACCCTGTAGCCGGGGAAGCTAATTCCACATTATAGTGTTGGTTCCTGAATAACTTCGAAATTGGTTTTAATCAAAGCGCCTTGAATGTCAATAATTGAGCGTAGTAATACTTAAATGTTCCGGAGTAAGTCCTCATCCTGATGTCAGGAGATATCAAGCTGTTTCTGTTAATTTCCCAATCTGATAGGCATGTTGCCTAGTATTTAAGGGGCATCTTCACTGGGCACTGGATTTAATATAATATATAGGAAAGCATTTGTTCTATATTTCTAAGGATAAACTACTAAGGAGGAACTTTCCAATTTTAAAAAAAAAAAATTACTCGCACGTCCCCCCAGCATGGATCTGCACAATCTTATTAGAAAAGGTAATAAAATTTCCAAGCCTTACTATAAAAATACAAGGTTTACACACACACCTCACAGTTGGGCGAGTAAATTACACAGTGTTTTTTACACGCAAACTGATGTAAAGCCTTATTATGTATGTATAAAATGTAAAAGAAGTAAAAATTTATATTTCAAACAACGCCATCTCTGATCAAATTTATTTACTAAACTACCAACGACGCTCATATATACATCGGTGTTCTAATGTACTCTAAGGTCCGTATACTCAAGGAAGTTTGCTCTCACTAGACACTCGAGGATTTCCTCAGTTGTGATATACTAATCTTCATTTCGCTCCTTAACAGATCCCTGAAGATTTCAGCTTTGATTTAGTTCTAAATATTGACAATACCCTAAAAGTTCTGACTCGTAGTGAAGTGGAGCCGGAAGGACGTCGAATTATATTTGCCAGCAACGACAGTTCTAGGTAAAATAGTTAAAACGATTTTTATGTAGTTTATTGTATGATTAATTTACGTAGAGAAAGGAAACAGCCACAAAGTCCATGGATCTCAAGTTTTTCTATATTCTGCCTTGTTTTGTGTTCCATTCTCTTGCTTCCCTTCTTATGTGGTAGCTTCCGTTCCTGCTTCCAACTTTTTTTTCTAAAACTTAAAGAATCAATTTACCACCATTTACTTTTATATAGTAGATCTCCCCGGTCTCAATCGACACATCAAATATATGCTAAGAATTCACGGAGTTGTGTAATTAAAATGGCCGGTCCAGTTTCGTTCTGATGTTTTCGACCTATATCTATATAAGATCGTTAAACATTTCGTTATCAAATCAAGTTCAAAAGTTATCACACAGTTGTCATACATTTTTGCACCGTCTTGAATGCTCTGTGAAATCTTTTATACTCCGTAGCGATTCATGAGATATTTTTACTGTTTAGCAGAATGCTTTTGCATTATCTCCACTTTTGTGTTTCGAACTATTTTGAAAATTCTCAAATTTGCACGTCAATTTAACCGAGGTCACAATTATCTATCTTTATTTAGTTAGGCAGATATTTTTGAGACTTTGTGGTTCAATTTACCTTAGTGCATTCAATTTTTACCTGTACCCTTTAGGTCGTATTGGGCTAATTTTTCATCAAGATTATTCGCACCGAACAGAAGGTCATAAATTCATATAAATCATATCCTATGATTATGGCAGTGATAGGAAATTTGGTTTTGAACTAATTCACCGAATAGTTCAGTCAATATTATTGTTAAAAGTCTGTTAATTGTGTATTTGTATTTCCTGAAATTCAATGAGATTCCTACTAATAGAGATTTCACAGTGGGCCCAATTTGTATCCCATCGATGTGGGAGATAATTTATTTGATTATCAAATTCGATTATTATGTTGACGCTTTATTCTCTACTGTTTAGTACGAAGATCTGTTTTAACTAAATCTTATTTTGCTACCTTTGATTTGATCATCCCAGAATTATCAAAATAAAAGCAAAACTCCGCTCTAAAGTTTGCTGGCCAATACTTGACCGAGATCAAATAAATATAATTAGTGGCGTTATCTGATAGACCTGCGCCAATGAAACGCACAGCATTTCCCTTTAAATGGATGGATCTGGCAGTTGAATTAATGCGATCACTATCTTATAGTAGTTGAGTATTATCGTAGGTTCATTGAAATTGACGTTATAAGAATGATCGACTACATGTAAAAATGGTAAACTGGTAATTCTACGTGGTAATAATCACGAAAAATGTAGAGGTAGACGGATGTAACAGAACTAAACTCAGACTAATTTGCAACTTGGTCATAACTCGACATCAAGCTGGCGCTTGATATTTTTGTTAATACACTATCAAACATATTAGAGCAATGTTGCACACAATTAACGCGGTTTATAAAGTTAAACTTTTACAAACCATGGATTTCGTGCGAGCTTGGTTATCGTATTAATAAAATAAATTTGTTACTTAAAAAATTAAAAATTCGCCCAGTTAAACCGAATTTTGGGCAATCAACTTAATCACAAGTACATCATTTCATCATACCGTGGTACCATCATACAAACATATCATCATACCATCACACCATCATATCTTCGTACCAACATAGCATTAAATTAGCACATCGTACCATCAAACCAGAATGCCATCATATCGTCATACTATCATGCCATCATGCCATCTTACCATCATACCAGCATAACATCATACCATCATACCATCAAACCATCATACCTTCATATCATAATACCATCATACCATTATACATCATACATCATACCATCATTCTATCATACATCAAACATCACACTATCATGTCATCATACCATCTTACCATTAAACCATCATACCATGACACACACACACACACACACACACACACACACACACACAGACACACACCCTACGTGGAGAGTCTGTAACCCCTACGTAGCGCGTCCCCAGGTGACGGATAGGGGAATGCCCGCTAGTTCTAGAGGGTAAGAGGGTAATAAAATACCTCTCGTGGACCAAACAGACTAGGGGAAGGAACCCCGCTTTTAAACCAAATATGGCGAGTCAGACAAATATGGCAAACCGTACGGTGCAGGGGGTCGGATCCCCAGTACTGGCGCTCATCAGGAGTGAGCCAGCAGGCTCCCAAGCGTCGTTATCCAATGACTGTAGTGTACCAGCGGTGGCAAACTTGGCCACTGGTGCATTAAAAACTACAAGTGAGGAACAGAAGAGACGGGAGCTGTGGGATAGGCTAGGCCAGAAGATTAGAGGCCTACACGAGTATGCCATGCCCAAAAATAACGTCCACAAGGAGATAAAGGATTATTCGAGGTCATTGTGTTCGATCTTTTAAATGCTCACACAGTGTAATGAGAACCTGGGACTAACACCACCAAAGGAAAGCAAGGAGAACGAGACGCAAACGTCACCGGGGCTTATAGCTCAACCGGAGAAGCCGGAGTTGCGAGCGACCGACAAAAGAAAACAAAGCGAGTCGCCTCCTGAAGCCAGACAAAAAACCAAAAAAACCGGCATACAGAGAAGGAGTAACTCCCAGTAGAGCAGACGAACATGCGGCTCCCAAGGCGAAAACTCCCAAGGCTAAAACTCCCAAGAGAGGCTTCCTGCAGGAGGTTGGGAAACGGTAAAGCGAAACGCAAAGCCTAACAAAAAAGCCACAGCGTCCGCGTCTAAAGCCGGCCCGCCCTGACGCTCTGGTTGTAAAGGCTGAGGAGGGGAAGTCGTACGCGAATATCCTTCGCAGCTTAAAAAATGACAAAGATATGGATCAACTGGGCACTATGGTCAAAAAAATCAGGAGAACAGCTGCCGAAGAAATATGTTGGATATGGACCGGTCAGGCGGCCAATCTGCTGAACAATTCCGCAGCTCCGTAGCTGCCAAGCTGGGGAGTTCGGCCGAAGTATAAAGTCTCAGAGACGAAACGGTCATTGAGCTGAAAGACCTCGACGAGCTCACGACAAAGAAAGAGATATGCGATGCCTTAAAATCTCTAGAAGGGGTATCAGACTGTTATGGGTCAGCAGTTAGATCCCTCAGGGTCGGTTTTAGAGCAAGACAGACGGCAGTGGTCAGTCTCCCAACGGCTTTCGCCAGGAAAGCATTGGAGATTGGTAAAGTTCGGATCGGATGGGTCGTCAGTCGTATTCGACAAACTACCATAGTGGCCAAGTGTTACAAATGCTGGGAGTACGGCCTGTAAAGGGCCCGAGAGGTCAAAACATTGCCTTAGATGTTTTAGAGAAGGACACTTGGCTAAAGAATGTTCCGTAGATTAAAGCTGCATGCTGTGTCGGGGGAAAACTGAGAGCGGGCATACTGCTGGTAACAGCAGATGCCCAGTGTACCAGAAGGCCTTCCGGGCGGCAACTAAGTAGAAACCATGAAGATTCTCCAGCTGAATCTAAATCATTGCGAGGCGGCGCAGGACTTGATGGTGCAGACAACGAGAAGACCAACTGGCCGACTTTCACACGCGGTGGTGCCAGCTCGATAATCGACTTGACATTCACAAGTTTGTGTTTAGCACACTCAGGCTTAAGGTGGGAGGTCTCTAATCTTTTTACACATAGTGACCACCAGGCTATCCTCTTCAATATTGCCGAAGCTGGGAAACCAAGAAGGGTAGTGAGACAGTCAAGCCACAAATGGAGTGCAAGAGCATTCGCCAGAGACACCTTCATAGCCATGCTGGAGGATGAAACGATTGACATGGGTTCGCCGAACGACCAGGCATCGACCAGGCGGTCCAGCTTATGTCACACGTTGCCAATGCCTGCGATGCCTCTGTGCCAAGGACGTCGGCAAAGAACCACCGATCACCAGTATATTGGTAGAATGAAGACATTGCCGAACTCCGTATAAGATGCCACCGAAGCAGAAAATTGTGCCAGCGAGCAAGGGGCCGATCGGGCTTCAATGATTCCCAGGAACAGTACCGGAGGGATCGTAAAGCTTTGAAAAGAGCAATCAAAATAAGCGAACGTCGATGTTGGATAGATCTATGCAAAGAGGTTGATGAGGATCCCTGAGGCAGACCGTACAGGACTGTTATGGCGAAGCTGAGAAACTATTCCGCTGCGAGTTCTTCGTGTCCTGCCTTGCTGCAAAACATCGTGAGCACGCTCTTTCCGGAACAATGGGAACTAAACAACGACGAAATTATAATCCCACGAGGTGAGGATGTAGCACCTATTAGCATAGATGAGCTCCTGGCAGCTTCCCGTAGAATCAAGGATAGTAAAGCCCCAGGAACTAAGAACGGCCATAGTAACCCGCCCGGATATGTTCCTTGAAGTATATAACAAGTGTTTTAAGGAAGGAGTTTTCCCTGATTGCTGGAAACGACAGCGGCTCGTGCTTTTGCCAAAATGAAGTAAACCAACAACTGAGCCTTCATCGTATCGCCCGATCTGTATGCTGGATACGGCAGGGAAAGTGCTGGAGAAGATCATATGCGATCGACTAGATACCTTTATCGAGGAATACCAAGGCCTGTCGGAAAACCAGTATGGGTTCAGGAAGGCGCGCTCTACTGTGAATGCGGTTAAGAAAGTCGTAGAAACACGATGGAGAAGAGGGACCAAGAAGTACTGTGTTATTGTTACCCTGGACATTAAAAACGCCTTCAACTCGGCGAGGTGGAGTTGCATTTTGAAGGCCGTTCAATTACTGAGAGTTCCGGGGTACATTAGGGCAATCATCCAGGATTATTTCAAGGATTGGATCTTGACGTACCAAACAGACGACGCTAACAGGATCTACAAGGTCACAGGCGGTGTTCCGCAGGGCTCGGTTCTCGGACCTTTACTGTGAAACGTTATGTATGACGCTGTGCTTAGACTAGAACTGCCACATGGTGCTAAGACTGTTGGTTTTGCTGATGACATTGTATTAGTGGTGACGGACAAACACCTGGAGGACATCACCATGGTTGCTAACGAGTCCATCGCTATTATCCGACGATGGCTGTCATCAGTGGGTTTGCTTCTGGCGGACCACAAGACGGAGGCAGTCCTAATAACTAGTAGGAACCAGCGGGAGACAAATACGCTGAAGATTGGCGGATATGAGATCCATTCTCAACCGCGCTTTAATGAGCACTTGCGCAGAACCAGCGAGAAGGCGCGCTCTGGCATGCATTATGCCGAACGTCAGTGGACCCAGGCAAGCCAAGAGAAGACTTGTGGCAAGTGTCGTGAGCTCTACGTTGCTGTAGGTGGCCCCAGTTTGGGCGGATGCAATGACGACAAAGGCCTATGGACAGGAGACGTCAGCGGTGTACCGTAGGTCTGCGCTAAGAGTAGCCTGCGCATTTCGCACGGTATCAAGTGATGCAGTATGCGTTGTGGCTGGTATGCTGCCCATATAGATTCTGGCTAGCGAGCGCCAGCGAATGTACAACCGGAGGAGACAAGATACCCAGGCGGGCCACCGCATGATAGAACAGGAAGAGAAGGAAGAGTCCCTGAGACGATAGCAAGCCTGCTGGGATGCTTCAGGTTACGGTAGATCGACCCATCGCCTCATTTCAAACCTAGCAACATGCACCAAGAGGAGGCATGGTGAGGTGGGCTACTACCTGACCCAACTGTTGACTGGATATGGCTGCTTCAGGGCCTATCAACACCGGTTTAAGCTGGAGGACGACCCTAAGTGTCCAGCGTGCCCAGGAGTGACCGAGGACGTGGAGCACGCGGCCTACGTTTGCCCACGTTTCAAATCAGAGAGAGATAAGCTATTCGGTGTACTCCACCAGCAGCTATCACCCGAGAACACGGTCCCTCTTATGGTGGCCACGACAAAGAATTGGGATGCGGTAAGCAGCTTCGCAGCCCAAATTCTGTTCAAGCTGAGGTCCTACGAGCGCTAAAGGTGAGGACTTGTTAAAGGTGACGGCTAGAGGTTACTAGGATAGGTGAAGGGCTAATATAGCCATATCCCATTCTGTGAAGTATTGCTTGTTAGCGGTTCCACAGAATGGTATCAATCTTCAAACCAGCTTATATAAAAAATTGGTAAATATTTATATAACCTAGGTGTATTGGGTCAATTTGTAGCGCAGGTAGCTGACCTTTTTGACGTACAGGTTCCAAAAGCTTTTCAAATCTCCGTCTTGATCATAGAAACAGAATGGCCAAGAAAAAATCCAAATCGGACAAGCCGTTCTTGAGATATCATGGGTACTGGTCCCGACGCCAAGAGAGACGGATGGACATTTTTTTTTTGCTATTTCAGGCTCACGGACTTTCAAACTCATTGTCTTTTTAGACCGAAGTAATAGTGAACGGGTTTGGTTTTCACAAAATGTTTTCTTGACCTCTCGCAAGAGACGACATACAATGCAATTTTTGACAATGGTGGGAATGTAATTAATTTTATTTAAACTCGCAATGCCCCTCCTAGTATTTAGGCTGATAATTCAAGAGACACTAACTAAGTGACTAATGTACAGTAACGTGTAATTAAACATGCAATTATTTTGACGCAAACTTAATTAACCATTAAAAAAAATCACCATAAAATCATAAAATTTCCTTCATCTCACCGCACATCAAGCACAACTGACACCTCCATATCAGCATAAATATCTTAACGTATCTAATCGCACTCAGCACATATATACACAGTATGTAAGCACACATAATAAAACTACCTGCTGATTTTTGATTGCAAAGTGTTTTATTATCGCTTAACGAACGCGTACACATACATACATATACCCACTAAAATGAGGAAAACATTTTTTTTTTTGTAAATATTAATCCAAAGGTAAATCGCAAACAATTATTTTTCATTAAATTATAATTTTCCAGTTTTCGTTGTTGTTGGTTTATTTTTTTTTTTTTTTGGTACATAAAACTTTGAGAAGGGAAATTATAAACAAATTAACAAAAATGTTCATACCAAAGCACTCCACATCATGTCGTCCCCCCCTCGCCCCTCCCCCACTCTCCTCACTCAACATTTTTCAAGTTATTAAATCAGAAAATTTTATTAATATTTTACCTTGTGGGTGGTCTTTTTTGTACCACTAGAGTATAGTGGTGATGAGGAAAATTATAATAATTTTTCAACATTGTGTGACTCTACCACCGCAGAATAAACATAGAAACATAACACACACAAAAATTGTTTTATAATATTATGTATAAGTATGTACACGAGTATACATAATATATGTATATAAAACAGGATGAGGATTATGATGAGGGTTGAAAAATAGAAAATCCCGCGTCGTTCAATTTTCTCGAAACAATCACATTAATTTTTGTTGTTGTTGTCATTTTTATCGGGATCGCTGGAGCTACCATAAATAGGCTATCAAGAATCAATTGAATTTCTATTACTCGCTATACGCTAAAGCACGCGGTCTACACTGTGCGCGCAGCTGTGTTTTTTTTTGTGTAAATGACATTTCAGCAGGATATTGATAAAAAAAAAAAAATGGTAAAATTGAATCCTTGAACAACAACAAAATAAAAGAACAATCCTGGAGTAGAAGATTTTTGTTTGTGTTTTGTTTATATGTTGAATTGTGGATATATGAATTTATATACATAAAGACCATTGACATGTTTAATAAACGTAATCGAAACCGTAAAGCAGCAAAAAAAAAAAGCTTCGTTTATTTTTTTATGTTTAGCTGATGTTCAATGTTTTTTTTTTTTTTTTGTTATGTTGCCGCGCTGTTTGTGTTGCGGTGGATATATTTTAAAAAAAACTGTTTATAGAAAATAAATATTGCTTTTGAAATTGAAATTAATTAAATGAAATATTTCAATGTACGGTTCTGATGAAAACCGTTGAAAATGTGTAGCTACGTTTTCGCGTAAATAAACGCGTTTCTAGGTCGCATAACGATGGGAATTGTTCCAGTGGTACGTATACATGTTTTTAATTATGCCACAAAATTCTGTTGAAACGTAATATATTGGATATTTAAAGTAGAATTCATGTTTTAATCAAATAATATTCCGAGTACAGAAGACCAATCGCATGTATACTAATTTTCAAAGAACTACTAAAATTTTGACATTGTATATTATTGAAAATATTCACAAAATGTTATTCAAATACCACTTCATATTTGATGAATATGGCTCAAGACCCAAATTTTAATAACTCGGGCAGGCAAACTTTCGAATTTAAGGTTGAAATTTCTCATACTGATAGAACTGAATTTTTGCTAATTAGTGCTCATTGGAAAAAATTAGTGCTAGTCCAGGAGCCGAGAAAATGGAAAAAGAATTTTCATATTCCGCATGAAAGACGGTAAAAAACTACAAAAACTAAACTTGATTTTCAGCGGAAACCAATTAACTTAATATTTTTAGTTGGTAAATACAATGAAGAAATTTGTGCTTATCACAAAAATATAAATTTTGACAATTTTCATTCATGAAATTGTGGAAAATGAAAATCAATCCATACCCCTAAATGATACCGTACGGAACCATCCAAGGCACATTTTGAGTTCAATAATTTCCAAATTGATCAACAAAAGTAATTGATTTAAACTATTTCCGTTATAAAATGTCTTACAAACCAACACAAATGTTATGCGTTGCGATACTGCAAAAAAAAAAAAAAAAAAAAAAAATGCAAAAGCGTAACCTGATTTTCAGCGGAAACCGGGAAAGTTTAACGAATTAACTTTATCTTTTCCATTAGTGAACCCATCGAAGAAATTTTTGCTTATCATAAAAATATAAATTTAGAATTTATCTAGGTGATTTCGATACTTTGTAACAATGTTTATAGTGATGGATTTTGATCACTCGCAAACATAAATACGAAAACAGTTACTATAACATGAGTTATACGTTCAATAATTTTTTAAAAAATTATTGATTTTAACTATTTCTGACATAAAATGTTTTAGAAACCAATAAACGTTGCGTTCAATTTGTGCTAATCTAGAATTGACCATAATGAATTTAAACTAACCAACCAAATAGCAAATGGCTTCAAAACGGCTTTATTTGGATCGGAAGGTACCAGGTTCGAATACCATAGGGGAGGGATTTCAAAAGGATTGTACCTCATATAAGATTATGGTATATGTCGGCTATATAAACGCATTTGTGACTCTTTGTTCATATGCCGAATTCTTGGGTTAAAACAATTTTCATGTCAATACTAAACGCTATTGTGAAACGTTTCAATGTGTGGGTGGTGCAAAAAGTTTTGGCTGCTGCATAGGACTTTAAAACTACACTTTTGTTGTTCAATTTAGAAATTATTGAACGCAAAATGTGTCTTGGATGGTTCCGTATGGTATCATTTAGGGGTAAGGATTGATTTTCATTTTACACAATTTAATGAATGAAAATTGTCAAAATATATATTTTTGTGATAAGCACAAATTTCTTCATTGTATTTACCAACTAAAAATATTAAGCTAATTGGTTAATCTTTTCTGGTTTCCGCTGAAAATCATGTTTCGTTTCGGCTCCTGGACTAACACTTAATTTTTCCAATGAGCACTAATTAGCACAAATTTGGTTCTAACAGTATGAGAACTATGAAGCTTAAATTCGAAAGTTTCCCTGCTCCAGTTACCCATATATTTTATTTTATCTTGCTCGACAATCTGATGATTACTGACTCTCCCATACCGGCATAATCGTTTATTTACATTTTTGTAGTCTCTTGAACACAGATCATATTACTTTTCTATATACTCTTACAATTGAGACACACAAGTTACATTTCTACAAATCTGCCTTCTTGCACATTCGGAACACCCACCACCCGGTATAATTTTAAGGTTAGTTACCAGATCTGTATATATGAAATCGGAATTTACTAATAAATGGCACCACCTGTCAATGTACCTTTCGACAAACCGCGTCATCGGCGCCACTGTTTTCTTTTGACATCTATCAAGAATATCCAATTCATAACCATACAAGTTTCTTACAGTAACGCTTTGTTGTTTACTTGTACAAAAATGTCGAGTTTTATGCCTACATATCGTAGTCCCAGGACTACATTACGCTAACCACCAAATTGACATTTTTCGGGTTTTGACGGTTTCTTAGGTTTCAAACCATCCTCATTCGTTTGCGCGTATATACGTTTTAATCAGACTACCCGTTGCTGAGGAAACTGGTGTTGTGTTTTCCGCTATCCACCATTTTCAACCCTTTGTAGCGACTAAATTACGCCAAATTTTTCAGGTTTTTCTGATTTTTGCACTAAGTATATTATATAATCTAATTCCACAAAACCAAAACACGCTATGATTTATTTTGCGCTATCTCCAAAAGTTGAAAACCTCACAATAATTATTGTTTAACAATTAAACAAATTTTTAAGCTAACCCCATGAAAATTGTTTCAAAAGCAAATTACGCTAAAGCTTATTTTACGCTAACTCCACTTAGGTTTTTCTGATTTTAGCACTAAATGCATTACAATTGAATTTTTTTAGGTAAACTCCAATTTACATTGTTTTTTAGAAAAGCGATATCGCCGTCCCAGTGTGACTAAGTCAAATCGATAAATTATTTAAGTGTGGTTAAATATTGTTTATTGTAACATTAAATTAAACAATTGTGTTTTTATTTAATAAGCTATATTCGAAAAAACATTTACCTTATTCGGCTACAATTTAAAAAACGCTATATCCAAACTCAAATGAAGTTGTGTTGGTATTTTTATTGAGTTTTATTCAGCTATATCCAGCCGTTGATGTAGTTTTCGAGTTTTTGTAATTAATTTTATCTGTCTAACGGTACAAACTTAAATCTATATAAAAGGAAATTTCAGCTCGAAAAAAATTCACTTTACAAGAGAAATTTGAAAGAGTGGGTCATAAAACACGTGATTAGATTTGTTTCCGTAAATTATTTCCTAGTTTTGAATTTAAGTAAAAATGGATGGCTGTATAATCAAACCAATCCAAAATCGTGATAAAAGTAGTTCACCTGTACCAGAATTTGATGTTGATCAAATGAGGTAAGTGTCAGAAAATGAGTAACTAAAATTTAATTAAATAACCTCCTTTACGGTTACTTTAAAGCGTTTCGTTCATTTGCAAATTTATTGAATGAGCTTGATGAAAATGATGGTTCAATGCATACCTCTTGTACCATAATCCCAGCAACACCTGTAAATAGTCAAGGTTCGGTGAGCCCGACTATAGAGCTTATAAGAGAAAATGAAGATTTTGATTCCAGGGGTATAGTTTTCAATTCCAAATATTTGGATGTATTATCTAAGTTCTCTTGCAATTTATAGAATCATCGGTTCTTGATTCGGACGCCGACCCTGAATACTTTCCACCTGATCCTGAAAGAATGATTGACGATGTCTTGCGTAATGGTAAGAAACTTGTGAAATTGAATGTTATGACTAACTTTGCTAATAATCTTAGATATACCAGGTTGCTCTAAAACATTGACCAGTAAAAGACTTAAGTGTCCTGGAGAATGGAAAAAAAAAATGTAAGAACGGTAAAATCTCAGAGAGGGGACCAATTTACTGATAGTTTGGGAATAAATCGTAAACGACGAGAAATAAAAATGGGTGTGGGGAAGCTTGTGCATATGGCTGCCATGAAGAATTTAATTTGTCAGAGAGAACATTTATATTTAACAATTTTTGGCAATTAAGTTCAAAATCTAAAGGCGAATTTTTCGGCAATTTAGTGTCTAAGGTTCCAGTAGAGCGATCAAGAACCACTAATAACAACTCTCGCAGAAAGAATACGTTCATCTACCATTTTCAAAAATCCGGTAAACTGAAGAGAGTCTGCCAATTGGTTTTTACCAGTACATTGGATATAAATAAAACGCGAATTCATTACTATTTCGCACATCTAATAGATCCAAATACTACTACATCAAAGTCCCCAGCTAAAGGAAGACACAAGAAGAACGAATTGCCACCATATAAGCTGGATGAAGTTGCAAGTCATATCAGTGGATTTGCATCAATGGATTCCCATTATTGTCGTTCCTCATCTACCAAAAAGTATTTAGAACCACATCTTAGTATAAGGAAAATGTACGAATTATATTGCAACGAAATAGAAGACCCTATTAAGTTTTGGGCATACAAGCATATGTTTGAGACGAAATTTAATTTGGCTTTCTTTGTTCCTAAAAAGGACTTGTGCAACAAATGTGAAGAGCACAAGACGAAGGTGAATAACGGTGAAATATTGAGTGAAGCAGAATAAAATGAATTTTCGAATCATATGCAAAACAAGTTGGCCGCGAAAGCGGAAAAAGATGTCGACAGAACAAATTGTGAGCCAAATACTCGAATCCTTGTCGTTGATTTACAAAACGTTTATGCATTACCCAAAGCAAATATCAACTGTTTTTATTATAAAAGAAAGCTGCTATGTTTCAATTTTACTGGATACTGTCAGGATAATAGAACTACCTATTGTAGTTTCTGGAATGAAACAATGCAAGGGCGAGATGGAAACGAATTAGCGAGTGCTTTTGTGAAAATTTTGCAAGCAGTGATGTCAGATTTTCCACAAACAGAAAGAATTATTATTTGGACCGATTCATGCGTTCCACAGAATCGCAATTCAATTGTGTCCCTAAGTTTTTTTAAAATTCATGAAGGAAAATCCTCATGTGAAGTTAATCGAGCAGAAATTTTCAGAACCCGTGCACTCTATGTTGCAAGAAGTTGACGCTGTTCATAGTACGTTAGAAAAGTACTTGAGAAAAATGGAAATATTTAGTCCAATTGGATTAGTACGGTTACTTTCTAATGCTAAGTTTCCCAAAGTAAAGTTGAAAATAATGCAAATGCAACCTAGCGATTTCAAGCACTACAGCCAAGCGATCCAAAAATTTAATTTTTCTTGCATTCCGTTTACTAAAGTACGACATATAAAGTACGAATTGAATATTTCATATAAGCGGTCATTTAAAGATGATTTTAATACGGATTCTATAACTAAATCAACAAGTTCTCGAAGGGCCAAAAAAAATGTCGGCGAAGTTCAAACGGATTGTATCTTTGAAATCATACCATTTCAAAACAATAAAATTAAAATAAGCGAAGAAAAACGGAAAGATTTATTGAGTCTTCTTAAGTTCATGCCTAAAGTTGATCAAAACTTTTATTATACAGTTTTGAAAACGGAGTAAACCCATTACCGTATATTATACAAATTAGGCTCTTATACTAAAACTTAAAATTATTTATCAACGAATTTTAATTTTATTTACATTTTTAACGAGTGAAATATTATAATTTTTTAGCATTATATTTTCTATTTTGGAATAAAATATGATTTATTTTCAGTAATTGAATTAAATTACCAGAATTGCTTTCATTCTTTTTTAAAAAATGATAATGGAAATTCCGCTAAAGGCCATATTTTAGTGTAAAATTTACCTAAATTCTTTGAAAATTGAAATGTAATCTATATCCATTTTCTGCTATATCACACCAAAATATTATGTTATAGCGCAAACAAAAAAATGAGTCGCTGGATATTTTGGAAGCTTAGAAAAAGTTTTCCTATAGTCTTGGAAATTTAGTGTTTTGATGATTATTACCAAATCAACAATGCATCAAAACAAACTAATACCATTTAGTTAATGTTGTGAATTAGATAATTATAACCTGCTAAACTTTAAATTTTGTTTTCTCAAAATAGTGGTTTTGGAGCTTAGCGTAATCTAGTCCTGGGACGACGATATTACGATTTACGAAACTGCTGCGGAATCATATCGAATGCTTGTCGAAGCTTACGGTAAATCACAATGCTATGAGTGGTTTAATGAATTCAAAAGTGATGATTTTGACGTGAGAAACGATGAACGTGGAAGACCACCACAAAAGTTTGAAGACAGTGAATTGCAAGGATTGTTGGTTGAGGATGACGCTGAAACGTAAAAATAACTCACGGATCAATTGAATGTGTTACGAGAAGCGGAAAGATCCAAAAGTTGGGAAAATGGGTTCCGCATAAACTGAATGGAAGACATCTGGAAAATCGAAAAACCACCTGCGAAATGTTGCTCGCCAGATACAAAAGAGAATCATTTCTCCATCGAATTGTGACTGACTGTGAATTTGATTTTGCTTCATGATAATGCACCATTACACAGAGCAAAACCGGTCAAGGAAACGCTAGAAGCACTTAATTGGCAAATACTTTCCCAAGCGACTTACTCGCCAGCCTTGGCTTCGTTCGATTATCACTTATTTGCATCGATGTGGAACGGGCTTGCTGGGGAGCACTTCATCCACGCATTGCCAGAAAGATGGGAAATATGTATAACTAATAATGGGCAATACTTTGAATAAAATACTCTTAATCATTATTGTACGATGAACGTGTACTTTTTACTAAAAAAATTTCGGTTTCATATTTTCACACCTGGTGACTCAATTTTCACTACATAACTCATCTCTTTTTTTCAGATAAATTTAAAGATATCGTTATCATTAGTTTGTGGTCCCCTTCACATGTATTACATACAAAATCTTCTTATTCTAGTGGTAAAATACTGATCTTAGTAACAGATATTTTAAATACAGACGTGGATGTTTTAACAATTACCACACGAATTCGCTCATCAGGGCCAGGATGTAGGTCGATTGTTCTGCCTAACAACCAATTGATTGGGGGACCAATTTTGCGATTTTTGCCATTTAAAGCGTTTTTGAAGGCCACCTAAATATTCAATGCTCAATCGCTTCCAAAAAGGTAGGGCTAAAAGTGAACTACCAACACGCTGTCAACCATCTTGAATTTAGACACGCTTCAACTTGACATATTAAGGTATAATATTCTTCTATTTCATTAAGCGCAACCCTATCACCCGTTTTATGTTCCACTTGGCACTTTCTATAGCTGATTCCCACAGCCCTCCCCTTCTCCCCCCAAATGAGGAGATCTTGGTGGATTTGTTGGCCATTCGATGTAATGATTCGCACAAAACACTTTAGCATCAAATTATGTGAATAAAATAAAGTTCGAAGTTCCTTTAATTCAGACCGAACCCCGATGAAATTTGTGGCAGGAACGATTGTGATGATAAGTCTATAATGATTTCCAAGTGAATTGCTTTTACTGGAAAATAACTGAATAAGCAAATATATATTTTAAGCTTAGTTTTAGACCATAAATTTGACTTGGCAAAAAATGGTCCACAGAAATCTACCCCTGCTATTGAAAAAGGTATAGATTGTGTTACTCGATCAGACAGAAAATTGCCCATTATTTGATGCGATCATTTTGGTTTATTATTGAAATACGTAATATATTTATTAACAATCTGTCTACACAAATTTCTAGAGAAGAGTTTGAGGTCCACAATGTAACAATAATTGGATGTTTATGGGAAAATTCAATTCTGAATTACCAAGGCGTCCTTTAACACTAAGTATTTCAATTTCATCAATAAATGGTTTTAATAATTTTAAATTCAGCTTTATGTTGTTTAATTTGTTGAAGTTCTGTACATTTTTGACAAATCTAAATAATGCATGTTTATGTTCACTCGCAGTAAGCTCATCGGTATTTTTAAGCTTATTCGATTTCAGGTTAGTTATGAATCGAAATATATAGGCTATATTACGACATAGTTTTTTAATTGAAACATCATTCCCGAGGTTTTTGAGAGTTATAAACCAATAATAAAGAATTTTCCGAAGATCTTAGTGTAATAAATCGGAACTTATCTCTTCAAAAACTTGCTGGGCATTATCGGCATAGGGAACGAGTGAGCAGGATTTTGTGCTGTAGGCACATAACAGAAAGTAAAGCTGAAGTAATCTCCTGTGTTTGTGTAATTCTGTGTGCAACGAACGAAGCATATTTTGATGGTTCAGATTTGTTGCGAATTAGGTTAAATGGGGTCAAATACTGCACATCTAAACTTGTAATTAACTTATTCAATTTCTTATTACGAACTTTATGAGAAATTTCTTAGTAGTAATTCTTTTTCAATTGAATCAGAACCCGTTAAAACGTCATCAACGTATAAGTCATTCAGTAAAACGTGCGAAGCTAAAGGAAATAACTTTGATTCTTCTAATGCTAGTTGGATTAAGGTGATGGTTGCTAAATATGGTGCACTTTTAGTTTCATAAGTTTACTGTGAATAATTTGAAGCACTTTATTTTATCCGAAGGATTGTCTCGCCACCAGATTCTTCATTTTAGCAATATCGGCTGTGAAGGCAACGATATGTTTTCTAAACTTCAATATTATTGACAACAAATCCTGTTGCACTGCGGAACCATTTATGAAGCACACATTAAGGGATGGTTTGGATGATTGCTTTGAAGATCCATTGACAAATACTCGGTCATGAATTCTCAATATTGGTGATAAATTTCTTACTGGCGTAAAATTGATTAAGCGAGGAATAGTTTCAAAATGCTAGCTCATTGATTTTATCATTTACGGGTAATGACACACAATAGCGACCAATATTGTCTCCAATTCCCAAAAACGATTAATGTCAGTTTGAAAATATTCAATTGTACATATGGCTGAGATTGAGGATTCTTAATTGGTATTGCTGGAAGATAATACTCGACCGGTAACAACATAACCATAAACGATATCATGAAATGGGGGAAGATTTTTCAAAACTGTAATGGTTTTATCGTTAAATAATTGATTTGAATAGCTGGATGACAGCAGGAATTAATCGTACATTCACGTAAGCTGGATTTGCTGATAGGAAATTTGTTATCTTTGGTATCACATAAAATTCTAATACCTTCTAGTATACCTTTGATTTTATCATAATTTCTGAGCCTAGCTGGCTGGGCCGGATATAATTTTGTGGGTTGAATGTTTTCTGATTTTTAATAAATTCACAATACCTTCTGTGATGAAATTTAAGTGTGGCCCACCGCCCAATAACGCACGACACATCAAATTTTTGGATTCAAACATTACATTGATTGGAGCGGTACCAATGAAAATTTCATTTATTCCCTTTAATGAAAGTTTTTAATTAACTGGTTTGTGATTCGATGTACATGAACAAATACCACTTGTTTGAACAATATTTTTATCGGTATATATCCGAAGTCCACTTGAAGCTAGATGATTTATCATTTTTGCACCAATGTTCCAAGTATTTCGATCATTACTTGAATGATTTACTTCATTTGAACTCAGAACAGTAAGTTTTGCCAAAGTGACGAGTCTATTATGTTTTAACCAACATAAACTACAGGGTGGTTTATCACATAACCCAACCTTATGTTTATTAACAAGTAAATGTGACCCACAACAACAAAAATACTTTCAACTAGTTGACATTAACGAGGTAGATTTACCTTTAAAATAAGGTGAGGTGGTCAGAACTTCGGTTTTGAATAAATCAACTCCCAAATCAATCCCAAAATGAATCTCTTAAGTCAATAATCAGCTCAAATTCCAACTCAATATACAAATCAACCTCCATCTCAATCGGAACTTAATTCTAAGCGCAATCACCAAATTAACCGCAAACCAATCCATAAAATTAATCACCACATCAACCCCAAAATCACCTATCAAATCAACCATTGACCTAATTCCAAATCAACTCTTTAGTAACTCCTCAACCGAACAAAACTCTCTTAACCCCAATATAGGCTAACTAAATCCTACCTCAAAGAAATCTGACAACTGCTCAACTCATACCATCATACCATCTTACCATCACCGTCATACCATCATACCACCATCCAGTCATACCATCGTACCATCATACCGTCATTAAAAGCAACTCAATTTTTAAAGTTTTAGAAATTCCTCTGTAGTAAATTTGGACCTGATTATCATCTCTCTCTCTGCGCACCTTTCTTAAGTGGTAAACATTATTTGTGTAAAGTTTGGTTCAAATCGTTCAATGTGTGTGCATTTGTTTAAATATCACCCACATATACTGTACATATATATATATAAATATTCACTTTTAAATACAGTGAAACGTCATTTCAACGGACACCCAATTTAGCGGAATCCTCACTTCAACGGACACACCTCTAAGTCCCATGCAACTGAAGTTTTTAGTGAAAACCTCCCTTAAATAAGCTGACATTTTATTAGAGCGGACACAGACAGATATTTCTGCGATGATACAGGTTTTATGAGTACACTTCAAATTGAACCTTTAACATTTCAAATTAAACTTTTTACATTTCAAATCCTTTAGCAAATTATTTATATGGTCAATTACAATGGAACTTGGCTTTTTCTAAGCCGGTTTTAGTGAAATTCGACATCCATGATTGAAATAGGATTCTTAAATGAATTTTAGATAAAATTCTGGAATATGCCAAAAAATATAAATAAATCAAGTTTGACATGTGCGTTGGAAATGGAATTTTAAAATGATTTTTAGGCGTTTGGAATTAGTTATGAATGTTATGGAATATGGCAACAACTTTATCTAAAACTCATTTTAGAACCCCATTTCCAATTTCATCATAATCGGATACGAAATAGCCAAGCTCCATCTTACTTGGCTATATCCTAAAACTGTATCCAAAATTCATTTTAGAATCCCATTTCTGTGGCAGATGTCAAATTTCACTAAATCCGTCAAGAAATAGCCAAGTTCCATCCTAATTGTCCATATTCCAGAACTACATCTAAAAATCATTTTAGAATCCCATTTCCATTAACCGCATCAAATTTTATCATAATCGGTTAAGAAATAGCCAAGTTTCGTCATGATTGGCCTTATTCTAGAACTTTATCCAGGATTGATTTTAGAATTCAATTTCAACGCACATGCCAAATTTGATAATAATCGGTTGAGAAATGTATTTAGTTTGCTCAACCGCTCACTAAACCATAATCCAACCCCAACTAAACCCCAATTCAATCATAATTAAACTCGCAAACGCAACCCAACTTATTCCTACACTCAGCCGCAAACTCTACGCTAAACTCAATCCTCAAACCAGCATATATAAAAAATTGGTGAATATTTCTGTAACTAGGTATTTTGGGTCAATTCGTATGGCAGGTACCTCACCACCTTTACGTACAGTTTCCATAAGCTTTTCAAATCTCCGATCTCGAGTTTTGTATAACTGATGATCCGCAACAATTTTAATTACCCCAAGTAAAATGAATACGGATGGCTAATAATTTTAAGTTGATGAACATCCGATGGTATTTCGCACCATATCAAGATTGATGACAGGGTTGATACCTATGGTTATGATATCTAGCAGTTGGCTGACCATTTATACTTTTGGATGATTAGTACCAAATTGATGCCCAATTTATATTTGGTAGTTTGAATTCTATGTAAAGTAAATACGGTCTTGGATAATTACACAGCACACAAATGAACTGCACATTTTTCCAATGCGTATATTGAAAGTGATTATGGTTATTGATCACTTTGATGATTCAAACAATTGGTGGCAAATATTAACAGCAATTTGGCAATTTGAATGGTTGGCAAACTGTATTTTTGCACAGCACTTTGAACTTGACAACCTCTAATCAGCTGGAATGTTTGTGCACTTAATAATTAACTATCATAGCCAAAGATCATAAAATTTGTAGGGTTATTTCACTTCCGATTCACAAACTATTAATATTAACGTAATGCTTCACTATACCATGAAGTAGAATACGCAAATTCCTGATTAACAAAAGTGAGCTGCAATGCGAATAGAGGTAAGCCACAAACATCAAAGAATACTTGAATGTCACAAAGGAATTAGGTATGTAGTATGGTCTCTAGGCAGGTTATTTCAAATTTACCGTAGATTTACTTAAAAGAAGCTCCAAATAAAATAATCGTACCTTCGACCCATTCAAGTTAAGCTTAAGATTTTATTGCAAAGTCTCTAAGTGCAAAACATATGCTGGGATGGCTTAGCTATAAGAAGATATATTTGTAAAGTTAACAGTGTGCAAATTCCAGGATGAGTACAGTGGAGAGATAAAATAAGCTTAGGTCATCAGTGACGCCAGTGAACACGAATATGCCGCTGCATTATACGATCTAGCATCAATGTTCCATACGAATGACGGGCAGATAAGAAACATAATAACAGGAATATTTTGATTGGCGTCTATAATGCAAATTAGTCTATCGCGATTAGAGTTGATGGGGATGCTTCTAATATGGCATTTTTAATACAACGAATTTTCCAGTGACATAGATACATAAAAGCATAATAAAATATTAACACGCAATAGCAGAATATTAAGCTTGAATCAATATATATATTACCAGCAAACCATCACTTTTTTAAAGACATAATACGAGATGCACATTCGGTATACCTGCCACGCGAGTCCAGAATGTGTATCCGTTTCACACAATGGATGTTGATTATTGTGGACCATTTAAAGTCAGCCCAGTAAGAAAAAGAGGTAACTAACAATCTAGGTATAAATGCTCCATTTTCGTCGGTTTAAGCCCAAAATCTGTGCACATTGAAACTGTCTGCAATTTTCCAACTGAGAGCTTACTCGGATCATTAAGCAGATTCAAAGCCGAAAAGTAACATGGTTCGTCATATACAGTGATCAAGGCTGGGCAGTAACGAATTACATGTATTTGAATTACGTAATTAAAATACAAGTTACAATTTGTAATTTGTATTTTAATTAGTCATTTTCCAAGTAACAGTATCTTGTATTTTAATTACCTCAGTTTTTGAAATTTCTTATTTACATTTTTAGAAGGCTTATTAAAATCTGTTTCCGGAGCCATCAATATAAAACTAAATCTTAATAATCGTTGTTCTAATGATACGTTTTTTTCACTAAATGAATTTTGTCAAACCAAATTTATCAATTTACAAGTATAAAGTAATTGTAATTTGTATTTTAATTACAAATTACAATTCAAAGCAATTGTAATTTGTATTTTAATTACTGAGTTTGCTGTAATTCTTAAAAGTATTTTAATTACTTAGTGTAATGTAATTTGCCTAGCCTTGACAGTGATAAGCGTAATGACCGATACAGACGAAAATGTCGGAGAACAAAGTGATTCGCCGTTGGCCAGGTCGAGATTACTTAAACAAATGGAACAGCATTTCTGGAACAAATGGCACAAAGAATATTTATATATCTTCCAAAACAGGAATAAATAGACCAGAGAATTCTGGTCTTTCTTCGGAACATATTAAAATCATATAATTCAGCAGACTAGCAGTAGTTCTAATTTCCGAGGCAAGCCTATCATTAATATGCTGGGGATTAGGTATTGTAATGTGAATACTTCCAGGAAAGGTTGGCACGATTCGAATGGTGGATATATGTTTGGCCAACAACAGTAAAATTATACAACAACCAATCCAAAAATTATGTAAATTGCCAGTACATTCATGGTCGTCGGAACGTTGATGTAGAGTTTTGGAGTCCAGATTGGTACAAATATTTCAACAAAAACAATTTTGGATAAGGAGTAAACTATACATCAGCTTATCCATAGAAACAGCCGTCATCGATCATACAATAACTATATCAACCGTAAAATTGTTTCTCGAATAACATCTACGAGGCTTCATCATCTTGATTTGGTTAGTACAATCATTGCACTGCCAATATGAAAATATATACTGAGTAAATTTTTACGACCGAAAATATTGCACCGGGCCTCTTCCCATAGATCTTGGTCACTTGCGTACAATTTAAAACTTTTAAAAATTTGTGAGGTTCGCAAAACATTAACGGGTCTTGAAAAAATAGTAGTACTATTATTATTGAAGGGCCGTGTGGGCGTTCAGCCACCTCGCACTGCGACCTAAAAGATCCTTTGTGCTGCTTAATTATCGTCCAGTCAATATTCAGGCTCTTAATGAATCTGATAATACTGTCAGCCGGTACGTGATAAATATTATCTGGGCTTATTGCTCTCCCTCCTAGATGTTTACTTCTCGTATATTCCTACCCCTGCCCCGTCTTCCGTTTTGATTTTACTTTTGCGAGTTTCTGGGAATGGAATGTCGCCTGTAGGTCACCCAGCTTTACTACAGTTAGCCTTCCTGTAGCAAAGCTGGGTGAAAACTGGAGGATGCATGGTATCCAAAGTCTGATGGGACCGATTCATCCATCGGTATATGCTGTTTCTAAAGGGGTACTTTAAAGTTGTTTTAATTTAAATTAAAATTATTAAAAAATTTTGATTTGTGAAGAATTATGCTTGTGGAGATAATTTCCAAATTCACCAAATTGAAAATTTCCAGATATGTATACAGTTACATGCATACATAAAGGATTTTCCATTGTTATTTAGAAATGACAACAACACTGGAAGCAGCACAGTTTTATTATATTGTATTTTCCATACAGATTTTTTTTTTACAGCCAACCGTCAGAACTGCCTAAATTCGGTCGATATAATATTTCATACACCCATAAATCATTTCCAATATTCCAGCTTAGATGCATATTTTTCGCTACCAAATACAATATAAAATAAACGAAAAATTGAAAATGGAAAAATTCGATTTTCTTGACAGCACAAAATTTTTTTTGTTAATGTACATTGTATCCTACACATAGATATGTATACAGAAAACAATAAAAATCTGGATATATTTTTGGAGTTTTGCTTGAAAATATTTTATGTTTCCAGTATTTTGATTTTATCAATTTTTGGGTAATAAAAACAATTTTTATTTATTTTCTTATAACCCAAGGAAATCCATGTTCTTATATTATGTTCCTACTGTTACAATGTGTACACACATATATACATATATATTTTAATATTCTAGAAATATTTTAACACAACATAGTTGTATGTCTGCATAAAATGGCGGATAACATTAGAAAGATATTGGATGTCACGCTTTTGTTGTATTTTTTATGTTTATTTTGTTCGACGATAACGAAAAGATAATACGGAGGAAAAACAACGCTATTCGATAGAAATCTCAAAAGTTGAAAACATTATTTAAATTTAAACTAAATTATTTTGGTTTTGCAAAAAGTATTTTGTCTTAACCCTTTTTATTCGAACCCTCCCTTTGCTTTGTGCATTAATAAAAAACAAAAACAAAATATCTTGAGTAAATATTTATACAAGAAATTTATTATACAAAATTTTTGATTAACCCTATCAGATCGGTCAAATAAATAAAATTTTGTTGCGATTTTTAAAAGTCTTTAAATGCCTGCGAGGTAGGTTTTTTGGTTTAGCTATTTACTGTGTACTCCAGCGAACCAATTCCCAAGTGTGGTTATATAGCACTTTATGCTAAATAAAAGGCAAAACAAAATTTAAATAAATTTCAATTAAATTTTTCTTTTTGTAAGAAAATGGGGAAAATATATCCCAGAGTAGAAAAACTAAACGGGAAAAATGAAAATTGAAATTACGGAGTAGTTCATTAAAAACATTTAAATAGGTCACCTGCGATAACATCGATTTTATAAAACTCGTTTCACCTTTATAAATTTATGTAAATCCATCAACACGTCATTCGCTACACCGCCACACCATAAAACCAAAAAAATTCAATTTATATGTTGAGATTTTTCATTGGATGCATCTTGACAAAAAAATAATAAAAAAACGAAAGGATCTGACTTTGAATAAGGTAAAAGAATATAAACACACATACCAAAACCAAAAAAAAATTAAATAATCAACTTGAAGAATAATAACAGACAACAGGAAATTAGCCTCTTTGTGAAACTGTGATGAATATACTCTGTTTACGTATACAGATATACTATAAGGGAAAACAGGAAAAACCACTGTTGCTATTTTCATCGACTGCGCTACTATATTATGTACTTGTGTGTTGTTTTTATATTTATTACATTTTACTGTTTTGAGTTATCTCACGAACAACGACAACAACAACAAATGAAATGGTGGTGACGGTGGTAATGGTGGGCTGTGAGAGTAAAAGACAGATACTTTTGTGCTTTTGAATAAAAGTGAAAGGATTTAACAAAAAAAAAAAAATGTAAGTTAATTAAAAAATATTTAGGGTTTATATAGGGTTGGATTTTGTTAAGATGTGCAATAGCAAAGGGGGATTGGTTTTTAGAAATTAATAATTCTTAGTGTTTTCTTATTTATGTCTTTATGCTCCAAGGCTAATGTCTTTTTGTCTCGCTACTTCTCGGACCAGCCTTTTCCTCAAATTTTGTGTCACATATTCTGAAAAATACAGTCGAAACTCGATTATCCGGGATGCTCGGGACCGAGCGTTTTCCAGATAATCAAAGATCCCGGTTGATCGAATTTTTTAGTTTTATAAAAAAATACACAATATACATATGTTAACACAGAAACAACACTGTTGCCAAAATTTAACGAAAAAAATTAAAATGAAAAATCCCGGTTAATCAATTGAAAATCTGGATAAACAAGTGACTCAAAAAAATCGACGGTGTAAAAAAAAATTACAAAAAAAAAAATCATCTTCGTTCTTTTCGATGCGGGTGATTATAATACTTAAAGGAAGCTTTTTCCAAAGCTTTAGAGGAAGAAATTCACATTAATTCTAAAACTTTAATTCAGCCAGAGTCTAAATACAAATCAATTTAAACCTCAATTAAAGAAATGTCAGATTTATCAAAAAAATGGACATGTGGGTGATTATAATACTTAAAGGAAGCTTTTTCCAAAGCTTTAGATGAAGAAATTCACATTAATTCTAAAACTTTAATTCAGCCACAGACTACGTACAAATCAATTTAAACCTCAATTAAAGAAATGTCAGATTTATCAAAAGAATGGACATGCGGGTGATTATAATACTTAAAGGAAGCTTTTTCCAAAGCTTTAGAGGAAGAAATTCACATTAATTCTAAAACTTTAAATCAGCCACAGTCTACATTCAAATCAATTTAAACTTCAATTAAAGAAATGTCAGATTTATCAAAATAATGGACATGCGGGTAAATATACTACTTAAAGGAAGCTTTTTCCAAAGCTTTAGAGGAAGAAATTCACATTAATTCTAAACCTTTAATTCAGCCACAGTCTACATACAAATCAATTTAAACCTCAATTAAAGAAATGTCAGATTTATCAAAAGAATGGACATGCGGGTGATTATAATACTTAAAGGAAGCTTTTTCCAAAGCTTTATAGGAAGAAATTCACATTAATTCTAAAACTTTAATTCAGGCACAGTCTACATACAAATCAATTTAAACCTCAATTAAATAAATGTCAGATTTATCAAAAGAATGGACATGCGGGTGATTATAATACTTAAAGGAAGCTTTTTCCAAAGCTTTAGAGGAAGAAATTCACAATAATTCTAAAACTATAAATCAGCCACAGTCTACATTCAAATCAATTTAAACTTCAATTAAAGAAATGTCAGATTTATCAAAAGAATGACATGCGGGTAAATATACTACTTAAAGGAAGCTTTTTCCAAAGCTTTAAAGGAAGAAATTCACATTAATTCTAAAACTTTAATTCAGCCACAGTCTACATACAAATCAATTTAAACCTCAATTAAAGAAATGTCAGATTTATCAAAAAATGGACATGCGGATGATTATAATACTTAAAGGAAGCTTTTTCCAAAGCCTTAGAGGTAGATATTCACATTAATTCAGCCACAGTCTACATACAAATCAATTTAAACTTCAATTAAAGAAATGTCAGATTTATCAAAATAATGGACATGCGGGTAAATATACTACTTAAAGGAAGCTTTTTCCAAAGATTTAGAGGAAGAAATTCACATTAATTCTAAAACTTTAATTCAGCCACAGTCTACATACAAATCAATTTAAACCTCAATTAAAGAAATTAAGTATATTAAAACCTTTAAAAAAATCAATTAAAGAAATGTCAGATTTATCAAAAGAATGGATATGCAGCATCAGTTTGTTTTTCCAGATACATATATCTTCATAATTCGCGTACAATCGCACCTATACAATTGCCATCATCTTCAAATCATTCTTCTATGCGAATAGTTGTATCTGCGCTTATTGCAAAAAGAAGGTCATCATATAAATCAATGCCACAAGAAGAAAAGTTCCATAATCCTAATCCAATCAATGAAAATAAACTTGAGGTCCAGGATACCTTCCGAGTACCACCCAAACATTATTCGAATCTCCAATAATTACAAATTGCCCAACGTTAAATAAATCATTAAATATTGATTTATCAAACCATATTATAGAAGACAGTATATACGTTAGTTTAAGTCTTGACATCGGAAAATCCAATTTTATAACTTCTTACTCGATTCTCGAGCCGATGTAAGTAATAATTAAATAATCGTATGTTCATGAGACGTCTATATATTATCCAACTCTGAAATGTCAGATATTTAAAACAATGCAGAATACCTGTGTCTTTCTAAAGAGATAGTACCAGGCGTGTTTGTAGGAAATTCAATTGTTGAACCTCATAACCAAGCAATTACACTTAGCTTGATAATACCTAGAGAGAAATCTATTGAAATTCCATGCAATGACTTAATTTTCGATTAACTTTCACATTATAATATTCATATATTCGCTAGAATCTTGGTCAAATACAAACACAAACCGTTTACAAATTCTTGAGTCATCCATCGCCTTATTACATCTAAACAAAGAAGAACTTAAACCAATTAAGCAAATCATTAAAGATTATAATGAACTTTTCCATTTGGAAGGCGATGAATTGACAGCTGCTCATAGAATTAAACATAGTATATCGACTAGATGTATGGCTGTGTTCCAATTTATCAAAAATCATACCTTATGCCTGATGCAATTAAAAATTAAATCAACCAGCAAGTTGAGCAGTACTAGCTACTAGCCTATGGAACTTTCCTCTTTTAGCTGTTCCGAAGAAGCCTACTGATGGTTCACGTAAATAGCGCATTGTTGTTGACTTCAGACGCTTAAACGATGTAACATTACACCATGTATTTCCTTTTCCCAACATTGTTGAAATTTTGGTTCAGCTGGGTGAAGCATCGTACTTCAGTACACTGGAAATGACCAATGGCTATCAACAAGTTCTACTTGATGAAGATGCCAAACCAAAGTCCGCTTTTATTACAAGTTCTGGACATTTTCATTTCAATCGTATGCCGTTTGGTTTAAAGGGAGTTCCAGCTACCTTCCAAAATTTGATGAATACAGTTCTTTCCGGTCTCAATGGTCTAAAGTGCCTAATTTATCTTGATGATATAGTCTTGTACTCGTATGGCCAACACTTAAATGAACATAACAAACGGTTTAAGGAGGTCATTGATTGTCTTCGAAGTTAAAATTGGGCCCGATGGTGTGAAACCTGATTAAGAGAAGGTTAGCGCTGTGGTGAGCTATCCTGAAGCATTCCTTCGATTCGTGGTATATTATAGATGCTTTGTGAAAAATTTCTCTAAAATGGCTTTACCACTAACTCTTTTGGTCTCTCCAACACCCCACTCTTTTGGTTCTATTTTGTGACGAAGCCTTTAAAAATATTGAAATCCATAATAGTTAAACCGCCAATTTTACAATTTCCTAACTTCGATAACACCTTAGCTATCGGATCAGTTCTTTCTCAGATTTTTGAAGCCGGTGAACTTCCTATTGCTTTTGCTAGCCGCACTCTTTCCAAAGCAGAAAGAAATTATTCTGTAATTTAAAAGGAGCTTTTGGCAGGGGTTTAGTCCATAAGCATTTTCGAACTTATGTATACGGTAGGAAATTCAAATTACTTAGTGATCATAAACCTTTAGTTTGGTTATTTGGCATGTCAAACCCGTCTTCGCGTCTAATGCGATGGTGCTTAGAGCTTGAAGAGTATGACTTCGAAATCGCATATAAACCGGGGGTACTAAATACGGTCGCAGACACACTTAGTCGTATTTCAATCGACAATTCGAAACTGTTACAAAATATTTCTTCAAATATTTCTGCTTCTTGTAACATCGATAAATCTACTACTTTTAATTCTTCAGATAATCAGAAATCAAATAAATCAAATTCAAATTCATCTTATTCTAAACACATTAATACAGTTACATGTTCACAAACAAAAGCTTAAGATAGAAATTCCTCAAATACTCAAGATAATTTGCCTCATAGTAGTTCAATGTTTAATGACTTAACCCGGTAATTCCGCCCGCTTAAAGGAAATTCTGTAACTAATGGGAGTTCAAGTTTCCTAAAAAAATGCCCATGACAATAACTTCTTCGTCTTCTAAGCCTTTTGAAAAGATTTTTTTTGGACATTTTTGGTTCATTATTAGTTAGTTACCAACAAAACAAATATTTGTTAACCATTATGGATGACCTAACTAAATATGCTCTTGCCATCCCAATCCCAAATCAAGAAGCCGAAACCGTAGCCAATCCATTTCTCATAAACTTCTCGGTCTGTTTTAACAGACATTGGTTCTAATTTAATGGGAAATGTATTTAAAAATCTTTGCAAGCTTCTTAAAATAAAGAAAATCAACACATCAGCTTTTCATCCTGAAAGCAATGGAATTTCAGGATGTTGAATATCTCCGGCATTTTATAGATAAAACACTTGTTTATAATACAACACCTCACTCATCCACAAAATATATGCCGTTTGAATTAGTCTTTGGTATGATACCAAATCTATCTGTTTCATTTCATAATGACCCTACTATTGTATACAACTACGACGGTTACCTTGTAGATTTTAAACATAAATTACAGAGTTCATATGCAATAGCTCGACAAAATGCGATTGAATCAAAATTGAATTCTAAAACTTATTATGATCGCGAGTCAAGTAACACTCTCTTTCGGGTTGGAGATTTGGTTTGGTTAAAAAATGAAACTAAAAAAAAACAAACTGTCCCAAAACTGGATAGGACCATATAAGGCTCTTGAGATTGTAAGCCCAGTAAATTCACAAATTGAAATGGGAAAAAGGCAAAAATTGGTCATAACAAACGAAACAATCAAAAAATGAAACAATCAAAAATATTTTTGTGAGTTTAATTTAAACTAAGTATGGTGGATTCCTAACATACGATACCCTGGGTGAAAAAAATACACAACAACAAGCCAAGGCTGCTAATTAGAAAAGGTTCTTGAACTTGTTCATTAGAATCGGACCTTATCTGATGTTATGACTTTATTTTCAGTGTTGTTTCCGCTAAATTAAGGATGCGGCCCTAATTGCAGAACAAGGCATGTGCCAAAAATCAAAAAATCTAATAAGCACATACGCGGAAAAGTATCCATTAAAACAGAAGACGCATTGGATTTTAATTATGTACAATCTGAAAATAAAAGGCTGCTACATTATTTCTTGTCACCCATTTCTTAAGTTGTACGCTTTAGTAAGTGAAGAATTATTAAAAAGAAAAAATGTTAACATTTCAAAAAAAAATGAAAGGCCTCTTCCCCCTCCCCTTCTTCCTCCCTCCCCTCCCCCCTCCCCTCCCTTCCTCCCCCCTCTTGGGTTTGGCTAACTCTCTAAGGCCCAACACGAATACCAATAAAAAGTAGAGTTATAACAAAATAACCTAGTTTATACTAAGCCATAGTCTACAAATTTTTATATGAAATCGTTACAAATTCTTAAATATGATCTCTGAGAAATTTTCAAAAGTATTTGAATTTCAACCTACATATATGAACATCGGTTATGAAAATCGTTCTTGGCACATAGATGACAATGATGGCAGTACGAAGTCAATAGTCATTACATCGATGGCAGTACAAATTTGGTAAAATCAAACCAAAATTTACCACCTGGGGAAATTTCAAGTTCAAAAATTGTAGGAAAATCATACCAAATTCACAAAATATTAAGAACAAGTGATAGTTTTGTAAACAATTTAGACATCTGACGTTCACTTGTAAAACTAAAGATAAATTTAGCAAGTAATATTCTACTTTGTCAGAGGTAACTTTGATGTATTTTAGACATTTAGTCGTGTTTTTTTATTAACTTCGTTAGATCTCAATAGATCAGTAGTACGTTTTACGCTACATTTTATCGTTTTTCAGATATTCTATCGAGATTACAGATTTTCCCTTTCAAGAGTACCGACACATATTAAAAATTTGTATTTCAGAATGGACATACCAAAGTAAATTTTTAGTACATCTGCCATTTTTATTTAGTACAATAGGAAACTACTCAGTAGCTGACTTACATATAATCATTTGCTTTATTTCAAAAGACAAAAGATATGTGATAATAGGTTCTATTTTTCATGATTTCTTTGCATTATGAAGATGCCTATTCAGAATGCGTTATTTAATACTATTAACCGCAATCCGCAAAATCGAAAAAAATGAACTTGTTCAACACTTTTCGTAAAAGTTGCTCAAAATTTATAAGATCATAGTGTAACATTTTTGCCTTGTCAATCAAGGTCCGTATCACTGGATTGTGAATAATACAAAATCACTTTAATTTATCACCAACGAATTTATTTATGTCACACAAGAATTATTACAACACGGTTTATTAATAAAAATTCACAAAATCACCTTATATAAGTTATTCTCAAATTTTAGTGTACACTTATAATTTTTATTTCCACTAAAACACTTTTTAATCTTCACACTATCGCTTACCAAATACTACTAATAATCTTACAAGTTTACACTATCGCGTTCCAAATTCGAATAATCCAATTCGATATTTTTCGCCTTTCTATATACACAAACCAAGCTTCTCGAAAGTTCATGACTTTTCCAGTGCTAATAAAAAACATTTAGAACTGTTTTATCATGGAAAATTCCATTTAATTCAGTAAAACATTGAGCTATTAATTTACCTTATTCTATTACACACTAAGTGTCACCGTCACAATAGTAACATTTTGAAAGAAAAAAAAGGTTTAGTATGTCCGTCTCATTTTTATATATGGCTAAAATATATTTGCAGTTTTCCTCATGTATTTATACTTTCGGAATAACAAAATATTGTGACGGTGACACCTAGGGTGTAATAGAATAAGTTAAATTAATAGGTCAATGTTTTACTGTACTAAAATAGAATTTTCCATGATAAAACTGTTCTACATGTTTCTACATTATTCTTACGGGAAAAGTCTTGAACATTCTAGAAGTTTGGTTTATGTATATAAAAAGGCGAACGAAGTCGAGTTGGATTATCAGTATTTGGTAAGCGATTCTGTGAAGATTACAAAGGAATTAAAAAGTGATTTTAAAAGTGTTTTAGTGTAAAATAAAAAGTAAAAGTGATCAGTAAAATTGTGCGAATAATTTTTATAAAGTGATTATGGAATACTGGAGTAACATCCGAAACGATCGTAATTTCATTTTACAAATAAAATAAATATCACGTTAAAGAAAGTGACAAAACCGAAATATTGTGATTTATTTTATAAATTTTTTTTTTATAAGAAGCATTTCCTTGTTCGAAATTCACCTTCATATTTGGGATGTTCTGAGGATTATATATTTCTAACTTCGCTGGAATAATATTTCGGGTTTTCCTATTCATTAGCAGTTATATTGGCGACAAACCTACATTTTTTAATGGTGTGTTATTATATTCTAATAGTGAGAGCCATAATTCTTCACTTTTATTTAACATTCTTTTTATCTGCTAAACTGCATTTTCCACAAGACCATTTGATTTTGGATAATATGGACTACTTGTTGCAAGGCTTATATCATAACTAGAACAAAATCTTTTAAATTCATGGGAATTAAACGGCATATTGTCTGCTACGATTGTTCTTGGAATACCGTGAATTTTTAATAGATTTTTAAGTTTGGAAATAATAGCCTGTGCGGTAATTTTTTCCATAGAGGTCGCATCTATGAATTTTGAATAATAGTCTACAATGACCAAAAACTTTTTATTTCCAAATTGCATTAGATTCATTGCTATCTTAAAATATAAAATATTTGGTATGTCGTGACAACTCTAATACATGTAATTGCTTTAACATTGAATCCCGTAAACTAAATATTTGGAATTAATATTTTTCCATTAAAGAATAATATCCCGTCTTCTAATTCTACATCATTTTTAAACTTCCAAAAAAATCTAACATTTTCTGAAACTGGTTTTTTATTTGTTGGCCACCCATATTAATGATATAGTTTTTTTGATTTTCTCAAAGTTGAATCTGATTCAGTTTCATTTTGAATTTCACACTTTTTCTCATTACATACTTACATTAATGGAGGGTACTACATCATTTAAAAAATTGCTTTCACCACAAATATCTGTTTCATCCCAATATCTTGGTAGATAATCTGCTATAAACAAAAATTTACCAGGTTTGTAATCTACAATTAACAATCTTATTAACTTCTTTTTCATGATACCAAGCAATGGCTTGTGGTCAGTTATTATTGTTATGTGTCTTCCATAAATTAATTTATGAAATTTATCGCATGCAAATATTATAGCTAACATTTCTTTTTCTATCTGAGCGTATTGTTGCTCAGTAACAGAAAGACTAAAAATAGATAGAATGACACCACTCTATACTGTAATTTATCTCTATTCAACCTAATATTACGTTCTAATGATTTATTGATAAACTGTACCATAATTTTATCATGTTCTTCTAGCGTACTCGAGGCAATTAAGATGTCATCCATATACCATATATAATTACGCCTTCAATGTCTGAAAAATTTTCTTCATTTAATTTTTGAAAAATTTCTGGATCACTTTTTATGCCATCCTTTAAGTCCTGAAAGCTAAAACATTTTTTGTTGGTTAATTTCGCTAAAATATCATTAATAGTTGGAATTTGATAGTTTTCCATTTTAATTGCTTCATTTAAATCACGCGGATCTAAACAGAGTCTTAATGATCCATATTTTTTTGTTCTACAATTATTTCTCATACAATTTGCTATGCCTCATTTACTTTTGTAATAACCCTACAGGTTTCAAGATTGGTTAGCTCTTCCTTTAGAGGTTGCATCAAGCTATTTGGAATTCTACGAGCAGCTTTTACATTAGGTACTACATTTTCTCTAATTTGAGTTTCGTAATCACTTACGAAACACCCAAGGCCTTCAAATAGGTTTCGATATTTTGCAATGAAAGCAATCTTATCATCAACATTAACACTATACTATAATCCTTGCTTTGGGTGGTCTTCCTCGTGTTCTTCTAAGTGTTTCAAGTTTTTTACTTTCACCGCTATGTTTTATTATAGTCATCAAATATTATTTAGTAACGGATTAATAACTGTGGAATTTAAATTGCATAATCACATACTATATATTTATTAATTTTAATTATTTGGGTTCATCAAATTTTACTTAAACCACAAAACTAATATTTATTCATTCTCACTTAATAAATTATTAATTAGATTATGTTATTTTATTTATTTATTTTTTTTTTTTCGGCAGCGCCACATGTTATAATGAAAGAACTTGCCTACTCTCATGATTACAACCAACTGATCATGTTATTATTTATTTATACTTCCAGTTGTTGAAGCACAGATAAAATTACATTTTACAATAACCTTAATTTATATTTATAATCAGGAGTGTTTAACCTTTAATGTATTCTCTTACCATTACCATTACCATTACCATTACCATTACCATTACCATTACCATTACCATTACCATTACCATTACCATTACCATTACCATTACCATTACCATTACCATTACCATTACCATTACCATTACCATTACCATTACCATTACCGTTACCATTACCATTACCATTACCATTACCATTACCATTACCATTACCATTACCATTACCATTACCATTACCATTACCATTACCATTACCATTACCATTACCATTACCATTACCATTACCATTACCATTACCATTACCATTACCATTACCATTACCATTGCCATTACCATCCACATCGCATGTGGATTTATTTAAATATCGTTCGTACATACATACATTCATACAAATGCTCACTTTTATATGTATAGATTTCTCAACTGCTCACTTAACCATGATCCAACCAAAACTTAATTCCAAATCAGCCTCAATTCAATCCGCAAATGGAACCCAACTCTTTAGAAAGGAATTAGCTTTTAAAGTCGGGGGAGGGGGTGAAGAAATCCCAGATTTCATTTTTTTAGTTACATCATATCGATCCTGTTCGTTTGAGTAATTTATTGTTCAAAACCAATAACATGAATATCACAGGGATTGTTGCAAGATGCCATTAGTGGTGAATAATAGCCTTAAGTGTCATTAATCGAATGGTGTATACCACATTTCTCAATGGTGGGGAGGAATACCAAATTTGAATTTTTTTTGTTTCGTCATAGCGCTTTTGCTCGTTTGAGTAATTTATTGTTCAAATCAATAACATGAATATCACAGGGATTGTCGCTAGATGCCTTAGGCATACGATAATAGCCTTAGGTATCCTGTATCAAATGATGAATAGCACATTTCACAACGGTGGGGAGGAATACCAAATTCCTCCCCACCGTTGAGAAATGTGTTATAGAACATTCGATTCGCGACACTTAAGGCTATTGTTCTCCACCAGTGGCATCGTGCGACTATCTCTGTGATATTCAGTTATTGATTTGAATAATAAATTACTCAAACGAGCAAAAGCGATCTGACGTAACAAAAAAATCAAATTTGGTTGGCCTCTCCACCGTTGTGAAATGGGGTATACATTATTTGATTCAGGATACCTTAGGCTGTTATTCCCTGCTAATGGCATCTGGCGCCAATCCCGAGCAAAAGCGATATTTGATGTAACAAAACATTTAAAATTTGATATTCCTCCCCACCATTGAGAAATGTGCCATACACCATTCGATTCTCGACACTTAAGGCTATTGTACTCCCCTATTGGCATCGTGCGACAATCCCTACTCCCTTTACCCGACACCTAAGGCTATTAAATATCATATAACTTACAATAAAATTTGGCCTTATATTAGAATATACAAAATAAATCCCCATTTTCTCTCGTGTTGTAGTAGGAACTGTCCTATTTAATATAGAATATTTCATTTTTAGCATTTAAAATAACATAATGTTTAACTCAATATAATTTTTCACTCATATGTTTTTGTTACAAACTTCACATATGACTTAATATTAGAAAGAAACAGATATAATATTAAAACATGATAGCAAGTATTATCTCTTGCACTTGTATATGTCTATTTCAATAAATTGTGGTTTTAACATTGTTAATCACTCACACTTACGAAAAAAAAAGTCCAATTGGAGTTGTATACGTATTCGTGTTATTTTTTTGTTATAACCTTCACCCCCATAGAAAATTTTATTTCCGTCAAGATCTTCTGTTTGAGATCAGCATTAAGGGCAGGGAACGATTCGCTAATTCACTTATTTATCAAAAAGTGGGTGAATTAAATTTAGAACAAATTACTCAAATTAGATAAAACCAAAAAGCGTTGCTTACAAATAATACATTCTGCAATAAATACAAAAATAATCAAATCCATAAGTTTTAAATAGCGATCCGCAATTAGGACATTTACGTTACACATTTTTATTTTTAATATCTCCATTCCATTTGTACTATACATTCAACATTCACAATCAAACTTCTTGCAAGCACATATTGTAGCGACTCCTACTAGCTACTATTAATCACAAAATTAAATTAAATCTTTTGTCGTCACTATTCCCTTATCTACCTGCTAATCAAAAATCGTATATCATCCGAAAACAAAAAAAAAAAAGGAAAACTGTCTGTTATTCTTAATTTTCATTTCAATTTTTCGACAAACACAGCCAAAAAAAAAAAAAAAAAAAAGGAATTTTCCTTTCCTCTCCTCCAAACCAGGGCCGAAATAACAAAACTAAAATAAACGTGACGACTCATGACATGAAAAGGCAACACATATTCACAGACATACAAAACAAATGTTCTTAATACCAAGCAACAGAAAGATTAAAATTATTTTTAATTCATTGAAAAGGACTGCCATCATTATTAAATGAGCATCGTAAGAGAGTAGCAAGCAGCACACAAAAAATCGTTTTTATTAAATTTTAATCCTTTTTGTTTTTGGTATGAATTTTTCCAACCCTTATACAAAAATAGTGCCATGATAACGAGTGTGATGCCAAAATTGAAAATACTACATACAACCTTTGTTCTTGTTTCCGCAGTCGAAAGATATTCGGGCAATTTTTTTTTTGTGAATTCGATTGATAATACTAATTAAACGAACGAAGAAACAGATCCTGACAATTAAATTAATTCCGTTTTAACAAGATTCGGATTATTTGAGTTAGGGTGATTTATGTTCATTTCTGGAAATGTTTCATTATTTTTTTTTTTGGCGTAATCCGTTTGAAGAATGTGTAATGAGAAATGCCTCAAAGTGTTTTTTATTTTTGGGAAATTTTAAATATTTTGGTACGTAGGATAATATTACAATTATGGCATTATTTTTGTTGTAGTACTTACTATACATGAAATGCCTTCTAGCATGAATCTTATTAATTCTTGTAACATGCGCTATTAAGAAATTTTTCTTATACCGTATAGTAGTTTTTTTGTATTTTTCGGGTTTAAATTGGTTTACATACACCTTCCACCTGTTCAGTTGTGTGATATGATTTTAATTATACGCAACACCTTACATATACATACTTTATAGACCTTAGGTACCTTTATATGTAAATAAGTGCTTATATGGTTATCTCCGGGATAATTATAATGGGGGGTTGGCAATAATTGTTGTGTAATAATCATTAACTACATTTACATATATAAATGATATTCACACACATGCACATGAAATTCTGAAAATATTTGTTGGATCATTTCTAACATATATAATCTAAAGTGGTTATTAATCCCATTGGTGTTAGAAGAATTTTTCTCTTTATTTTTAATCAAAAATTAAATGGGAATTTTATTTTAAGATCCCTTTATAGCATCTAAAGGTATTTATACACGTACAAAATAAAATATTCATAGTTTTTGTTTTTGCTCCAGACTAAATGATGATTAAATTATATTACATGAGTTTTAATCTCTTTTTTTTTTTTTTGTATAAAAAAGGTAATTTAACGTTTTAAACTGACTTAACTTTATCGTCATTTATTTAAAAAAAAAAAAATACAAAAAGGACGAGGTTTCCTTATATTTTCGTCGTCTACAGCTATGCTACTAGTATACCCAACTGGGGAAGAAGGTGGGTTTAATATTATTAATGGCTGAGATTTAGTTAGTCAATTACAATACAGGTATTTTGAACACAAAATGTTTAATGCTTTTGTCGTCGTCGCCGTACTTTATACTTTTTATGGATGAATTTTTGCTTCAGCTTATTTCTAGATTAGGCACAGATTTATAATCTTATCTAAATTTACTCTACAAAAAAAAATCTTTTAATATTTAAGGGATCATAAAATAATGGACATAATTATATTAGTCGTTATTTTAACGATCTTTTTCGAATAACATTTCGAAATTGTATACCTTTACCTTTGACCAGCTAATACATGAACAATATAGTAGGAAGGAGAAAGCACACCCCGTGATGTAAAACAAGCATGGGTTTCTGCAGAACGATAATAGACACCATGTGTTAGTCAAAGTAATAAAATTGGGGGAGAATACAAGATAATCAATTAACCAGTAGGCTCTCAGCAAAATTTTTATCACAAATAATGAAGAAAAACGGCCCAGATTAACCGAAAAATTAAACGAATTAGTTTCATCTAATACTTAAATCATTGTGTTTGATCAAATAGGGATTCTTCTGCTTTCCCCACAGGAAAGTATTAAAATACAAAATTTTAATTAATAATTAAAAAAGACAAAAATAACTTATTTAGTTAAAGAAAGTTTTACTAGTTTTAATATTTTGTTGAATGTTAAAGATTGTAAGAGAATTCAATCCAGTTTCGAACTGATGAGCTTGTGATTATGAAAAAATCAATCTTCTAATCAGGCCGCGGCGACTGGACTGATTATACCACAATTTATTTATTTATTTAATATTTAATATATTACCTACAGTGGTATACAATCGGCAACAATAACTTAAATCAAAAAATGAAAAGTATGTACATAACAAAATAAAAACAATAAAATGCCTATAAGGTCTTAAAAAGCTCACGTCGAAACGAATCTCTAGTCAAATTAAAATCAAAAACATCGTATGAATAATTGAAAAGTCGAGACGTGGTCAAGGCTGGCTCCGAAAGTTAATAGTTTGTTGAGCCAGAATCGATTAGTAAAAAACCATCACGACGACGCAGACAACGTTCAGGAGCATAAATATTGAGTCGTGCGAGTAATTCAGCACAATCAATACGATACAATAAAATGTCGCGAACAAATAAAACGCAAGCCGCCACCCGACGCTGTTCTAAACGCTGTAATCCCGAAAGGTTACAGCGCTCATGATAATGTGGAATAGCATAATTATTCATTGATGGTGTACTGCGAAGTGCGTATAAAACAAATTGCTTCTGAACGCTTTCAATTCTATCAAAATGGCACTTATAAAAAGGAGACCAAACTTGCGAGGCGTACTCTAGCGGACAACGGACAAAGGCAACATACAACGACTTTAATATAAGCGGGTGACAAAGTCCCTGCGGTTACGCTTTATGAAACCCAACATCATATAAGCCCTTGCTATAACAGAATCAATGTGCCTCACAAACGTTAGATCGGAAGAAAATACTACCCCAAGATCGGACACATACTCTACCCTTTCCACGACTCCATTAAACAGCGAATACCCATGAAATTCCAGAGAGCGAATGCGATAGAAAGAAATATTTACATTCTATATATACAGAATATACTGTGCGTTCAAGTACTAGCGAATCATACTAATACAGATGAATTCTCTTTCTTTGGAACATATAAAATTGTTAAAGAAAGTTGGTAGCCGGAGGACAATGCTGCTTCTATCTTTAATAAATGAATGAATTGCTGAGAAACAAACAGCATACAAACGTTAAAAGTTTCTTTCTAGTTGTGGGATAAACCGTGTTCTTTAGTAAATTTATGGTATAATTGCTTTTTGACTATGGATTTAAAAAGAAACATCGATATATGTTTATCAAATTCATTCGACTTGTTAAATAACTCAACTCCTTCATAAAACATAATGTTTTGAGTTAGTGATCTGATAACTTATAATTTAGAATACGGTAGTGCTTAGAATTATACGTGGTTAAGGGTAAATGTCAAAAGGCCGAACGTCGAAAAACCGAATGACTTGGAAGGCCGAATATCAATAGGCCGAATGTCTAATGGCCGATTGGAACGAAAGAGTTGTAAATTGACACTGACGAAGAACGAAGCTCGAAACCGGTCTTAGAAAGTTTTTAAACATATATCACGATTAAAGAAAGACAATAAAGTTTATGTTTTTTAAAATTAATTTTTAAAATTTTTTAAATTTTTAAAAAAAAATTTAATTTCAACGAAAGCCCGAAAGTGTCGAAAGGCCGAATTTTCATTAAATTTTCCTTCACTTAATGGCTCGGGTTTATTATCTCGACAAACGTCATATCGAAATCACAATATCGAAATCGAAATCTCAAATTTCAAAATCCCGAAATATCGAAATTTTAAAACTTCTAAATCAAAATAGCGAATTATCTCGAATCCCGAATAAATTAAATAATTTTGTAAAATAGTGGCTTAAATCGTTGGATTAGTATGGTATCAACGAATGTATTGGGGCGAATTGCGAATTCGTGATAAATTCAACCTTGCAGATACAGATCAAAGGAATTATATCGCTCATTCCGCTTCTACTGATAAATGTACCACAAATGTTTCAAGTTGTGAAAAGGTCTAAAACTGGTTGTAAAATTCAATTTTTTCATTTATTTTAAACGAAATATTTTTTCTCGACTTTCTTCTGGATTGGTTTTCTGGTAATTTCTTTGAAGGGATATTAAAATTTATGGATTTCTTCTGTTTGGGCAAATGTAGTGATCCCAAAAAACATATTTTCTACTTGAATTCAACAAAAGATTTTATTTTTAATTTTGAGATCACTACGCATTTGTCTGAAAAAAAAATCCACAAATTTTAGGATCCAGAATAATTGAAAATTAAGCAATCCAGAAAAAAAAATCCCGAAAAAGTATAGGCATTTTTAGACTTTTGAAAAACTCAAATTTTAAGGTTATGTTATGAATTTTAATGTTCACTTGGGCCGCACTTTGATAATTGTGTTTCTGGATTTTGTTTTTCTAAACTTTTTTTCGGGATTTTCATTTTCTGTATTATTTTTTTCTAGATAAGCTAGCCAACCCTTTAATTTTTTTGTTTCGAGATAAAAAATTCGAGAAATTTTTCAGCGATATTCTAAAATTCGATATTATGAAACTGAATCAAAAATTTTATTCGATACTAGTAGGTTACCCGGCCTCGCCCGGGCAGATCACAGGGTGAATAGATCTCTGAGGGTGCTCAAGTAGGGGTGTCTCGGTTTGGCATAGGGGCTTTCTAAGACGGCTACCTAGATTTAAGTGTTTTCAATCCGCTTAAATGAAACTTTCAATCACTACTATTCCTCGCTTATTCTCTGGTTTATTCTCTGGTTTATTAACATAAAAAATACATAACAAAACATAATAAATATATCTGTTCAATTTAAAGCGTTTTGATAAACAACATTTTTGGTTTGGTTTTCCGGAGCATAAATATATAAAGACGATGGCTTCCCTACACGTGAGCATGCGACATATAGTTGTCCATGCGAGAAGCATGGAAATTCTAAATTAATCCCGCAAACTTCCAACGACTGGCCTTGCGACTTGTTTATGGTCATCGCAAAGGCCAGGCGCACTGGGAATTGTAGTCGCTTAAAATCGAACGGCAAGTCCGTTGGAATCATTGGGATACGTGGAATCAAAACATCTTCTCCTTTATATTTTCCTTTGATAATCGTTGCTTCGATGACATTATTCATTAATTTTTTCACAGCCAATCTCGTTCCATTACATAATCGAGGTTGATTAATGTTACGTAACATAATGATAACTGAACCAATTTTCAATTGTAAGTTGTGAAGTGGTACGCGAGGCAGTTCCAGTGAATTCAGAAATTCTGTTGGATAGTTAACTACGTCATCCTGATTGATAATTGTATCGACAGATTTAAAGGAAAACAGCTGTCCTGGAATTAAATTTTGAATGGTCACGTTGAGGTCATCGACGTCTTTGTTTTTCGCCGCTAATATTGCTCTTTCGCTCAACCAATTATGGTTTTTAAATTGTTGCGCTACATCTGGAAAAACACGCTGAATCAGCTCCTCTTTCGAATCTGTCAATAGACAAAAATCGTTGGGGAATGTAATGAATCCGGTCGAGGTGTCAACTGCGAGTTTCCCATCACCAATATATAACAACTGTTTCGAGAACACGTCCGCACTTTGATCTTGTTGTAAAAATACTCTCATATTAGTTGTCAATCGAAGTGTTTTCACATATCGCCACAAATTAGATGATTTTAAGCACGCGTTTAGTTCGTCAGCTGCAGTTGATCGTGGAATAACTGGAAGAATCTGACGAAAATCACCGGACAACAGAATCATGGCTCCACCGAAAATGTTCTGGTTATCACGAAGATCTTTCAAAGTTCTGTCCAGCGCCTCCAGTGACCTCTTGTGCGCCATCGTGCATTCATCCCAAACGATCAATTTACACGCCCGTAGAATCGTCGCCATTCCACTATTTTTGGCTATGTTGCAAGCTGGTGTCTCATTGATTTGCATATTTAGTGGTAATTTCAACGCAGAATGTGCGGTTCGTCCGCCTTCTAACAAAGTCGCAGCTATTCCAGATGAAGCTAACGCTAGGGCAACTTCATTCTGCGATCTAATCTTCGCCAAAAGCAATGATATCAAGAAAGTTTTTCCAGTTCCTCCAGGAGCATCCAGGAAGTAAATTCCACCAGTTCCATTGCTCACAACTTCTATCAAAGAGTTGTAAACAATTTTTTGTTGTTGATTCAATCGCGGAACATTCGTACGAACTGCTTCAGCTAGTGCTTCGGTATCGTATTGGCGTTCCCTTTGTAACTCATGGTTAAATGCATCATGCATCGGACGATTGGGCGATGTCATACCTAAAGACGATAACCTTTTATTTGCCATCAATAGACAAATGTCTTCTATCATAATTAATGTCTCATTGTAAATCTCTTCAGTTATTTGTAGTGTTGGATTTGAAGTTTGACAGCGTATACGATGTAAAATATCCTCAGACATGTCGGCCTTATATTTAAGCCATAAATCGTTTGGATTTGAGGGGAAACATGTAGATATAATGATCGCAAATAATGTGCGAATTTGATGCGGTGATGAAGAGATGACGGAATCCTTAAGCGTGTTATCCCAATGTGAATCGTTCTCGAGCAACTGTAATAGTTGACACGCCTCACGGTAAGTCGCACACAAATGTCCATTAACGGTTTTTAGTTGTTGAAACGACGTTGGACCACGAACATTCACCAACAACAATCGAAGATAATAACATTCGTCGTTATTTGGATGCACAGCGTAGATCCGTCCCAGAGCATCTGAAGCAAAAACATTGGGATGTCCTTCAAGTGGTACTCCTTTTTTCCGACGTTGAAACGATTTCGATGATGCGTTCCATGTATAGTAGCGTGGAATTTCAGCATACAGTAAAGTGCGAGCAAAATTGTCTGTTTCGCAAATTGAGAAGAAGCTCGTTAGTGTCGTTGATGGAGGCTGTAGTGCTCTGAATGCCGCGTTGTCTGGATTGAAATACACCCGTTGTCCATTTTCCAGATGTACTGCCAAATGGACTACTGTAGGGTGTCTTTCGTGGATTGGAAATGAAAAGATACGCCAAATCGCCTCGTTGCTACTGACATAGCGACCCATCTGATACTGAGATACTTCGTCATTTTTATCTGTTACGGCGAAAACGGCCATATCACTGCCCTTATTTACATATTTACATATGTACTTGATTGATTTGACGGAATTGCAGTATTCTACATTGATGTGAGCGTCAAAAGCTTTAGACAATATTGGTGAGTATGGGACAATCCAACGATTGTCTACATATAAATGTTGTCCTTTAGCCTTCACAACAACAAATCGTCCATTATCTTCAACTGATCGTCTACGATACAATGGGTATCCGTCATTACCTGTGATGGTATCAGCATGCAAGTCTCTCGGGTATCTTTTGGAACATTTACCGTCGATCATACAGGGAGAAGTGGTATTGAAAACACCGCAAGGCCCATGGATCATGTTTTTAGTTACTACTGCATGCAATTTTGGATCAACAGTTTCATCGGGGATTTCAGCTGAAATAATATAATCGATTTCATCTGGCCTGATTTTATCAACTAACCATATCAAAATGTGCGCATGAGGTAGACCACGCTTTTGCCATTCAACGGAATACATCCAGCAACGGACTTCGCCATACACACGTTGCTTTATAATAAAATCCATGAGAGATTTCAATTTTTGTTTAAAAACTCTGGCGATGATGTCATGCCTATCGACTGGTGTTTGACCTGGTAATAGTTCCTTCTTAATTTCAATCCATTGGGGATTACAGGTAAATGTAATGAATAGGTCTGGTCGGCCATACTGTCTAACATACGACATTGCATCTTGCGCGTACTCGTGCATATGGCGCGGGCTTCCAATGTAAGTTGCCGGCAAAATTGTCATTCTTCCGACGTTGTTTGCATCTCTGTCAGCATTGATAGCATCGCGGAGATGAATGTATTCTTCAGATCGGAGTTGCTGTTGGTTTAAGCGGATGTATGTCAATCGTTCAGTTTCAATTTTGACATACATGTCAACCGCGAACTGATGGAAAAGACGGCGATACATCAGAATGTGATTCATTTCACCTTCCCGGATCATGAGTCTGTATGAATAAAAATTCATAGCACTAACTTTTTTATTGGTTTCAACGCCTGCAATCATAATGGAGGTACGATTAGATGTATTAAAATCAATGTCAATTGTTATATCCGGGTTGTTATATTCTTTCGGACATAACACAATTACCTGTTTCATGATTAACCATTTTAATGTTGAAGTGGTATCCATCTTCACATTGCCAAAAAATTAATGGGTATTGTAGCGCGTCGTAAGTCCTGTGCGTTTCGGATACACGTTTTAATTTATTATCTCGACGATGAAGCACAATATCTCTAGATTGCAAATTTTCTCCGACAATAACAACAGCCACTTCATCAATTGTAGGCGAATTAAATCTCCTTGCGTGCTCACCCGCAGGCGTTTTATCAGCCCGTATGACAATATTATGGCTGTCAGATGGCATTCGATCTAACGCCATTTTGAAAGTTTGAATTAATTCATTGTTCTGATGAAGAAACGTTTGCAATCGTTTCACAATATCTCGCTTTGTCGTTGGATTGTGAGCACAACGCTGATCAACTTCTGCATCTGAATTTCCCATGAAATAAATTTGTAAAAATTGATAGTCCGCACCTGGTACTGGCAACAGTGCTCCAAGTAAGTGATATATTTGTCCCTGGATCTGTTTTTTTTTTTTGAATATGGTAAATGTTGAATGAAAGATAAGGATTATGTTGTAACAATTACCTTGAAAGTGGGCATAAAATTCCCCTGCACAATATGCGTTGCACCAAAGGACGTCATTTGAAAACAATTATTGTATTTTTGAATATTGGTCAAAAAATGTGTAGATTCACTACTCGTTCCAGAGATTAATGATCGTAATGGATCTGGTGGTGGAACCAATTGTGGCAATTTCACTTTTCCACTGGCACAACACAACCCAGAAGATTCGCCGCTGTATTTTAATGCCTTACAGTACCGACAAACGACTGACATTTCTCCAATTTTTACTGATTTTTCATCACTGTAATCGATTTCCGGATTGTAACGGTACGCTGCTCGTTCCAGATTTACAGGAGCGATACGTCGGCGCGATCGCTCATGTTCATTTTGTCGCGCTCGCTGTTGTCTCAAACGTAATTCAGACATACCGATACGACTATTATCATTATCTGTCGCTCGCTGGTCGTTGGTGCGATTAGCTCGTGAGGTAGCTCTGCGAACATTTGACTGACTTCGACGACCAATGTTAGCCGTTCTTCTCTTTGGCATGTTATTAAAAAATACACAAATTACAAAACAATAACAAAGTTTTTCAAGATACACAAATATGATGTCATCACGGACACACAATCACAACAAAGTAATCACAAAATTTCTTCTTTGAGGTTAAATGAAAATTTTTTCTTTTTCTTTTTTTTTTTCGCATATATAGAGAAGATAATAATATATAGTGTTTCGCATAGCCTGCTTAGTGAAAATTAATCATTTGGCACAATATTATTCTCTATTCTCTATATATATATTTTTTTTCGCTGAACTTGGGGGTTTTTCAAATTTTTTTTTTCTAAACCATCCCTGAACTATAGCAAACAAAACAAACAAAAAATTTTGAAAATCGGTCCAGCCGTTTTTGAGTTTTAGCGAGACTAACACACAGCAACCCTTCATTTTTATATATATAGATTTTAATTATTAAATATTTTAATTTTGCAATATCCCTTAATAAAAATATAAATTTTGAAAATTTTCATTCATAAAAAGATTGAAAATTAAAATCAATATCGGCCACTCGGCCTTTAGACACATTCGGCCATTCGAAATTCGGCGTTTCGATATTCGGACTTTCGACCGTTTTGGCCTTTCGACATTCGGCCTTTCGACACATTCGGCCTTTCAACACAATCGCCCTTTCGCCATTCGGCCTTTCGACATTCGGCCTTTCGGCCCTATTCCGATTATATTTGAGCTTACTAACTGCCAAAAGTTTCTCATTGTTTTGTTGGTGTAAGGGCCGGTAAATTTCTAATTGCCTGGAGAGATTTGTTTTCTAACACTTGCAAGTCATCGCTGAGATAGTTACTGGCGGCTTGCCAAATCTGCGTTAAGTGATTTAAATGAACATGAATTGAACTAAAATATAGATTGTAGGATAAATTTTGTGGGATATAATGAGGTGTTTTTTTCAGCGATCCAATATATGGGGAGAAAGATGAGTATTTAGTTTGAGACCTAAAAATATGATTTTCAGTTTACAGAATCCGTACTGGTGTTATACAATATGTTCATATATTTTTCTAAATATTGAAAGGACTGATGGTAGGCAATTTTATACCAAGCACTTGTCATCTTCTTGGAATATTTGCGTTACTCTACTGATATGAAGTCTAAATTAGTAATTATGTTTCCAATTTCTTCTTCATTTGTGTAGGATAATGATTGTAAAGTTGTTAGTATTACGAGGGTTGGCTCGTGATATCGAAACTTGGGAGGATAGTCCCTGGTAATTTCAGTACCTGTATTATTGGAAAACTCGACAAAGCGTTTAGCTACGATCACAAGTTTTAATTTTTTAATTCTATTGAGTTGTTTTTGCGCAAGCATTGTTTTTAAGAATCTTATGCAAAATGCTTGTGATAAATTTTGTTGAAATTGCCGGGTGTAGCATAATTTTTTATAATATACAATACGTGATTGGAGAACTGCTTTGCCGCTTTTAAGGATCTGAAAGAAAGATTGTTATTCGTATATTTCTTATACAGTTTATAAAATTTAATCTCTAGAGTTTACCAACTCCTTTAGCTCGTTGTTGAACCAATAGGTTTAGTATTTTCTGTAAATGTAGCAATGGAATGTAGATAGATATTATTTTACCCAAAATAGATAACCAATCATTAGCATGATCGGTAATTATCGGCGTAACATTCCAGTTCTGTCCCAGAATAATTTTTAATAGGATGTTTTTCGCCATCAGATGATCGTTGAAATAACATAATACCAACCCCCGATGAACTTCCATCACAACGAATAAAGAAAGTTGCGTCAAAATTTGTATTAACAAGAACTGGTTCATTAACTAGAGCCTGTTTTAATTTATCAAATGCTTGTTGAACGTTTTGATTCCAAACTAATTTTTGATTTTTCCTAATAAGATCCGTAAATGGTGCAGCTAATATTGAAAAAGAGTCAATAAAACGTCTAAATCAGCCCGCCATTCCTAAAAATGGCCTAATGTGTTTGGATGATTTTGGAAACGGAAATTTGCTATAGCTTGCACTTTGGATGGATTAACTTTAAGACACGCTTTACCTACTATGTATCCTAAATATTCGATTTGTTTGAGCACAAATTGATTTTTTTCAATGTTGATAGTCAAGTTAGCCAAATCATCCAAATAAATAAAGATTTGAGAATGTAGTTAATGAGGATTAACGCGATCCATAAGCCTACACATTATTTGAACGACCAGGGATGGTAAACGCTGTTTTATCTCTCGATTCCTTAGACAATATATTGTAATTTTCTAAAAGGCATCTTTAAGATCCAGGCTAGAAATATATCTAGTGGTGTATAATCGTCCAAGTAATCCATCAATCAAACGCAACGGATAGGCATCCTTGATTGTCACTTCGATTATTTTGCGGGCTTAAAGACAAAGTGTAGCTTTGCCATTGCGAACTAAATGCATTATGTGACTCCATCATATGATTTAATTCTAGATAAATTTCGGTTTGTTTGGCCGGTGAAACTGCATAATATCTATGCTTGTTCGGAGCCTGGTTTCCAATATCAATATTATGTTCAAGTAATGTAGTTCTGTCCAGGCCTAACTTTTCGCTTTATGGCAATACAAATACTTATGCTTTTATGTAATTCCAAATGTTGTTTTTGCGTTAAGTCTGATTCAAGTGTAGAGAATTCCAATATAAATAAATTAATTTTAAAGAGATGCCCATATATAACCAAACACTCGTTGCTTTTGACCTGATTCTATTTGAATATTGGCTGGGAAGTTATAAAATCGAAAGTTGTTGTTGTCACTAAAATGTTCACTTCCTTAACCTAATGCGCTTATTGAAGCCCCGCTGGCTAATAAACCAGTATAAGGTAATTCATTCTCCAAACCAATCAACATATGGTCTATTATCATCCGAATAATCAATTCAAGCTTCCGAAATACAAGCTTTAATGGATTTTCGATTATTAAAGTATCGTAAGGTTCTAGCTCGAATTGAAATATAATTTGATAATTAGATATAGAACTAGTCTGGCAACTTACGGTTCGCTTTTACTGAACCTGTTTGTCATTGTGGCATTGGGATGGTTCATCCGTGGGATGGCCGAATTTCCTAACACTTTGGTTCCCCGCTTGGAGTTTTCCAAACATGTAGAACAATTTGGTTTAAGCATGTTCGGTTTACCACATCCAAAGCAAAATATTTTTGTTAAAGGCATGTTACAATTTTTAAACACGTGACCAATGTCGCATCAGTTGCAACAGATATTCAAATTATTGGAATCGTTAAAGGCACTGGGAAATTCAAACTTATTCAGATTCGTACGAAACTGGTTAGTACTTTAACTATACGCTTCTATATGATCTAGTTCTAGTATACTGTTAAAAGATCTACCCGCCAAGGTAATTTGTAACCCGGGACTCACATTACTTTTTATAATATGTAAAATCTCGGAGTCTGTTGTTGTAAAAATCAAGAAAAGGTTCAGCACCTTGCTTACATGCTTCAACAAAGGATTCAGCTCCAAATGCGACCAATACCATTCTTGGGCAGTTCCTTTCAAAATATAACACCATTCAATAACTAAAGACGGTTCTGTGATGTTTAAAGTTTTGGCGAAATGTTCGACCCGAAAGAGAAAACGTTTAATCCACTTGTAACTTTAGTAATAATTATTCGATCATTATCTATTACTAGTAGCCTGTGGCTCCTACGGGGCCGTATCTGCGGTACATTTAGTTCGCTAAATCAGTGGGAGCCCTCACACGACTAAAAGCCACATATAGCTGCCCGTGATTAAATACTGGTTTAGGTAGCTCCAAATTTTTTTTATAGTAAAAGCAAATGTGAGTCTCAATGGCAATTGCAATCTTGATATTGTTAATGCCATATTTGGATCAGTTGTAGTTATCAGCTTTATTCGTAGCAAAAAAAAACAATATTACCTTTTCCAACACCTGTAATAATTCCTAGTTTTACAGATTTTTTAAATAATTCAGTCATCGCCATACGGACATCATTGAACGAACCCGATTGCACCAACTTCCAGGATTAGTTTGTTTGGTGGCATTCCAGAAAGTGCAATAGCATTTATATACTCTAATGGTTTGTTTAATTGTAAAGGATCCATTGTGATGATTGAATCGACACTGCAATACATCTTGGAATCCCGTCAATTAAATTAAGCACCTCTTTTTTAATCTGGTAGAAATTATCATTTATCGGGCAAAAAATTGCTCTTACTGAATACTGTTCTACATTATGAAGATCCAAAGAATCACCAAAGGTGTGGTGAACAATTGAGTTTGGTGGGAATCTCAATCATGTTTTATCTATTAGTACATTGCAGTGTTCCTTTTGCCAATTGCAGCCACCACTTGGAAAATTCTCGTACCAAAGAAAGTATGATTTCTTTTAACATAATAATAAGCCGGTTTCATTTTAAAAAGTGAAAATGTAAGGTACATACATATATTGTAAATTAATATAATATGATCAAAGTTTAGAATTCATGAATCAAAAATTTCTTTATAAACAACATTTTTAGTAAAAATGCTACTACTTCCATTAATCAGATTTCTCTGGTGCGGCGTTGGCAGAATCTTAACTTTGACGTCATAGAAACGACGAACCCTTGAGAATGCAACATAAAGTTGGCCGTGTCCAAATACAGGTTCCGACAGCTATATCCCTAATTTGTCCATTGTTTGACCTTGATACTTGTTTATGGTCATAGCAAATGCTGCCTTAATAGGAAATTTTCGTCGTTTAAGTTTAAAAAGTAACTCCAGGTCGGAACTTGAAAGATCTATCCTTGGAATTAAAACGATGTTAACCATATGAGATCCAGTGAGCTTTTCTGCTTCAATAACGTTATCTTTTATGCTTTTCACAACTAATCGTGTACCGTTGCATAATCCTTGTTTAGTGTTGAGATTCCGAAGTAGCATGACTATAGTTCCAACTTTAAGATTCAGAGGTATGTTGAGGTGATAGAATTCAAATATTCTTGTGGCAAGTTAAGACACTCACTTTCATCTTCTGTATCGACTTCATCTATATTTAAATACACTCGAATTTGTTCAGGAAGCAAGCCAATAATTTGATTGTTGATTCTGTCCACATCAACGTTCATCAAGGGATGTCATTTAAAGAAATTGCTTTTCCAAAAGTTTATGTCACCAAATCATTGCCACAAATAAAATTTCCGGGAATTTCAATAGTGTCAGAAGGTAAGTTGTTCCCACAATCAAGTGTTCCAGCTCCAAGTTGTAATAACCAATTATTATAGTCTTGATCAACGCATCTCATGTTCTCTACTAAACTCAGCTTCTTTAAATTGTGCCAGTTTTGCGAATACTTTAAGCTTGATTGAACCACAGCAGACCGCATTGCATGTGGAACAATAGCTAAACATTGCCGGAAATCCCCTCCAATTAACATGACCTTTTCACCAAACGGGACGTTTGTTTACATAACTTCTTGCAGCAACTTGTCAATTATATTGAGAATATGACTGGATGCCATAGTGCACTTATCTGAGATGGATGTTTCTCCGATTGGTACAGGCAGTTTAAAAAGTAAATAGCATGTTCGTCCATTAATTAATAAATTAGCAGCTACTCCAGTTGTTGCCGTAGCCAAAACTAAGTGCTTTCTTGCGCGAAAGTGACGAATCAGTGTTTCATACAAAAAAGTTTTCCCGCTACCTCCAGGACCATCAAGAAAATAACATTTTGGAATTCTGGTTTTATCTTGAGTTGCACCAACAATTTTGTGAAATACACAGGATTGCATGCGGTTAAAAGAGGAGATCATACTTTCGGCAATTTCCTTCTCTTCTTCAAAATTGAATGGAGCGTAGTCAATATTAGGTAATCCGCTTGTAACATTGGGTAGGTTGAAAGACTCTAGAGTAAATCCTAGTATTCTTAATGCAGATTGAATGTCCTTTAAAGCATATGATTCGTAACTAGTGCAATGCTCATCCCAACCGTGGAGTTTGCGGCATATATTTTCAGTCATTTCTTCCTTATTTTCATTCCAAAGCAGCAAAGGGTCAGATGGCGAGGAAAAGGCACAAATATATGCAAAAAGATGTCTCATTTAGGCAGGTATAGCATACGATTTAGCGTCTTCCAAAGTTTTTTGCTAAATTGAATCATCTAAAAAAATCCTTTTTCCTTTGCTGCTTCCTGGTATGTTTTACAACATTTGACCCCGCCGCTAACTGCAATCGTTCTAACGTCTTCTAATGATTTAGCTCCCGTCTCATGTTGAAGTAAGAGTCTAAGATAAAATCTTTCAGAATCCTTAATACTAACAGTATACATCCGACCAATCACTTTATTCCCACCACGTTGTCGCTTTATCCAGGAAATGTTTTTGTCGTACCAAATATAGTGAACGGGAATTTCCCAATATTTCCACTAGTTTGCATCTGGATCATCTGGATTTTGGTTGAGTTTAAACCAAGCAGTAAGTTTTGTATCTCTTGTAGTGGAACGGTCTGCTGCAAGCAGTATATTCCCTACGCGAAAGCAAATGCTCTGCTCTTCCTGCAAATGAACTGCCAATCCAAACAAACAATTCTCCAAATGGCTTCTGGTGCACTGACATAGCGCGAATCCACATACAATAAAGATTCATCGTGATTATTTTTTTCGGATACCAATACATTAGCACAATCATGTCCTTTATATACATATTTAAACAAATATTTCACAGTCTTTACTGTGGCACATATTTCCACGTTGATATGGCAGTTATATTTTAGACAAAGATATGGATTGTATGGGGCCACCCAACTGTTATCAATACGGTGACCGGGAAAAACTTCTATTTCGTTTGTCTCTTTTCTTTTGTACTTGGGGTATCCGTTAACATTTCCCAATGTAATATCTTGAAATTCTTTTGGACAACCTTTGGAACATTTCCCTTGCACCATACATGGACTGTTTGGATTACGGTTGCCACATGACGTATGGATCATATTTCTAACAATTTTGTCGATGTCTTCTTCAGTTCGTTAGTTGTTCAGTTCGTTCCCTCGCTTTTGAAATTCTATTACATGAACGATTGCCTTCATAGTTCCAAAAAAAATTTTTTTCATAATGTCCGTTACTAAATTATTTAACTTTAGCCGAAAAACTCTAGCTACCAAGTCTGGCCGATGTTCTTGATTTTTTGCCAGGGTTTAAGGTTTTCTACGATTTCTTTCCATTTCGGATTGCAGGTCGTGGTGACAAAAAGATCCGGCTTGCCATACTTTTATACAATTGCCATTGCATCCTGGTAATGCTGTTGCATATTGCGAGGGTTACCCTGAAAGCTAGATGGCAAAATTACAGATTTTCCCACTGCTTGTTTTCTGAATCTGCGTCACGATTTAAATATTCCATTAAAGCTTTTGTAGCTATCTGCTGTCAATACCGGTTGATTGTTTCGGATCCATTGAAGATCGTTTGACTCTGCGCGAATATAAGCGTCAACCAAATACTGCTTGGTTAAACGTTCAGCGTTCAGCAACTGGGAAAACACCTCTCTTCATTGATACTCGGGATCGCTTATCTTTCTCGTTCTTTTTACAGCGACAAATTTATGTGCTCCATCCTTCCTGACCTGTCGGAAATAAAATCAGGTACGTTACGGTATCTAATTGAGGATAATAAATGTCAATCCGTTTAAATTTCTGGTTGGTCAGGTCAGGCTGATTAGCACGTAAATGCATAACAATATTCCGATGAAACGGTGGTTCTCCATCTTTACTTTGAAACACTATGGCCACTTCGTTAACCATCAGGATGCACTGTTCCAATCCGATGAACTATTTGTCGAAACAAACCCAAATGGACTATTATACGATCGTATGCATTCCATAAATTGTTTGCTTTCTAGCAGAACATTGGTCATAAGATTTTCTAATTACTCGGGATAGTTATTAAGTGGAGATAATTTAACGTGGCCCTTCTGGCAATATCGAGTAAACTCATTAGTACTTTTCCAGTTTTTTCTCCTGCGAAGTTAAGCCAAAAGCAATGTTTGCACACGATGTTCATTAATCCCAAAAAATGTTCAGAAATTCCTGCTTCATTACTGAATGCACTTTCTGCCAGCTCTCGAAACCTTTGGGTAGCCATCGTTTGTTCTTCTACGGCGATTGATTTAGTTTCAAGATATCGTAGGCAATAGTTTTGAAGTCGTCTGTTATGCTATTCAAGTGTTTCAACCGCTTTTGAAGAAGAAGTTCTGCTTCGATCATTTTCAAGCCGTATGGCATGCTGTTCAGGAGTTTCAACCGCTCTTGTGGCTTTCATCTTCTTCGATCTCGCCGTAACATTTCCAATAGATCTTTTTCTCTGAAAAAGAAACTGAACAATTTTCCAGTAGTTGTATGTACGGATTCTCGAAGAAACTTCACGTCTGCAAGTGTTCTGCATTGAAGTTGTGAGCAAATGGTGTTTTAAAATTTTCGGTCATCCAGGACATTTCTCTATCGACTTGGAGTCTATTAAAAACTTTGTTCAATTTAAATAGTTCACTTTTTACACCTCAGGCTTCTCACATCCAGAACAAGGTGTTTAAAGTAATTCATTTTCCAACAACCTCGATGGTACGTTGGCCAAAATCCTTACAAATCGAATGAATATAATGTATAAGTGTTTCCAAACCTATCAGTTTTGTGACCTGGTTAAACTGCAAGATATTTCTCAGTTGTATTTTCTTTTTTATACCGAGAATAAACTGGCGGTTTTTATAATTTTGGTTTTCCTCCCGTAAGACGCATTTTATGGGTTTGAATGTCTAAACGAAAATTGCTTTAACTAGCCGAAAAATCTGGAAAGAAATGGAAATCTGGAAAGACTTCCCCTCGACCCGCAATACAACCATTTTTGCATTATCAATGGTAATAATTTTCTCTTAGAGAAACTTTCCATAGAAAAAGTCAAATTGTGTGCAAATTGTGTCCTGCTTTAAAGCAGTTGAAGAACAGGATGAGAGGCAGTAAATATTTTTGGGTTTTGATTATTATTTATTTTATCAACTATAAACCACGAAGGACTATTGCTTTATGCGAAGATCCTTTGAGGCCAAATAGATTTGGTACCATCGGAAAAAGATGTTTTGCCTAAAGTTTAAGTCCGTAGGCAATAACGCAAAAAGCCGAAAACGGTTCCCATTTTTTGGGTCACCACTAGATATATTCGATCCCGTTAATCTGTGCACACCACTAAAAATAATGTAAACAAACATTTCGAACATTTAAATTTAAATGGTTGCAAAATAAACGTGGCCAACACAAATTCGTTCACATTTTAATTCGAAGAAATTCTATGTACAAAACAAAATATCCAATTTCCGCACAATTTTCCGCGTTTAACAGAATATTTAATTAAATGAAAAATTTTGTATGCACGAAAATAAATCGCGATGAACTTTATAAAAATTTACTCAAAAGGGTTAAACCCGATTTCCCTGATATATATACATAAAACATGGTAATGCTCTTCGGTGTGTTGTTTATAATGAAAATATGATTGACATTTTCTCTTATATTACTGCGTATTTATAACATAATTCAAGTATACACACAGCTGAAAATATATTTCCGAAATTTTCATTTTTTTTTTTTTTTTTTTTTGTCAAAAGTGACAAAATCCTGTACAAGAAGAAAACTTTTCTTGTTGTTAAAAAAAAAATAAAATTAAGAAGAAAATCTTATTATGATGAAAAACATGAAAGCTTTATAAATTTGATTTCGCTGTGTCATTATTTTCCCAGTTTCGTTTCGGAATTTTCATTTTTATGTGTTTGTCTACTGTATATATGAAAAATGAAAACTCAATTTATTATCATTATTCTTACTATCATTATCATTATTAATATATACACGCATAGACACTAAATATGTATAAGACACTCTATTTATAGAGAAAACGAGAAACTTTAACGGAAAATCATCAAAAAAAAAAAAAAGCTTTGGCATAAAACTTTTCCATCGTTAGTTCATTATTGTGATTAATATGTATTATGTATGTATGTATATGCGAGTATATGTGCCTATTATATATACATAAATAGGTGAAAGTTGGCATAAATAATAAAAAAGGATGAGGTGTTTAGTTTTTCCTCGTTCGTTCGTTGTGTCTTGATTGTTTAATGAAGTTTATGATGTGATGAACACAGAACAGAAAAAAAAACAAACAAAAAAAATCAAAAAATATGATGGCAATGGTGGTTGATAAGAATTTTACTCGGTTTTATATATTTTCTTGTCACTTTGGAATGGTTTCGTTATGTTATTTTAGAGCTTTTCGTATTTTTTTTTTTTTTAATTTTTCGGTGTGTTATATTAACTTATCACACTTTTGTGTCGTCTTTATTGAAAATAATAATAATAATAACGATAATGATATGTGAAAGGTATATAATGTAATAAACACAAAATGTAAGTAAGTTTGTAATTATCCTATTCAATGGTAATTAAGTTTATGAAAGTGACATAAAAAAATCACTTAAACTGTAATGTACGGAAAATTGTGATGAACACAGTTAGGAGAGATGAAAAGCTCGCGGGGTTAAATCGTGTAGTCAAACATGCATTATTACGAGATTGTCTCATAATTAAACATAAACATTCTGAATATTTGTAAATAAAATATTTACATAATTAACATCATTAAGCCTCACCCCAAATTTGGTTTTATATTTTATTAACCTTACTAGCGTGGGCAATGGGGTGAATGCAAACAAAAAAAAGTTAATTAATGTAATTAGATTTTCTTTTTATGATGCATAAATTTAATATTTTTCACAAAATTAATTACATTTGTAGAAATCTTGAAAATTTTAATGTACTTGATTTGAGAGATGAAAATTATTTATTTTTTTCGTTTTTTGCGTTCTACAGATTTTAAAATCGAATAACCAATCTCTGCATTATACATAATTTGTAAGCACATGTAAATTCTGGGAAACTGTGTTTGCCAGCATGACTATAGTTTTTTTGCTTTGTAGTAGAATAATTTAATCAAATAAAGGTTACTTAAACACAGATCTACCAAAGAATTTTTTCCGGCGATTTTAATATCAAATCAAAATAAAATGTTATGCAATGCTGCTGCAATTTCAAAGGAACATACACTGATGGTTAGCTTAATACATGTGGGATACGAGAATCCAACTCCTTCATGTCCAGTAATCTACGGCAATGATGAAGAGGGAGGGAGGGAGCGACGTGCAAGGCAATGGAAAGTTAGTTGATGTGGTATCATCGTAATTAACGTTCAAATGTTTTAAAACCTAAATTGAAAATTGGATTGAAATTTTAAGGAATAAGCCGAATTTCTTAAAAAAAGGACGAATAATTGAGAAACCTTTTGATGAGCGGAAGAGAGATTTTTTGTGTAAATATGCGGAAAGCTCAAAAGCGTGAGACAGAAAGACGAAATTTAAAAGAAAATCATGAAACTATGAATACGAGCAACACGAACAAATTCAAAAATCAAGACGATGTCGAAGAAAATGAAAATCTTAGTGAATACTCAATAAATGAAAGACGACCCAAGAATTGTATGTATTAAACCTGTAGTGTTTTTGTTTAACGATTTTGCAGGATCGTTACTTAAATTTGACGAAAAAGGAACAATCAGTGTTGGAAATGGTTGGAGAATTTTGAAGAAAATGCCGAGATTTACATAAATTGATTTATATAGCAAGAAACTGTCGAGTTGATAATATAAAAATCTAAAAACATAAAAATTTATTTTGATAATACAGACTAAAAAAAATGGATTTCTATGGAACGAGATGTAAAGGCCGCTGCACTTACGCAGATTATTTATCAAAATATTTTTATCTATAAGATGAAGTTAGGTACTAATTGATTTTTGCTCAAATTTGGTCTATTTCATTTGTCAAATTTGTCATTTTTGTTTATTTTCAATTTGTGCTTGAAACCAACATTTTCCGATAAATTATAATGCGATTTTTTAATGTGTTTTTGTCATATTTCAATTTAGATTTAATTCACATTTCAAATATTTATTTCATTTTTGCTTTCTTAAAATCGATTTTCATTTTGCGTTTTTCTTTTTGTTATTAGTTTTAAAATTCAAGCGTAGAGTAATTTATTTTACATTTAATTAATCGGAACTAAGATGTCTTTTTCAAGACAAAACGCCGTTAATATTTTGATTCGGGATCTAGATATTGTCATGTAAAAATCTGAGTTGACCGAGCCAGAAAACACGGTAAGTTCGCTTGGCTGATTCTTCAGTTCTTTGATTAGCTCTTGGTTTTCCTTCATATTTTGCAGTTTTAAGGAAGGAGTCTACTGAGAGATCATCATTTTTCCTTTTGCGTTTGTTGTGAGATTCCTTGCGTATTGCTGCAACTAAAGTTGAAGGTCCAGGTGTTTGTTCGGGATCGGTATTTATTGCCGTTACTTCAACCGATGTTTCCGGTGTCGGCTCAATACTTATAGATGGTCTTGGTGATGAGCCGATGTTGTCATCTAAACTAGCGGCAAAATCATCAAAGCACATCTGGTACCTTTCTGCATTTGATAATTTACAACCACAACTGCTATCCATAGGCCTACATTTTAAATAACTTCGATTAAAATAATTTAATCAAATAAAGATATGTAGGTTAAAGATATTTTGTATTTAACGTTTAATCTCTCTGCTGACCCATCCAATGCAGATGTTATATGTGAACAAACTAAACGCTTGAAAATAATCAGCTATAATCAGCTTAAATAGTTAGCTTATACAAGTCCATTCTAAGACACGTTAGTTGTGAAAACTTTGCATTTGATCTGTGATCAAATCTATTTATGCTTACTAGTATATAGATATATACATATAACATAATGTATCAGCGAGCTGAAAATCAGCTGATTTTTAAAAAAATAATATCTAATGATATACAAAGAATCTAATTATATAAAATTACTTAAACTTGAATTACTACATCTTTAAGGAAGCCCAGCTCTCTAAGCAATGATGCATCCTTGTTATGTAGGGGACCACCTGCATTCCCACTTTTCCCCGGTTTCGTTAAATGGACATATTTGGCTTTGAGTAGCTTCCACTTCCTCATGCACTCGTCACTAGTGGATCCCAAGCTTTCCGCTATTTCGGTCCACACAACTCGTTTCAGCGGATTATTTTTATAATATTAGTGTTACATTCTATAAAAGAATTCCCTCCCTTCCTTACGCACCTCTTCAATAAGCTTGTATTCAAACTCACGGGTCATTTCTAAAATGACGAAAAACATTAATTCTATTAGAAATGTGATTTGTTTACAGAACTATGGTACAATTGGTTTATATTTTCACACCACACAACACAAAACAAAATACGTATTGCATGTAGATATACGAACATTTGTGTTATAACCTCACTTTTTTCATAACACATATATTTGTACATATAATTAAAATTGTTGCTGAAAATAGTATATTATTCAACGAGCATATAATGATAGCTGTTATTTTCACCAAGATGAATTTTACCGACACGAGCCGATAGGCGATTAGAATACGATACTTTGTCCACGACCGACAAAAAAAAATTGTATTGTATTATCAAATCCTTTAATCCACTAAAACCCTTTTTAAATCACTTTTTAATTCCTTTTTAATCTTCACACTATCGCTTACCAATTACTAATAATCCAATTCGCCTTTATACACAAACCGAACTTCTAGAAGGCTCATGACTTTTCCAGTAAGAATAGTATACAAACATTTAGAACAATTTTATCATGGAAAATTCCATTTTAGTACAGTAAAACGTTGAGCTATTAATTTAACTTATTCTATTACACCCTAGGTGTCACCGTCACAATATTCCACTCAAGAGGAGAAATTTACATTGGGGAAATTATTTGTTCTGTTCCTTTCCAATGATTTGGTTTGTTCAAAACGCAGATTATTCACGGATTATTTTATCCACAAATAATCTGCGTACGTGCAGCGGCCTGAACTGCAAGTACGGAAGGGAACAATACAAATTCTAAGATAATATCCTTTGATTTTAAATGTTATGACTGTGATGAAATACGACACGATTCAAAAAATTTCCAGTATAAAGTACTAGGAACAAAATTGTTCAAATACCTTGAGGTTGGACATAAATCAAATCAGTGTACCAACACAGCAAAAGATGAGAATGTGACAAATAATAAAAAGCGTCACAACATCATTCCGAGAAGACATCTATGAAAACCTGGGATCACCACTATTCATTCCTAAAACTATGTCAACCACTCGAATTGGCTTCAATCACGTAAATAGTATAGAAATGTTTCAAGCAAAGATTAAAATTAACGATTATGATTTCCAGTTGGAATGTTATGTGTACAAAAAATCGACTGAAACAAAGAGATGATTATTGGTGTCGATTTGGTAAACATTGAAGCTGATATAAGACTTAGTAAGATGGTTTGTTTGTAACAAAATCGAACGATATGACATAGTTTTGAAAAAAGTATAGACGAAATCTTCGATTTACAGAATATTCCTAATTATGACAAAACATTGCAATTAATGAAAATTGACATAGATTATTTCAAATTTGATGTGAATCCACAATACTACGAATTTAAAAAAAAAATGTAAAACCATTAAAAAATGTTTAAAAGAAACACCTGTCCCACAGCGATGTAGACGCTTGGCACCACTTGAGAAAAAAATTGTAGATGAACAAGTGACGAATTGGTTACAAGATGGATTAATAGTGGAATTCAATTCAGAATTTGCAAGTCCCGTTGTGGTAGAAACAAAGAAAACGGTACGATAAACGAACAGACCGCGATGCAACAGACGAGAATAGTCGGTTCCACCCAGTATACTATATATTGAGCTGCAAAACAGCCTCTTGGCATAAAATTCAAAATGATTAACAATTAGTAAGAAAGAACTAGTTACAAGGATGGGATGTCGATCGCCATATATTGAAGAATTTAGTTACGAGATCGAATACAGAAGCGGTAACAGGATGTTACATATAGACTTACTACTTAACCAATAAAATCGAAATAATCGTAATTAAATTAAAAAGATCGCAGAGGGAAGATCACCACATTAGGACAACACACAAGTATCTTGTACAAGATGAAGGAGTGTTCACGATTGATTGTTGAACCAGAGGAAATGCAGTGTAACATTACTGAACTGATATACGACAGTGGTCATTTTGCATTTAAAAAGTTTTAAGAGGTTGTCAAACAAGAGTTTATAAAGTAGAAGAATGCATTCGAAATTGTATGCCTTGTATTCAAGCGAACAAGAAGCGTGGCCCTAAAGAATGTTAACCGGTGTGAAGTTTACCACAGAATTCAGAAGTGTAGCTACACAAATTAACAGATTTCAAAAATGTAGCTACATAAATTTAGCAAATAGTGTTGTTGTACACAAGAAATGTATTGGGTGTATGCATTAAAAACCGGAATTTGATACTACATGTCATTACTTGTTTATGTGTTATAGTGAAAAACTAATTCAATACCTGTCAAAATCAGCTAAAAGTTTTTGTTTTGATTGTGCACATCCAACCGATTTCGACGCTGGAAAATTTATCAAATTTGCGAAAAAAGCATTTGCGGGAAGTTTTGTTGAGTCACTTTTTCGAAAACAAAACTGCAGCTGAAAGTCATCGTTTGCTCGTGAATTTGTATGGTGAGCATGCTCTTGCAAAAACACAGTGCTTTGAGTGGTTTAGTCGCTTCAAAAGTGGTGATTTTGATATCAAGGACAAAGAGCGTCCTGGTGAGCAGAAAAAGTTTGAGGATGAAGAATTGGAGGCATTACTCAATCAAGATTCATGTCAATCGCAAGAAGAACTTGCAGAATCATTGGGAGTTGATAAAGTAACAATTTCCATACGTTTGAAAGCCTTGGGATTCATCAAAAAGATTGGAAATTGGGTGCCATACCAGTTGAAGCCAAGAGTCGTGGAAAGACGATTTTGCATGTCCGAAGTATCGCCTTCTTTATTTAAATTATGTGAAACCAGATGGAAAGTGTGTTGGAAGTTTTTTTGTTTACTAAAAAAACGTTTTAGTATGAAATAGGTCATTAAATAGGTCCTTAATAAAGTCAAGAAGGAAGAAATGAGGAAGTGCTAAGTTGGAACTGTAAGGAGTATTCGGAGCAGTTTTTGTACCATTCGGCATTACTTGGAGTACGATATGCATTACCCGTACAGTGTACAATATACATCGTGAGATTGAGGTCATTTTTGTTAGTTCTTCGAACTTAATTTAGTTGGTTTGTCCTCATTTGGAAAGATTTGGCTCAGAACAGTAAATCCAGGTTTGTACGGTGGAGTGTTTTGAAGATTTTATTATTCGGACACGGATCAGATGGCTATACCGGGTTATTGCGTTAAACGCAATAGTTATCCACTCCTGAGAAGTATTTTCATGATGCTCGTCATGAGGAAGACTCACGTAGGTAGGAATTCGACAAACCACCTCAACAAGAATAAGGCTGCATCCATCCTGGGGCCCGATTTGGAATTTGACAGCCCACAGACCAACTGACACACAAAAAAATGCAATTGAAATTTTCATTAAACATCACATTGATAATGATGCACTTGTTTAATAATTTTGTTCCCAATTTCGGAAAACTCGTCAAAATATTAATACAGCTCGGTTTATTATTGTCAACCTAAGCAAGCGGCACTCTTATTCATGAGTTATTTCTGGTAAACGGATATACCATCGAAAAGCTGGAACTTCCAATTTTTCATCAATGAGGAACAAAACGATAACGGGAAATAGCCAAAATATTAAATAAACCTCTCCAACATTTTCATGAAGAATTCAAAATAAACCCAAATCAAGTTCTAGAAAGGTATGAAAGATGGAGCGTGATAAAGAGTTACACTTCTTCAACGATACTAACATGTTCGTTTTGGGAAAATGTTATAGTCTCAGATGAGAGTAACTTTAACCTTTATTTGCTGTCACCGATATAAATGGCAATGATGGTGAGGGGCTTGTACTTTAACTTTTGACCTACAATTTAAAGATGAAAAAAATTGATTTTAAGTGCTGAATTAAAGGATGGGATTGAATTTAAACGTTGTCTCCAATTTTATCAGGACAATTATCAGAATCATTCATCTTATACCAAAAATGGATTTTGTATAACACTGTCTCAAAGTAATAAAAATACACTACAATCACCGAACTAATGAGTAAACTTTTGCCGCGTAAAACTTAGTGTTTTTCCAGGGTAGCAAAAAATAACAAACTTCTTTGCTTTCGATATCTTCCAAAATAGAACTACAAGTCACATCGGTTTGAAATTTGGGGTCTCTAAGGAAGATTACGGAAAACCAATTATTTTTGCGATCCGAACGCCATCTCTTAGAAAGTGACCATTTTGTTACTACCTTCGGAGAAAAGTTTACAGAATTGTCGATTTTGAAAGTATAGAATGTGATACCTATCGAAAATAAAACCAACTATTCTCGTTGATAATCTCAATATAAAACGTAAGGATCGTAAAATTATCGGAATTAAAATAAACCCTACTAGCTACCAGTAAAATCATGCCACATTCCAATCGTCCCTTAATATTTACGTTTGTTAGTTACATTTTTATTACAAATAATTCAAGTTTTATACGCATTACGAAATTGAATGCAATGCGGTTGCCTCTGTAGTTGGCACAGGCGTGGCATTTAATTTTTGCTTCGAAGTTGTCAACCGCAAATAACTTTTAACTCGCCAAAGACATGAAAACGATGAGACGATAGATGTTTCAGAGTTTATTAAGCAAAAATGGAACTAAATTCGGAAAAAATTACGAAATTAGAATCAGAACATAATTTCTGGCTTTCAAATGACGTTCCAGGTTTTATAAACGATTATGACACGATGATGCTCTAAATTGTTATTTCACTGATCGCGCAGTCTATGAAAAAATAGTGGGTTCTGCCAAAAAGTGATTATATCAATAGCGAATTATGAGAAAAATAAATTTTGTCATCATGGATTCTAGAGAAATAGATTGTGACTCACTCGGATAATTATAATAAAATAGATCACTGAAATTTTTACATGAACAATGAGTAATAAAGGCCTATCATTTAAGGTCTTCTAAAACCATAATATTATACATTCGATAAAGTAATTCGCCCAGAAAAAAACCTATAAATGAATTACAGTACTAACAGCTATTTGGACGGGAATCTTACTGTAATCTTGAACCAGAGACATACCGATTCAATCAAGAACGAGTGAACACATTACATCTTCCAAATGTTTACATGAAGGTCCAGTAGTACAAGACTGCATTTTTAGGCAATATAAAACTACCGATACACTACTGTTTGACTATTTTCAAGTAAAACATCAGATATGTGTGTCACTTCCACCAAAGTTTCAATCCAGTGGTCTCCAGTGTACTGTTCGATTTTAAGCGTGTTCAGGTTTCGCTCCTGTTTAGTAGTTTCAATGAATCTCCAAATGTTTGGGTGACTATAAATAGCTCTATGAAACCGATTTAGAAAAGTATTAGTCCTTGACAATCCAGAGATTGATGAGATATTATTTTGAAGACGACCTCCACCATTTTTTTTAAACATTTTGATTCCGGACGTTGTTAAAAAGCTTGTCAAACCTTGCAGGAAAATTCAGACTTTTCGATTGTTGTTTTTTTTTTTTTATTTTTTGATCTTTTTGGATGAGTGCAGGGGTATGAAAGTAAATATTAGTGAATTCACGTCATATGTTCAGTGTTTGAACTTGTATGTGTTGTATGCATCAAATTAAGTTGCCTTGTTTTATTATACCGCAAGATGGTGGGCAAATCTCAATTTTATATTCATCAACTGTGGAAGGGTAATACAATAAAAGCATCAATTTAAAAATAATATTTAAGAGCAGATTAATGAGAATTTAGTGCCTGCAAACCATGGCTTTTCACGTTTGTTCCACAAAATTGACAATTTACTTGCCAATGGCAAGGTAATAAAATTTATAAGACTTTATATGGATGATATAAGCAAGAGATCAAAGGTCGTTTGTTGCAGATTTTCCGGAAACTCTAAAGGTTACCTTTAGAGTAGATATAATTGCAAACCATATGTAATCACAAAATCAACAGTCAAAAACTTTTGAGGGCCGATTTATTCTTAAATATGTATTCAGGACATTTCGATCATTAATTTCATGTGACACATAATTTTAACCACTTCAAATACAAAAACCACATATTTTTCACGCTTCAACTCATTCAGTGACAAGTGTATGATTTACTACTAACCCTTTCAGTCGTGAATTAAAACTATTTAACAAATCTTCCGATCACTTGCCATCAAATTAGTTCCATCATCGTGCCAAAGGTGGTCTATTATTGTTTCGTTTTAGATTAAAACTGGTATCGGCCCTCGAAAAAATAAGACGGAGCAGAATATGTCCCAACCCTAAATCGATAGGTCAATAAATTCGAACTGTTGAGTTGGTTAAATCTTGCCGGATCTTTCCGAAGTACAGCCCAAAAAATGTCTATACAATTAAACATTAACTTCAATAGGTCGTGAAAGGTGGTTTGGCATCTATTGGAGGGGGGGGGATCAGATTTGAGTAGATAATTCTACCAGCTCCGTAACCTTCCAATAGGGTGCGCATCACGTGAGCTGTTCTGGTCTTGTCATTAGGCAGCTGCGTGATGGGTACAATTGTGTTAGGGGTAACCTGTTCACAATTCGCAAGTGTACGTACTGCCTCCTCGTGGCAACCACTGGTAACTAAGGCCACTTGGCACATTTTTGGCCATTTGGCACAGGCTAAAGTACGGCGCTAAAGGAGAAAACCTTGACAAAAAACCCTAATCTAAGGTGGAACAGCATATGCCGAAAGATGAATGGCTGATAGGTTAATCAGCCCAAAATATGCGGACTCTGGATACCAGGCACCCTCCAGTTTTGTTTAGCCTTCCTGTAGTAAAGCTGGGTGACCTACAGGTGATTTGCAATTCCCAGCAGTAAAATCAAATGGAATACGGGGCAGGAGTAGGAATATACGGGAGTGGGACAACCCTCTCGAGGTCCTTGAGCTCCAATGCTACTGTCTTTCTAGCGGAACTACATGCTGTAGTAAACATCTAGGAGGGAGAGCAATAAGCCCAGATAGTGTGTATCACGTACCGGGAGGCAGTATTGTCAGGTTCATTAAGAACCTGAATATTGACTGGACGGATAATTAAGCAGGGGCCAGCACAATAGATCTTTTAAGCCGCAGTGCGAAGTGGCTGATCGCCCGCATGCCCCCCCCCCAATAATAATAATAATAATAATAGGTCGTGAAAGGCTTCTCATCTATATATACATAGTTTGAGAAATATCTGAAATTTTGAAAATTTTCAAACACCGATGTGGGCCTTCAAAATGCTTTCATTTAACGAAAACTTTGCGGTTTCCCTCATAAAACATCTGTTGCAGGTGTCCAAAAATTATTTGATTTTATGGTTTAAGACGTTAATTTCTTTACAAGTTAATTAATCTTAGCCAGGAAATTTCAACTATGCTTGGATAATACTAATACATTACGGAGTTGATGCACAGTCCCGAATCTCGAATCCCGTAGTTTCGAGTAGTTTCGAGTTTGTTTAATGATAAACAACGTATTGAACGATTGTTTGTAGCGTGCTAGTGTGGCACCAATACCAGGAGCGATGAATGAAATTGATTCTTTAATGGAGGACTATTATTAGATGAGCCTTAAATATCAGCTCAGCGCCTATCTCGATATTTTGTTATTTCTAAGCAGTTGATGATGACAGCAGTGTGACTGATTGAACAAACTTTATAGTTATTTATAGCCCGACGGCTATGATGAATAATGAAAAATTAGCAAAAACCCAGAAAATAATTTCTAATTTCGAATATGGGAAAAGAACGATCAGCAATTTTTAAAAGTTATATGAAAAGAATTCAAATCTCTTTAATTTCATAAATTGTTTCCATTTTTCTAATAATTGCAAGTGATCAAACAAATTTTTCTAAATATAGTCGCCTGCGGAGAGATTCAAAATAAAAAATCTTGCCCGGTATTAAAGAGATGTATGGCAACCCCATGTTTGGCCAAAGTGTTGTAATAAACTTAACTTCACTCAATTGTTAATTTTGGCCTTATCGGGTAATCGGTGCATAGTTTTCTACGTTAATTATGGTGTTGGATCGAAACAAAAGCAAACAATATCACTCGATCTCTTCGAATGGAAGGCAATATATCGATGCAATAATTCTCATTTAGAAGCTCTTCTAAACCAAGCGATTAAATTAAAACCTTGCCGTTTTTTGGCAGTTCAAAATTAATTCGTTTGATATCTCCCTGATCTATAGATTTCGAACTTTTCACTACTTCGCCTTTTTAAAAGAGTGCAAAATTTTTGTTTACCATTTTTGTTTTGCATTTTAATTGATTTCAAATTTTTTTTGTTCTGGGCTTACATTGAGCTAATGACGTAAAAATAGTACGATTCTGCTAAAAGACGATTACAAGTCGGAAATAAGTCACAAAAATTACCTTCGTGGAAATTTATATTATGCTACTTCTAGAAATTTATTTTAGCCCACAATCCGGATAAAAGATAATATGGCCAATGAATAGGAAAAATTTGCGTATCCAATTTAGCTCTTTAGAACCGACTCGTTTGTTCGGTTTTAGAAGCAAACTTATTAATTTTGCATTTTGACATTTCGAAAATGTGAAATTGAATTAAATTTATTTGAATGGGTAAGTTGTTGACTGGCAATTATCTGAATTTATGTAAGATACCTTTACAAATTTGAATAAACTTAGAATATTCATATGTGGAGTGAAAAAATAAAATTTCAAATTGTAGTTGTGATGCAATAAGAATCAAAAACGACAATTCAGGCGTCCGAAGTTCCTTGCAATTTTCTACGTCATACATCCCATTACTAATTGACGTTTTAATAACGTCCGATTAATAAAAGCAAAATTATTTTAAATATGAGAGATATACAATATGGAACAATACATAAAGCTATAATCCAAACTAAAACTGAAATTACACTTGTTCATCAACATATGGAAGTTTGGTTTTATAGGTGGATGGTCATTAGGAATGATAGTTTGTATCAATTTGCAGACACAAACTTTATCCATCTTAAAATAAAGAAAGTTTTTATCGTATTGAAATTGAATATAAATTAGGCGAACATAATATACAAGGTTATAGTGCTATAAACGTACATAAAATGTCCTTTCGAGTCATGCCCTCCACTCATAATACAAAAAAAATATGACAGGTAGTTGTTTAGTCATGTCTTGAGATACACAAAAAAAAAAAAATTATGAGTATTTCGTTTCATTTTTTTTGGTTTTGTTTTTGTTTTGTTGGTTGCTCCATGCAGCAACAAAATATGTTGGTACATAAGCAAAACACATCCAAAACAACAAAAGTAATAAAAACTAAACTTTCTTGTTTTTTTTTTAATAAAATAAAATATTAAACAACAACAACAACAACACAAACAAAAAAATAGGGAATCATCCATCCAAACAAGACAACAAGTTTAATTTGAGATTAAGATGAATAAAAATAAGATACATCATCATCATCATCATCTTTATCGTCATCTTTACTTATACCCTTATATAATATAAAATCGACCCCTCCACATATACATACATACATACATACGTATTAAGTATAAAAATACACATTTTCTAATTTTATTTCCAGGGATACAAATATTTTTACCAACTTCATTAATCATAATCAGAAGTTTCTGCTCTTACTACAATTGTTTTTTATTGCCCCTCACCGTTCCGGCAGCAGCGGCAGAAGTAGCAGCAACAGCAGCAGCAGCAGCAGATAATACCGGAATTTGAAACCCTTGAATCATATTTTTTTTTATTTTTTATTTTGGGAAGGGGGAGGGGAGACATTTTTGATTGTATTTTGTTGGTTATAAATGTACGCTCTAATGATTTAGAAAATATAGAATTTTCATTTTTATTTTTCATTTCCGTTAAAAATTAAAGGAAAATGATGATGGAAAATAATCATAATAACTAAAATATGTAGTAAAGAGTACTATCTATAGGAAAAATAACAATAACAAAAGATGTGGGGAAATTATCATCCAAAAACCATCCATTTTATGAATAAATGTCTACTTCACCAATAAATATTTTATTTATTAAGAGGGTGAAGTGATCGTCTTGATGTGATAAGGGTGAAGTTGTATGGTGTTGGTATATGTATATAATTAGTTAAAGTTAAGTGGGCCGAGTAATTAATAATTTTACAAAAATATTATTTCAACGGTTTTTATTTTCAAATTGGGATGGGTAGGTTCTCCTTGAAATGAAGTACATAAGTCATTACATTAACTATTTTTAATTAAAATTGAAAAGCCTTTATATATTGAATTTTAAGTAAGGGTATTGTGAGTTCAGACAATCCTAAATAGAACGCTTAAAACGGAGATTTATACACGACATTGTGATAATATTGCAGACAAAGCCTTATACTGGAGTCTATTAAAATTTTCTCGAAAATGCTCAAAGTGAAAATATAATGTTTGCTATTGTGCAGTTTTCTTGTATACATATATACCCGAAAAACAATTTGTTACCGAGTGGTTATGCGTCTGTAAATAGTCGGTTGAAAATTACAACAAAAAATTAGAATTATTAAGTTAAATCGCACGAAGGCTTACCGACTTAAGAAAAATATACGAAATCAAAAAAATTATTCTCGAATTTAAAACGACTCGATATAAAAATCGGTTTCAATTTACATTTGACTAAAATTTAAATTTTGGTAGTAGCAAATAACCGCCATCCGACTATAAACAAAAAACGTCACTACGATCTTTAAACGACACAAACTAGAATTTCTGAAACAAAATTGAAATTTGGTAATGATAAATAACCGACAACCGGTCATTTTACAAACTTCGTTTTTAACCGAAATTGAAAAATAAAGGAAACGAAAAATAGAGAATGTTGTTCGTTGTACCATTTGTAAAAGTGATTTCTCAAAAGAAAGAAGTGAAAAAGTTGTAGGAAAAAAAATTTGGTGAATTAAAAATTAATAAAAATTAAACATTTGACTTATGTCAACAGTAAATTGAAATATTAATTTGTGCTGTTAAAATTATAAAAGGTATGTAACTAAATTGAATAATTTACTAAGAGTATAAAATAAATTGAAGAACCTAGAATTTTTGTCATGTGGTTTACGTTTTTAAGGTTAGTTTTATTTTTATTTTTTATTTCAATAACATTATTGAATATTATTATTTGATAAACTGGTTGATAAATAATATTAAACGTTTTAGCCATTATATGCCCAAAAACAAAGCATTACGGCAACTTACAAGCCAGTCATTAAGACGAAGATTACGTTTCAAAAATAGAGTTTCCAACATCAACGAATTGGAAAGGGAATTGCATCAAAACCAGGAATCTATTGAACTGTGCGAAGTGAGAGATCAACTGGATCAAAGCCAGGAATCTATTGAACTGTGCGAAAGTTTTGTGAATCAAGAATAACTAGAACAAGTCAAATATTTAAATGAAAAGGACATTAGTGTAGATGACATTGACTACGAATTAAATAATTTTCCAGAAACCCTTTCAAAAATAGAAGATGATGATATAAATGCCACAAGCGAAAATGAAATCCCAAGCATTGCCGATTTTCTGGGTCAGTGGGCCCCAAAATACAATATTAAAGCTAATGCACTAAATAGGCTTTTGGATTTCTTGAGAAATTCAATTGGCCTTAACCTCCAATTAGATAGAAGGACTCTTTTAAAAACCCCACAACAAAGAGAAGTGTTAGATTGTCCGCCAGGTAAATACGTTCATATAGGTTTCAAGTCAAATTTAAATAAACTGTTAGTCAATTACGAAAATGTGTCAATTTTAGAAATAGATATCAATATAGACGGAGTTCCCATTTCAAAAAGTAACAGAAGTTGTTTTTGGCCAGTATTAGGCAGACTATGGAATTTAGATGAAAGAACGGTTTTTGTGATAGGCGTTTATTAGGTTTTAATAAACCTGATGATTTCTTTTAAAGAATTTAACGATGAACGGATATGTACATAATAATATTAATGTTTGTGTGAAGGTTAGGTCTTTTATTTGTGATGCACCTGCGAGATCTGGTTTATTAGGAACAAAATCACATACTGGCTATTTTGGTTGTCTTAAGTGCACAGAAGAAGGCAAATTTATTAAAAATAGAATGGTTTTCCCAATTGAAAATAATTCGAATTTAAGAACTTATAATTTCTTTAGACAAAGAAAACAAGAGGAACATCACAAGTTTAATTCAATTCTGGAGGAACTTCCAATAGATATGGTTAAGCAATTTCCTTTAGATTATTTGCATTTAGTGTGTTTAGGCGTAATGAAAAAGTTAATCCAAATTTGGTTGAGTGGGGATTCAAAATCTCTCTTATCAAGCCTTGAGATTTCACAAATTTATATGAATCTAAAAACTATATCTCTAACACAACCTAGTGATTTTCAATGGACTATTAGACCATTAAATGATTTTGCATTTTTCAAAAGGTCTGATCTACGAGTTTTTTTTGCTGTATTCGGGCCCATTTGTATTAAAAGAACTTATTTCTATTGAAAAATATAATCATTTCATGTTATTACATGTTGGGATGTTGTTATTATGCCACGCTGAGTATTCTATATTAAAACTAGAGTTGGCCGACAAAATTTTGAAACAGTTCGTAAATGGAACCTGTTCTATTTACGGACAACATCATTTAACATACAACATGCACTGTCTAGCACATTTGACCCAAGATGCGGAACAATTTGGTAGTTTAGATAAATTTTCCGCTTTTCCGTTTGAAAGTTTTATGTCTGTTATCAAACGTCCCTTAAAAAAACCAAACCAACCACTGGCTCAAATATGCAACAGGATTTTTGAAATTAATAATTCAAAAATAATAAGTTCCAAAAGATTTAACCCTAACAAATCATATCCAGTATTAAAAAAAAAATATTTTAAGCATGGTAGGGTACTCTACAAAAGAATTGAATTTCATAATTTTGAAATAAGAAATGACAATCGTAATTGTTGGATTTTGACGAAATCCAAAACTATTGTGAATTTTTCGTACGTGGAAGTAATTAAAAACGAAATATACATTTGGGGTAAACAAGCAATGGATCCCACCGACTTCTATAATTTTCCTTTGGCTTCAAGTAAACTTGATATTTTTGAAGCTACGTTTACACACCAACCAGAAAAACAATATTATTACAAAGATATTGAAAAAAAGATGTTTGCAAGGAACTACACGGAACCGGAAAGATTTATATTTTTCCCAATATTTCATTCATAAGAAATAGGTGATTTAAAAATCGTTAATTTATTTCAAATCACGAAACGTTTTTATATAAAAATTATACATTAATATTTTGTTTTATATCTTTTAGAAAATGTACGCAGTCGTAGAAACGAATACGCATGATGATGAGAAGGAAGTAGCCGTAGTATTAGACAAGTGGAACAACGAAAATTGTGTTTTCTGGCCAACTGATTATAAAAGAGCCCTATCCAAAAAATTAAGTATCGAAGAATCTTGGCAAAAATTCCAATGCAAAATTTTAAAAAGAAATTTAAATTCTTTAAGCCAAGCCAAACAAATAGAGAAACACTTTGAAATCAATTCTTACTCAGACACCGAAAACATTACATCTCGAAAGAGGCAAATATTTGCATTTACGCAATACAACGACGAATTTGACATCTCGTTACCAAAGTTATCGAAAACCGCTGCTAATGATAAAACTAGTGAAAAACAATTAGAAGTAGTGCCACAATTAATATGTAGCGCACCTTTACAAAACAATTCAAATTTATATAATGTAAGTTTACCAGAAGTACCACCACTAGCACCGACAACGACCATACAACCATTACAAAATGTGTAACAGATCTTGATTGCATAAGAGCTCTACCAGAAATAATTGTTTTATCAAACAGTTCTGTATCAAATGGTTCATCATTATCACTAGTGCCTCCATTATTACAACCAATATCAACTGATGTTGTGCAAAATAATGAAATACATTCACTACTGTGTAGTACATCAGAAAAATTTTCAACTAGGCAGCGATTTCGGTAAAGAAAAATCATACGGAATTATTGAAAAAATTGGAAAAATGGATGAAAATATAAAAACACTGCAAAAAAAACCAAAGTTTAATTTTAAAAAACCAAAGGGAAATAATTCAAAATCAAAACATTACGAAAGAATGTTTAGAAAATCTTCTACTGACGATAAGAAAATCGGAGACAAAAATTGTAAAAAATACGTCATTTATTTTACCAAAAATTCCAATAACAACAGTGGAGGAACTTGTAAGCTTCAACACTAAATTAATTAATAAAAGCTACATGGAACAGATGGTAAGGCAATTTAATTTTATCTCATGACATTGAACTTGAATTAATCCTATTTATTATTTGTTTTTTTTCAGATTCTATATCTTTTTGCTTTGAAATGCAACAACACAAATAAAACAATAAAAACAGTATTGGAACACCTTTTAAGTTATGACCTAATAACAAAGTATTCGTGGTCGGGGCAATCGTCACTTTCAAAAGGGTGTAGGTCTAGTACAATTTTACTAATACTGTTATCGGCCTCAAACACCGTGTATAGACGGTTTTATATCATTGATTTCGTCAGTGAAATGTTCCCCTTTAAAACCGACGTAAACCCGACGATATATTGTTGTTAAGGCGGTTAATTGCAATTACAATGAGCCTGTAAAATGTTTACCCTTGAGTCATTAATATGACAATCAACTAAACCAACAACGATAGAACATATTCGACTCCCGAAAAACCAATTAAATTAAATACCGAATGCGCAGACATTATAATTGCCTAAGGTCTGCCAAAATATGAACTATTTAAACACTTTTGCCCAAAAATGTCTGCAAAAGGACTACACGGTCCTAAGACTCAGAACAGTCATTTTACATTACTAAAATTATATTTTGTTTTTCGGGATATGTATTTCATTATTATAAACCACGCCTATTTTAACTAAAACAAAACCATTCGATTTAACACCAAAAAGCTTTTTCAACACAATTTATTATAATAACTCACAAAATCACTTTATCTAATTTTCACACAATTTTACTGTACACTTATAATTTTTAAATCGCACTTCAACACTTTTTAAATTACTTTTAATTCACTTTTTAAACTTTATACTGTCGCTTACTAAATACTAATGAATCCAATTCGGCTTCGTTCGCCATTTTATATACACAAACCAATCTTCTAGAAATTTCATGACTTTTCCAGTAGGAATAGTCTAGAAACATTTAGAACAGTTTTATCGTGGAAAATTCCATTTTAGTACAGTAAAACATTGAGCTATTAATTTAACTTATTCTATTACACCCTAGGTGTCACCGTAACAATATGTAGAAAAAATAATCGTTAGTACTAAAACACATAGCGCTTTGTAATTTAGTTCCACACATTCAGGGGAATTGCGTGACTACAAGTACTAAATGAATTATAATACTTGGTTCATCATTGTTATATAATAATATGTAATACTCGCTGAAATGCGATTAAGTTAATAGCAGCATTTCTGGACCTTGGATTAGATCCGGATTAAACTATTGTAATGTGGACTGGGTTGATGACGGAGATTATCCAAAGAGTGGCAAATATTTTCGTCCGAAGGCTGTTATTAAGGTAACTGAAAAAGACAATCTCTTTGCGCATCCCTTGCAGAAGATGGATGGATTTAATTTTTAAGGTTTAGATGATACAAGGAATCGTGAACCTTGTAAACTTTATTGGTGTAAAGTCGGAACTGCTGCATGAATCACACATCAAGGGACATAACTGTTTGGTACTGATCTAAATAATTGAAAATCTTCGAAAGAAATAGGAGGTCATCCTCGATCCATAACATGTAATTGCTATATAGGAACAAGTTCAAATTTTTGAAGACTACTCATGCAACCGGTTAAGTTGTTACAAGTTGAGACTTCGGAAAAAAAAGGGAATGACATATCCCGAAATTTGCCGCGACCGTTGTTTATTCGTTTCGGCGGAGTACAGCGGATAAAGCTGGTAATCATGTTGTAATATTCGGTACAGGAACAGTGGAGAACATAAACCCTGATGACAACAACTGATCATGTTATCGTTTCTTGGAAAGAATTTTGTTTAGCAAACAAACATAATAAACGTTTTATAGTGTTATAGAGCGGGAGCCGTGGATGTAAGAAAATCTAAAGACGAGGTACACGGCTAAGTCATTATTTATTTAAAAAACTCAACAGTTTAGTCTGATTTGGAAAATCGACCAGAACAAATTATTCCAGATTTACTTCATCCTAAATCCTAAAAGATTAGACCAACATTTCGTATTAAAAAAGAATGGAGAGATACTCGGTTAATTTTTATTTTATTTAGTAGATCGTGTAGATAAACAAAAACTATTAAACAAATTTCAGTGAAACCTCTGGTCGACCACCTATTCAAAACGGCTCTCATTCATACATCAAAATCGAAAAAGTTAATTTATATGAAACTTGTAGTATGCTGCTAATTATTAAAAACAGCACAAAGTTGAATAAAATAAGATTGGAAGTTTTTTTATGATGAAAAATTTCATCTTTGTTAGCGATTTTGAGGAGGCAGTGGACCAGATTTTTTACTGAATTTTTTGTAATGCTTTTATTTACCTAATAAAATAAAAACTTAGCATTTTCTATCCATTTATTATAAAAACTAATTTTTTGCCTAATCTTAAAGGATACGCAGAATGAAGCCTGTAATCAGACTAAAACATTTATTTTGACATCCAAAATCTAGCCGATTTTCGTTAGATGATCTTATACCATCGCTGGACATTTGATGAAACTAATAAATACTCATATTTCGAGCGTTAAACTGACAGTATTCTTGAGGTTACAGCCCTTTATATTTTTATTTATTCAATCCTGAAAAACATAATTCTTCAACTTACTTGAAAGTTTTATTTTCTTAAATTTTGAAAATCGGTTTAATAAAAATTTGCCAACTATGTAAGTACATGAGCCTAGAAAATGTATTTTTTGTTTCAATAAACGAGTATATAATTCAATTTTTATCCTCCTTGTAGAATTTTCGAACGTAATACGGAAAAGGGCTTTCCGAGAATTGGAGCAAAAAACAAAAAGTTATAATTTCCTTATGCCAAATTTTATATTACATTGTCCTTGATTTATATAGGCACTTCTAAATATGTAATTTTCTATTTTACATTATTTTTTCCAAAAATACAAAAAATAAAAAATAATTTATTTATAGGATGATGATAAAAAAAAAATCAAAAGAATTTTCAATCAGAAAAAACAAGAAAAAATATAAAATTGGAAAATAGAAAAATTCGAAAAAATAATTTAATTTGAAGCACAACACAAAATGAAAAAAAAAAATGAAAATATTTAATCGAATTTCTATCAAATGATTCCTTATCAAATCTCTCAACATTCGATTTCGTTTTCTTCATACATACATACTTATATTCCAAGAACTCCATTTCGATTCGGTACACACAGTATATAAAACCTATTTTTCTTCAAGACATTTTCATTATTATTGTATTGGGTTCCTAAAAACTTTATAATAGGTTTCGTTTATGTCATCCATCCATGTATATATTGTATATGCTACCCTCGTGTCGTTATTTTATATGTTCATGTCAAATTACTGGAAATTGAAAATTATAAGACAAATAAAACAAAATTTGTGATTATAATCGGGGAAATAAAAATCTATAGTCAATGACAAATTGCATGTCAATTTCGAGCCACACCTTCACATAATTATATTACGTATTCCTATATAAATTTCATCCCCCTCATAATAAACACCTTATCTCTATATTATAACGATAATGAATGGTGTGGTAAATTCTTTTGATTGTGATTTAAAAAAAAAAAAAAAATTACACCAACCATACCTTATCTCCGAGTCTACACATAATAAAGAAAAAAAAAAGATAAATTGAAGATGATTTCTTTTCTTTGTACGCATCCACAACAACATATCGTTAATCAAATTATCATTTATCTAAGTGATATAAATAAGACCATTCGAAATTGGTTCAAATACAAATAAATAAAAACCCTTGTGTTAAAAATTTCTGAGTCCCCTTCCCAAACTAAAATAATTAAATTGAGATTTTATTTGGTTCGGTTAGTTTTTATCACATTTTACAGTTGGTAAAAAAATAGTTTATATGTACGAATACGTTAGGATTACAAATCACGTAACAACTATGTACACTAAAATGATGTTAATCATTCTATCAATGTGTGTGTGTTTGTAGATATATAAACTCATTAATTTTATCTATACCATTAATACATTTGACAAATAATAATAATAATAATAATAGTGTTTTGTGTACACTACATATATCGGAGAGTACAATCACCCTTCTCAGGCTATATTTACTTAGTCGAAAGAACCCATACGTAACACATTTAGATAACATAAATACAAAACAATAATCAACCCCTCGAACACATTTCCCGATTTTATGTGCGTCTTGTATAAAATGAGGGATAAAAATTTCATCTTGTTTAAACAATAAGAGGACGTCTTAGTCCGATTATATTAATGATCCCCACATATGGTCCATTTTATCTAGATACAAAACATAAAGTGATAGTATTCCCAAAATTATATTTAACATTTTTTAAAAATGATCCAACGAAAATATTTTCCTCTAGAGTGCATTTTAACCAACGCTTGTAATGTGGCACGCGCATATTTACACATTGTCGAGACACATTAAGGCGGCTTCCGTCTCAATAATATTCCTAGAGCAACAACAATCATAAAAATTCTATTGTGTACAAAATTTATTTTCAGTCAATTGAAAATAATCGGGATTGATGATGATAACAATTCCGATTGTATTCCACCAGTGTTTCGTATTTGATTGACGGGTTTCGTGTATTTTACATTTTTTTGCGCTATTTATTGTTAAAAATTCAATTGAATCTCGTGCTGGTTGGGGTGCTGCATGTCGTTCGCAAAAATTAGATGGGGTTATTGAATGTACAGAGATTAATTTTTTTTTTTTTTTTTGTAAATAAAAATTAATGATTGGTGGAAGTGATAGGGTAGTTTATAAAAAAGGACAAAGATTAATAGAATTGCGGAGCACAAACCATTGTTGTAGAGGTTGTGCTTTATATTGATTTGGTGACTATGGGAACGGGTGAGAGACTGTCAAAGCGACTGCGTTTCAACCAGATATTATTTTATTTGTTGAATAGTTGTGTACTGTAAAGTTCATTGCATAACTGTATATTCTTCTTTTAATGTCTTACTGATGCAACTTCTTACCAGACCACAGGTGCAAATAAAGCCGTCTTTATTAGAACACAATTTTTTGTGATAGTATAAAATTGTAGTTGTTGTTGCCTTAAATTAAGATACTCGGTTTTTTTTTAAACCTGCTTTAAGAACCAATAGAACAACTTTCAAGCTCTTACTTTGTGAAGTTGTCGCCTCTGCTCAGAACTTGTGTATTTGATGATTATTAAGATTACCACTGGTGGGGTCTTAATAATCTTGAGAATACACAAGTTCTGAGCAGAGGCGAGAACTTTACATGGTCCTTCGAGCTTATTGAGTATAACCAAACAACAACCAACATCAGGGAGCTCAAAATGGATCAGCTACTACAAAACAACAAGAGAAGAAGGAGCAGCTGATTCAGATGAACAAAAATTACCATACAGATGGAAATAGCAGTAAAACAATAAGCTATCTCGAAACCAGAATCGCTAAACTAAAAACATTATATAGCGAATACTTAACCATCGATGAGGCTATCCGAAAGATGGATCAGCCTTTAGAACCGCAGCATCCATATCTTAAAGTGAGGAAACAAGTTGCTGACACATATACGCAGCTGTTAGATGATATGCGGCTACGATTAAATAACGGGCCACCGAAAACGCCGACAATAAACATACCAGAGAGCAACCTGCAACTTCCAACGCCCTCCAAACAACAACCAGCAACGGAACAGACAACAACGCTACAGAACAACCAGAGGAATCAACAACCAGATGAGGAAGCAACAAGCGACCAAAACCCTCATCAACCATCATACATCAGTAGCTATCTACCTCAAGCGTCCAAAATGGAAGACAATAACAACAAAAGATTGTTTAAGAGGCAAGACGTTCTGATGCGACAAATTTATCAGAAGCTAGCATCAATAGAGTACTCAGTGGATACCATCAAAAACCAGAACACGTACTTAGTATTAAAAATGAATCAACTGAGCAAGGAGATGGAAGAGATTGATTCACTACACATAACGATCCTCATCGAAACAGAAGAACATGAGCAGACATCGGATTATTTCCGTGAAAACTACTACGGTACACTCAAGGATAGGGTGGACTCCATGATAGTGCGATTGCAAGAAAGACAGACCGAACCAACAACCACGATCAAAATAACAACAGTGCAGCTGCCTAAAGTCGAACTACCAACATTTCATGGGGATTATGAGCAATGGAGTTCTTTCAACGATATCTTCACATAGCTCATCCACGGAAACAACCATAGATACGGTAAAAATGACGTATTTAAAATCGCACATTCAGAAAGAGGCAGCACAACTAATCAGTCGTCTAGCAACAACGGGTGACAACTATGAGAAAGCTTGGGAAATATTACAAGCCAGATACAACAACCATAGACTTCTGGCAACCAAATATTTCAATCCATTGCCATCATTATCGGCGGTGCACACAATCGGCGGAAGCAATTTGAGCCCTGCACGATATAGCAAGAAAAATGCTCCACAATATCAACAGCCTCAATATAAGCGCTCTATTTGATGCATTTATAGCTTTCATCTTAAGCAGAAAATTAGATCCAGAATCCAGTAGGTTGTATGAAGCAACATTACCAAATCCTAGGGAAATTCCAAAAATAAACGAATTATTTAGTTTTTTGGAAAGAAGATTTCAATCTTTAGAGGTGATGGGATACACTAAAGTAAGCAGCGCTCAGTCACAATATATACCGCCCCTAAGACGTGTACATGCTGCAACAATCACCAATCAGTGCCTGATAAGAGACTTCCGATTAGAGGTTGAAGCCTTAGTATTCGACAAATTAACACAACAACTACCCGAGACAAATGTCGTCACCAGTAAATGGACCTATCTGCAGAATATACAATTAGCAGATCCATCTTACTACCAAGCTCAATCAACCGATATTGTGCTAAGGGCAGTCTACTATTCATCAATAATAAAAATCAACTTGATAAAAGGCGGGTGTCAGGAGCTCATGGCACAACACACGGAGTTTGGATGGATCCTAATTGGAAGCATGGGTAATCTAGAAAACCAAAGCAGAACAACCATAGTGTCAAGCGAATCAATCAAAGAACAATTGTTGGGAACAACCACATCGCAATCGGAGAGAGCCCTGGCCCACAATTCGGAAGACAACCTACCAGAAGTACAGCAGCAGGTGCAACCAGAGCTGGAAGAGAAAGTAGCGCTAGTAACCGTTACGAAGAAAACACACTCTCTCTTAGAAGTATTTAACAAGGTCTCAGCGTACAACAAAATAAGGCGCATAGCCGCATATTGTTTGCGATTTATCGAGAGGTTGAGACGGGTTATCCAGACTCACGCCGGAACGGATGAATTAGTGCGTAACACTCAAGAATAATACGCCGAGCTCCAATCCGAACCATTGCGCACACCTAGACAACAACCAAGCAGTCGAGCCAAAACCATACTGAATCTTCTAGCAATAACAATGCTATTAGTCTGCTTTCTACTGGGACTCGCAAAAGCCAACATCCAAGTAAAACCGTTCAATCAGTCCACCGGCATATATTTCGAGCGACTGGGAAAACTAGAAATTGTGGCCATGGAGTGGACTCTAGTAATTTAGTACAACATGAGCAGCTACTGCGACAAAATCAAAACGTCAAACTAGCTAACGAATAACAACAGGCACTTTGCAGAGAGCTGCCTAAACTAAATTGTAATATTCTAAACCAACTAAAATGGCAATTAAAGAACATAATTGCGGACAATGAACTTCTACTAGCAAGTAACCACGGACAAAAACGTGTGAAGCGAGGTTTCAAAGACACGACTGGCATCATACTAGAGGACATGTTCGGAATACTCACACAACGAGAGGCCAGCGAATATGAAGATCAGTTCGAAAGAATTAACAACAATGAGCACCACCTACTGTCACTAGTGAAAAATCAAACAACCTTGATCGATAATACCGTTAAATTGGTGAAACACAATACAAATCTCACCCTAACATCAATAAACAACTTGATAAGGGAGCAAAATCACCTCCGACAGGAAATGTCGAAACTTCAGGAATACCGAACTTACGAGCACAGAGTTCGGTGGATACTACTTAACATACTCGAATTGAGTCTAGTCATCAGAAATCTGGAAGATACCCAACAGGGTCTGCTTGACGCGGCTTATGATGCTCATCGTGGAATCATACACCCAGCTATACTTACACCAGCTCAGTTAAACAGGAAGCTGCTAATTCGGCAGCAAGTGTCTTCCTCCATTACCGTCCCGGGACACAAACTCCACGACCTTACTCACGTGTACCAAAGCATGAAAACACGAACCAGAGTAACACAGCAGAGTAAAATTATTAAACTCACACTACCGCTTTCTTTCACGTGGGACTACACATTACTAGCGGTAATTCCGGTTCCAAATATCAACCACGGTACTACCCAGTCGTACACCATCAGAACGGCCTAGTACCTGGCCATAGACATTAACAAGAGAAGATGTGAACCGCTTCCAAATTTTCCAACCAACCCAATTTCTGTGCAAACTTTCGCCAATTAAGAATACAATGGGCAGCCAAGGAAAATGCGAGCTAGCCCTATTACATCGAAAGAACGAAATCAATACCGTGTGCAGTAGCAGAGCAGTAAATAGAACCAACCATTGGATCAAGCTTCACACCCCAAACCAGTGGATATATGTCATAGCCAAGGAAACCACAGTCGATGTTATCTGTTCCTCCACTATTCAACCGCACAAGTTCCATGGATCCGAACTAGTAGAGATATGCCAAGGATGCATGCTAAGGGATGCTGAGTCACTGATCATAGCCACTGGGACAGCTCACAGCAACATCAGTACCGCATTTCAGAATTCACCCGGTCTGCTACACGGAGGAGAGCATCTAAAGGAATTCAATGCGCAAATCCAGGACAAGACTATAGAATATCAGCAAAGTTACTGACCGCGCCAACAACAAGGGATTTAGAAAACCAAATCGCAACGCTTGAGCAGAATGAATTTCTTGCGCCGAATCAAGGCGTTCATCACTATACCATGATTCATATAGTATTTTGGAGCGGCGTACTAATCGCAGCCAACTGGGGCATAAGACGCATGTGTAGAAAAATAACATCCGGTAGCCACAGGGCACCCTCCCCACTACCAAATGTAAAAGCGAGCTTGGCGTAGCCTAAGTTCGCCACCAATAACCAACGCCGCTAGAATTATAGCCGCCCGGGAGTATGTTGTTCAGGTCATATAACTAAATTAAATAATTTGCTTTTTATTTGTGTTGTGTCACACAACACCGTTTTTCCGGCAAAGCCAATATTAAATGCTTTCTGTGTATAATGTAATACATTTTTTATAAAAAGTCAAGCAAATGAATTAGATTGATTGATTGATTAATTGATTGCGATTACGATCAAGCATTAAGCAAGTCTACCGTATTATAAATGCGAACGAATACCAAACCACTATATCCATGACACAACAACACGACACCATTCTTCATGAAGCCAAACATAGCAAATATTCACTCCGTAAAGAAAGGCGCCACATCGATAACCACATAAGTCTAATAGTTGTGATATCCGCCCCTGGCCAGGCCGCCGTCGTACACCTTTTTACATATAACAAGATCGAGGGATGGGAAAGGAATGTTAGCAACAAAGAGACTCAACCCGTTTCCAGACACCTAAGTTGTTGATAGAGTTAGTAAATTTGTTAGTAATATATATTTTTAGTAATTTATTTAGCACAAGACAATACAATTTTAAAGTTCATCTACTGCTCCAACCTGTAAGAAGAAGACACAATGACAACACAAATTTCCTGGTGCCGCAAACTCTTTTTTCTGAAAAGCTGTAAACAACTATTATTATTCCCTCCACCATTTTTTCCATTGGCGGTTGTGAGGGAGGCGAGATTTCGTTCCATCATCATGTTCCCATGCGGTCACCCAAATTTGTACTAAAAAAAAATCTAAATCGTTGCGTCTCTGCTGTCCCTGCTACTCGCCCCCTTTATATTGTTTTATAACTCTGTTAAAAAACTCTACAAATTCTTTAAACTTTTTAAATTCTAACAATTCAATAAATTTTATTCTTTAAATCATTCCAATTTATTTAATTCCTTGATTCTTAATAATTCAATAAATTCTTTTAAATCAGAAATTTTACTTATTTTATAAATTCTATGCATTCTACTGATTTCTCAGGTTTCAACATTTTTCTAAATTCCAAAAATTCTACTAATTCTATCAATTTTTTAGAATCTTGAAATTCAATAAATTTCTACAATTCCCACAAACTCTAAATTTTTAAATTTCGTTAGGGTAACTTTTTCCAATTCAACTAATTCTATAATTTTATTTAATATTCGACCTATTCTACAAAATCCGTAAATTCTACAAGTTCTATTAACCAAATTCTAAGAATTTCTAATAAATTTTATTCTTCAAATCATTCCAATTTGTTTAATTCTTCTAATTTTAAAAATTCTCTGCATTCTACCGATTTTTCAGTTCTAAACTTTCAATAAATCTGTAATACCTTTAAATTCTTTAGATTTAATAAATTCCTTAAATTGCAACATTTTTAAAAATTGTAAGATTTCTATCAATGCCTTAAATTCTAAATATTTATCTCTGTTAATTTGATGAAATCTTTAAATTCTTTAAATCCTGCAAGTTCAACCAAATCCTTAGTTCTTTTAATGCAAGCACGTATATTTTCTAAATTCTTTAAGTCTCACAAATTCTTTTCTACTAATTGCAAGCAATAAACTATAAAATCCTACACATTTTAAAAACTTCATAAATTTTACCAATTTTTCCAATTTTTAAAAATCTTTAAATCCTAAAAATCTCCAAACTTTTGAGCTTATAAATTCTACTACTTGAAATCCTATAAATTCTATAAACTTTAAATTCTAAAAATTCTTTATGGCATTTACAATAAATTGTGTAATTCAACTAATTCAATTTTTTTTTTAATATTCTACCTATTCTACAAAATCTGTAAAATTTATAAATTGTAATAACTTTCTTAATTCTAACAATTTGATAAATTTTATTCTTCAAATCAATCCAATTTATTGAATTCGTTGATAAAATTCTTTTAATTTAGAAACTTTACTTATTTTATAAATTCTATGCATTCTACCGATTTTTTAGGTCTCAACATATTTTTAAATTCTGTAAACTCAATAAATTTAGTTTAGAATTTCGGAAAATTCTACAATTTTTTCAATTCCCTTTACAACTTCTTTTATACTTAAAAATTGTAGAAATTCTACAAAATCTTTAAATTTTGATTTTATTTTAAAGCTAGTTTTAATCCTGTTCAATCCTTTATGCTTTAATTTCATTAAATCTTTTAATTTCCAATTATTTTTAAATTTTTTTAAATTTTGTTTTTATAAATTATTCAACTTTCTATAAACTCTACCAAATTTCAATATCCTTTGATTTCTAAAACTTTCCAAATCTCGTGAGCATGTTTGTGAAAACCCGTGCTTGCTCAGTCAAACATTTTGCTGTAGCGTAGATCATAGGATAGAGAATCACTTGGATAGCCGAATGAAAATGGAATATTTTAAGTAAACAATTTAAATTATAGGAGACTTACCAGTTGTGGTTCCAATTTGCCACTCGTTCTGCGAAATGCTTGAAGCTTACAATACGGAGCTTGTAAACAACAAATTTAAAACACCATAAATTTCACAACACTTAACTTCACTCACATTTATTGCAGCAGTTTCCGCGCTACATCGTTCTTAATAATTTTTTTTTTTTGTTTTGTTTTACAAAACCACAGACAGACAACAAAATTTTAAATTGGAGCAGTATAACTGAGCATTCCATTGCAACGCAGAAACTGTACATTTAATTCACTTTTGACATGCGTATATGGTTTTTCCTTGAAACAAAGATTCACTCGGCTCAATCAAGATTTTTAAGCCACCACCATGTTGTGCACATTTCTTTATTTTTATTTTTTTCACTTGAAATACACAATCACGTTTTTTCCTGTTACTTGAGTTGTTATTCAACCAAAAGCCGAAAACATTCTCATCCCCCAAAATCTCATGCGGTCGTTCACCTTTTATGTCATTTATTTTGGTTTTGTTTTTTTTTTATTATCGTTTGCTCCCTCTCTATTTCGCATGTCTATCTTATCATTTTATTGCTTTCATGTGTTCCCCTGATGCACGATTCAATCTTTTTAAAAACCGTACAATAGCTAGTACTAATTTGTTTGGTTGGAGAATTTAATTTGGGTTCGAAAACATGAATAATTCAACTATGGAAAATAAGGGCAAGTTTTGTTCTCTCCACTAACCATCCAAAATATCTCTAAAAGTTCTAAATTTTTTGAATTTTCTTCTTCTGTCTATTAATTATATAATTTCTGTAAATTCATTCCATACGATATATTGTAATAGTTCTATTATCATTCACCATTTAGGCACCATTTTAATTTTTTAAAAAATTTTATTATAAAAATTCAACGAATTTGGCCAATTTTAAGAACTGTTAATTGTGAACAAATCTGTAAAATCTCATTCTACTTTTATAAATTTTATGAAATAATTTATAGTTTGTATGTAGAAATACACCCTAACCGGATCTCTATCAACCTTTTCGACCGTACCTAGATTACGGTAAAAACAATGAAATTCTGTAAATATTTTGAATTATTTAATTCCTTTAAACTATTATATAAAACTAAATTCTTTTAAAATTGCAATTCTTCGTCAAATTTTTAAAATTTTTTAAATTTCTCTTAATTCTATAAATTCTAAGTGCGAATTCAACCGGTTTTCGAAATTTTATAATTTCTATTAATTGTATTCTAGAAATTTCATTCATTTGTTTAATTGTAACAAGAGGCAATAAAATCCTGGACATGTATTTCAGTCCAAAAAATGTGCTATGTGCGATGTGCGTTTCATATACGTACACGGTGTATAATATACTTTTTGCGATTGTGTTGTCAAATATTTTACTTGTGTTAGTGCATTTTTTGTCATCGCAAGTATCAAAAATAATTGAATCGGGCGAAATCGGTTCAAATTTTTTGCTGCTTACTTTCCCAAATTTCACAAGTCGCACATGCTTTTTTTATGGTTTGTTATGATTTTTGTTTTTTTATTTGTAAATTATCGAAAATCCTTCGCAATGGTAATTGTTTGGTGTTTGTTGAATTTAATATAAATGTTTAAATTAAATTATTTTATTTATTACAGCTTAACGTAATATTCTACAGTTTATTGGTTGTAGGACTATTCTGTTGCAATCCCAATTGCAGTCTTTACTTCTGGATACTGCTAGTTCTATCGCATTCCATTTGCGGTTGGTTGCGGCGTGTTGAATGATCAATTGTGCGGCACAGAAAAATTCGCAATTCTTACACCGCATACCCAATAGAAAACTTATGACTTATGACTTACAGAACAGTATGAAAAAAATTTTGAGAAAAAAAAAATTTGAGCTCGTTATGTTGGTGAAAAACTTATGAAAAAAGTTATCTAACTTTTTACTTTTTGCTTATGAGAAATGCAATGAAGTAAACCGCGTTTGTAAAATAGTTGTTGTTGTTGTTTTATTTTCAAAAAATTCGTTCAAAAAATGTGTTTAGCTGTGTGTAGTGATTTATGTTTTATTTTAAATTAAATTAATTTAATACATTTTTAAAAATGGAAGACAAACTGATCGACGCGGTAAGGGGCTACGTCTATTTGTACGACAAAAAATGCAAATTATATCGCAACAAATTGGCAGCAGAAAATGCCTGGCAGGATATAAGCAAAATGATTGAATTGCCTTCAGAAGACTGCATAAAACTATGGACTAAACTACGCAACAATTACTCAAAGGCCATTCAGGATAACAAAAATTTGCCAAGTGGATCTGGTAGTGGCAAAAAAAAAAAAGAATTTCGAAAATGAGAAAATGGGGTTTTTACGACCCTATATCCAGAAGAAAAAGTAAGTTTTATATATTACCCAAAAATCGAAAAATTAATTCTCGTTTATTTTAGAACTGTTGGCAATATTCAGCCATCTAAAACCATAAACATGGTTGAGGAGTATTTGGAGGATGAAAATTCCGAGAAGGAAATGGATTATGATGGGGGTTTTTGTTCTAATCCAAACATTTTTGATAATAGAAGTCAAACAGTCAATCTGGATAGCGACGAAGAGCTATTCGAGAATGTTTTGGATAACATGTCGGAAGAGACTAATAATAAGCCGTCAGACGATCAACCTGGGCCATCACATCGCTCAACCCCGCCAAAGCCTGGTAAAAAGCCTAATTTGGAAGAAAAATTGGCGGATGCCATAGACATGATTAAAGAGCGAAACGTTCAACGTGCGTTGTACCCGGAAGTGGAGCACTTCAGTAATTTGTGTTCCTCGGTGCTCCAGCGACAAAAATGTAAGAAACGGAGATTTAATACCATCTTAAAATTGACATCAGTTTTATACGAGGAAGAGGAATTGGATTAAAAAACAATACCTTAATTTTTTATTTTATTTTATAAATTTCTATTTAAATGAAGTACATTTTTTTATTATTTTTTATTTTTCTTAAAAAGACTGATCGAAATGGAATTATTTGTGATGAATTAAATATTTAAAATATAGAATTAAACATGAATTTTTATGAAATTAAATTTTATTTAAAACTAAAATAATTACACTCTTCCAACATTTACACTTTTCAATTGCCAACTCAGGGTATCATCGTTTACAAAATAGTTTGTAATTTCTTCACGCATTGCTAAATTCTCTCTTGTTGAATTTCGTGTTCCAAATCGTAAATTTGTCGTATTCTTCCTACTCAGTCCACTGCACTTATCTAGTACAAGTGAACATTTACGGTCTCCTCGTTTTGTAAATGATTTCCTCGGTCGCTTGGTTATTATGAAATTATGTAGGACTACGACAGCTTTAATTATGTTGTCGATAGTTTTTGGTGATGCTCGTATTCTCGAAAATAATATGTTGAACCGGGCTACCAACACTCCGAAAGCTCGTTCTATACAGTTCCTGGCTCTTGCTAATCGGTAGTTGAATATCTTTTTCGATGTTGATAGTCCTGTTCCGCCATATGGGTTTAGCATATTTCTATGCAACGGAAATGCAGCATCCCCAATAAAAAAAAACGGAAATTTCTTGCCATCCTTACTTTTTGGAAATGGTTGATCAGCAGGAAAATTTAATTTATTTTTGAAAAATCTTTTCCCAAAAGCGGATTTTTTAAATATTCCACCGTCGTGGTTTGATCCATATGCTCCAATGTCAACAAATAGGAATTTCAGGTTTGCGTCACAGACTGCCATTAAAACCACACTAAACAACTTTTTATAATTATAGAACAGTGTTCCTGACTTATTAGGGCATTGAATGATAACATGTTTACCATCAATACACCCCAAACAATTTGGAAAGTTCCATAAATTATAAAAATCTTGCGCAACTGTATGCCACTCCGACTCAGTTGGTGGCTTTAGATATTTATTTTTAAGGGCCGTCCAAATAGCTCCGCAAACCTCAAATATAATTTTTGACACTGTAATGGTTCCTACTCGATACTCGTATGACATGCTTATCATCGAGTTTCCAGATGCGAGGTATCTGCAATAAATTTTTACAATAAATTAGCTACAATGCAAGAAATATTAGAATTATTTATTATTGTACCTCAAAGTTAACATTAATCTGAGACCTGGTGAAATGCTTTTTCGTATGCTGTTTTTTTTTAGAAGAGGCGACACTAATGATAACAGCTCCTCATATTCTTCTATTGTTATTCGCGAATAATTTTTAAATTTTTCCGGATACTTATACAGCTCTTTGATTAGAGTATTATAAGACCCATATTGAGGCCTCTGTTGCCATAGTGGATGAACCCAATATCGCCTTTCAGGCTTTCTCAGCTTGATATATGCCACTGTCAATATTGACATAAGCGCCAAATCAAGATTTCGGTCACTTGAACTCATTGTTTACACTATACCCAATTTAATTTATTAATTTTAATAGACACACACTGATCGTTTAAGAATCACTTGACGAATGAACAAATATTTTAACTTGCTATAGTTTATTTATATGCACCATATGTTAGGTAATAAGTAAATACATCTTTGGTCTTTTGGATGACGCATCCAAAGATTATAAAAAGTGCAGATGTTGTTTTATTACCCTTTAAAGTTTGCCGTTTTTTAATTTTGTGTTCAGGTAGTTCATGTAAACACCCCTTTTACATGAACTACCTGAACACAAAATTAAAAAAGAGCAAACGTTAAAGGGGTAATAAAACAACATCTGCACTTTTTATAATCTTTGGATGCGTCATCCAAAAGACCAAACAAAACAACGTATTCAGACACTATTATATATGTATTAGGTACAAATAAAAATATGTAAAAATAAAAGTTATTTTGTATTAAATATTAATAATTTAAAAAATAACACAAACATTTAATTTTGACGTTTTCACATTTTGACAAATAAACAAAAAATTATTTTGTCCAATGAAGTTAGTTTTGCTTTAATTTTTTCTTATTCATTGGGTATGCTCTTCATAAGTAAAAAGTCATAAGTCATAAGTCGTAAGAAAAAAATTTTGCATTGGGTATGCGGTGTTACAGTTCAATTTTACCGGAAATCTACATAGTTATTGCTAGAGCGACACCCGCATTTGACTTCACATTTTCTTTCTCAATGGTTTATCCTTCGGGGGTTTTATAGTTCTCGCCAGACTTTCTAAACTTGATGGGTCGTTAGTCTATCACCCATGCCTTAGTCCAAATTCATTTAGTTTGCTAGCTAAGGATGCAGTACGCTTATGTCTATATTAGATTTGAATCACTGGATTGCGCCATGTGGCCATTGCGACATTGAGTGCGGGACCTCTGTGAGTTCCAGCCAATCGTACTGTTGTAAATTTTTGAAAATTTAGAAAAGTAATACCTGCAACTAGACTTGCGTTAACCAAATATACCTTCACGCAATCCGAACACTAACGTAGCGTTATCTGCTCTAATGTCTAAACTACAAATAATATAAATTTATAAATAAATATTCGCTACTCTTCTATTCGAAATAAGAAAGAAAAGTATTTGCAACTATTTAGGAATAATAAATTATAATAAAATTCACGCTGATCCACAGGTTACATGTGTGTTGATCGCACAGATTACCTGTGTCTTGATATCCAATATTAGTTAAAGTAATTTTTATTCATCAAAAGCGACAAAGCTGGCGTTTAGCTTCGGGACTTGAGAGATTGGCTCACGGCAATCACATTTTTTACCCTGGTTTTAGCAAATATTTGTTTTTATAGCAAAAAATGCAAATTATGCTCAAAATAAAAACCGAACATTTTCTTTTTACTTTTACCAATTGACATTAAAAATTAAATAAAAAAACAACAAAAATTTATTGTAAAATTATTACTAGAATAGTTCTATACCTAGAAAAACTTGCTTTGAAACTATTCATTCCGGAATGAAAATATGCGGCATTATTGTTTTAAAATTCTCAAAGTAAGACTACATCTATTTCGTAATGCTTTTCTTTGCATACGATAAATGTTTTTGCTCGCATACACGTATATTTTACGAATACTATTACTTTCCGGTTCGCACTCGCACATCGCACATTTTTGGACTGAAATTCGCATCCTGGGCTACTTCACATGCTTCTAAATGATGATCAAGCACAAATGCCTTTTGATGTAACCGCTTTGTATCGTCGACAACAATAGAATATAGCGGACACCTCAGCAAATCTGTATCAACAGGTAGTTGAAACCTATAAGGAACAAAGTTTGTTAGAGTTTAGAAGAAAGTTCTACAAGCAGATATTCAGAACTTACATGGGTAGTAAATTAGCGCCATATGTTAGCAACATTTTTATGTGCTAGTTTGAGAAATAAATTAAGAACTCCACACCATTTCCTCGTTTACGCAATAATTAAAAAGACGGATTTGGAATGAACTTTGGCGATATTGAACTAACGTTAGAAAAAGACGTTATACCCCCATTTTTGGATGTAAAGGTGATGATAACACATAACAAATTAGAGTTCGGAATCTATAGAAAACCGATAAACACCTTGAGAATGATTACTGCCGACTCCCACCACAATGGGTTGCATAAAAAAGCAGCGTTTCAGTCTTTATGGCAAAGGCTATACAACATTCATATGTTCACGTCTGAGTTTGATAAAGAAGTCAAATATATATATATATATATATATATATATATATATATATATATATATATATATATATATATATATATATACATATATATATATATATATATATATATATATATATATATATATATATATATATATATATATATAGTCAGAAAGTGACGTGCCGCGTTTAATCCAACCCGTATTGATACGAAAAAAAAAGTATGACGCGAAAATGCTTCAGAAGCTCTGAAAGGAAAAGAGTTTGAAGCAGATGGATGTAGAAAACAAATCCAATTTCAAAACGAAACTTTTGAAGAAAAGTCCGACCGTCTTAAAGCAAATAGACAAAGGAACATCAAGTCACGGCAAACCGAAACACCTGATGTAACTCATATACGCCTACAAATATAAAGGGAGCGACAAAGAAAATTGAGACCTAACAACTGCCTTTACCTGAAAGAAGAAGCATTTCATTATGATCCGTCATTGAAACACATGAATTTTCCGCAAGTTCTTATTGGTAAGATAGACTATAAGTGTAATTTCCGTAGAGCACTTAAATTTAAAGAAGAAATGCCCGGTTTATGTTGTTCCAACGAAAAAGTCAAGTTGCCCAACTACGACAAGTTACCAGAGCTATTGAACAGTCTGATGAATGGTGATCATCAAAAATCGAAGGAGTTTCTCAATCTTATACAGAAATACAATTCGAGCTTTCAAATGACTTCTTTTGTTACATCCGTGCCAATGAATAAAAACAAAGGGTTCATGCCAACTTGCTCTATACAAGGCCAAGTATATCATAAAAGCGGTTCACTTCTTCCGCTGCCTCACGAAGATGCGAAATTCCTACAGATTTACTTTTTGGGTGATGAAGAAGCAGAAGCTCAACATTGTTGCTCAAAATTAATCATATCACTTCAGAAGATGTTACATGAACACAATCACTACGTGACGACATTCAAAACTGAATTAGACGAAAATCTACAAGATGACCTGAAAATAGTGATCAAAGCTGATAAAAAACCACACACAGGACATGTCAGAGTTTTCAATGAACCAAAACTTAATAAAGTTGCCATTATCATTGCTGGAAATGACTTTGAAAACAGAGATATTGTCTTGAAGATGAGAAGCAATGAGCTTAAGAGAATCAGCGAAACGAACATATCTTATAATGCACTGCAACTCATGTTTCCAGGAGGAGAAGACGGTTATGCAATAAACATTAGCCAAGTTATTCCCAGATTACAAAATATATACTGTCAGCAAAACTATATCAGCCATGTCTTACTACTCTTACCTACCGGCAACTACTTCATCAGTATCTGGTGGATATGTATGCGAAAATGGAACATGAACAGCTGCTCTACATTCGCCTCAACCAAAAGAAACTTCGTGTCGATGAGTATATTCACTTAAAGGATGCAGTAGCAAATGATGGAGTTGCTACAAATCACGGAAAGCCGGTGATACTTCCTTCAACATACACTGGGGGACCGCGAAATATGCCCAAGACACAATTACATACGTTCGACATGGAGGTAAGCCATCTCTTTTCATTACTTACACATTCAATCCGATTAGCCAGGAAATGCAGGAAAATTTAATTAACGGCCATTTGATTTGGTTGCAAGAATTTTCCGACAAAAGGTAATTAAATTTGTAAATACACTTATTAAAGGTGAAGTCTTCGGAACCGTCAAGTACTGGCTTTACTTAACTTAATGGCAAAAGAGAGGTCTGTCACACGCTCATATTTTAATATGGTTATGGAAAGAATTAAATTCAAGTCATATCGATCAACTTATCTCAGCTGAAATTCCCAACCCACTTACCGATAAAAACCTACACGATATCGTTAAGAAAAACATGGTGCATGGTCTGTGCGGTGAATTCCAAGTCACTATGCATAAAGGATAAGCGAAACGCAAACAGCGACTGATGGTGGATTTAGAGCATACGTTAAATTAAGGTTAGGGCGTGAATTTCAAGAATTTGAGCTTGACAATAGGTGGATTGTCCCCTACGGTTCATTACTTTTGAAGATGTTTGATGCCTATATTAACGTTGAGTGTTGCAACTAAGTGAAATCGATCAAGTACATTCTCAAATATGTACATGAGTGCTCTGATCAAGGTGTATTTGCCGCTAAATCCCGTGATAATGGTGCGTGGATGAAATTACTGAATATCAAGCAGGCCGATATATAAGTAGTAATGAAGTTGCGTGGCGTAGTTTTGGATTTCCAATTCACGAACGCTACCCAACTGTGATGCACCTTGATGTAAATTTGGAGAATGGCCAGAGCGTTTACTTTAATGAAAACAATCTAGAAGACCGCCTAGCGAATCCACCAAAAACTACTTTAACAGAATTCTTTGAACTGTAAAAAAGAGACAACTTTTCAAAGACATTGATATATTTTGAAGTGCCGCAAGATTTTATGTGGGACAAATCGAAGAAGGTCTTCAATCGTCGTAAAACAGGCGTCTATACAGTACATTTGAGGAACTTAGAATGTTACTACATACGAATGCTTCTTCATAAGATCAAGGGACCTACAAGTTTTAATGATTTTCGGACCGTAAATGGACATTTATGTGAGACATATCACGCTGCATGTTTGGCTATGGGGCTCTTAGAAAATGACAACCAGTGGGATGATTCATTGAACGAAGCGAAAGAATCAGATTCACCTTCAGAAATTCGAACTCTTTTTGCTAACTTACTCTGATTCTGTGAGGTGTCCAATCCAAAAGCTCTGTTGGAAAAATACAAGGACTGCATGTCTTGCCCTTTTTTATTCTTCTAAATTGGTCGACGACCTTAATTTTTACTAACTTCAAATAATATCTCCTAAATGTTTACACCACTTCTCTACTGTAATTATTTACAATATTGTGACGGTGACATCTAGGGTGTAATAGAATAAGTTAAAGTAATAGCTCAATATTTTACGGTACTAAAATGGAATTTTCCATGATAAAACTGTTCTAAATATTTCTACACTATTCTTACTGAAAAAGCCATAAACTTTCTAGAAGCTTGGTTTGTGTATATAAAAAGGCGAACGAATTCGAATTGGATTATTAGTATTTGGTAAGCGATAGTGTAAAGACTAAAAAGGAATTAAAAAGTGATTTAAAAAGTGTTGTAGTGCAATATAAAAATTATAAGTGTACAGTAAAATTGTGTAAAAGTTAAATAAATAAATTCTTTGATGATAATTTGAATTGATTTTGTTTTATTCACAATCCAGTGATACGAACCTTGATTGACAAGGCAAAAACGTAACAATATAAATGCTTTATATAGCCAAGGTTTTTGAGACATGATATTTTTGACATTTATACCATAACAAATATGGTGTGAATCTATTATTTAGGTAAGTAAACAAAACACAAATACATAATTCCTCTTATTTTAGCTGCTTCAATGTGATTGAGTAGTTGCATCAACAACATATTACATCTAAATTAAATCATTTATATTCTAATTTATACAAAAATATTCGGAAATACATATCTCATTCCTAAAGTGAACAACAACTATTGTACATAAGTTACGAAAATTTTCGAAATTTCCCTATAGTAGGTATAATAAATACGCACTAGTTTGTTTTGGGATTTTTCAGGTGATCCTCTTCAGGAATTTAAACTAAAACAAAAGTATCCAAAAAAAAACTGCTTACAATTGAAAAGAAATTGAAAGAGCTTAAAAGCTCAACGATAAACCCATGAGAAAAAAGGTTATTACAATTCAACATTCAGCTAGTTATAGACTATAGTACGAATACAAAGTTTAATTTTATTAAAACACTGTCGACGAATAAGCATTTTCAATTAATTATAGTTTCAGTCATGATTTGAAATTTAGATAAGAGGAAAACCATAATAGGTTTCAAAATGCTAATGCTGCTTTTATTGCAATATATTTACAATGAAAAGACGCACACGGTATGATTAAAAAAAAAATTCAAAGCAAATTAAAATTTCCATAATCAGGATTTCTTATCAAGAATAATCAAATCAGTACACAAACACAAAATCTAACCGGTATCCTGAATAATTTACATTATTCGTTTTATACAATAGAAAATAATTTATTCAAATTAATTTTGAATGTGCAGTGTATATCTTAATGCTTTATAGAATACAACAATAAACCGTTATTTCAATTAAAATAAAAACAAAAACCCCAAAATTAATTATAAATAATAAAATTCATTTTCTATGAATAATATCGACTACTCGCTAAGCTATAATCCAATAAATAAATCTTACATAAATTTGTGCGATATTATCATAGCGGAACACAAAAAAAATGCACTAGTACAATTTTCTTATTCCAGATGGGGTATTATACGTTTCTCGTTTGGTCCATAAATTGGGGAATGTAGTCGACTTCATTTACACATAATTTATTTATTTCAATTTAATTTTCCCAATTTTGGTTGTACTTTTAGTAAATATATTCGAGACCGTTTGGAATGAGGTGTATACGGATTTTTCATTTCTAGCTTTACCAAAAAAAAAACAACAAGGGAGACGACGATGAGCACAACAAAAAAAAAAAGAAACGAAACGAAGAAAACATAAAATTAATTGCAATTTTTTTTTCTACTCTTTGTTATCGGTTAGACTAATACCGTTTTATCCTTCAAATAACAATTTTTCCCATTGTCTTTCATCCCGAAATGAAACGAATTAAATTTTCCTTCTTATCCAACTTTTTGTTGTAGTTGTTGTTGTTGTGTTTCCTGTTTTAATTTACTTTGAGAAATTTGAAAAGAAAATCTCAAAATTGGTTTTCATCAGCATTAGAAAAAATATTCTGCTATATTTATGTACATTTATAATACACACAACTAAAATAAGTTGAAAAGAGCTTTCTTATTTGAAGCAGCCCCTTAGTACCAAACCAACAACAAATTTGCAAAAAAATATATAAATTTCCAATTTAGTAGAAACGAAATAATTTTTCTAAACGGAAAAACCATAAATTTCACAAAAAAACTTCAAAGTGGAAAACAATCACGAAACGAAAAATGGGAGAGGAAAATAATTAAAGAAGAAAAGATAAAAGTTGGATAAATTATTCATGTAAGCTCAAATGAAATGATATGACATGATTACAATTATGCCTTCAAGGGGTAACCAGTTGTTTTTGTATTAATTCGGTGATATATTCGGTATATATCTTCGGGACGGGTAAGGTGCACAAACATTTATGTATAAATTTAGGGAACAAAGAAAAAAAAAAAACTCGCCGAATCTCCCTGGATATATTATAATCAGAAGCAACAAGGAAATCATTAAATTTTTCAATTTTTCCATTTCATATTCCCGCACATTCCCGTTACAATATTCTAATAATCAAATATATATATATTCATAAATGGAAAGCACAAACAATTTGTTATCGCATTATACAGAAAAATACACACACACATACAAAGCAGCTTTTTGTACACCATCGTCATCATCTCAGGTGTTGAATTACCTTTGAAGATATATGGATTATGCCATAAACATTATACACCATTTACAAAAAATTTTACACTACCACGCTTCGCACCGTCGTCTTTGTCGTCATCGTCACCATCACCATCACCGTCGTCGTCGTTGTTGTTGTTAAAATGTAAAATAAAATGTATAAAGGTGAAAATATATTTTGCAAACCAGATACATAATTTAGGTTTCGCGTGTTTTTTTCGTTTTTTTTTTTTTTTGTTTTGTCATTAATGAGGTGAAATTTTATCACTTTGATTGTGCGTTTGACTTTTACAAAAAAAAAAAAACGAGGCAACAAAAAAACTTTTGTGAAATTTTTTTGTACGCATAGGTATGCACGTGAAAGGTCAAGAGATTTAGCCCAAAAACGTATAAAATATTTATACAAAAATATAAAACTTTTAAAGAGGTGTAAAATGCTTAGCTTTTTTGGGGATTCATGGAAAATTGGAGCTTTTTTCATGAATATTTTTATAAGAATTTTATGTTTGTGTGATTCGAGGAATTATTTTTTGTTTCTTGGGAAGAATATTTTTTTCAATGAATTTTCGTAGAATTTGTCAACGAGATTTGTGTTTTGGAAAATTAATTCACGAATTGTCATCAAAGTTTCAACGTCAAGCAAAAATTATTTTAAAAGCAACAAACTTTTCACCGTTTGCAACTGAAGCTGCTTTTATGGATAGTCAAGCATCTGTATCAAATTTAAATTAACGTAGTGCTAAGCTTCGGACTGTATACCTATTGTTCAGAGAAAGTAACTATATGTAAGCCGATTCCATTGAAATACTACCGCTGAATCTATTATTAATAACATTGCCAGCAAAAATAGCTCGTATTATTCAATCATCAACCATGACGTGCTTCTCACTGACTCCAAAAGCTTGTCCTCGAATCGATCTGATATTTGTGTAATTTAAGCTTGTAATTATGGAAGCGTGGCAGTTTAGAGATCAGCGTCGCTTAAAAAACGACGGAAGTGTGCGATTACCGGGAGGTATCCAATAAACTGTAGTGAGAAAATATGTAATAGTTCAATTTTAAATTCTAATTTAATTCTTGATGTCAATGTTACTAACATTGTCACCAACAAATTATCTGTCTTTTTCTTTAATCGCAGTGGTATACAGTCGAAATCAAAAGATTTGTATCTAGGTCTGTTGGAATGCAATTACGATGTCATTGTTTTAACTGAAACATGGCTGGCTATTGATTTCAACACCTCTTAGCATTTTCCGTCAGATTTTTCTGTTTTCCGACGTGATTCGTTATAGCTTTATTACACTAACTACTTAAGGATGGTGGCATTCTAATTGCTGTGCCTGAGAAGATATTTAGTGAGCTGTTATTTTCTGATCGAAAGTTAGAATATATAGCCGTTAGGCTAAACTTAGACAAACATCAGTTAATTATCTGTGCGATCTATTGCCCTTGCAGTTCTAGTATTTCGTTCTACAACGAACTGGTGGACAGTCTAACTAATCATATACTCCCTTCTTCGAACGAGAATTCAGATTTGATTATTGAAGGGAATTTCAAAGTCCCGAAATTGATTTGGAGTTAAGATGATAATGCTTTTATCCCATTTAATACTAAAGATTGTTCTACAATGGTTTGTGATTACATGGCTAGTCAATGCAGCTATTTTGATTTCATGTTTTACACCAATAAGCTCAATTAGAAAATAGAATCCTGTGATGATATTACTGGGTATTCGAGTATTTTTTACACTCCAATCTCGGCCGACTTTTGGTATGAACTGCAATAGCGTCCTGTCAAATATTGAAATTGATTGCGCAATTAAAGATTTCAATGATTTATTTTCATCGGCTATCGAAAAATATATTCCTAAAACAAATATAAAGCGGCCATTTAGTCATAAAGATCCATGGTTCACAAAAGAACTCAAGAATATTGATGTGCAACGTAATAAAGCTCACCGGAAGCTTAAACGTACTGGTTCTACTGTGCATTTTCTACAGTTTAAAAACATTAGAAAGGAATTTACTTGCTTAAAAAGATTTTTATATAACAATTACATTATTGATTTAGATGATGAATCATGTTGTGAAACGAGTAAGTTTTGGAACTTTGTTAAACTGAAAAGTCATGACATTCAATGAGCAGAAATCGAACGATCCAGAGAATACGTTCGTGGATGCCTCTAAAGATCCGGGTCCTGATGGCAGTCCGGTAGTATTGATTAAGGCTTGTGCAACTGGTCTATCGGCTCCACTTTGTTACTTATTTAATCAGAGTCTAAGTCAGGTAAATTTTCCAGAACTTTAAAAAGTTTCATACATTGCACCGGTCTATAAAAAGGGTACTCGCATTGATGTAACAAATACCTAAGCTGTTTGAAACAAGATGTGTTACTTTTGCACTGTAAGCAATTGACAATGACTCATCAACTGGGATTTTTGCTCGGTCGATCTACTGTTACTAATTTAGGACTTTTCCCGGATTATTTAACTAAACACGTTGTTTGAAGAGTAATACATTTGTATAACTCTTGGCCCTTGCGCTAAAATACAGGGAGGGAGGAATAATATTTCAACCTTTTTTCAGTAGATATGTTATGAGGGATTGGCCTCTTTATTTTTTTGATTTACCTACAATATAATTATCTATAAAAAGCTGAAAAAAAATCAATTGATTAACTAAACATGCAATCAATAAAACTCAGGTCGACGTAATCTATACTGATTTTATGCCAAAGCTTTCGACCAACTGAATCACCGACTTTCGTTGGATAAGGTTAGTAAATTTTACCGTTAAATTGGCGAAGATCTTACTTATAGAATCTTAGAATGTATGTGAAAATTGATGACATATCATCTGAACGCTTCACGGTATTTTCAGGAGTGGCTCAAGGCAGTCATTTAGGACATTTGCTATTTTTGTTATACGCTAATGACATAATTAAATCGTTCGAGTTTGCCGAATGTCTATTATTTGCTGATGATATAAAAATATTTTGTAATGTATCTTACGAATTGGATCGGGATTGATTCCAAAATGACTTGAACGCCTTTTGTGGATGGTCTATCTTAAGCCTCATGATCCTTAATGTATAGAGAAATGTCAAGTGGAGACATACTCTAAATCTAAGCATCTGCTAATTTGCGATGACCTTCAAATCATTATATACTTCATTCGTCAGTCCACAAATCTAGTATGCCCGTGTTAAATGGTCCCCTTCCTATGACTCTCACTCAATTGGAATTGAAAGCATTGAAAAGTAATTTTTATTATTTGTACTTAGAAAACTGCAATCAAATAAACCCAATCGTTATAAATTACTACCATTTTTTGATCGCTATTGTTTTTTGGGTCTTCAAACATTATCTTCAAGGCGTAGGTGAGCGAGTTCCACTTTTGCACGAGACATTTTTGTGAAAAAGTTGATTGTGCAGACTTGCTTTCAATTTTTAATATTTATGCTCTACAGTGCTATTTACAACTACTAACTATTGTTATTACAGTGCAGGTATTCGTAGACAACGTGATCTCAATGATGTATCTAAATATTTTGATTTTAATATTTCACGTGTTGTATTTAAACACTCCATATCAAAGTTAACTTTATAACTGGATGTTAGGAACAGGGATATATGAAATTTAAAAGGAATCCATTCGAAACGCTTTCCACTACCTGATTAGCCAACGAAACGGCTAGTGAACATTTTCTAAGAACGTCTTGTAATGTCAACAAGTTTTAATTGTTATTTGAAAAAGGAGGCAAGGAACCTACAATGTCCAGAAATATTTTATGGAAAGGGTACGTCAAAGTAGTTGTAATGGTCATTGTTAACTATTTTTTGGTTGTTACTTTATTTTTCTGACCACCCTCGCAATGTTTGATGAATGATTTTAGTTCCAGAATGTCCCAATGGAGTAACGTGATTTGTAGCTCAATACAGCTTAATGAATCGGCATTGATATTAAGTTTGCTTTTAATCTAAGGCACTCTACAGCCCGAACAACGGAGAATATTTCTTTATCGATTGTAGAGTAATGCTTTTCGTAATAATTGAGAATTCTACTGGCAAATGCGTCGGGATGATCAAAATCACAATGTTGTTGTGATAGTACCGCACCTGGTACCGTATCACTCACATCTGTGATTAATACAAATTTTTTGTAAAAATCCGGATACCTTAATATTGGAACGGTTGACGAGGAATGTTTTTAAACGAATAAACGATTCGTCAGAAAAGGGATCCCATATTCTGTTTTAAGCGTGACGTAAGTGGCTGGAATGATTTGATTTGTTTTTGGGTAGCCGGTTGTGGATAATCAAGAGCACTTACTTTTTTTGGGTCGGGCTTTATTCCATTTTGTATAATTATATGTCCTAAATAGCGTAGCTCTTCTAAACTAAATGCAGTTTTTAACCGAGGTAGGTTTAACAGCAACATGATTATACCCCATTGCTCAAGTCCAGAGTACTAAAGTAGTTGGCTTTACCTAACTGATCAATAATATCAGTAATGTTGGGTATAGTATATAAGCATCACCTATCGATCGTTATTTTCTAAAATGTTTTTTCGTTATTTGTTGACGCTCGAAAGTCTTTATGAACTTCTTAGGAACTAATAGAATAGAGGAGTTTCACGGACTGGTACTTGGAGCTATAATCTCATTTTCTAGCATATTAGACATTTCTGAATTTAATTCAGACTTAAAGGAATGGGATATACGATATATAAACTGGCTTTGTATAAACTGGATGTGCTCCATCGATCGTAGGTATTTTATGTGTAATAGCACGAGTAATAAAAAACCTAACAAGCGAGAAATTTTTAAAATGGAAAATTTATTCTTCATTATTTAGAGTTTCGTTAATCTGGATTCCAATGGGTTTTCCTACGAGTTGATGTTAAGTAAATCATAGTCTTTAATATCATTAAGATCTAAATAATTGTCTTACTACAATCTTACTATCAGCTACTCATTATTTCGTAATATGATACTCGTTACTTCTCTCGTTATACTCGTTATTTCGTGTTACTCGTTATTTCGTATTATTTCTCGTCATTCGTGTTATGACAGAAAATTAGTTTAATGTGTGACATTTACGAAATATGTCGCTTATACGCTTGAACAAAATTGGGAAATATTGGAAACTTTGGTTTGGTTTTTTAGTAGGTAATCGTAAAATTTTATCGGAACGTGCTGGAATTCGATCTTCTTTCAGCAAAGAGTGAATACTAACCGTTGAACGGATTTTGTATCAGAGTTAATTTCTAATGTATCGCTATTGAAATCGACTTTGCATTGAAATTTTCTTAAGAAATCATTCCTAATAATACCGTCACATGAAATAGCGAAGTTGTCCGGGACTACATGAAATGTTTGCAGAATAGTATTTTTATCAACAAGAATAATTTCAGCATTGCATGTGCCTAGAGTTTCTAAAGTTTCTGACGTAATACCTTTAGTTATACATTTATTATTGGGGTAACATAGCACATTACCTGTATCTAATAAAAATTTTGGAACTTTTTGTATCGAAATATTTAATGAGATTGTAATAAATTTGCTACCACATACTTGACTTGCTAAATATATTTGAATCATTGTAATTTCGCAAATAAATAGTTCCGATAAACTAGGAAGGGTACTTATGTCGACCCTATTTGATTTATTACTATTTATATTTATTGTTGATTACCACCGAGTAAATCAAAGTACCGATCAGCGACCATCCGACTACTACCCAAATCGCACCATTTTTTGGCCTTAAAAGCCGGATATAATCATTATATAGTTTATATTTTAAAATTTTTTCTCAATTGTGTTTTCTGTAAATTACTGTTCGATAAACTCAGTGAATGTTCTACATTTTTAGAAATGTCTACTCAAGAGAGATACGAAAAATTTAAACAACTTAATTTATGGATTGATTGTTTCAGTCTGAAACATCTTACAACCAAATATTTGAATCGGGGATGTAAATTATGTTTAGAAAAGCATAATACTCTAACTCCATCATACGAACACATTAAACTCTTTGTCCGTCGTTATTCAAAATTTAGTCCCAAATCAAATCCTTAATTTAAACATGAAATCGTATGATACTAAACCAATCGACTCATGACCACCAAATTAAAATTTAAATTTCTGTGGTCTTCAAAAAAGGCATTCTTAAAATTACAACTTTAGAAATTAAAATCTGACTGCGACACACCCATTCCACATAAATTAAAATTACCTTGGTTAGAGGAAAGATCACAATTAGACCATTTAAATAAATTAAACATACCTCGTTGCGTTATTAAATCCACACTGGTTCTTCTTTCATGTGGAGCGTGCTTTTATTTAAAACATTAATAGACGAATTTAAAACTACACGTATTTGTTTGTTCGAGTCTCTCCTGTAAAAATAATAACAATTCCACGCTTGGGGCTTTGCGCAGCCCATTTATTAGCGAATTTATTAAAACTCGTTTTAGAAGCTGTTGATGAAATGGAAATTGATAAAATATACCTTGTCGCATTATATAAAGCTACAAGCAATAGGTCCTGATCCTGATCACCTATAAAAAATGTGTGGAAACTTCTAGATGTTGTACGGTGTTGCGGAACGCATCATTAGAAAGGTCTCTTTTAATCGGCACAAAAAGTCTAACATTATTCACAACTCATATAAATATTCACCACTGGGTGGTGAAAAACAAATTGTTTTTCTCAAATGTTATCATACGGTATACTATATGGTTGTAAAAAACTCCGTTATGGCGCTGGTAGCCGAAATGTGTGTATGCCATTTGCAGCACAGAAAAAAAGAATAATTTACTATTAAAATTTGATAAATTTTGAAACCAAATCAGATAGAATTATTTGTTATGAATCATTTTTTCTTTAATTTAATCAACAAGTGTTTAAAAACATACATCCATCGTGTTTGATATCAAATCCAAAATTAATGAAATTGGGAGTAGTTGGCGGGTTTTATAATAAACAATATTTGTTGGAATCTTTACTCTTGGACTTGAAGCAAACCAAATTATTTTATGACAGAGCATTATTTTTTTGTTTATCGAAAACTCGAACTATTTTTAATTCAAAATAATTTTTATGTTTTATGTCCAAACTTTTTAAAGTTTTACATAAACAATTAGTTATACATAAACAATTTGTTTGTGACAAGAATTTTTGCTTAAATTAAATAATTTTAATTTTGAAGAACTGTCAAAATATTAAGTTATTTGTATACAAACTATACTCGTAATATATCAAAATGTTGAATTGTTTTAAGTGTTCAGAATATTTTCAATCAATTGATCTACTTTGTAAACATTTAAAATATTTGCACGGATGGGTTGCTGGTGCTGGAGAAATGTCAATTTGTGGACAAAATCAATGTTTTCAGAAATTTGCTCAATGGAATAGATTCAAAAAACATTTGACAAATTCTCATAGGATTGAAACCAATCAGGCAACTGTTTCAGATTCACACAAAACTGTAACTATCATCATTACAGAACAGGGTGCTCGCAGAAATGGTATGTAGTATTAGACTGTAATTTTATTGGTTTCAATATATTCATTTTGTGTTTATGCAAATATAGATGGAAATGAAATCCCTAACCTCATTGACTACAAGGAATCAAACAAGCAGAACGTAATAAATTCCAACTCTTATGAGGACGAACTAAAAAAATTAAAAATAATTATCGATCAGTCGGCCTTAAAGTTTGTGTCAAAATTATACAGTATCCAAGCACTACCTACGTCAACCAGTCTTCTCATAATAGAGGAGGTACAAGAACTTGTAAGCATCCTAGTGGCCAGCATTCGAACCTGCACGAGCCATTGCTCTGGTAGTACACGTAATAATAATGTGGAAACATTGTTGAATCTGTGTGATAACCCCTTTTTCAAAATACGTTCGGAGTATTTACTACTCAAAGAATTATCAGAAAGAGGCGTTTATTGTCGGCCAAAAAAATTCGTGGTCAATAATCAAATTGGTGAGAAAATCGAAAAGGGGAAACTGGCGTTAAAAGAAATCACTAGTGATGGAGTTTTAATGCCAATCTCGTATCAAATAAAACAATTTTTTGGAAAAAAAAATTTATTAGAAAGCACACTTAAAAACGGGAGAAATTTAATTAAAAACAAATCCGTGTTGACTAATTTTGTTCAAGGTGAATTATGGCAACAAAAACTAAACAAAATTAATAAGGAAAATGTGATTCCGATATTTTTGTTCTACGACGATTTTGAAACAAACAATCCCCTTGGAAGTCGCTCGGAAATCAAGCCATCGCTGCATTTTATTTTAGTTTTCCAACAGTTCCCCAAGGAAGTGCCAAATTATGCAATATATTCGTAGCGATGCTTTTAAAATCTAAAATTTTAAAAACTTTTAGTTACAACGAAGCACTGGCTCCTTTAGTAGACGAATTTGATCTTCTCGAGAATAAAGGTATTGACATCGATACAGAAAACGGTACCACAAAAGTTTACTTCGCGCTTGGTCTGGTGATTGGCGACAACCTTGGATTGAATTCTATTCTTGGATTCTCACAATCATTTTCACATAATTTCTTCTGCAGATTTTGTCTTATGAAAAAAGAAGTAACATATGTCAGCGCCGAGGAGAATAAAAGTATTGTACGTGATCGGGAAGGATACAATTGTCTAATGTCAAACCATAATTCAGATACATTTAAAGAGACAGGAGTAAAAAAACAATCCATTTTAAATAATTTGAATACATTTCATGTAACCGAAAATTTTTCTGTTGACATTATGCATGACATGATGGAGGGCGTCATCAAATTTGGTATAATTAACTGTCTGTATTCATTCATAATCGAAAAATATTTGTTCACAATAGATACTTTGAATTATCGAATCAAAAATTTTGAATATGGGGTAATACAAATATCGAACCAACCCGGAACTATCAAATTAGAACATATTAAGCAAAAAAAACTCCATTTAACTGCGAGGGAAACGCTTTGTTTATTAGAATTCTTTCTGTTTTATGTTGGCGATCTAATTCCACCATCAGACCCATTAATAGAATATATAACTACATTAGAAGACTTGGTTGAATTAGTTTTTAGAGACAGCTTTTCCAGTTATGACATTCACTGTCTTAAAGAAAAAATCAAAAATCACCATCAACTTTATATAAACTGTTTTAAAGAAAATCTTAAACCTAAGCATCACTTAATGTTACACTACCCCACCATAATATTAAAATCTGGACCATTAAAATCAATGTGGTGCATGCGTTTTGAGTCTAAACATCGAGAAATAAAATATTATACGAACGCTATTTCATCGAGAAGAAATTTACCGCTGACAGTTGACAAAAAATGTGCTGTTCGATTCGCTTATAATATGTTGACTGATACCTATATGGAAAACGATGTATCAATTATAAAACGTAGTAAATCTCCAAATGACTTTAACTCTTCAACATATGGTAAATTGATCAGTGAAATGCGTTTGAACATCAGAGATATAATTCTTGCAGATCATATTGAATATAAGGGAACTACCTATAAAAATAGTTATTTTATAAAATCGCAGCAACCACTTTCGTTCGTCCTAAAAATATATAAAATTATTATTCATGGAGCGAAAGTAATTTTATTTCTGGAAAAAATTAAAGTTGAAAGATTTGATAAGAAGTACAAATGGTATGTTACAGGTAATTCATTACAAGAATATTGCTGGACAGAAATGAATCCAAAAGAACACTTGCACCCATTTAGTCTAACCAAATGTCTAATGCAAATTCTATAAATTGAAGCCAAAACGAGTTATAGCACAACCAAGTGTGCGTGAAAATCGAAAGTAAAACCAACAGGTGGTGCGATCTTTCATACAATAGAAGTTTGACTTTAGTTGATTCGATCGATTGAATAAAAAGTACATCTTGTGTGATGCAACTTGTATCACGACGCAATCGTATCGTTCGTTGTGATGTTAATGCGTTGTATAACTCTGTACTTCTAGCCGCTTTGATCAGTTGTATTGGCTCATCAATTTATCGGGTCACACACGATACGGTTGGTCATAAAAGTATACAGTTTGGTCCCCAAAAAGGTTACGATTTACCATCCAATCATATGTACCATCCTGTTCTTACACCTTGAAGTACATATATGTATTTGATTTTAACATAAGGAAATAGTACCTTATTAATAACTTATTGTACGATAAATCGACCCGTATGCCTTCTAAAAATTAAAAAAAATGCATTTTGTTTAAATAAAAAACATTGCTTTGTCTCAATGAATACTAGCATTCATGAAAAGAGAAATTTAAAAGAGCATTTTTTTAAGCATTGTTTTCTCACGAACCGAAATGAATTTCCATTAACTTAAAGGTACATTTATACTATCGTTTTGTTTCAGTTCATACATGTTCCGTAAGCTCTATATCAGCTAATATACAGTTGCTTTCTGGAATTACGTTTCTTGCCTCGTTTCTTTCCTCTTTATCTACAAACTCATTTCTTGTTTCTTTCCTCTTTATCTACAAATTTATACTATCCGTCAGACATAATCAATTTATACATTCTTTTCAACAATATTTGTCTGTGTCGGTACGTGTAGGAACGGATAAAATAAATTCTCATAAAGAAAATACAGGTAACAATGTTTTTTTTTTTTGCCTGATACGACACGCATAGGAAATGAAAGGAACGGATAATATAAATTAACCTCAAATCGACCATAATACAAATAAAACTCTGTTACTGTGCTTACAAGTACTACAGAAATATTTAGACTATCGTTTCGTTTTAGTTCGTACATGTTCTAAAGGTCGATTAATATTATCGGCGCGACTCAGCACAGTGATGCATCGTCTCATACATTAACAATTTATATTATCAGCTCAGTACAGCCAAAACCAACAAAAATGTCTATACATATAAGCCATACAGTACAAACACTTAAGATATAAAAAAGTACACTATATTTGTATATACACACAATCCGAACAAATCTGTTTTGGTTGTTGTTGTTGTTTAAATATTATATGACAAAACCAATAATATAGTGTACATTTTCTTGATAGGATCTGTGTAAAGAGCGAACGAGACGGCTTGTATAAGTGCTGAGACGAGCCGATAAATAAAGCCACCTTTGTACTACCGTTTCCGTTCAGTTCATACCTATTTATTTAGTAACATATAAAAACATTTCTACATGTATTTACTGAAAGAGTGTTTAATTCATATATATTCATATAATTCATTAATCATTCTTCTGTTTTTTAAAAGTGTGAACGAATGTTTTATTTTTATAAGACTGATTGAATGTGTATGAAGTGAAAGAAAACGTAGTATAAGTAGACCTTTATTCAAAACGAACTAGAGTAAAGTTAAACAAAAATTGTTTGAATCAAGAATGCGATTTTGACTAGAACATATAGAAATCAAAAACCACATTTTTCTTTCTATAATACATAACTATTTGTAGCAAGCGACTCGTTCCAGACGCAGTGAAATATTTTAATTTGTTATTGCATCGCTATTTGTCGCAAGTGGTTCGTTTCAGACGCAGTGAAATATTTTAATTTGTGAGATTAAATTTGTGTTATGTGTAGTGTCTTCTAATTAAAATTAATTTTTAGTGTAAGTAAATAAAGTGGAATATACCGGGAAAATGAGCGATACTGTCGAAGAAGACATATTGATCGTCCTAAACGATAATTTGTCGCTGGCAAGTTTACTGGAAGAGTGGGATCTGCTCCTTTTATTTCCAAAATTGAACGGTAATTATTATAACATTTGTAAAATAATCTGTAAATTACGTATATAAATATGTTTGCATATGTTTCAAGCGGATAATATTTTCTGTGCTGAACACTAGCTATTTCCATGATATGTTCTAACCATCACTTTTACCGTTTCGGTAGCCGGTACCACGTTGTTTTATATTTTTATTTATTTAACAAAGGTTATTCTATCGAAGCGAAAAGGTGATGGTTACAATATGTGGGCCTTGTCTACTGGAAAGAGGCCTAAACGCCTCTTTAGTTGTTTTTAAACCAACGTAAAACGTTTTTAAACTAATAATCCCACGAAATCGGATGAGTTTCAATAAAGCTTTTTGGTAAACGCGTATTGCGATTAATTAAACAACTCGTTTGAAAAAAATTGCAAGATTTGATTTAAAAATTAAAATGAAAATGAAACAAAATTTAAGAGCAAATGGGAAAAATGGCGATGCAGTCAACGGCTATCAGTAGGCGTAGTTTAGCCCCAAATATTGTTTGTATGTGTAGAAAACTGCAATAAAGAAGCCAAAGGGGCACAATTGGTTTCTTTAATAAATACACATAAGAAAAATATTGAGGGCAAAACTTTTCCTGTAATAGCCATTTACTGTATCGCCATTTTTTCCATTTTCTTATAAATTTTGTTTTATTTTCATTGTAATTTTTTAATTAAATATCGCGATTTTTTCAAAAATTTTTTTTGGTGTTACGCATAATTAATAAGCAACTATTGTGAAGTTGACAATAAGTATGGTTGTTCCTTAATTATTGAGTAATTGTTTAGGGCCGTTCCACATTTCAGCTAAGCTAAGCTACGCGATGTCGGCTATGTGCATAGCTTTCGGTTGTAAATAAAGAGTTTTAATGGAACGTTGCACACTTAAGCTAAACTATGCGAGCTATGTTTTTTGTCTTGAGTGATGCAAACTATCTTAGCTCGAGTTGTCAGCTAACATCACTCACATACACACTGATGTTTTTGAATATTTTATTATTAACTCGTAGGCTACTTAGTTATATTAGGTATCGTGTCATAAATCATAATAAATGAATTTTGCAAAAACATGAATGTCTATGTGAGCGATGTAATTAGCTCAAATGTGCAACGGAGTGAGCTAAGCGAGCTAAACTATGCTAATATAAACTATACGTTTCTCGCTTAGCTTAGCTAAAATGTACAACGGGCGTTAAGGACTTTAACAAATGTATTTTAATGGAAAAACTGTTTCAACTTATTTGAAAACATAATTCAATTGTTTTTTTAAAACAAGTTAATTAATAACATGGCTTTTTAATTATTTAGAATATTATTATTTGGAACATTTTGTTTTAGATGCCGGGATCGATATTGATGCTTTAAGTGGAATAACGGAGAGGGATTTGGACCAGATATTTCCAGAATTCAAAGAAATTGGCTTAAAAATAAAATTAAGAAAACAAATCGTCGAATGGAGAAAGTCTAACGTAAGTACAAAATAATTTAAGAAAAAAAATGAAATGTTCATTAGGTCAGATTAAACCGCTAAATCAGTGACGTTAAACGCCAAATGAGTATTATCGACAATTTTTTAAAATAAATATAGCAATAAAATTTCTAAAGAACATATCAGCTGGATAACGCGTTAATGATTTATGTGATATTGACCACGAAATTGAGCACTCTTTCAATATGCAAATTTAGTACTTCGGAAGAGTGATCTATGGCTAAAGTCACATAAATAATTAACCTCGACGGGGAGTTTACGTAAATATTCTGCTGAAAAATTTTTAGCAGGATCGCATGCAAATAAAATATTTTATTCGGAAGGCGAAATTTGTTTACGAAATAGACTACTTCGATTGGTTGACTGCTGAAAATTTTTCAGCAGAATATTTACGTAAACTCGCACTGACACATTTGTTTTGTTTAAGTTGTTTGCATTGTTTATATTGCAAAATGGTCGTAAATGCTCATTTGGCTTGCCCACCACTGCGCTAAGCCCATAGGGAAATGAAAAGATAACCACATCTATGCCTATATTTGTTTATGAATGGTAATAAATCGAAGAGGGCATTTAATGCGAGTTTAAAAATATTCCCGATTTCTCTCATTAATTTTGTAAGGAGCATCATTGATACATACGACATTAATATTTTCTCAAAATCCCAAATTTTTGCTTTAATTTAGCTCATGAACACTGGAAATTGTACCGAATACTGCACGGTGCTACTTTTAATTTTTAAAAAACCAGGAACATTTTTAATTGGCTGGAAAGTATAACAGTTAAAAAAAATAAGCTCTTAATTTTTTTAATAATTCTTGTGGTATTCGATTATTCAACTTCATCCCTTCTCAAGCTAGCATAAAGCTAATTTGGGAGACTATTGCGAAAAAATTTACATAAATCCATTTTTGATTTTACTCAAATACGGGTTAATTTCTTCATTCGTAATAATATTATCTTTATTGATATAACTTACGTACATTTTGATTTAGGGGATTATTGAAGATACTGAATCAGTCAATTTAACAATGCCATCAGAGTGGGGAGCTATTCGATCAGTAGCGTCGCCAACACCGTCGACTTCTTCTTCGTTGGGTGTTCCGGAGAACAACGATGATTACAAAAACGTAAGCTTTTTAGAGTTATATTTTGCTTCTTTTTTAATATATTAAATAGAAACTATATTTTTTTCCAGGAAATTAACCAAATGTTTAATCAGCCTCATATTAAGGATGTTTTAAAAAGCATCAGTTTGGGCGGGAGAAATTCAACACGAGAGTTCCTATGTAACAAAATAGTGGCGAATTTATTAGAAAACAAAATTTTTAATCTTTCAGCCACAGGATTTCATTTTATTGTGAATCAAATTAGTAAATACTGCCCTTCAGAAAAGCCCGAATACTATTTCCAAGATGGAAAATTTAAAAAGGGTAAATTATACTACAAATACAGGAACAACAAAACTGTTTTAAGACAAATTGGTATTCTTGGGAGCCGGCACCCTAAAAAGAATAACGTGGCATCAGAAGGTAACGAATTTGTTGAAGGTAATAAATTCAAATTTTCAATTCGATTATTGAATCCGTAACCTTAATCACAAGTGGATCGAATTGCATATAAAAAATCAGGAGACAGTTGCTTTAAAGTAAAATATTTTAGAAAACTGCTAAACCATTAGCGCAATTTAGATTTTATGTAATATTTTTATTCGCGCTTTATAAGAAAATCGGTAGGAATCTATGAAACTATGAATTATAATAATTATTTTTCAATTTGTTGTAATATGTAGTTTGGATTCGAGTTCGATTCACTTTACTCGAATCAATAATCGAGCTGGTTATCGCCACAATCTATTGGGTTCAGAAGCCACTTCTAGTTGATTTAAAAACATCAAAATAATTTTACAATTTTAGATGAAATCTGCGATGATCTGGATTCGGATGGCTCCAAGAATTGGCTACTGTTCCATAATGAACCGTGGGAGACCGTCGAGAGTCACTGGACAATTACAGCCCCTAGCCGACTAAAATACTTTCAGCAGTCAAAAAATAAAAATATCACAGAGTTCTTAAATGAATGGCCACTTCTTAAAAGTGCAAAAGGACATCGTTTAGTAAGTTATTTAAAATTATTAGACATTTTTCTTAGAAAAATTATTGGTATTTTCATTATCAGATTGACATAGATTTCGCGCAAATTTATCCAGATAAGTCCTTAAATTTATTTACAAAATGGACAAACAATTTTTCGCAAAAAATATTTTCATTAATTGTTACTGATGTCAAAGACCGGACCGTACAAGAAGCAGGAAATAAAATAAAAGATATAATTATGGGAGAAGAATTTCTTAAAGATGGCATCCATTTACATCGAAAAAGTAAGTATAAAGGTTATAACTCCTAATATTTAGTATAATTAACTAAACCAATCTTTGAATTTCAGATTTTGTCATAGCAGAACTGTTTAAACAGTTAAATGGTCTTTTGGTTCCTACATCTAGGAAAAAAAGCGTAAAGAACAATAGTATTTGGAAGCCGTCTATTATTGAATCATTCGACTCCTTCATTCATTACATTGTGGACGTAGCTGAAATAAAAAAAATATTGGACAACAAAAAAAAAAGTACGCTGAATTTGGACAAACTCTTCAACCATCACTATTCGCCTTAAATGATGTGAATAAAAATGTAATTTCAAAAATATACATATATTATGATGACATATTTTACTTATTCGATAACATAATGAATGCCATAGATATAAATTTTAAAATATTTTATGTGATGAATTTGAAATATCCATTCGAATGTTTTAAAATTTATAAATTTTTGGAATATCTGATGTATGATTTGTCAACCAATAATGAAATCCCCTTTGAAATCAAAAATTTAAAAGAATTGTTGGAATAATCTTACAGGTCTATATTTATGTATACAAATGAGTATAATTGGTATATTATGTGACAAATTGTACTGTAAATCAGTAATGGTATTCCATTTGAAATAATTTAATATATCTAATTTTTCTATTTTTTATAATTTAATACATTTAATTTAATTTGTTTTATAATTATATATATAAATATATACATATATATTTATATATAAACATACATATTATATATATATATATATATATATATATATATATATATATATATATATATATATATATATATATATATATATATATATATATATATGTATATAGCTCATAAAAATTAAAATTATTCAATTTAACCAAAAATTCTTGTCACAAAACAATTGTTTAATTTTAAATGTAAAATTTTAAAAAGTTTGGACATAAGACATAAAAATTATTTTGAATTAAAAATAATTCGAGTTTCCGATATATATATATATATATATATATATATATATATATATATACATATATATATATATATATATACATATATATATATATATATATATATATATATATATATATATATATATATATATATATATATATATATACATATATTAATTTTGAATTAAAAATAATTCGAGTTTCCGATATATATATATATATATATATATATATATATATATATATATATAATATATATATATATATATATATATACATATATATATATATATATATATATATATATACATATATATATATATATATATATATATATATATATATATATATATATATATACATATATATATATATATATATATATATATATATATATATATATATGTATATATATACATATATATATATATATATATATATATATATATATATATTATATATATATATATTTTATATATATATATATATATATATATATATAAAAAAATTAGTGTTTATATTAAGAAATACATGTTTCATTGTAAATAAAACTGGATTCAAATGTAACAATTTTCTTTTGTTTTAATCGATATAAATCATAACTTTTTCTCCTCAAAATATTTCTGTTTCAAATTTAAATTTGCTTCGTTCGTTATGCACCACTGAAATTACATCCAAGCAATTCATATGTTTGTATTGAAAAAATAAATGTTTAATTTAAAGCAAAATTAGGTTTAAATAACGCAATTTTGCTTTGTATTAAACGTTGACAAAATGTAAATTTATAACTTTTTCCTCGGCTTGAAATATTTTTGTTTGATCTTCAAATTGGCTACGCTTCACTTCGAACCATTGAAATTTACTTCTAAACAAAATAATTTTGTTCCAAAATCAAAATGTTGAAACTTATTGTTTTAACTCAAACATTCGTTGTTGGATTTAGAATCAGTAAATTTCTAATTTAAACTATATGAATTTTAATTCAAAATTGTTGTGTTTTTGTTATAAAGCGCATTCTGTTTATCGGATGTTGATGGATTTTAATTTAAAACTAATATAATAGTTTTGTATTAAGACGATACTATTTCACAACAAGGCGAATCCAGTTTTGGAGCTATATCGAAATCGCAATTGATTTGTTTATAATCAATTTTGTTTGTCAATCGTCATTTTTTTTTTTCTGTGAGTTGTTACAGAAGATTAAACGAAATGTCGTTGGATAGATCTTGCTATAGAGAGGCTAGAAAGATTTAAATATTACTCAACCCCCCAAGATTTAAATATTACTTTTGATGTAAAATTTAATTTTTTCTGTCAATTATTCCCATGCCGGATATTCCTGTTTGGTTACATGCCGATGTCATACTGGGAAGAAAGCGGTATTGTTAAAAACGTTTTGATCGAAAGACACGGAAAAATCCTAAACTTCTTTACAACACCTAAAAATATTCATTATGAATTATGGCTCAGATATCGCAGTAACTTTAAAGGGGTGTCACTGAAAAGGCCATTATAAAAAATTGCAGGAAATTTATCACCACTCGTATAAATATCCATCAAGCTAATTACTTACACTTTTCTTATCAAATTTGCCGTTATAACAATGGTGGCAGATACATCGGTCTTGTCACTTTTCGAACTTGTAGCCTCGTTGCTAGATGCAGAAATATTCTGACAAGCTGAGGTGAAATCCAAATTTTTCAGTTCATCATAACTTCTAACTTTCTTGGAGACTGCTGTACTTTAACCTTCGGTATTTTAATTATGAAATTTACCATTACGGTGCTGTTAGTATGCAAATAGCCAAAACTTTATCCTTACCCTTTTTGCTTTTGACAAATTTTTGTTCAAGAAATGGTGCGTTTTTTTTGAAAAATATCATGTTCAAAACAAATGGGTTATATTTCATAATATGAAAACAACGAAAATTACTCAAATTTTGGGCAATTTTATTGTTCCAAAGCCGTTTTGACGCCTTTATTATAATAAGACAACCATAAATAAATTCCTATTATCAAACAGTTTAAAGGACAACAACAATGGTGGAATTTCTAAAATTATTAGAAAAAAAATGTTCTTACCTGTACCTTAACATTTTGGGGCCGAACTGTCACATTTTAAGACAGATACCGTTTATAGAACAAAATATTTTTACTTTAACAAAAATATATTCATAGTGAGCCATCAATCATTAAAATCGGTTAAGTACTTTTTGAGAACGAGCACTTTAAAAATTTGAGTTTTTCAGAAAATTTATAAATTTCAGAAAACGGTGAAAGGCCCTACCCCGAAGAACGAAACAAAAAAATATGAGTTGAGTTACAAAGGTTTTGAAACAACTAGTTATTGTAAAGGTCTAAAATAATTCAACAACTTTATTTCATAGATTTTATGTTGAGTAACATTAGAAAGCTTTTGATGTAATAACCCCAGATAAATTAAGAAGGCACTTACCAAAACGAAAAAAATTCACCGCGGAAAGGTGAAAATAATTTTTTTCTGTTCACATTATGATGTTTGAAAGTGAATTGGTTGGCACAAAATTAATCGAAATCTACTGTAAGGAAGGGCAAATTGTTTAGTTACTTTAGGGATTCGTTAAGGCCTAAGTAGTAATGTTACTGTTTAAAATACGTTGAACGCTTCACTAAAGCATATAAAAATTCACCACGGTCATTGTATTATTAGACGAGTATCTTATTTGCTTACTTGCAGTTGTTGTACAAAGAGCGAAGTGATAATAAAGTAAACGTTGTAATTGTAGTAAGCGTCTTGATCGAAAGTCGCAAACAATACAAAACTTTTTTACCAGTCGTTCTACAGTCGAATATGGCCAAGTGGCGTGTCGTTGTAAAGATTTTGAAGAATGCAGCTCTACCATGAAGGTTATCAATTTACCGTTACGGCGTTTTAATAGATATACCTGATAAGTCACTTACAGATGTCAAGTAAATTTGACAAAGACATATTCCAAGCTTTTTCACCACTTCTATAAATATTCACCATAGTCAAGTGAAAAGCATTTATTTTCATTCTATTATAATCAGAAGGAGGTATCGTTGGAAGAATCTTGGTCTAGAGATGTTAGGAAAATTTAAGTATTAATCGCCACATTTATTAAAATTCACCACAGTGAGGTGAAAATCAAATTTTTTCACTAAAATATTATCGTGCTGTATATCGTTGAAAAGGTCTTTGGATAGACTTCAAAATTATTTTGTTGTTTAAAAGCCTTCTAAATCAGTATCTAAATATTTATCATGATGAGGCGAAAATTAAATTGTTGGGTCGAATAAAACCATGTAGCATGTCGTTATGAAGACCTTGAAAAATGTAAAATTTTAGATACATCATGATACTTATCAAATTTACAATATGAAGCAATATGAAGGAGGTGTCATGGGAAAAACCTTAATATAAAGACGCAAGAGAATCTTAAACTTTTTCATCACACCTATAAATATTCATCTTAGCGGGAATATAACCCTGCTGTATATAATTTTTAAAGTTTGGAATAACACAACCTTCAACAAATTTGCCATTAGAGAGCTGGTGGTACACAGGTTTGGTTACTTTTGAAATTCAGATTGATCTAGAAATATTACGGATAGAACGGTCTGGTAAGGGTTTGTAGAATTCAAGAGTTTTAGGTTTGACGCGTTAGCTATATCTGTTTGTCGACCCTGAAGTGGTGTACTGTTGTAAATCTATCGAGAGAAACAAAAAAGATGTAAACCTTGACCACTCCTATAAACTTTCAAAAAGGTGAGGTGAAAAGTGATTTTTTTGAACCCAAGAACTAGACAGCTTACAGCATCGCAGAGATGTTGCAGAACTCTGCGTCTTCTACAGATGCTTACATGGTAAATGTTCTGCAGAACTATCGGAGAAAATACCACCATTCGTTACAACAACAAGAGTAACAAGAGGAACAACCAATGCACATAGGTTTACGGTGAAGCTCCCGAAACCTCGAACTGAAGAAATTAAGCGCGAATTTGTATATCGAACATCAAAAAAGTGGAATTCGCTAATACACTTCAAATTTCCGGAGGAATACAAAATGAATAAATTTAAGGTAGCTATTAATCTTTACTTGAAGGATCGCGCATTGGGTGCAGAAGCTCTGACAGTTACAAGGAGCTAGGATCGTTAATAAGTCCGCTCTGCACCCAATTAAAATATGTATATAAAAAAAAAAAAAAAAAAAAAAAATACAAACTATACGCCTCAATGTGGATATAGAAAGGAGTTACTTCATAAATTATAAACAATTCAGTGAGGATTTTTGTTCAATACCAAACAAGATTTTCCTCGAATGTCTGACGTCTGAACTTCATGTAAAAATTATCAAATGGCCAGTCCCTGGGGTCAGCCATATAAATAACAAGCAATACTTCCATCAACTGTTGTACGTTTTTCCGCCTACGAAATTTGTTCAACAAAAATCCAAAGTCCCAAGGTCAAATGAATTTTTTCGAATGTCCGTGGTATGCAATTGATGCAAAAATTATCAAATGGCCGGACCGGTCCCTGTACGGTTTTCCGCCGACGAAATTTGTTGAAGAAAAATCAAAAAGTCCCAAGGTTAAATGATTTTTCTCGAATGTTCCTAGTATGCACTTGATGCAAAAATTATCAAATGGCTGGTCTCTGGAGTCAGAAATTTAAATAACAAGACGAAATTTGTTCAAGAAAAATCATAAGTGAAAAGGTCAAATGATTTTTTTGTCAAGTTCATGGTACACTATTGATGCAAGAATTATGGAATGGCCGGTCCCTGGGTCGGCCATATAAATAAGAAGCAATATTTGCATTAAATTTTTAGGATTTCCGCCGACGAAATTTGTTTAAAAAAATCAAAAATCCCAAAGTCAAATGAATTTTTTGCGAATGTCCGTTAAACGCGCTTGATGCAAAAATTATCAAATGGCTAGTCCCTGGGGTCGGCCATATTAATAACAAGCAATGTTTGCATTAAATGTTGTACGATTTTCCGCCGACCGGCCGATCTCTGGGGTCAGCCCAATAAATAACAAGCAAATGTTGTACGATTTTCCGCCGACGAAATTGGTTCAAGAAAAATCAAAAATCCCAAGGTCAAAAAATATCAAATGGCTGGTCTATGGATTCAGCCATATAAATAACAAGCAATATTTGAATCAAATGTTGTACGATCCCCGCCGACGAGTTTGGTTTAAGACAAATCAAAAGTCCCAAGGTCAAATGATTATTTCTCGAATGTTTGTACGCACTTGATGAAAAAATTATCAAATGGCCGGTCTATGGGGTCAGCCATATAAATAACAAGCAATATTTGCATTAAATGTTGTACGATATTCCGCCGACGAAATTTGCTCAACACTCATCAGAAAACACCCAAGGTCAAATGATTTTTTTGTCAAATCCGTAGTATGCAATTGATGCCAAAATTGTCAAATGGCCGGTTCTGGGGTAAGCCATATAAATAACAAGCAATATTTCCATCAACGGTTGTACGATTTTCCGCCGACGAAATTTTTTCAAAAAAAATCAAAATTCCCAAAGTCAAATGACTTTTTTCGCAAGTCGGTGGTACGTAATTGATGGAAAAATTATGAAATGGCCGGTTCCTGGGTCGGCGATATAAATAAAAAGCAATATTTGCTTTAAATGTTGCACGGTTTTCTTCCGACGTAATTTGTTCAACAAAAATCAAAAGGCCAAGGTCAATATTTATCGAATATTCGTAGTATGCACTTGACGCAAAAGTTATCAAATGGCCTGTCCCGGGGTCAGCCATATAAATAACAAGCAATATTTGCATCAACTGTTGTACGATTTTCCGCCTTCGAAATTTATTCAACAAAAACAAAATTCCCAAGGTCAAATGATTTTTTTCGAATGTTCGTAGTATGCTTTCATGCAAAAGCTTTCAAATGGCCGGTTTCTTGGGTAAGCCATATAAATAACAAGCAATACTTCTATCAAATGTTGTATGAATTTCCGCAGACGAAATTTGTTCAACACAAATCAAAATTTCCAAGGTCAAATGCTTTGGTTTTGCAAGTTCGTGGTATGCAATTGATGGCAAAACTATCAAATGGCCGGTCCTGGAGTCGGCCATATAAATAAGAAGCAATATTTGCATCAAATGTTGTACGATTCTCCGCCGACGAAATGTATTCAACAAAAATCATAAGTCCCTAAGTCAAATGATTTTTGTCGAATGTCCGTTATATGGACCTTGATATTTTTTGCATTAAGTGCAAATACGAACATTTGAAAAAAATCATTTGACCTTGGGACTTTTGATTTTTGTCGAATAACGTTCGACGGTACAAAAATCCCCTATATGTATACTAGTTTACTCACACTAAAACATTTTTTGTTATGTGTTAAGAACTTCAGTTTGGTTGCTTTTGAACTTAAAAAATTACTTCAACCGAAGTTTCATTTTCAGAAACGATTGGTTAAGCAAAACTGTTGTTGTCAAAAAAAAAACAAAAAAAATGGTCATTGGTTGGTGCGATATTTGATTATTGGTTTCACCACTCTTGGTAATCTACACTCTTTGGCTTAACCGCTTTTTCTGGCTTAACAATTTTTTAGGTTTAACCACTGCCACTAGTGCTGTGGAGCTTAGCTGTTACAATACCGATAAACGTGGTATCAGGTGTTTAGCTGCCGCATAGTTTAGAAGGATTGCAGCGACGTTCCAACGCTAAACTAGAAAGACTAAGAAACATTTATTTTATTACAGTACAACTTACACCAATATACTCTTGAGGGATCGCGAACTATGCATTTCTTGCTCGTCAGACTGAAAGTAAAATCTAACAAAATAAGGAGTTCCATCAATCGGTACATAATTCGAAAAACATAACTTTTACCAACGACAACAATCTCACAATATCCATTGCTGTATATATAAAAGCTCATATACACAAAAAAGCGCTTTATAAAATTATATATTTTTACTTATGTTGGTTCAAAAAAGAAAAAAAAAGTTCAACAATAATAAATTACCAAATCACAAGAATTTTTCTTTTTCATTTTCTTACTTTTCTTTTTTAATCTTATTTTCCATTTTTCATTTACGGACGTTAAAAAAATTTTTTTTTTGTATAGTAGTTTGATCACAATCGTAATTTTCCATTTTCAATTTTTTTTTTTTTTTTTCTGCAAACAACAATAAAAAATATTTGAATATTTAACGACCACTGTGAAAAATTGAAGGAAATTTTTTTAAACATTTTTATGTTTGTTGTTGTATTACGACATTCCATATTACATAGTTATTGTATACTGGTGGAAATATAGACGATATGCGGAATTTTATATTTTTATACATAGTGGGTGGGCGGTGGTTGAAAAGAGGATACAGGAAATACGTTGAATGCTAATGACTTTGATTCATGTTGCAACATAAATAAGGAAATGGAAAAATTGATTACTAAAAAACGCATTTATACGGGTCACTGAAATTTATAGAGGTCAGTGAACAATAATAATGGTTGTATTTAGGTCATCTGTATAACCAAAAAGCAACTATGTATTTTGCCAGTATAACAAAAAAAGAAACACTTGCCAATCAAAATAACAATAAACATGTTATCAACACAATTTTTTTGGGTGTTATTTATATCGCCTATCCTCGCGCACAATAAAAGCTCATACGATAGTAAACATACAACGAGGGAAAATCAAATTCCCATTTTTAATGTCATTTTGATATCTCATAAAAAAAGCTCATAATTTTACTGATAAACAGCATAAATTAGCGCATGAACATAACCAATCCCATGTATTATACAATACAAACATACACATACATATACACCCGAAAGGCATAAAAATCCAAAAAGCACCAGTAAAAAACTGTAACACAAACTAAAAATAGAATTGTATAAAAGCCTCACAAAGTTTTTGCTACTTTGCAATATATAATCTCAACGTTTTACCGTTTTTTTTTTACGTCTTTGTACGACTCTGCGAGATAAAAACCATATAAAACATAAATCTTGTTGAAGTGTATGGTATATAGGAATATATACACACTAACAATAAAATAAAAATTATCTCCCAAAAATTAAAAAAAAAAAAACTTAATTAACCGTCACAGGGAAAATTGAAAATTTATATTTTCATTAATTTTATATAATTTTTACGAGAAAATAGATTAAAGATGGAAAATTATGCTGCACACGAAGAAGATATATGATTATAATGTGCAGACCACAAAAAAGTGTATGAAGAAGAGTTTAGCAGAAGGGATGAAAAATTTGTTTAACCCGGCAAAACTGAATATGAAAATATGAAAATTACAAATGGATAAAAAATTTGTGAAAATCTCCATAAGTTTAGTATCAATAAATTATAAAAGTTTTTTTTTTTTTTTAAATATTTATTTATTGCCAGTTTAACACTGTAAGTGCCAGGGGAAGGAAAATATTTGTTTCGTGTTAGTGTCGAAAGAAATTTGTAGGTTAACAATAAAACCTCATTAAATGCGTTAATCGTGATTTCGAAATAAAGTTTTCTGACGAGTTGCTAAAATTCAATTTTAAAAAAGAGTTTTAAAGTTTAGTTGAAAGCTTATTAAAAAGTTGTGTTTTCTTTGAATTTCATTCAATATGGCAGCTAAAAAATATTAAAATAAAAACTTGGAAAAGTATTTTATATAAAAACTCTAATTTGACTTAAATATTCAAATTTGATTTTTTTAGGAAGATAATACGAGAAAAGCTGTATCCATTCTTGTGATCCACGGGTGAATACTATCACTGTCACTGGATACTGTTAGATACGTCATCCGGTTAGTAACATTTATTGTAATTTCTAGTGTTACTCGAGCTAATCCGGTAACCATGAATCAATTGAATGATTTGATCCGTTTATGTATCTAGATATTTCCAGAAGCAGTAAACAATTTATCGTTCAGAAGTCATGACGTTTTCGAAAACGGAAAAAATCCATATCATGAAACAGAAAAATTGAGGTCAAAGTCACGTAACCAATCAAACAACAGCATCAGAAAGACCTATTGGCAGAGCAGAGCTAAATGAGGAAATTGTGTCAACAAATAAAAGAAAAAGGATTGATGGGAGCATCGGTCAGTCTGCGGTCTCCTTCGCAAAAGATGCAACACCACGATTTTGTGTTGACTATGGCCAGCTCTACAACAGCTCACACTATGTTTTAGGTTATGAATGACGTCACATGGTCATCCATGTTTATTCTAAAATTCTTAAATCGGCAATATGAACTCGATTTTCGATTGAGTTTTCTCGGAACCCCTGAAGAAGTGGCCACAAACAAAAAGTACAGTTTCTAATTCATACTATGGGTGAAAATAGTATTCAAAGTGATCTTGTGAAAGCAGCTTAAAACAAACTGCAATCGGAGCACAATATTATTAAAAGTTCAGCAAAAATTAGAGGATATTTATTATTTACTCCAAAGACCTTAGTCTACTGGTCCCAATAGGACAAAATTTGCATCAAAGAAGGACACCTATGACTCACGAACCTATTAAAGTTTTGGAGTCACTGAAAAACTAAGCCGAATAAGAGCCCAATTCTACTGACTAGGTTGGATCAGTGACATTCAAAGATGGTTTATGTCACTAAGCATAAGTAGGTGATTATATCTCGATAAGTACCCTGCATGCCTTTATTTGATCTTCGGGAATGATCTGTTGAAATGCATAGTAAGTTCCACTTAAAGAAGCAAATTTGACTTCAAAAACTCGACGCTACCAAATTCTCTGGCTTCTATCGCTCATGCCTGATTGCTACTGGAACTTTTACTTGAAATGAAACAGACCAAATTTCAATATGTCAAACTACTTGCTATATCGTACACAGATTAAGGAACGTTTTCGTCTTTATGTTTTTATTTGATGGCTTAACGATGCTATTGGTAACAAGTTTTCAAAGGATTATATCATTAAACCTTGAACTTATACCACTGTGCGTCGCTTATTTGCAAATATTTTGCCAGTACCATCACTCTGGTATCTGGGTAATTATAGCAAACAAATATGACTCCAACTATCCTTCTCTTATTGAGGAGCTTACTGGACATAGTAAACCGTACGAACAGTGCCACCTTTTAGTACTGTATAAAAGATCCTTTACCATATGCTTTCTTGGTGAGGAGGAGAATGACTAAATTAAACCCTTCAATTCTTAACCTTAGGTTAGGTTGGAGTGGCTGCTTACGCACACTTAGACCGGTGACTTAACCTTAGTATTTATAAAAAGTTTGTAGGGCCGCTAGTGAGGCTATGTCCACCCACTTTTTGCTTTACGGGATTGATTGTTTATTTTATTTTTTCTAAGGTTTGTGTCTTCTATTCTGATGATACTCGTTCCAATAATAGCGAATTAAATACTGAAGCAGAAGTAATAGGCATTACAAATTTTGTAGTTGTGGTGCTTTGAACTTTATTGTTACAAATACAAAATGCAAACCGTTGAAACCTATAACGAGATGATCAGAACTAAGATCTTTAAAATTACGTGCATACGTGACCTTATAACAAATCAACACAATTGAACCTGAAATTCAACTCCTAAATGAATCCTTAACTGAACCCCTATTCGCAATCCCAACACAATCTCCAACACAGCCATCAACTAAACTTCCACAACGTAATCTCAACTCAACTCAATCACCATCAAACCATTAACTCAACCTCAAACTGAGCGTTATTAGCTCTATTCGCCAGATGCGTACAAGATCTCAACTCAAATTAACTCAATTTAACCACCAACTCAACCCCAAATATATTTAACTGAAAACCTCACCCAGTCGAAACTCAATAATTAAATCGGCACGGTCCGAAAAATCACTCAGGCACATTAAATTAACTCAAACAAACCTCTTACTTATCCCTAAAATAAATCTCCAATAGAACTCCTCACCCAACTACACAACAACTCAACCTCCAACTCAATGGACGTTTGCAAGGAGATCACGAAGTCAAACACTTCCAATTCAACACTGAACTCAACCAAAATACAATAACTTACACGACCATAACTGAACACTAAACTGTACCCTTTACCTGACGCTAAACTCAATCTTCAAATTAATACAGAATAGCTCAAGCTAACTTCCAACTAATTAAAATTTCACCTTAATCCCCAAATAAATTTCCAACTTAACCACCAACTATATACATCAATTCAACTCAAAACGGATCAAGCTAATTTCCAGATCCAACTTCAACACAACCACAAATAAATTACAAATCAGACCACTGACTGAACCTTAACTCAGCACCAAGTCAACTCCAAATCAACTCTAACTAATCCCTACCCAAATTCAACATCATAATTTCAATCTAGGTAACTCAACCTCAGATCAACTCCAACTCAAACCCAATTCAATTCTAAAATCGACCTCAACTCATACCTTAACTTAACACTAAACTCTAAGGCCAATTGTCAACTTGGATCGAAAGCTTGAAAAGCTTTTCAATTCTCCGCTTCGACTAAAGAGACAAATTGGGGTAAGAGATCCAAAAGATCAGTTTCTTGCTCCGAGAATCGTGAATATGGCGACATGTGTAAGATTGAAAGGGTAAATTACTGCACCTCTATAATCGAATTTTTGAAAATCTGTAATTACCGGATTGGAGTTGGAATAAGACGGAATAACCGAACATAACTTTTTACAGAATTTTAATCTGACAATTCCCAAGTTTTCTGTGCATAACTATCGAGAAACTTAAAATCCATTGGAGAATCGAGGGCCAACAATAGCTCAAATTAGCATTTTTAATAAATTGTGTCATGAGTCTTCAGACTATTTTAATACATGATTGCACTCATAAACTTTAAGTATGCGGCTACCGAAAATAATAAAAACTAAAAATAAAAGCGAAATGATTTATTAATCCGAAAGTCTGGGAACATTTATCCGATATCTTCACAAACGACCTATATGTGACTAATTACACTGGTGGATCTGGTTGTTGGTATAGTTTGTCACCAGACTCAAAAATTCTTTCGCAATTATTAGGGTTGGTAGTTTTACTTTGTAACTAAAAACACAACAAATGGAAAGAAGGAATATATAATAGTTCAAAGACCCGGGGTGTGACTAGCATCTGAGTATTCAATTGTCTTCTGCAGTAAACAATGTTGTCAAATCAAATAAATAAAGGCATCGGCAAGCTAGATAATGAACACAAACCTATTATTGTATAATGTTTCAAAAATTAGTTTGAATGGTTTTCTCTAATAATATTGAATTTCATTTACGAAATTTTTAATTATCTCGAATAATTTCGAAAAATTTTAATTTAAAATATTATTCCAAATGTAAAGAGATCCTCACGAGGGTATCAGAACTTCGATCAGAAAAATTACGTGCTTATGTGAACCTACAAACCACCCCAGAATCAATCCATAACTGAACCCCATAGCCGCTTAGTCAGCTCCAACTCAATCTTTAACTCAACCCTAAAATATATCTGAACTGAAACCCCCATTCAGCTCCAACTCAACCCCCAACTTAACTCTCAACTAAACCCATAACGCAAAACTAATCTTTAAATCAACACGGTTCGAATAATTGTGTACATAAACTTGACTCAAATCAACTCAATGTAACCTGGTGGTTAACTAAATAATTTCCCAACTGGAACCCTCACTCAACTTCAACATTCAACTCAAATTCCAGCTGAACCCTCAACTCAATTTCAAACTCAACACTCAACTCTATCCTTAAATCATATCATTCCGAAAACTACATGCGTATGTAAGCTCAACTCAAAACAACCCCCTCAACTCAACCTCCAAATCCAACTCTAAGTCAACCATAGGACCGAAATAGAATCAACTTCTAACTCAATGCACTGAACTTAAACTACCTTCAAGCTCAATCCAAGCTCAACTGCAAATCATTAACCCCAACTCAACTAGCAACTCGACCTCCAATTCAACCTTCAACTCAACTCCACACTTAATGCCCAATTCAATCCTCAAAACGCAACCTCCTTTTTGGCCGATTTGAATGAAGGGTTCCAAATGGTATTTAATTCCCCGCCTTAGCCACAGAAACAGATTGGGGAAAAATAAATCCAATTCGGGAAATGCGTTCTCAAGATACCTTGTTGGATACATTCTAACATCAAGACATCCAGACATTCTTGCCATTCTTTTTTTGCTTTTTCGAACTCGAGAACCAGTAAAATTTCGATATGGTTTTAGATTAAAAAAATTGTCAATAACTTTTCCCAGGATTTCAATAACTTTATCCCATCGCCACCCCTTTGGCTTCCCATCCCATTGGCTGTCGACTTTTTGACAAAGCCAACCAAAGTAGTTCTAAGAGTACCAATCATATTCTAGGATATCAAACTACTCCGATAAAACCTTCGGTTCGTTTACGGCGAAGACGAACGTGCAGATAATCTGCAAGATGCTGCAATATTTGATGTTACTATCAAAATACATAAAGGTAAGTACATAAAGGCAAATTGGAATTCAGCTGTAATAGATCTTTCATACTACTTAAAACCACCAAATAAGTCAATAAGTTTGTGATTAATTCATTTTTCTACTTCTCCCCAAAGGTCAGGTCCTTTGAAGGTTCGACTACATCATGTGTGTGAGTTACAAAAAGTTCAATTTACAATTTAAATCATCTAAATATTTTAACAAAAGTTATTTTGTCGAACTCTTCTATGATAGGGTTAAGTTCTTTGAAAGCTTGACTAAATTCTGTGAGACATTCAAAATCAATGTAGTTTTTAGCTCATAAAGTTTTAGTCAATCTTTAAACTCTAATGCGAGAGGTACCCTTAATCGCTTGTTCAACTTTATCTCAAAAATTCCAGACCCAATTTTTTGAACGAAATATTAAATCCGTTATTTATGGTTTTACTGTTTTTGTTGTGAAATGAACTTTCAAGCTTGCCTTTAAGTAGATTAATTCACTTATTCGTGGTCAATGAAATTTTTAAGAAGTTGCATAGTTCGTCTGTGAAACTTTCGTAACAGTCGATTGGTTAAAGAACCAAAATATACTACACTTTTGTATGAATCAGCGCTACGCGATCGCTCATTAGCAGTCGCGATGGTGGCTGTCTAATACCTCACCAAGATCATCACTTAATTATCATATTTCGTACAACAAGTAACGTTCAACTAGGGACGATAATGAAGAAAGACGGCCGATTTTACCTGAAAGTAGTTTTATGCTATTATTCTCATATATAAATATTTTCAGTAAATTGCTAATTTTTGCATTTAAATTAAGCAAACTGCCACAAATGAATTAATATCGCGTGGATTAATTCAGTTTTTAAAAAAGTTGATGTCGCGAAATAAATTCATATTAAAAATAAATTAATTTCGCGGTGGAATTTTTGTTGGCGAAATTAATTCCTGATTGCCTAATTCAGGAAGCCATTATATACAATTGTGGGAATTCTATTGAAACCATTTTCCTTTTTCCGATTGCGATTTGTAGTGAATTAGTAGTGAGTATTTGTAGTGAGTCTCTTGGTTTATGAAATTCCTTGTTGCAGAAAATTATCAATTTGCCATCTGGAAAGTTCATCAATAAAATTGAAAAAATTGTTAAACTGACATTGAACATAACGGCCGTGAGTTTTTATTTCATGGAAAATAATGATAGTTGATTCTCGAATTAACTAGGAAGATTTTGATAAAAATCAAAGACTCGCTTATTGACTTATTCTTCCTAAATATGTAGGCAAAAATGTCCGAACTCCGAATTGATTTTAATTATTTATTTTAAAAGTAACAAAAATTGCAACAGCTTGCGAATTATCTGCACGGCCATCTTTACCTACTAACACTTATCAGAACGAGTTATTTTTTCACTAAAATGTTTAATCTCAAATGCAACTTTGTACTTTTTGTATGATAAATGTTAAAATAGCATAATAGCTAGCTCGAAACTGATCCCGAAAAGAAATGCAATGACAACTTTGGGGGGTTTTTGCCTTGTCAATTAAGGTTCGTATCACTGGATTGTGAATAAAACAAACTCAATTCAATTTATCACCAACGAATTTATTTATTTAGCATAAAAATTATTACAACACAATTTATTAATTATAATTCACAAATTCAATTTATATAAATTATTCTCAAATTTTACTGTACACTTATGATTTTTATTTTGCACTATAACATTTTTTAAATCACTTTTTAATCCATTTTAATCTTTACACTGTCGCTTTCCAAATACTACTAATAATCTTACAAGTTTACTCTATTGCGTTCCAATTACTAATAATCCAATTCGATCTTGTTCTCCTTTTTATATACACAAACCAAACTTCCAGAAAGCTCGTGACTTTTCCAGTACTAATAGTGTAGAAACAATTAGAACTGTTTTATCATGGAAAATTCCATTTAGTATAGTTTGACATTGAGCTATTATTTTAACTTATTCTACTACACACTACGTGTCACCGTCACAATATTATAGTGAAACGGTGACACCTAGTGTGTAATAGAATAAGTTAAATTAATAGCTCAATGTTTAACTGTACTAAAATGGAATTTTCCATGATAAAAATTGTTACGTAATATTTCTACACTATTCTAACTGGAAAAATAATGAGCTTTCTAGAAGTTTGGTTTGTGTATATAAAAAGGTGAACGAAGTCGAATTGGATTATTAGTATTTGGAAAGCGACAGTGTGAAGATTAAAAAGTAATTAAAATGTGTTGTAGAGCGAAATAAAAATTATAAGTGAACAGTAAAATTTGAGAATAATTTATATAAAGTGATTTTGTGAATTTTTATTGATAAACTGTGTTGTAATAAATTTTGTGAAATAAATAAATTCGTTGGAGATAAATTAAATTGATTTTGAATTATTCACAATCCAGTGATAGGAACCTTATTTGACAAGGCAAAAACGTAACAATAGATTTACTCTCTGCCCAAAAAATATCACTATAGTGACAGGATTTACTATCGCTATCAACTTTCATGACATTTTTAACTGTAACTGAACAAATTCATTTTGAAATTTTCAACTTGCGTGGATTACCTATTAACCGACAACAACAAAGACAATCACACCGCGTAAAGCTGAGCAAATTACAAAACAACTCAATTTGGAAATTTTGAGATTTATTCATCTGAATATTTGATAATTTATTTGACTGAAGAACATTTCTAGCATGTGGTTAGATTCGTTGGTGGTTTCACTAAATCCTTGGGGACTTACAAAAAAATCGTATACTAAATTTTTAAAGTATAGTTGTCTTAATACTATAATACAAGCGATTGGCAGCGCACTTTTCGCCTAGAGAATATCTCAAAAATTAGGGCTATTATGCACAAATATCAAAAATCTCACTTAACCACTCTATTCCAGATACAATTTATTTGTATAACGAATGAAATGGGTCCCATTTGAAACGCGATATTTTAAAAAGCGACTTGACAAAACGCGATATTTCAAAACGCGATACGGTACAAAGCGCGATATGGTACAAAATGCGAAATTTCAAAACATGATATTTCTAAACGCGATATAGTACAAAACTCGATAATTCAAATCGTGATATTTCAAAACGTTTATTCTAGTTCGTAACATTCACAAATCTGACCACCGGTTTCTTCACTCTTTCGGAACGTCTCGGCGTCTCCCTTGGTGTATGATCGCCTTCACCATGAGGTATATAAATTTGCTCACTACCCGTAGAATCTTCGATCTGCCCTCTAAAATTAGAAAGATTAACAAGTATATCAAAATGTTTTCCTGATTGATCGGTCGATGATGCACGATGCCTGTTCTCCGATAACAGTGGTTTTTTCATCTTAGTTTGTCGAATCTGGTTCTGATGTCTCTTCCATAAACCACGATCTGTCTTCACTAAGTAGACCATTTTAACAAGAAATTTTACAATTTCTCCAGGCACCCATCTAGGACCTCTTGAGTAGTTTTTTGTGAACACTTTCTGTCCTATTTGAAATTTAGATTCCCCGACTTTATCCAACCCGACTTTTGGGGAAAGTAGAGACAAGATGGTTTTCGGCTGTCGGTCGTGAAGAAGCTTTGCTGGAGTTTTCCCATTTAGAGTAGGCGATGGTGTAGTACGGTAAGAGACCAGAATTGGATTTGGTAGTGGTTAGGATTTTTTCCCTTAATCTCTTGAATGTTCGAACTGTTCTTTCCGCTTGCCTTTCGATGCTGGATGAAAAAGAGCCGTCGTTATATGTTGTATTCCGTTGAGCTCGCAGAATTTCTTGAACTCGCCGAAAACAAACTGTGGTCCATTGTCCGTTACGATAGTATCAAGGATGCCTTCGTTCAATCCCCTAAATTAATTGTAGTGATCGAATTGTCTGAACTGCGGTGGTACTCCTCATTCTTGTAATGTAAGGAAATTTTGAATAAGCGTCGATGCAAATGAGTCACATATTATAGATGAATGGACCAGCAAAGTCAAAATGAACTCATTCCCAAAGCTTCGCTGGAGCAGGGCAAGCTGAAAATTCCCTCTTTGGGTCGGCCTGTGAACCTTAGCAAACTTCGAAATGCACTGACAGCTTTTCTATGTCTTTGTCTATATTTGGCCACCAACAATAACGTCTTGCCATTTGTTTCATTCGAACTGTACCAAAATGGAATTCATGCAGAATGTTAAGCACCCTTGCCCGGAGTTGTGTGGGGATAAACATTCGGACATACTACTACGTATGTAGCAACAACGTACCCTTACGGACTGTGAGACTAGTCCGTCTTCGAAAATATGCCATTACATCTTCATTAATCTCCGCATACCTTGGCTTTACAACTCTGCTTAGGATCGGATCTTGCATTGTTGCTTCTTGAATAATTGCGGCGTCCACTGGAAAAACGTTTAATTGGTTGTCTACTTCATCATAAATCTGGAGAAACCCATCTTCACCCCAGAAGATTTCGTCGGGTCCGTTTTGAGGTTGGCTTATACTTAATAGTAAAATCATAAGCCATCAACTTGATTGCCCATCGTTGCAATCGGTGTGCTGTCATCGTCGGAATTTGCTTATGTGGATGAAAAATTGGCACCAATGATTGGTGATCTGTGAAAAGTTCGAAATGCCTACCATAGAGGTATTGGTTAAATTTTGTACAACCGAAAACAATTGAGAAAGCTTCCTTTCCAATTTGGCTGTAAGCTTTTTGGTTTGGACGCTAACGTCTTTGAAGCGAACGCGATTGGATGTTCTGATTCATCAGGATATCGGTGCGAAAGCACTGCACCAATTCCATAACTCGAAGCATCTGTTGCCAGCAACACCGGGTAGTCATCTCGAAAGTGAACTAACTTAGCCGCATCTATTATTTGACTCTTTATTGCTTGAAAAGCTTCTTCTTGAGCTCGACCCCATAATTCATAACAAATAAATTTGTTATAATAGTTGCATTTATCCATAAACGCTTCCAATTGTTTGACATCGCGCGGTTGTGGTAAATCTTGAATTGCACTCAATCCAGAATCGGCTACACGGATCCCTGCGGCATCAATTATGTGTCCAAGGTATTCGACTTCTGATTGGAAAAATTTACTTTTGTTTAAATGCACCTTAGGTTGAACTTATGTAATCGTTGAAAAAGAGATTCTAGATTACGTAGGTGATGCTCTTCATTTGTGCCCGTGACGATGCTGTCATCTAGGTAACTACCGCAATGTGTCAATCCCGCAATCACTTGTTCTATCAGACGCTGGAATATAGCAGTCGCGCTGGACACGCCAAACGGTAAGCGCTGGTACTGAAATAGTCCGAAGGGGGTATTGATCACCATCAACTGCTTCGATTCCCCGTCCAGCTCGATTTGGAAATATGCATCCGACAGGTCGATCTTCGAAAAATGTTTCCCATTCTGTAATTTATGGCACAACTCTTCGGCTCTTGGAATAGGAAATCGCTCTAATTCTATTTGTGGATTTATGGTTGCTTTGAAATCCCCACAGATGCGTATTGACCCATTGGCTTTTGTAGTAAATACTATCGGTGTCGCCCATCGGCTAAATTGTACTGGCCTGATGACTTCCTAAGATTGAAGTCTTTCGATCTCGTTCTTTACTTCTGCAAGTTGAGCAAATGGAATCGGGCGTGGTTTAAAAAACTTAGGCGAAGCGTTCGCATAAAGTTGTAAATGCGATTGGAAACCTACACAGCAACCTAGCGTGTTCTGAAAAATAGGCTCAAATTTTTTGCACATCCTTTGAATAAGAGCTTGATTATTGGAATCGGAACTGGAACTAACCGCTGAAACTGTTGCAGATTTTTGCATCAGATCAAAATTAATCGCGTCAAACCAATCCATTCCTAGAATGTTTGATCCATCCTGACTATTAGTAACCAAGAGCGATAACATGTATTTATTACCGTCAATTCCAGAGTTTGGATACTATTAAATTCGAACGATGTATCGACATTCTTAACATCTTCCCTACCATTATAGCGTGAAGTCGATTTATTTAGCTGTTGATCGCCTCGTGTTTTGGAATTACACACTGCTGCTATGTGACCGATCTTTCCGCAATTATTGCACTTTGCCGAAAAGAATCGACAATCACTTCGTTGATGGTGGCTAAAACATCCTGGACATGATTTATTCGTCTTTGAATTGAACCGGTTTGTTCGCTGTCCATGATTTCGACATCTTGAACGGCCTCGATTATGATAACTGGATTTCTCAACGGTGTTTACCATATTTGGATGTAGGTCGTGATTTATTTCTTTGATCATATTAATTGATTTTTGTGTGGATTCATATGTTTCCGCAAGGACTAAAACTTTGGCTAAGATGTGATCTTCTAATTGAAATGCAGCTGTGCGAACTGAGTCGTGACGCGTATGAAGAAAAATCATATCACGAATTTCATTATCGATGAAAGATTCTTTGCATTTCGCGCATCTGCAATTTTGCGCAGCACCCCGTAAATCAGCTATCCACGACGCGTAAGATTGATTTGGTTTCATCACTACTTGCCGAAATTTAAACCGCGAAGCAAGCACATATGTTTTGTCCTTGTAGTGGTTTTTAATTTATCCACTAGGTCATCGAACGATTTTTCCTCAAGCAGAGGAAACAACTCTATATCCAATAAAATGCTGTTGTAACTGCATAACATAACTGTCGAATGTTTCTTTACGTTCGTCGAAACTACAAAATTGTGGCACTGCATTTACGGTTTGTAATATACCTGCTTTTTTATCCAGCAAACTATCCATCCACTCTTGTTGTGCCTTTAGCATACTCTCCATCCACTTTTGATTTGACTTTAATAATTCGTCCATTGCCATAATTTATTGTGAAACACCCTCGAAAATCAACTTAATTAATCACGAATCTTAATTAATTTCAAAACTTATCACTGCACTATTGAACCACCATCCTCGTCGCCAAATGTTAAGTTTGTTTTAATTTAAATAAAATGCGAAATGTGTAATGATACAACTTAACTTTATTTATTAGATTTAAATATAATGCCGGTCCAACTTCAACTGAGTTTAATGTTATCGAATAAGAGGAAATAATTAGTTAATACAGTAAACAATAAAATAAGAAAATTAAGAATGACCGGTTATTATAAACAATGGTATTTGTGTTGTATAAATGATATTAATGATAAAGGTGAGTTTATGCCGAAATTGATTGTACATGATTCTACAATAAAGGTGAAGGAAAATTTTATATGTGAAATGAAGGAAGATTAATAATTTTAAAATATCGCGTTTTGTACCATATAGCATTTTGAAATATCTCATTTTAAAATATCGCGTTTTATACTTAATCGCGTTTTGTACCATATCCCGTTTTGAAATATCGCATTTTGTAGGTTATCTCGTTTCGAGAGATCGCGTTTTGACATATCGCGTTTCGAGCGGATCCCGAAAGAAATATAATTAAATTACTAATTTTTTGACAGTTAATAATGTCATGATAGTTTTTGATGTTAGTCAATTCTGTCGAGTAAAAACTATCGTGATAGTAATAATTTAGCTACACTTACATATAGAATATGTTTGTCGGAAATTGTGTGCTTCATTCCTTTACATTGTATCGTATGTACAAACAGATTTAGGTTCAAATTTATTACGTTCATTTCAACCCGCTCACAATATACGAATATTTCCATATATCGAAATTATTTACAATTGATTTGAACCATCCGCCGCAGCACACAACAAAATTTCACCTATTCACCCGACATTTCAATATCTCATTCCTCATCGCGCGAGTTAAAATAAAATACATTCAACGTGTGAATTTCTTCACCTTTTAACCATATTCGAAAAGATGTTAAAAAATAAAAAATAAAAAATTCTGACACAGAAAATGAATTGAATTTCTCAAAAAAAAAAAAAAAAAAAAAATGTTAAAGAATGTTTGTGTTACGAATTTTTTGTGTATTTTGTTGAAAAAAGCAACAAAAAAAAATTCCCAAATAATGTAAATTTTCACCTTAATCCTGTGGGTGCACGCGGGTAGTACGAATGGGTGAGTATAATAATCATATTATAATAATCCAATGAATTTATTCTATTCGATATTTTTTGTTGTTGTAATTTTCTCCCAAAAAACCAACCAACTTTCGTTACTTCTACTTGGTTTTCCTTATTTTTGTTTTGGTGTTTTCCAATGTTCTGTGTGCGTAGTGGATATATAGGAGCTCAACAAAAAAATTTCGAAACTGTTTACGTTTTTCTTTTTTGACTTGGGTTTCGTTTCGTTGGAAAATTTGGGAATACAAGAACGCACACATATACACACAATAACAAAATAAATAAAAATCATCGAACCGTATGAAATTTAGCACTATTTTTATGTCTATTTGATATCAGAATATGGAAGGATGTATATGTGAATTTATATCCTTTTTATCTTATATTGCGTTACTGGTACTGAACAGGATGTCTCATATAATATCGAACAACATTTGTTTTTAATGGAGTTTGAAGGTTGCGAATAGAATATGGTATATGGGATAGCACACACAGACACACAAAAAAAAGTACTTAACGATTACAGCATTAGCAAAAAGCAAAAAAAAAGGATGAGAACTTAAAAGCTTTAATCGATTTATGTGAAGCTCACACGATATGTATACGACTCACCCTATACATTCGTCGGGAAAACCAAATTCAAATTTTCTTATCATAAAAAAAAATAAAAAAAAAATAAATAAATTTCGTTTTCTTATCAGAGAAACCTTATTTTGATTATACATACATCACATAAGAAATGGTTGACACCCATGATACATTCATTTTCTACATTTCCAAGTTCTTATTTATGTTCAAAGCATACATGTGTACTCGTAAGACGTATTTACGAATTTTCTATTTTTATTTTTTCTATTTTCATCTTGAATAAAATTAAATCTGTTAGGGTGGATTATTTTCTGTACACCCACATATACACACCCAAGCTCTTGTATTACACAGAAGACATTTCTTAGAATAGTTTTCGTTTTTTGTAGTAAGGCTCATGTTTTGTTTGTTAATTTTAATTTTCATCTTGAAATAAAAATTAATGACAACAACAACAATGGCATACAAACTATAAAGTATAAAACATGATTTCATCGTTATCATATATCGTCTTCGAGTTATATAATATAGACGACACACATATACATATACCATGAGTTTGAGGTGTTCATAAGTGTTACAGAGGGATTAACGCACACAAAATATGGGTTTACGGATATAGAAGATGATTTGGTATATATGTAGAAGAGGCCTTTAAGATTTTATGTCGTATAAATTAAAATATCTTTTAGTAAAGTGGTTCGTTATGTAATTGTTTTTAGGATTAGTTGAGAGATAATTAATTGACAAAACAAATCAAACGGATGATAGTTTCGGTGTGCCATAACCAAGACACAAAAAAATATGCGTGTCATGTATATTTTTGGGGGGTGTTTTCTTGTTAATTACGTCATTAATTTACTAAACAACAAAACATTTATATATGTTCATCTGGGGTGACATTTGTTTAGGGGTTGGAATATATCGTTTCAATGGATTAGAGATTTTGGTATTTTTATTGCTGTTAACGCATAAACTGGAGATGGAAAAATATGTTAGAAAGATTGTAAATGTACAGTTTACTGCAACGTATGGTCATATTTACGGCCTCACCCAATTTTATTTGGTTTGCTGGTTAAATTCTACATAGGCCATCCTGAGAAACAGGTTAGCGGTTTGAAATTGTCTGTTATTAAACAAAAGCCAGAAGAAAGAATTCGCCACATTCTAACGCGAGGACTGTAACGAACAATACTTGCTGATACCAAATTCGCCTTGCAGAACCAGCAATATTGCGCTCAAATCAAAAGTGCCCCAACATTTCAATCAAGCTATTGTTCGGAAATCTTAAATCTTTACTATGGTGCGTCACCCAACTGATCCAAGTGACGTTCACAGAACAAGAAACTTTAGGGCCATAGTGGAGTATTCTATCTGGAGTATTCCAATCGTTTCCGAGCTTAAGAGTGATGGATCAATTCAGATCGGAGGAAAATGAAGAAGGGTTTCAAAGCTCGCTCTTCTTATATTTAGGCCATCCGCACTCTGTTATCATCACTCTGAGGAGGCAAAGCCCTACCAATAATTTTCCATAGATGAACAGTGAACCACCTTCCATTTTTATTTAATCGTCGAGGCTAAACTTCAGATTTTTTCAGAAATTTATCCAACTATCGGTGATATCAAGAGTGACTAGATAGGTGCAAGTTTAGACTCAACTTTGCCGATTACAAATAAACGCTTCGGGCATTAGGCCAACTATATTGGCGATTCATTGTGACTTGAAGCTTCTCTCGCCCATCGGATGTAATTCATCACTCACCATAAAGTATTGGGGCTATACTTGACCACTCAAAACACTAGAAGAGGAGCTAGTCGAGGCAATGAACTAAAAAAGTTCGGAATTTTTTAGTACAGGACGGATCGGAATGCGGTTTTTTGCATTCTGTTTCAAAAATTTTTTCTAAAAAATGTGGCTACTTTGTATCTTACACAAACCGGAAATTGCATTGCTGCAGCCAAAAATGCATTTTTTGAGACGCCTTTCGGAAGATTTAATAACTTTGTAAATAAGAGTCAGAACTGGCCCAAATCGGGTATCCGGGAGTTTTTGAGGTCGCCCACAGCCAACCTGGAGCTCAGGAACGCCGATGAACGTCATCTCCGTGGGACTCTCCCAAAATTCACTCGGCGAAGGATAGAAACTTAGAAAGTTTTTTAGGTCGCTGAATTCAAATATGGCATCGGCGAACACTCCACAGACACCTGGTGCGCCGGAACCTGTACACGGACGTCATCTCTGAGAATTTTCCTGAAAAAGTGCCAAAAACAACCCAAAATCATTGTGGGGGCGTTTTGTGGGGCGCTGAATCCGAATTTCATGTCAAAAACGACCCCCCGAACACCTGGTGCACCGGAACCTGGCCCTGAACGTCATCTCCGTGGCTTTTCCTGACACAATCGAAAAAGACGAAAAGAAAATCGTTATGGGGGGTTTTTGGGCCGTTAAATCCAAATTTCACGTCGAAAAGTACCCTCCCAACACCTGGTGCACTGGAACTTTTATATTGACATCGATATCATTCCCATGAATGTGAACCAAACCTGATGTCTTAGAGGCCGACGTCAATACTGCAATAGCTGTGTGGAATTGTTGATTCTAGTTAAATTATGTGAGGAGGAAAGAAATAGAATGAATAGTAAGTCAATACTTATGTAATTGGCGTTTAAAAAATTTTTATTGAACTCATTTCAAATACAATCCAACTGTAACTTTACCTTACCTCATTAATTAATAACTTCAATTTTTAAATACGTAACTAAATATCAAATTCTCCATCAAGTGACACATCGCTAGTCTGTTCATTTTCTTCGTCATCAACTGACGTATTCATAAGTAGATCATCTTCCTCATGTAAGGCCTGTGTCTCTGCTATAATAACGTTTTCAATTGAATATTTGTCAGTATTGTTGCAAGTTGAGCCTTCACAAATTTTACAGGCAAGATTGCAAGGGAGGCCGCGCTTCCTGCAACTACAGGACATCAGATTACAATCTCCTGCGGATCCACAGAATATTAGTTCCATAATATTCTTGGGCGCAGGTTTTTGTGTCATTTCTATAGAGAACAGTGTGTCACCTTCCTTTCTCCATCCCCATTCTGTTGGGTCCATGGTCACCTGGTCTCCGTGCAGCAAATCTTGCACTTGGAAATATACCCTATTTAGATGTTGTTGAATGGCGTCTAGTGTGGGGAAAATTTTCCCTAAATTAACTCTCCCCTTTATAGCGGTTTTTGTATACATTTGGAACCTGTACTTCTGTAGTAACTGGTCCCATTTTAGCTTGTACTCATCAGGAACATTCGGCTTCCAGAATGACAGTTGAGCAACGTACATTGCCAGGATTAGCTGCGCCCCATTCTCAAAAATTTCTTCGCTTGATAAACCAGCTTCCTTGAACTTCGCAGCATGAGCTTCAAGATCTGTGAATTTCTGAAAGGTCTTGAAAAATTTTGTTTTTCCTGGTAGTACGTTGCTGAAACGGTATCGCACCCCGTTATTCCCTGGAGCAACAAAATATTATTCGCAACTACTGGCACATGAGACAAGCTAAGTAAAGAGTATACATCCTGGGTTTTATTGAGGCTTGGAGGTTTCTGTAGAAATATTTCATTATCTGCCGGGCGGAATGCGGTCAATATTACGGCAACGTCTATATCTTCGGCGACTATGACTCCTTTTTTGTAACGTCCCTGGATTCTTTCAGAGCTGTCGTTACAATCGTACGATTAGCGTCCGCTGAACATTGGTCTGAAACTATCCCGACTGTGGTCAGTTTGGCCCAGAGCATATCAATATTCTTATTTTTATTATTTTTATTTTGTAAAAATTTATCCTGTTGTATTTATAACGCCATATTTTCGCTAAAACGGACATCTGCTGAACTTCCCCGATTAGCGCGACGGTTTCTTTCAGATTCTTTCGTACTGAGGGTTTGGTAACTATCAAAAATAACTATCGCGCATCGGCCGTAATGGTTCAAAATACACTTTATGTAATTTTCCATAATCGCCGAGAATGTTCGTCCGATTGTCCATCAGACTTTGTGAATCAGTAATCCTCTATCCAGAACAAAAAATGTCCTTTCAGGATCACGAATATTCGTGGGAGTTTTTCTGAAAAATGAATACAAATCGGACTTTGTATTCTTCAGCATTCCAAAATTATTGAAGTATGCCTGAGGGAATGGAGACAACTGCCACTTGAGGTAGTCTATAATTTCTTCATGACTTTTTTTTTATGCCCATATTCTGTGAAAGAGGACGTCGGGGTCAATTTCTATCACTTTATTGCCGACTTTGATTTTAGAGTTGCAAGAGGCGATAGTTTTAACGATTTTTGATCGTGATAATTTTAGATCCTTGAATTTTGATCCCGAAATATCTTGCATAACCATGACACCTTCTTCAAAAGCATTGTGGCAATTGCTTTCGGGACTCCCACTAATTCCATTAGCTATGTTTATGAGGCATTCTATAGTCCCACGGAGATGATGTTCATCGGCGTTCCTGAGCTCCAGGTCGGCTGTGGGTCAATTTGAACATCGTAATCGTGATCAGCGACCTCAAAAGGCATCTCAAAAAAATGCATTTATTGAATGCATTTTTGACTGCAGCAATGCAATTACCGGTTTGTACAAGGTACAAAGTAGCCACATTTTTTACTAAAAATTTTTGGAAGAAAATGCAAAAAACCGCATTCCAATTCGTCCTGTACTAAAAAATTTCGAACTTTTGGCCTTTCAGTAGTTCATTGCCTCGACTAAGCAGATCAAAAAAATTCTAGACGTTCCTGTAACGTGCGACTGAAAATTCCTCTTCCACCACGTCAATTGTCTTAATATTCCTTGTCCGGATTTCATTGGTGCTTTACGAAATGGTTAGAGATATACACAACATGTGAAATCAACCTCTTCGAAGTGGAACCACCAGATCGGATCACATAGTGTACAAGTACTAATATCTTATCTGCAGAATAATTGTACAACAGATAACTGAAAAACTATTGCTTGTCAATTTCATCTGAATTCGTTACCGATTTTGTCACCGGCGACGCATAATAATGTTTCACGTTCATTCGTGGCTACAGGTCCATTACGTGGTTCATTTAAAACTAATCCGTTATTAAATGTAGATCGTTTGTTAACTAGTTTAAATTCGTTAACTATCAGCAATTTATCTATCAACGACGGTATTACACCTCAATCATCAACATGTGAATCTTCTCAAAGATTATTGCTCAACGTTTGGATTTACGATTCCCGAAGAACTCTTCGAATATAATTTAAGCCACTCGAGCTATGTAAGGTGGAAAAAAACGCAAACAGGCGGTTTATCGCTTTCCTGCAGAAAAAGAAGTTGAAAATTTAGGACGGATTAAACATTTCATGCTTTAGGTGGCATAAAATGCATCACACACTCTACGTTAGTTAAATTTTATGTCAAAATATACTACGAACATCAATAGCGCTGACCTGATTTCATTTACTCATATGCCATATGAATCTTGAAACGGAAGAGGAATTATGAGCAAGTATTTATGGAAATGACATGCTTTCTCGACCACATATTTTGACCATTTATATCAGTGATCGCAAATACGCGTAAGTTTTGCACGCGTGCAAAACTTACGCATAAAAATCGACGTTTTTTGTGTTGTGTAATTCTTACGAAAAGTAGAAAACACGTTCTTAGAGTTTTGATGCCGGAAAATGGGAAACCATGAAATTAATTTCGTACCTGTGGAATGAATGCTAAATATTTTCTAGCAATACGGAAAGCACGAAAGAAATTTACTAGCTGATGGAATGCTGATCAGAAAATCGTGAATTTTTTAAAGTCGCGGATTGTAAAAGCCTAGTTGCCACAATATTTTTGTTTTGTGTTGGTACACCACTTGACCCAGGGGTATCTTAACCTGGTTTCGGTGTGCTTGTTAATTTGTTTTTTTGGAGCAGGAAGAAGACGCAGATACATGTAAGGCGAATAGGAAGTCTGAGGTATCATAACGGAGTCGCTTTTCACCAAACAAACATCAAAGTTGCTTCGCCAAAAATCAAGGCGTTTCATTCGGATTGCTTCAGGCAAACAGAGTATAACTTCCAGACGGTATGTAAGAATGCATAAAACGCTGTGCCATTGAAATCAAAGAAACAGTATAATTGTGAGCAAAACCATCACATTCGATCGAACTGGAAGAGCTCTTTTCAGTCTTGCCGCTTCAGGAAACTTTTATTGAGACGATTAGATCTTATTTGCGACGTACTACCTGTACACTCCTATTTTATAACCAGTTATAATGTAGATCGTTTGTTAACTAGTTTAAATTCGTTAACTATCAGCAATTTATCTATCAACGACGGTATTACACCTCAATCATCAACATGTGAATCTTCTCAAAGATTATTGCTCAACGTTTGGATTTACGATTCCCGAAGAACTCTTCGAATATAATTTAAGCCACTCGAGCTATGTAAGGTGGAAAAAAACGCAAACAGGCGGTTTATCGCTTTCCTGCAGAAAAAGAAGTTGAAAATTTAGGACGGATTAAACATTTCATGCTTTAGGTGGCATAAAATGCATCACACACTCTACGTTAGTTAAATTTTATGTCAAAATATACTACGAACATCAATAGCGCTGACCTGATTTCATTTACTCATATGCCATATGAATCTTGAAACGGAAGAGGAATTATGAGCAAGTATTTATGGAAATGACATGCTTTCTCGACCACATATTTTGACCATTTATATCAGTGATCGCAAATACGCGTAAGTTTTGCACGCGTGCAAAACTTACGCATAAAAATCGACGTTTTTTGTGTTGTGTAATTCTTACGAAAAGTAGAAAACACGTTCTTAGAGTTTTGATGCCGGAAAATGGGAAACCATGAAATTAATTTCGTACCTGTGGAATGAATGCTAAATATTTTCTAGCAATACGGAAAGCACGAAAGAAATTTACTAGCTGATGGAATGCTGATCAGAAAATCGTGAATTTTTTAAAGTCGCGGATTGTAAAAGCCTAGTTGCCACAATATTTTTGTTTTGTGTTGGTACACCACTTGACCCAGGGGTATCTTAACCTGGTTTCGGTGTGCTTGTTAATTTGTTTTTTTGGAGCAGGAAGAAGACGCAGATACATGTAAGGCGAATAGGAAGTCTGAGGTATCATAACGGAGTCGCTTTTCACCAAACAAACATCAAAGTTGCTTCGCCAAAAATCAAGGCGTTTCATTCGGATTGCTTCAGGCAAACAGAGTATAACTTCCAGACGGTATGTAAGAATGCATAAAACGCTGTGCCATTGAAATCAAAGAAACAGTATAATTGTGAGCAAAACCATCACATTCGATCGAACTGGAAGAGCTCTTTTCAGTCTTGCCGCTTCAGGAAACTTTTATTGAGACGATTAGATCTTATTTGCGACGTACTACCTGTACACTCCTATTTTATAACCAGTTATAATCCGTTTGACCAGTTTTAGATCGTTGTTGATTTCATTCAGCAACTTCTGAGCAAAGAACATTCGGCACGGTTTTTGGTCAAAATTTAACAATTTCCATGCCAATTTTGGTGTCAGCTTGATATACCAATCATCAGCAACCTCTCTGATAATGATTCAGCAATTATTGCCAAATCATTCAACATTTCGAATTCAGCGGTGCACTTTATTTCATTCCTCAAGTGAAAATCGCTGAGCACACCAAACCAAATAAAACTTTTCAACAGCCCACAATAAACTAAGCATCCACTACCTACACAAGAAAAAAAAAATTGCGAAGAAAATTTGCGCATGTTTTGATCAAACCCCGTATTTTAACTATTTGAAATTATTTGTGTTAGATAGCGAAATGTTTTAAACCAGGAAGTCACAAGAAACCATCGCAAATTTTGCGATTTAAGCGATATTTTATTCATTGCGGCTTATGTAGTTTTAGTTAGGGATTTTTTAACAACAACTAACGAATCAGATTATCCAAAGAGAAATTTACAATTGTAATTCTTTAGCAAACCTAAAATATCTTTGATTTCAGGCTCCCATGCTTTTATATTATATATTCTGGATTTAAGGTTGATTTGGGAACTTCAAATATGAGCGTAACATTCTTTTTCGCAGATGAAGTTAGGAACTCGATACAAGGGGAAAGCAACAACAAAAATAAAATTTGTATTGTTCACGAATTGTCTACTATTTTTCTACATTGTCTACATTGTCTACGTCGAAAGCTATTGTCTACGCTATGGTTGACATTTGCGTGTAGACAATCTCAAAATAGGCGTAGACGCACAACACTGGTCATATTCTGTTACAATCACAAAATTTTAGGCAACTTATATTTTCCGTTTTATTTTCATGCGCCACACTACTCATTGTAAAAACTTTTTGTCTCTGTTTAAATAGAGAAAAAAGGGAATTGGGCAATGGGCATGCAAGTGAATTTTCACATGAGGAAATGATGTTGTTTGTGTCAAAAAAAAATTTTGTAACGATATTTAGAGTAAATAAGCTTCCTTTCCGACCAAGATTTCACAAACAATTTTTCTGTAATTTTTGCTTCAACGATAAAACTCCTTAACTCCCCTCACGCTTAATAAATTCTAAATTAGCTAAACATTTTGAAGATTCGTCATCAGTTATGTTTAAAGAATATTGCCTAGAGGAAATTAAGCGAGAGTGCTGCCTATTTATTTATCATCACATAATCTATAATAAATAATATTACCTATACAAAAAAAAATGGGATACATACTGTGAAATGATCATGGTAGAGTTCATAATTCAATTTAACTTAATGCAGTAACTCAACAATAATACTGTCTACTGTTATCTTAAATTGATTTGTATAAAGCGTAATGCAAATCTTGGGAAAAATTCACGATATGTCACTAATCCTGTAACAAGATGTAACGCTAAAAACCTTTTGCATATTTTGAGGTATATCGAGAAACGATTAATCGCGAAATACTCGAATAATCACGCCATTGGCAAATCATCCAACCACCCATACCAACATAAGATGGCAACATTCAACTTTTTAATAAATAGACTAAACACGATCCCGATGAACCATCAGGACTATACGAAAGAACTGAACAATAAAAAACAAATACATTACTATAGAGTACAATAATAACATCAACAAGAATACAACGAAGGTTTTTTTAAAAAACACGGATACACGATGCCATTTAAAACAAACAACAAATTAGGGAATCGACTAAACTAACGTAACATAAATACACCAATAGACACCGGAATCTATAAGAATACATGTAATGATTGCCCCAAATTCTACATCGGACAAACTGGTAGAAGTTTTGAAGTTAGGTATACGGAACATATTAAATAAATCGGAAAACCATAAATCGACTCGAAATATGCACAACACTTGACTACGGAAAATCATAATTACACTGACATCAACACAAACTCACAGGTATTACACAGAATACGAAAAGGATTACTAGTGAACAGGTTAGAAGAACTGGAAATATACAAGGAACGATATAACCCATTTTTACAGAACGAAAAAAAATTGGCCGCAACAAAATTTACTACCTCATTGTAAATCCGTTATTAATATCATTTTGCACATACACACTCACGCACGTCAGATGGTCAACAAATTCTTCTTTTTTTTTATCATAAACAAGCACCACATGGTATAAACAAAAAAACAGGGCGGTACAACCCCTTTAACAAGAAAAAATAAAATAAGAAGGATATAAGATTCACAAGGCACGTAGGCACAAAAAATAGGGTATACAATCAGTTTTTAAATATTAAAATCTTTTTGTTAGTGATATTAGTCCACGAGTAAACAACAAATATGTTAAACTAGCATCTCTACCATTATTAGAAAACTTCTGTTTGTACTGCCTTTACCCGGAATATACATCCCTTCCCCATTTGCTGTGTAAAATCAGCTGCACCCCTTCGTGCCGTTAAAGCTCATCTAATGAATCTCTTCGATGCTCATTAAAAGAGACTGCAGTTTAAAACTAGCGTTTTTTTCATAAATTGTCAACTTTGAGGATAACATCTTTCTTGGGAATACCTTATTGACCAATTTATCCTTCAATTTGTTCCGCCTCGTAAGTCTTAAGACGTTTTTCAGAACTCTTGTTTTTGGTTTCCTAGAAAACTTTACAAATTCCTTCTCCTGACGTTTAGCGGTTGTAAACATTGTTGCTGTAGATATTGTTTCTGTAGAACTTCCATCTGCTGTATTTTTATTTAGAAATATAGTATTTCCAAATTATGTGTCAGCCAATTAGAGTTGTGCTTGAGGAATCTACTTTTGTTTCTGTGGGATTATATCCATTTTTCAGAGTAACTTCCAAGTGTCCGAGGACCCGGATAGACCCAATTTTTTATTTTTATTTTAAAACCACATTTCATTGTGACACGAATTGAGAAATATAAAATGTAATAAAAAATATGTATAACGTGTAATCAACATTCAGGCTGATACAGCTTAATACATAAAGATGGCAGCATTAGACAATTAACGGTTTTATTAAATTTGTAATTCCTAAATTTTGGTTTCTCTTAAACTGTACAACTAAAGTTTTTTCTAATTGTAAGTAGTCCTACGTTATTAGGTTGTGTCTCGGACACAAATTCGTAGATCACCTTTTTATTTATTTCTAAACCTTTCTATGTACCACACAGAAATTAAAATTATCAGATTTAGTAGAACCACCGTTGTCAATTTTCGAAGAAAACCTAGACTGTTGCATCCTTGCTTAGTGACTTGTATTGGGTAACTAACGTCTAACAAAGCTTTAATGTTTAGTCTCCCGTTAAACCGATTAATACGTGATTGATTTCTTTAGATCAACTTTAGTTTGCTCTCTCCGAAAAAAAATAGTCTCTATTCTCACCAAACCCCCCCAATGAAAAATTAACCAAGATTTGTTTTTTAATTTAACATTTAAGCATTATTTAAGTAACCGACAATGCCAAAATACCCCAATAAATTTAAGAGACGAAATTCTGGAACAAGATGATTTATTTTTTAAAAATTTTAGAAATTATTTTTGCGCCACTTTTATATTTTTAGGGGCATTTATGCATTGAGCTAGTTGTAGACCATCCGATAAAATTTATTAAAATTTCAAATACTACTTTCGAAAACCGACCTAACGGCGCAATTGTTAAAGCTGCGGCGTTTGGATCGGGAGGTACTGGGCTCGAATCCCTATAGGGGCGGGATGCAAAATGGATTTTTCATCATCTGATTACGATCGGTATCAAGATGAACACATGTATGACCCCCTGTTGAGAGTGCAAAATCCATGGCCCGGCCCACCTTTCATGTCAGCACTATAGGTTAGCATGAAGCAATGCAATGTGCAGGTGGTTTATACAAAATGGGTCCTTGTTTACGAATTATACAAAATATGTCCTCGATTTGGCTACTACTGCGTAAAGTAGAATTGATAGATTAAAAAAAAAAATCAAAAAAAAACTTTCGAAAATTTTTAAAAATTAGGAAAACAAAATCTTTTTCAAAATTTGATCATATAATTTAGTTTCAAAATGGAATTGGCAAGATTAATAAAATTTAAAATTTTGTACAAATATAATATTCTTCTTCGTTCGTTCTTTGCCCACCTTCGAGCAATTTAATATTTTCAAGCTAAGCGAGGAAGAAGTAAGGAATTGCCTTCTGCAGCTCGAGGTTGAAAAGGGAGCGGGTTATGATGGCTTCCCGCCGATTCTGTTTAGGTGTTGTGCTAAGAGTTTGACCTTTCATATTACCTTCATATTTAATGAAAGCTTCCGTCGCGGTTTTTTCCCCGATCCTTGAAAAATTTCTTTTATTCATCCAATCTTCAAGGCGGGTAAAAGAAGTAATGTGAGTAATTATCGTGGGATCGCCATTCTTTCTGTCTTACCCAAGTTATTTAATTCTACGGTTAATAGAATCTTGTTCTTCCACACAAAAAACTTCATTTCTCCTGTACAACATGGATTTTACCCCGATAGGTCTAAACAGGTAACTAACTTGATTTCGTTTTGTGACGACTTATTTGATAGTTTAAATTCTAGATATCAGCTTGACGGTGTTTATACAGATTTTGCCAAAGCTTTTGATATGATTGAACACTCTATTCTTCTTAATAAGTTAGAGAGCCTAAATTGTCAGTTTGTCACTGATCGTTGGCATTCCGTTAGGATCTTGGGTTCTTACTCCCAATTATTTCATGTGCCATCTGGCGTGACTCTAGATAGTCACATTGGACCATTGTTGTTTTCATTATTTATCAACGATGTGGTGCAATGCTTTGAGTTTGCTAACTGCCTCCTCTTCGTAGATTTTCTAGTAAGTTAATTAACAATAGACTGGCTCTGAACATGAGCTAATGTAAGACGCTTTCTTTTAATCGTATCCGCTCACCCATGTTTCCCAAATATCAGCTGTACTTTGAAGACGTTGACTGAGTCGAGTTCATTTCTGATCTTGGTGTGATTTTTGCAGCTAACGCTACATTTACCAGACATGTTAACACCATTATTTCAAAGTCGTATATTATGTTGGGCTTTATTAAACGAAACCGCAGGGATTTTAGGGACCCGATAACTTTTACATCACACTGCATGTCTCGTTTGTTCGGTCAATTTTGGAGTATGCATCTCCAGTTTGGGCGCCATCCTACTACTGTCATTCCGGGAGGATTGAGATTGTTTAGAAGCAATTTGTTCTGTTCGTGCTCCGATATTTACCGTCCACGCGTGCTATGGAATATACCCTCCCACCTTATCAAGATCGATGTAATCTTTTGAACAAGCAACTTATATACTATGGGCATGGCGTAACTTTCGCACTGTACGCTGTATCCAGCTTTTATTCATTGACCTGGTGCCAACAAAATCTTTCGGAACTGATCCTGAGAATATCACGAGTGTTCATTTGGAAAATTAAGAGTTACTCCGTAAGAGTTTTTAGAATTATGGTTTTCATAAACGTTTATTACGGATGTTTGTAGTTGACAAAATATTACAAAAAATTGATGTGATGTGAAATGATTGCGGAGTAAAATGGAATAACTCGACTTATATAATTTTTTTAAAATTCTGAAAACTCATTAATCATAAAATTTGTGGAATGACCAAAATTTTAAATTTTTGAAACCATTGAAATTCTTTAAATTTGTATTATGTATTGTGTAGTATGTATTTCGCAAAATTTTATGTTTCAAAATAAATTTAAATATCGATTTTCTTCTAAGCTCTTCTAATTCTAAAAATTTCGATTTTTTGACGTAGAGCTAAAGTAAGTATGTAAGACTTTGTATTTGATTTCTATGGGCTGCTCAGAAACAATGTCTACAAAAAATGTTGTAAACTACTTAGGCGTTACGAACTTGACTTAGGCGTTACCCAATTTGACAAGTGTCCTTTTCGCATTGTCATTTTCGATTGTGCGAACGTGTTATTTTTCTTGCTGCTATTAAATTGGTTGGTAATTTGAGTTATAATTCACTGTTTTATGATATTCGAATTGTGTGCATTGCATAACGGTACCGTTATTACAATCATATAAAGTTCGGCGAGATTTTTACAATTTCGATTTTTTTCACAGAAATTTATTTGTGCTTGACAAGTGCGGTTATCAAACTGGATTGCGGTATTGAGATTGATTCGATCGGTAAATTCATTTTTTTTGGATGAATGACTTCAAAGTAAATTAGTCAAATGAATCATTTTAATTTTTAGGAATTCATTTTTGATTAAAATGCCGGCTAACAGATGATCGAACCTAGAACGAAGAAACCGTAATTCACAAAGAATGCACGGTATCCGTGAGAATGAAATGAAAGAGCAACGCGAAGAATTAAATGAACAGAGACTTGCTCATATTGGACAAATTCGCGCTGCACGGGCACCTGCTCATGACTCTACAATCGTCTATAAAGATCTTCACTGCGTTGATATTGGCGCATTGTCTGCCATGTGCCGACATTAGCAAGCATTGAAGTTCCAAGCAGAAACGCCAGGGCTATGTTTTACCGATGGCAAAGTTAAATTACTGGGTATGACTTCACCACCGGAGCCATTGCGTACTTATCTCTATGGAGATACAACGCTATCCACACGTTTTCTCGCACATACGCAACAGTACACTCAATGCTTTAACATGACGTCATTTGGAACTGATGTTGTTATTCGTCAACCTAAAGGGGGCAGATTGAAGGGCAAATTTATCATCGAAGCGAAGCGTTGAATTATAAATTGCGTCGATACGTATATCAATATCGAAACGGAACGTTTAAATGTCATCCGCTTCAATCAATCAAAACTACGTTCCGAGTAGTATATCCATCTGCGCGATGCCATCGTTTCGGCAGAAGATGCAAGCATTGTCGGTAAATTGACCATTCCCCCAGCGACATATGTTGACAGCCCACGGCATATGCATGAATTTGTTCATCACGTTCACACACGACAAACTTCCATTGATCGCCACGACATCACCAAACGTGTGTTCATACAAAAACTCAGGACGCTAATAGACTTCATCGTTAAGCAGATGGTTTTCGGACAGCCACATTATTGGATAGTGGCAGAAGCATGGATTACCACATGCGCACATTCTGCTGTGGTTAATTGAAAAGATCAGACCAGATCAAATCGATTCAATCATCAGCGCCGAAATACCCGAAATACTAGATCCAGAAGCCGAGTCGGAGTTGTTCGCGGTAGTTGCAACAAACATGATTCACGGTTGGTTCGGAGATCACAATCCAGACTCACCGTGGATGGCCGATGGGAAATGTACAAAACAATATCCACGTCCGTTGCTGGCATACACAATTAGGGGAAAAGACGGTTATCCACTGTATCGGCGTCGTTCATCCGAAGATAGTGGCAGAACAAGTGGTCGATAATCGCTGGATCGTTCCATATTGCAAGCTTCTATCGAAAACATTCGCAACACACTGCAATGTTGAGTACTGTAACTCCATTCAGTCCATTAAATATGTCTGAAAATACGTGAACAAAGGTAGCGACCTGGGCAGTGTTCGGCATTTCTGCTCCGGATTCAAATGACGAAGTGTCAAGATCTCAATTGGGCCGATATGTCAGTTGCAATAAGGCGATTTGGCGTATTTTCTTATTTGGAATACACAAACGTCATCACACTGTTCAACATTTGTGGGTGGACTTGGAGAATGGACAACGTGTCTATTTCATGGAAATACGTCGATGTATATTCGACACGACAAGACAAATGCTCCCATTTGCTCGCTTGCTTTTGTTCTTTTGTGTTGTGCGCCACTTATCGAGAGGCTTGCCAACGTCTGAATTTGCTGGAAATTGACTCACATTGGGACCGAACATCGGCGGATGCCACTGTTTCTGCGCCGGAAAATCAACGTGTCATCCATCGAACGCATTGGAATTATGGAACAAACATAAGGACGAGATGGCTGACGATATTTAGGACGAGATGGCTGACGAGCTTGAAATAAACGACGAGATACGCAATGAAGCTTTTATCATGTGCGGCAGCTATTTGTCAAAATGTCTCATACTAGCACCAATTCGTTCGATGGACGATGTATTTAATCGTAAATTGCAACGACAGCAAGTGTACGATCGAGATTCGATGAGCCAAATAGTATGGACGAATGTCCCGCTTTTGAATACACAGAAAAAGAATGTGCGACGCATTGATGAAGGCAGTTGACGAAGGAAACGGCGAAATATTCTTCTTCAATGCTCTCGGTGGAACAGGCAAAACCTTTCTGGTTTCAACGCTTTTGGCCACAATTCGCTTGAGATCTCAAATAGTGTTAGCTGTTGCATGATCGGGAATTGCAGCCACATTGCTAGACGGCGGCCGGACTGACAAGCCAGTGTGCTCAATTGCCAAGAACTCGGCGATGGCCAAAGTATTGCAAGAATGCAAAATTATCATCTGGGACGCGTGCACAATGGCACACAAACGATCATTGGAAGCGTTTAATCGAACGATGAAGCTTATAAGGTTAACTGTTTACTCAGAAATCCGATTGCTTGTGTTTAAAGTACAATACCGTTATTGCTGACCGTGAATCGTGTGGATACATTGATATTTACATAAAATATTTGCGCCAAGGTGATATATAGTTGTTTGCTGTATTGCAACGATGAGCAAGAAACAGACAAACGTTCGAAACAAATTATTAAAGATGCAAGAAAGTAGCCGGAAGAGTTTGCATAACATCGAAGACGGTCTCAGTTTGATCTGCTTCATATTATCAAAGCTTGATACCAACATCGTCATCAAATGGGAGGATTCTACGACCAAAGCTATTTCGGGTTGAAGAAAGATTTCACATCATTTTTGGAAAAAAGAGCGTCTACACTAGAAAAAATTAATTGAAACAAGAAACAGTCGTGCACAGGCATAAGAATACCTTGTCGAATATTATTGGATTGCTGTGCCACTACAAATTTTGTCACTGACCGATTCTCGCCGATGTTGTCATAAAAGCTGCCATATTACCGAAAATAACGGATTCATATTCTTCTCTACCGCTACCAACTGACGAATTGAGGATCCAGCCTGAATTGAATTTAGTGGATCCCTTGTTCTTTAGGCCTCAACAGATTGACATTCTGATCGGAGCAGGGCTTTTCTGAGGTTTATTGTTGAAAGGCCAATTTAGATTGAAGTTCAACTTTCCCGTTCTTCAGGAAACCAAATTCAGGTGATTTGTTAGTGGGCCATTGAACCGAAAATCGTCGGCTCGAGCGCTACTTTGCTCGAAAGTCGATAATGTGGATGATTTGGATCACAGTTTGAATGATATGGTAAAAAAAATTGGGAAATCGACTCATATCCAGATGGGGATCTCGAGCTTAATTCGCATGATAAAGAATGTGAAAAACACTACACAATAGCCGTAGCCAGAGTGGTAGTTACGTCATACGGCTTCCGTTTTCTATTAACCCGTGCTGCCTTGGACAATCGTTAGGAATCGCTATGCGTCACTTCCTTATTCTTGAGAAGAAACTAGATCGGAATCCGGCAGCTAAACAAATTAAGAGGTGATCAATTCCGATTCGTCAACGCCACATTATTTCTTGCATCATCACTGTGTGACGAAACCATCTGGCTCTAGTACGAATTTGAGAATTGTCTTTGATGCTTCCTGTAAAACATCGAGCGGGGTATCATTAAACGATATTTTATATTCGGGCCCAAAATTACAAGATGATCTCCTTATCATTTTGCTGTATTTCCACCTTAAACGTACCGCCAGATTCGCATTGAGTCACCCGACAATAACTATCAACTAATTCTTTGGGGAGCAAACGAGAACGAGCCTATCAGGATTCTAAGATTGCGAACGGTGACATGTCGGTGTGTATTCATCGAGAGTTGCATGGATTCTACGATGCAAGTGAGAAAGCTTATGGAGCCTGCGTTTATGTAGGATTTTGTCACAAGGACAATTCGATTACAACCCGACTGCTTGGTGCAAAATCTAAAGTGGGCCGCACCAAAACATTAAGCATAGCACGACTTGAATTGCTGGCTGCAAAATTGTTATCGGATCTCGTTGCTCGGTTGAAAAGGGAGGTTTTTGATGAAATAAAGATTGATGCCGAATATTTTTAGTCTGATTCACAGATTACACTATGCTGGATTAAAGCGGAGCCTAGCAATTGGAATATTTTCGTAGTGCACCGAGTATCCAAGATTCAGCAGGCTACCTCTGTTGAAGCGTGGAGACATGTACCAGCTGACCAGATTGATTTAACAAGCTCAATGCATTTTTCCGGTAACTTTCATGGCATGCGACGAGCATTTGCATACGCCCTTCGATTTGTTTGAAATGGCCGAGCGCCGAGAATCACAAGCAGCATAACAGTTTATCGTCATCAAGTGATATAAATGCAAGCATCTCGCCACTTACGTTAGCTGATGAGATAGAGGCTGAAAACATATTTATCCGATCAATTCAAAAGGCCGTATTTTCTGATGATTATGCATTTTTACAAAAAAAAACGTGCTGTGGCCGTATTTTAAAGACTGTACATAATTTTAACGAATCTCGCGCGATTTCTAGACGAGAACGGTCTGATTAGAGTTGGTGGTCGTTTAAAACGATCTCACATCAGATACGACTCGAAGTATCGAATTTTGCTTCCTAAAAAACATCCCCACAATAAATCACTAATCCATTTTATTCATTATTTCATAATTCATTTAGATACTGGCCAAATGTGTATGTTGTTACCGCATCAAGCCAAAATTGATGAAGCGTATCGTTTGGAATTTCGAAATACACGCCCTTTTGCTATCTCTAGAGTCGATTTTGCAGGACCGTTGATGCTACCAATATAATGCTACTAATTTCCAAGGAACGGCCAACCAACTTCGTGAAGTCAAAATGATGCTAAGTGAAGGATTGGCCCTAATAAAATGTGCTTGCGATGATGATTTTATTGAATGATTGAATGGAGTTTTTTTCCACCGCGTACACCAAACTGGTGGGTTATGGGAAGCCTCAATTAAAATCGCTAATCGACTCATTCGGAACGTAATAGGCTGTACTGAGGTTACTAATGATGAATTTCGCACAGTCATTAAGCAAGTTGCTGCAGTCAGCATCACCTCTAATCTTTTGCCTAAGGTTTTTTTAGTGTTAAGTTCCCTTACACAGTTACACACTGTTTTGCATCATTTGCCGGATCAATATTATTTAGTAGGATCATTATTTATTACGAGGTTTGACTAATTTTAAAATGGGTCCATAAAACAACTTTTTCAGTTATATAAAAGGTATTGTTTTGAAATGTGAATGCCCTAACCAAATTAAGCCAATCAAAACTAAACCGTATTCATGTACCGCATACAATCGCATTCATCGAAACGAAGCGTTGAATTATAAATTACGTCGATACGTATATCAAGATCGAAAAGGAACGTTTGAATTTCATCCGCTTCAATCAATCAAAACTACGCTCCGAATAGTACAGCCCATGGCATATGTAAGCCAGATTCATTCATCACGTTCACATGCAATCCGAAATGGCCTGAAATTATCGGTAATCTACTGCCAGGACAAACTTCCAGCGATCGCCACGATATCACCGCACGTGTGTTCATACAAAACCTTAGGACGCTAACGAACTTCATTGTTAAGCAGCAAATGGTTTTTGGGCAGCCACGTTGTTGGATGTACTAGCAGAGTGGCAGAAGCATGGATTACCACATACACACATTCTGCTGTGGTTAATTGAGAAATACCGAACGAACTACCAGATCCAGAAGCCGAGTCGGAGTTCGCGGTAGTTGCAACAAACATGATTCACGGTCGAGATTGACCGTGGATGGCCGATGGGAAATGTACAAAACAATATCCGCGTCCATATTGCTGGTATACACAATTAGTGGAAAAGACGGTTCTCCACTATATCGGCGTCGTTCATCCGAAGATTGTGGCAGAACAATCACGATGACGGTGAAAGGAAAAGATGTCGTGGTCGATAATCGCTGGATTGTTCCATATTGCAAGCTTCTGTGGAAAATATTCGCAACACACTGCAATGTTGAGTACTGTAACGCCATTCAGTCCATTAAATATGTCTGCAAATACGTCAACAAATGTAGCGACCTGGGCAGTGTTTGCCATTTCTGCTCCGGATTCAAAAGACAAAGTGTCAAGATCCCAATTGGGTCGATATATCAGTTGCAATAAGGCGATTTGGCGTATTTTCTGATTTGAAATACACGAACCTTATCACACTGTTCAACATTTGTGGGTGGACTTGAAGAATGGACAACGTGTCTATTTCATGGAAGCTAATGCAGTACATCGAGCAGAACGACCGCCAGTTACAACACTCAGGCATTTCTTCAAAATTTGCCAAAGCGATCCAGTCGAATAGTGGAACCAGTCGACGAAGAAGTTTCAACGACGAAAGAAAGGTCAACCTATTGCAGGATACGTCGATGTATATTCGACTGATGCACTTGTCTGTGTGTACACCGTTTATTCACGACAAGACGAATGCTTCTATCGAGAGGCTTACCAACGTTTGAATTTGCTGGAAAACGACTCAAATTGGGACTCAACAGTCGCCAATGCCACTGTTTCTGCGCTGGAATATGAAATTCGTACATTGTTTGCGATCATCATAGCGACGTGTCATCCATCGAACGCATTGGAATTGTGGAACAAATACAAGGACGAGATGGCTGACGATCTTTTGCATCGAGTTCGCACTGCTACATCGAATTATGAGCTTGAAATTAACGACGAGATACGCAACGAAGCAATGATCATGATCGAAGGAGGATCCGCTCGGATGAGGGTACTCCACCGGCACAAAAGAAAGCCAGGGGAGAAGAATCTGTCCCGACGGTCTCGGGTTCTGCGGCCTGGTCTGGACTTACCTTCAGGCAGGCTGCGGAGTCGGAGATAGTTGGGATCTTGCCCACTGGTTTTCCAGAGGTTGTCCTCACTGGAGAGCAGCTTAAGGCTGTCCAGGAGGGCATCCTAGATAAGGTGCTAGAGCAAAAGGCCAAGGAGCTTAAACCTAAGTTCCTTGGCAGTCAGCTTCGGCCTGGTTGGCTGGTACTAACCTGTGCTGACCGGGCCACTGTTCAGTGGCTCAGGGAGGCCATAGGCAGTATCAAGCCATGGGAGGGTGCGCAGCTTGTCGTGGCCGAGGCGGAAAACCTGCTTAGAGCCAGGATTGTGTTCGGCACCTTCCCAAATAGTGCTGAATTGCCCACAGAGAAGCTTTTTGGTTTTATAAAAAGCCAAAATAAGGGCATGCAGGCGATCAACTGGAGAGTGATCAGAAGAGAGGCGAAAGGCTCTTTGGCCTTTTTCACGTTCTCTATGGACCACTCTTCAGTTTAGAAGCTCAAGCGGGTTGGCTTTAAGGTCAACTATAAGTTTTGGACTGTACAATTGCATCCCAAGGGTGTTCAGAGTGGAGCTAAGCCGGCTTCTGTCGGCGGGACCCAAGTAGTGAAGCCTGTAGAAGCTACGGTAGCAGCACCTGTAGCTAAGACCACCGGGGTGACCGCCCTCTCCAGGAGACAGGTGTGGTGAAGGCGGGAAAGGGAGAGGAAGGTGTCAGGGGTTCCGCGGGGGAAGGCCTCACAAGGACTCCCCTCGTGCAAGCCACTGGTTAGGCCTGGAGGCTCTCAGGCAGCGGAAGCCAGCAGAACGGCGATGGAGGACACTGGTCAGCCATCGGCCGGACAAAGAAAGCATGCGGGTGGTGGCGATGCTGAAAAAGAGGCTGAGCAGGGCCTTCAGAAGGGGCCTTCGGTGAAGTGAAGGCACACATCGCCTGCCTGCAGATAAACCTGCATCATGCAAAGGCGTCTTCGGACGTCCTTTGTCGCAGGTTTATCTGCCAAAACATTGGCATGGCTCTAATCCAGGAGCCATGGGTGATTGGTAACCAGATTAGAGGTATACCAAATCAAGTGGGTAAGTTAATTTATCATAACGGAACTCAGAGTCCAAGAGCGGCTGTGTTGGCCAGTTCGCAAATTAATTTTATTCCCATTTCAGAGTTCATCTCCAGGGACTTGGGTGCAGTAATGGTGGAGGTTCTGGGTGAAAGAGGCAAACAGGAGGCTATAATAGCCTCCACCTACTTTCCTGGAGACTCAGAGTTAATACCTACACTTGAAGTTAGGCGGCTCATAGCTCATTGCAAACGCAATAAGGTGGCCTACCTGATAGGATGCGATGCAAACGCGCACCACACTGTTTGGGGTAGCACGGACATCAATAACAGGGGTGAGTACCTTTTTGAATTTCTGATCTCAATTAATGTAGACATTGTCAATAGGGGAAGGAAACCTACTTTTATAAATGCGATTAGGCAAGAGGTCCTAGATCTGACACTTGCTAGTCCGCATTTTAGCGACTTGGTCAAAAACTGGCCTGTGTCTGAAGGGGCCTCATTATTGGATCACTTGCACATCAGATTCGATTTGGCGGCTGAGACCATGCAGCGGCAGGAAATCAGAATTCCAAAACTGACCGACTGGGACTCTTATAGAGTCTCACTCGAATCAGAAATGCCCTCGGTTGTGGCGAACATAGAGTCTCCAGAGGGTTTGGAGGTCTGTTCAAACAAGCTGCATAATTCTATACACTTGGCTTACGAGAACAGCTGCCTAGTTAAGCGAAGAGAGTCCACAAAGATGGTCCCTTGGTGGAACGGGACGCTGGGTAAACTGAGGAAAAAATCGAGAAGATTATTCAACAAAGCTAAACGCACCGGTGAACGGGGCGAGTATAAGATGGCCTTGACGGAATATATTCTCGAACTAAGGAGATCCAAAAGGGCTACCTGGAGGAATTTCTGTGAGGGAATCAATGAATTGCCCTCTGCAGCTCGTATCAAGAAAGTATTTTCGAGGGATCATTCAAATGGTTCAGGACTTCTCCAGAAGCAAGATAGGGGGTTCACTGAAAACCGGAAGGAAACCTTAGAGGTACTGTTAGAGACCCACTTTCCGGATTCAGTAGTGGTAGGAGCCCAAGAGGTGCGATGGGCTATTGGGTCTTTCAAACCTTTCAAATCCGCTGGAGGGGATGGTATCTTTCCAGCTTTACTTCAAAAAGGTATTGAGGAAATACTCCCCAGCTTGATCCAGATGTTTCGGGCAAGTTATGCTTTTAATTATATTCCGAAACTGTGAAAGAAAGTAAATGTGGTCTTTATACCAAAGGTCGGGGGTCGTCCAGACACCCAGGCCAGGGCATATCGGCCAATTAGCCTCACATAGTTTCTTTTGAAGAAGATGGAAAAAATCCTTGACTATCAAATAAGAAGTGAGGTTCTTGGAAAGAATCCGCTGCATTGGGACCAGTTTGCGTGTCAAACTGGTAAATCCACGGTTATGGCCCTAAGCGGGCTAGTCACGAGGATTGAAAAAGCAGTGACATATAAAGAAATTGCCCTTTGTGCCTTTGTCGATATTGAGGAGGAGTTTGATAATACCTCCTATGGATCTATAGAGAGGGCAGCAATGGGAAAAAGGGTTCCACTTTCTACAATTAGGTGGATCCGTTCCATGCTGGAACATCGTGAGATTACTGCCAGACTAGGTGGCGAATCAGTAACCATCAAGGCCGTAAAGGGCTGTCCCCAAGGAAGCGTACTATCTCCTCTTTTGTGGTCATTGGTTATTGACAAACTTCTGGTTCTTCTGAGTAGCCATGGGTTTGATGTCCAGGGCTATGCGGATGATGTGGCTATCATAATCAGAGGCAAGTTTGATGAGGTCATTTCTGATCGCATGCAAAATGCACTCAATATAATATGGCAGTGGTGTTACCAGGAAGGGCTCAGTGTCAATCCAAGCAAAACTGTCATTGTTCCTTTTACGAGCAGGACAAAGCTTGCGCTTACAGCTCCCTCGTTAAACGGTACTACTGTGCCTTTTTCCAGTGAGGTTAAATATCTAGGGGTTATCCTAGATCAAAGACTGAACTAGAACCAACATTTGTTGAAAGTTCAAAATAGAGCCATCAAGGCTCTCTGGGCCTGTCGAAGACTCTATGGGCGTACTTGGGGACTACAACCAAAAATGATCTACTGGTCATTTCTTACAATCATTAGGCCAATGGTCACCTACGCATCGGTTGTATGGTAGCCTAAAACTGAGCAGAAGACAACGCAAACCTTATTGAATAAGGTTCAGCGTGTAGCCTGCATCGGTGTTACGGGCTCAATGAAGTCATGTCCAACCGCGGGGGTGGAGACACTTCTAGGACTGACACCGTTACACCTGCATATTAAAAAAGATACTGCAAGTATGGCCCTGAAAATGAAGGCGGAAGGAAATATCAAACCAGGCAGTCATCTGGAAATCCTTAAGGAATTTCAGACAGACCCTACCATAGGAATGCCTTCCGACTGTATGCCAGCTAAACTGGACTTCCACAAACCATTCTGTGTTAGGTTACCTGACCGGGATGTGTGGAGGGCAGGTGGACCATCATTTGAGCTAGGGTCCATGGTATGGTTTACAGATGGATCAAAAACGGAAGATAAGGCGGGGATAGGAATACACGGGAGTGGCACTACCCTCTCGAAGTCCTTGAGTACCAATGCTACCGTTTTTCAAGCAGAAGTACATGCTATAGAACTTTGCTAAACGATGCAAAGATTTATATTGTATCAGACAGCCAATCAGCCTTAAAAGCTCTTAGGTCTCGTACCGTTGAGTCAAGGCTGGTATGGGATTGTCTGAAGGTTATTAAACATCTGGCAGGCTCAAATAAGGTAACACTTATGTGGGTGGCACCGCCCGTGAGGGTTCTGCCTCTCCATTTTTTGGACCAGAACCCTTCTGCGGTGTCACTAAGGGACACCTTAGAGCAGCGGTTAAACGCTGGGAGGATGTTCAAAAGTCCTCCTACTGGCGCAGAATTCCAGGTTTACGGCAGGCGAAGAAATTTATATCACCTTCGTCTGTCAGGGTTAAGGAATGTCTTGAACTTAGGAAACCTGAGTTGAGGCTGCTTACTGGCTTCCTCACAGGTCATGTCCCCTTAAGGTATCACCTTAAGAAGATTGGCCTAAGTACGACAGATATATGCCGCTTCTGCGGTCTGGAAGCGGAATCAGCGGAACATGTTCTGTGCCATTGCCCAGCCATTTTCCAGCAAAAACTGCAACATCTAGGAGGAAGAACAATGAGCCCGAATAGTATGTATCTTGTACCGGCCAGTAGTATTGTCAGATTCATTAAGAGCCTGAATATTGACTGGACGGATAATTAAGTAGGGTCCAGCACAATAGATCTTTTAGGTCGCGGTGCGAGGTGGCTTATCGCCGACATGGCCCTCCAGTAAATAATAATAATAATGATCGAAGACACTAGCACCATTTCGTTCCATGGACGATGCATTTAATCGTCGATGCATTTAATAGTCCCGCTTTTGAATGCACTGCAACAGAATGTGCGACGCATTAAAGTGACTTAAGACGTTTTGGTAGAGCGACGATTCTGCTGACCGGCAATTTTCGTCAAACGGCTCATCAACCGCTAATTTTTCCAAAAAACTGTTGGCGCTTGGCGCAATGGTCAAATACCTGTTGATGTTTCGACCGGATTGATTTCGTTTTCCTCGAATTTTTGCAATTTTGGCAGCGAAGATCAAGGATGTAAACTGTCTGAATTACTTGATTCAAAACCAAATCGCTGGAGAAATGCATTGTTACAAATCCGTTAACTGTGTGACCAATCAAGACGAGGCAACCAACTATCCGACTTAGTAATAATCCGGGAATACCATCGCATAACTTAATGCTCAAGATTGAATCTGTGATAATCATGCTGTGCAAACTGAACCATCCAAGATTGTGTAACGGAACGCGATTAATTATAATTCCGATAATTCCTCTGATTCCAATTGACACTCCGTTCGATTTTAAGCGCATTCAGTACCCTGTTCGTTTGGCGTTCGCTATAACGATTAACAAATCGTTGTAAGTGTGCGGAATAAATCTGGGATTTCCGTGTTTTTGCCATGGTCCGTTGTACGTCACGTGTTCGAGAGTTGGCAAACCATCATCGTTGTTCATTTACGCGCCGGAGTATTCGATTTAATTCCACTCGAAAAAAAATACATTGAATTCTTTTGAATTCCAACTGACTCCAATTCATTTCCACACTGCGAGAGAAAAAATCCAAAAAACAACTCAATTTTCAATAGATGCCTGAATTTGAATCGATTTTTCTTTCACTTTTCAATACATTAGTGTTGAATTCGATGAAAAAGTTAATGGAATGTCCACTCTACTCAATCGTCTATTGAGAATTGTGTTGAATTAATTGATTTTTCTCTCATCAAAATCAATTTTTCGTGTAGGACAAAAGTATTTTGCTCGGAACGAAGTAATTTGGGGCGAAACGAAGTGCTGGGTCAGCTAGTTATCTTTTAATACTAAACAAACTCATAACAATCATTACAAACTATCATCGCTGACAAATGGAGTTCTAGCCTGGCTCATTTCAAAATTGTTGTTTTTTAAATTTTTCGAATTTCTTTAATTTCTAGAAAATTTTGTCAGAGTTCAAAATTTAGTTCATTAATTTTCTTGAAATTTTATAGTCTTTCCAGCCTTCCGACCTAATACTTTTTTTTTAGGAATAAAAACTCTTTCAGGTACTCTTCTCAATTTTATATTTGCTTTTCATTGAAAAGCATTTTCCCAGGATCAAGTACAAGTGCGGAGTCAGAATTACCTCTGATCCTATGCCTAAGGTTTTTTTAGTGTTAAGTTCCCTTACAAAGTTAAACACTCTGTTGCGCCAGGATCATTATTTATTGCGAAGTTGGACTAATTTTAACTTGGGTTCATTTAATTTAAAAAACTTTTCCAGCTACATAAAAGGTATTCTTTTGAAATGTGAATGCTATAATCAGATTAAACCAATCGAAACTAAACCGCGGTGCAATATTGATGCTAAGTATAATGCTATTGAATACTTAGTTAGAACCAAGCTGCTTACTGACGTGTTTATATGTATACACCAATTCTCGCAAAAACATCTTATATCATTTTACAAATTTTCTCGACAATATCGCACAAACAGAATTCAATTTTTTATTTTCCTTTCAACATTTCCATCTGAAAAACTAGAACACACGAGTATTATGTATACTATATGAAAAGTGGAAATTGTTGTTTTCGACAGAAGATGTCAAATATTCTGTCGAAAAACTTAGTAAAAATATGAAACACAAAACTTTCGAGATGAATGTGTTTTCTATTTGTACGAAATATAACATCCGCATACTTAAGACATACACAAAAATACGAGAGAAAAAAAATGATTTATCATTAAGAATTTTCCAATTTTTCATTGCATCTCTTACCACCATCTTGTTGTATATGATTCCCACTACACACAAATACAATTTCCCGAAAATGAAATTGATGTTTTACGATCGAAATAATAATGATACGAGTAATATGGAAAAAAAAAATTTTGTTTATCGGAATATGTATACAAACCCTTCGAGCAGTAATGTCGCGAATATACACAGCATCGAATACTTGGAAATCATTATGTGAAAAGTAATTTTAAATGTAGGTATATGTATAAAAAAAATGTTTTATAATTATCGGTTATGTTGTTTGTATGTATACGTGGATGTAACGAGGAAAATTTGAAAATAATATCTACCCACTCGTCTGTATGTGGGGTATAGACTAGGGAAACCGAATTTCATTCGTTTAAATTCCTGATAAGAATATTGATAATAGAAATTAATTACAATCAATTCACCCTGAATATTTTCGTTGTTTTTGTTTTCTTCTCGCGTTTTTTTATTGTAGCTTTTATATATGCATGTCTGTGTGTGTATATGGTATATAGGGTAAAGGAAAAAATCTTCCCCAATAAAATTTACAACACAATGACGCAAGAAGAATAAGAAAATTAAAGTATTTTTTCCTCCATGTATTATGTACTCGGATGTTTCGTCATTTTCTATGTAAATTTTAATTAAGTTATTTACGGTGGCATTTATATATTTCCACTTTTCAGTTAACAGTTATAACAAGCCGCGCGCCCATTCAACTTTTGTACGTCGAACGGTAATTTTATGATGTACATAATGGAAAAAAAAAAAAAAAATTTGGCATTGTTTGCGTGCGGAAAATACTATAAATGGTATAATGAAATATGCGAGAGGGATAAATTACGCTGTTTAGTTTCTATGCAATTTAAAGTGCGGTTGCAATTGGTAGGTTAATAGGGTTATTGCCTTTGGCAACAAAAAAATGAAAACATAAAAAATGGAAAATTATTTTTGTATACAAAAGAAGGTTAGATACAATTAACCTAATTAAAATTTTTGTTCGAGGGTGGCGTACATAAATAAATTGAATAAAACGGTATTTATTATTAATGGATGGAGATTACAGACGTTACATAAATTTAGATGGATTTATTATCGAAGATGTGGTAAAATATTTTATTTAGATCTTTTCGAGGTTTTATAGATTTTTAAAATGTTTGGATGAATGAAATGAATCACATTTAATGTTAAATGAAAAATTGAAAACTGCTCTAATTGTGGCCAGATTTTAGGAAAAAAACGATATTATACTGATATTAACTTTACTAATAGAATTCTCACCGGTTGTCAACACTTTATGAATATTTATGTACTGCCGAGTAGTTAGATCTAAAGCAAATGTACTAGAAGAAATAAGTTTATCTGGAATGTCCTACGCACGGTGCTTCCGAGACAGTTTAAAAGTATTGTATTATAAAATACCGATATATAGCAAAGAATTTATTATTCATGGATAATACTTAAGAATGAATTTCTCAAGAGTGTACACACCCAAAGCATCATTTCACCAGCGGACTCCTAGTCAAAAATTGTGTCAACTATGTCATAAAAACGGACATGAATTGGATCAATGTTTTCAAAATCGACAGAATCAGGTGAAATCTGTGAAACCAATTTCAATTAAGAAATACGCATACTGTAAACGAAGGGGTCATCTGATACAAGAATGTTACCTAAAGAATATGTAGCGGTCCACCCAATGCACCACTACAATCCATCCGGCGCCAACACGAGCTCGCCGCACATTGGGTGCCACCTGTACCAGTACATTGGGCACTATGTCACATGACATAAAACGACCAACCGCTGACCGGCTTATCCAAAAACAACGAAACGAACACGAAAGATACACAACATAAAACAAAATAAAAATTAGTCTGCTCTCGATCTTGAATAAGGCGACATGCCGCCCAACTCGCAAGGTGGTGATAGTTAACTATAAAATGGTGCTAAATAAATAAAATTTGTGTTCAAATAAATTTATTAAATTAAAATAAAATTTATTAACTAAATAAAATTAAAATTTATAAAATTAAATTTAATTTAATTAAAAAAAGTTTATTAATTAAGTTACGTTAAAAATATAAATCCGTCTACATCGGGGAATGCAAACGGGCCTTTGAGAACGATCAAAGACACTCTTTCAAAGGTCCCATCATAAAAGAGTGTTTCCATCAAATAAAATCATGAGTGAAGATCCAACTACATTAGAAAATATTATTTATTCTGTAAGCGACGTTTATAAAACCGATTCCTGGTAGATACTGCTGCTGAAGTGTCCCTTATCAAAATTGGTTTAGCCGATCACAAAACCAAAATACAAAGGCCAAATAATTGTAAATTAAAGGGTATTTCCTCTGATTTGATTCAGACTATAGGCGAATGTCAAGCAAAGCTAATCCTTCCTAATGGCAATAAATTGTATATCAAACTTTAAGTCGTACCTGATTCCTAAAATATCACCTCGTACAGAAAAAGTAATGACGATTAAAATTAATGCTGTTGATGACTCAGAATTTGTCTGTCTCTCTCAAGAAGTATCACCTTCAGTTTTTATTTCAAATTCTATTCAAAAAATTAAAAATTATTCAATACCAATCTCTATTGTAAATATGTCAGAAAACGAAGTAATTTTGAAGGATTTAAATATTAAAGTTGAACTTCTAAATAACTACAACATTTACCATGTTAAAACATGGAATGATGAAATTGATAATAAATTGGAAAATCTTACATCTTCAGCCAATCTTAAACATTTAAACACTGAAGAGTATAATACCCTGAATGCCATTATTCAGCAATATAATGATATTTTTCATCTTGATGGTGATTTGTTGACATCTACAAGTGACACTACCTATCACATTCGTACACTTCCCAACGATGTACCTATTCATGTACGGCAATATCGGCAACCTTATTCAACGAAAATGGAAACTAAAAATCAAATAAATCAAATGGTCGCAAACTTAATAGCATATCTATTGACGACGTCTTACCGTTACCCAATATAGCGGACATTTTAGATAAACTTGTAAGTGCCCAATATTTCTCATATCTCGACTTATACAGCGGATACCATCAAATAAACCTTGAAAAGTTTGATAGACCGAAAACTGAATTTAGTACTGACGAGGGACACTATCAATTCAGATTAGATTTTAAAGGTACCCCGTACATGTTCCAACGTGAAGTGGGCTAAACAATATTAAATGTTTAGTTTATTTAGATGACATTGTCATATTTGGATCCTCACTTACATAACATAATAAAAGGCTTGTACAAGTCTTTGATCGTTTACGGAAATTCGAATTAAAGCTAAACTCAGGAAAATGCCAATTCCTCAGACAAGAAATTACGTACCTAAATACAACATAAATTAACTCGTTCTTAGGTTTGGTAGGCTATTATCGTAGATTTTAACCAAACTTAAAACCTCCGATATTACAAATGCCACAATTTTCCAAACCTTTCATTTTAACTTGTGACGCTAGTCACATGTTGCTGTCGGGTCCGTGTTCTCACAATTGATTAATTCGCATGATCTCCCTATTGCTTACGCTAGCCGTACACTCAATAAAGCCGAACAAAATTATTCGACAATTGAAAAGGAATTATTGGCTATTGTGTGGTCAGTGAATCATTTTCGACCATATTTATATGTGAATAAATTTTCAATTGTAACGGACCATAAACCGCTTATTTGGTTGCGATGGAAAATCCGACTCGACGAATATGATTATACGATTATATATAAACCAGGATCACAGAATAGAAACGCTGATTGTTTGAGTAGAATCACAGCTAACGAAAATTCTGAAATTCCATTTGAATGCAACGTGGTTACTCGGGAACAATCTCGTAAATTAAACCAAATAAAGTCCACAGTTGACCAAAATACTACTGGATTAAAGTTAAATACAAATATTAATGGAAATAATGAAGAGCAAGTTAATCTATGGAATTAGATCAACTATTAGATCTACTTTCTGAGACTTTCGATCTTCAAAAGAACAATTCAAATCATCTAGATAGTGCTTTTTCAAATAAAATTAACGACATGGATAATCTTGTGGAAAATAGGATACATTTGCAGAAATGTAGCAGAAATTAACCAACTTATTCTCGAATTCCACACGTCACCTCTTGGAGTTCATCAAGGGTTATATAGAACATATCATCGCCTTAAAAATTATTTTGTCTTCCCGAACATGTATCCGACCATTAAGAACTTCATATCTTCCTGCAAGCAATGCCAGACAAAAAAACACTCTAGATTATCGAAAGAACCTATGAGGATTACAACAACATCTACCAGATCGTTCGAGAAAATATTTCTAGATATTGTCGGTCCAATGGCCTCGTCTCACAATAATAATCGTTACATACTCACTATGCAAGATGACCTATCGAAATATTCTATTGCAAAAGCAATTCCTAATCAAGAGGCGGAAACAATAGCAAAATCTTTCGTGGAAAATTTTATTTGTATTTACGGCATTCCTAGCGAAATTTTAAGCGACCAGGGTGCAAACTTCTTAAAATAAAAAAACTGTGCACATTTGCTTATCACCCGCAGAGTAATGGTTCTCTTGAAAGGTTCCACAAAACGTTAGGTGAATACTTAAGAACTTTTTCTCAAAGTGATCCTTTGAACTGAGATACGTGGCTCCCTTATTTTAAGTTTCCCTACAACTCAACAATGCATAGTTCTACTTGTCTAATGCCATTCGAGTTAGTTTATGGAACTAAACCAAATGTGCCAGTTTCACTTACCAAAGATGTCGAGCCTAAGTACAACTACGAAGATTAAAAGTAGAATATTGGTCGACATAAATAAAGGCCAAGATGATTCTAATCTGTTTTTCCTCAAAATAGCTCGCAAATCATTTTCTCTTGTACGTACAAAGGTTTTAAAGCACTTGGATAACAATCACCCCAGCACGACAAACCGTTTTCCAATTTAGCCATTACCAAAGCATGAACCGAAGTTTTCAATACAGGAGTAGGGCATAAATCACTAAGGAGGTAAAAATTACCTAAAAAATACGTGAGGCAGATGCCATGTAACTTTTTAACTTTGAAATATGAATTTTACAATTAAGGTTAGTGTCCAAATGAATTCCAAGGTATTTAAAAGAGTTGACTAGCCCAATATTCAAACAATCCTTAATACAAACAGAGGTACATTTAGAAGCACTGTGATATGTTACTTGGGGATGACTAGAAGCAGCTGGCATGCCCGAATTTTTAAACCATATAAACGTAGCTTTTCACTTAGTATGATGAAATCCTTATCAAACCATTTATGCAAGAAATTTAGGTCAGAATTAGCCATATTATTGATTGAAGGGTCATATGGACGATAAGCGACATAAAATATCTATAGGGTGGGCCATCTAACTTTTATTTTTTTGAACTAGCAGTTATTTTGAGTATGGTAAGGGTTATGTCACTTTTGATTTGACAGAAAGTTAGTTTTATCCTTCCGCTGAACAAAACTGGTTGTGTATTCGCTTGAACAACGCTGGGAAATATTGGATGTGGCGCATTTCAATCTTGGCTATGTAAACAAGCAGAATTGTCGCATTTGGGGCACGGAGAACCCGCATGTGATCGTAGAGAATCCGATGCATCCTCAACGAGTGACTGTTTGGTGCGGTATTTAGTCCGGTGGCATCATTGGGCCAGTTTTCTTTGAAAATGAGCAAGGAGCCGCCGTTACTGTCAATGGTGAGCACTACCGCGCCATGATAAACGATTTTTTGTTCCCGGCACTTGAAGAGGAGGACATAGGCAACATTTGGTTTCAACAAGACTGCGCTCCGTGCCACACAGCACACGTTTCAATTGATCTTTTACGCACTGTCTTCGAAGATCGAATTATCAGCCGAAATGCTAATGTGATTTGGCCGCTTCGGAGCTGTGGTTTGACGCGGTTGGACTATTATCTTTGGGGTGCCGTCAAAGATAAGTGTGACGCTGATAAACCAGCAACGATTGACGCTCTCAAGAACTATATTCGCATAGCCATTGAAGACATAATGCCGCATACCATCGAAAATGTGCTCAAAAATTGAACCGACCGTATGGGGTACGTCAAGGCCAGCCGACGCAGTCATATGATTCAAATAGTATTCCATAATTAATCGGAAGGATTGTTCTTTACAATGAAAAAATAAATTTGAAAAAATATTGAGAACTTTTTGTTTTATTGCATTTTTATAAAAAAAAATTTATTTGGCCCACCCTGTACCTGTATATCGAGTTTACAAAATTTCCCTGCTGTTCCTGAAAATCGCGCATTCTAACGGGAACCAATTATGAGTTACTGTGGATCTTCTCTAAATGAAAACGATACACATTTTCCGAAATCCAGGGGAACAGGCAGATAGGATTGAACATTTCTGAATTCACTTCCACAATGCCTATATATTGATTTTCTTGCTGTTCCTGGAAAGCGCGCACTCTGACAGGAACCAATTATGAGTTACTGTGGATCTACTCTAAAGGAAATTAATACAGATTTTCCGAAATCCGGGGGTATAGGTAGTTAGGACTGAACCTTTCTGCATTCACTTCTACTATTCCTGTACTCGTATATTGATTTTTCCAAAATTTTCTTGCTGTTCCTGAAAAGCGGGCACTCTAACGGGAACCAATTACGAGTTACTGTGGATATATTCCAAAGGAAACCCATACAGATTTACTGAAATTTGGGGGAACAGGTAGTTGGGATTGAACATTTCTGAATTCACTTCCTCTTTGGTTGTATATCGATTTTCTATAATTTTCCTGCTGTTTCTGAAAAGCGCCTATTCTAACGGGAACCAATTATGAGTTACTGTGGATCTAATCTAAAGGAAAATCATACAGATTTTCCGAAATCTAGGGGAATAGGTAGCATTTGATTGAGCATTTCTGAATAGGTACAATAGAATATTGGTCGACTTAAATAAAGGCCAAGATGATTCCAACCTGTTTTTTCTCAAAATAGCTCGCGAATCAATTTCTGTTGTACGTACAAAGGGTTTAAAGTACTTGGATAACAACCACCCCGGTACGACCAACTCTTTCCAATTTAGCAATTACCAAAGCATGAAACGTAGTTTTCAATACGGAAATAGGGCATAAATCACGGAGGAGGTAAAAAATACGTGAGGCAGAATCCATGTAACTTTTTAACTTTGAAATATGAATTTTCCAATTAAGGTTAGTGTACAGATGAATTCCAAGGTATTTAAAAGAGTTGACTAGCCAAAAAATTAATTTAATATTTAATAATATTCATTTCACGCTTCAAAAGTCGATGTAGAATAATGAAAACCCAGGGAGAGCTTGCCTTATTGACTCTTGTGCCATCTACCTGAGTAGCGGGCTTTATAGTCAACAATTTAGAGAAGTCAATGATTTAGTCGAAAAAATCGATATATGATTAAGAAAAAAAAAATCGGTTAAGAATTACCCAAGTTGCATCATAATTGGTCATATTTCATATCTTCGTCTAAATTTTGGCCATATTCCAGACGTTCATCTAAACTCATTTTACGACGAATTTCGTCAAAATCGATTAAGAATTAATTATCCAAGATACCCAAACTGGCCATATTCCAGATCTTCATCTAAATTCGTTTTAGAATGCCATTTATATCGCCCACGCCGAATTTCACCAAAATCGGTTAAGATCTAAGTTCTATTCTAATTAACCATATTTCAGAACTTCATATAAATATCATTTTAGAATCTCATTTCATCGATAAACCCAGTTTTCTACTTTATGTCATTTTGGAACCTACTGTCATATCGACCGGGACCTGTGTAGATTATGCTCATCACATAATTTCTTCTTCTTTACTATCACTTGAATTAGTCAACAAAATGTGCCTTATATTCAACAGATTTTTTCCTCTTGGATTGCTCGAGCATTTCATGTGCAAATCAAGTTAATAATGAAATTGCAAACGCAAAATGCTTAAAAATTGTGTTCGACTTACTAATTCAAGAAACAATACGCTAAATTTTTTAATTGCTTTTAAAGAATTTTGATGTGACAACGTCTTACAACTTGGCCCTCGCGTACAAGTGAGCGATACGAAAATTGGCCTTAGGTCGTAGGTGATTACCCTTGAAGAGTAATTTAATTTAAATATATAATTCCTACGGTCGGTTGGAAGCCGTGCCGAAAAACCTCGCATTCCAATGATTTAAATTGCGTGATACAACTGTAGCGAAAGAATGCCTCATCTGATCGAAGCAATTCTGGTGTAACGTTTACACAAAGAAACAGAGACAGTTAATTCATTTTACAAGACAGAATAAAATTCTTTCAAACCGCCGCTGTATTCCCATTCTAGAAAGCTATTAATAAATAAATTGATTTTAGCAAGCCTATACAGTCTATCATTTCTCTCAACGCCTTTAGAAGTAGAGACGCAAAACACCTTTGGCCATGTAAACCTCACAGCCACCTCAAATTTTTCTTTTTTAATTTTAAAATTATTTTCTAATGTAATAAAATAAATTTGGTTTAAATTTAAATTGTCTCCAATAATGCAAAAAATTTACCAGAAACAATCATTCGTTGACAAATATTATTTGTATGCCTCATTTCATTGTATAAAATGTAAACATGAGCTTCTCGAAAACTTTATTAAATACTGTCGCAAATACGATAGTTCGTTGCAGCCGCCACAGCACTCATTGCGTGTACTTTTACATTAATTTCAAATAATTTACTGTAAAATATATCTAAAACTATAAACAATCATCAACCTCAAGATTTTCAAACAAACTGAACCAATCTAGCATCGTTACATGAAAATTATTACTCAAGAATTCGCAATTATTAGAATTAAACTTAATGACTTCGTTAACTCGCTTTCTTATAAATTTGAGATATTTCACAGGAACTGTATACTTAAGCATTAGCTGTTTGCGTATCATCTACCGGTTTTTGTAATTACTAAGTCAAGAATTCTTCCCATAAAATTTTTGTTGTGTTCATTTGGGTTAAATTCAAAAAGTTAAGTAAAATTTCAGCACAACGACCATCGTATTCTAAGAGAACCACTTGACCATTTGCATCAGTTTACTGCTAAATAGACCAGAGATTAGTCTCCCACCAGCAAAACATCGTCTTTATATATCCTATTTTCACAATTAAATTCATTAAAAATATAAAAGGAAAGTACGGGATTGAACACTAGAAGTTCACCATTATAACCAATAAGAACTCCACCACCATCATTTAAATTACTTTAAATTAAGTTGCGATGTACCAAATATATTTTAATTTATGCTTTCTTCGTCGACTACATTCGTAACATTTGTAATATTTTATTTTATTTTTGGAATTTGTTATTTGTTTCTGAGTTATGTGTGCTACCAGTTGCATAATCACTACCTTAATACAATGTACTCTCTCGTTTGTTCTCTTTTTAGCTTAGATCTCTTATTTGTATCACATTGTCATTCTTCTTCATGTCATATTATCTCCCTTATTTGCATCATGTTAAATAAAAAACTAAAAAAACGCGCGAACTAAATCGCTATCGAGATCGGAATACATCGGAGACCTTCTGGATATGAAAAAAAGAGAAACACATTTTTGTTGTTGTTCGTTTTTTTAGTCAGTCTAATGTTATACAAATAATACGCCTGAATTTAGTTAACGAGTGAGATGATACTAAATAACGAATTATGTTTAAAAAAGCAACCTTATATGTAAATTAAATTTATCAAACCTCCGTAGTATGTCCGGTCTATGGGATCTTCCGTATAACAAACTATTTTTGCATCAAATATTGTACGAAATTCAGCTGATGAAATTTCTTCAACGAAACTCAAAAGTCCTAGAGCCAAATAATTTTTGTCGAATGTCCGTTGCGCGCACTTGATGCAGAAGTTATTAAGTGGCCGGTCCCTGCCGTTGGCCATATACATTACAAGCAATTATTGCGCCAAACGTTGTACGAATTTCAGCCGAAAAAAATTCTTCAATAAAAGTTTAAAGCCCCAAAACAAAATGAGTGAACTTGACGAGTAATATTATCATCAAATGTTGCACGAAATACCGCCAATGAAATTTCTTTAACAAAAATCAAAAGTCCCAAAGCCAAATAAATTTTCCAGAATATCCGGAGTACGCACTTGTAGAAATTATCAAGTGGCGGATTTCTGGGACCGGCCTTATAAATAACATGCTTAAAGTATTTTACTTCAAATGTTGCATGAAATTCTGCAGACGAAAGTATTTCATTTATAAATTAACAAATGGCCGGTCCCTGGAGTCGGCCATACAAATAACAAGAAATATTTGGACGAAGTTTTGCCGAAGAAATTCCATCAACAAAAATCAAACATCCAAAACCAAAAGATTTTGCTCGAATCAAGTGGCCGATCCTTGGGGTCGGCCTTATAAATAACAAAGCAATTTTTGCATCAAATGTTGCATGAAATTGCGCAGACGAAATTTCTTCAACAAAAATCAAAAATGCCCAAGACAAATAATTTTTCTCGAGTATCCGTAATAGACACTGATTGTAAAAATTATGAAGTGGCCAATTCTTGCGGTTGGCCATATAAATAACAAACAATTTTTGTATTAAATATCTATGTTAGTGAAATACGAACCATAACTGGATGGCCCCAGTTAGGATCGATTAGTTGGGGTATTATTATTATTTACTGGAGGGCTATGTGGGCGATAAGCCACCTCGCACCGCGACCTAAAAGATCTATTGTGCTGGACCCTACTTAATTATCCATCTAGTCAATATTCAGGCTTTTAATGAACCTGACAATACTACTGGCCGGTACAAGATACATAATATACGGGCTCATTGTTCTCCCTCCTAGATGTTGCAGTCTTTGCTGGAAAATGACTGGGCAACGGCACAGCACATGTTCCGCTGATTCCGCTTCCAGACCGCAGAAGCGGCATCCATCTGTCGTACTTAGGCCTATCTTCTTATTGCGATACCTTAAGGGGACATGACCTGTGAGGAAGCCAGTAAGCAGCCTCAACTCAGGTTTCCAAAGTTCAAGACACTCCTTAAACCTGACCGACGAAGGTGATATAAATTTCTTCGCCTGCCGTAAACCTGGAATTCTGCGCCAGTAGGAGGACTTTTGAACATCCTCCCAGCGTTTTACCGCTGCTCTAAGGTGTCCCTTAGTGACACCGCAGAAGGGTTCTGGTCCAATAAATGGAGAGGCAGAACCCTCACGGGCGAGGCCATCAGCTGCCTCATTGCCTTCGATTCCAGTATGACCTGGCACCCACATAAGTGTTACCTTATTTGAGCCTGCCAGATGTTTAATAACCTTCAGACAATCCCATACCAGCCTTGACTCAACGGTCTGATACAATATAAATATTTGCATCGTTTAGGCCTTTTGCTATGCCTATCCTAGCGCAAAGTTCTATAGCATGTACTTCTGCTTAAAAAACGGTAGCATTGGTACCCAAGGACTTCGAGAGGGTAGTGCCACTCCCGTGTATTCCTATCCCGGCCCCATCTTCCGTTTTTGATCCATCTGTAAACCATACCATGGACCCTAGCTCAAATGATGGTCCACCTGCCCTCCACACATCCCGGTCAGGTAACCTAACACAGAATGGTTTGTGGAAGTCCAGTTTAGCTGGCATACAGTCGGAAGGCATTCCTATGGTAGGGTCTGTCTGAAATTCCTTAAGGATTTCCAGATGACCCACCATATTGCCTGGTTTGATATTTCCTTCCGCCTGCATTTTCAGGGCCATAATTGCAGCATCCTTTTTAATATGCAGGTGTAACGGTGTCAGTCCTAGAAGTGTCTCCACCCCCGCGGTTGGACATGACTTGATTGAGCTCGTAACACCGATGCAGGCTATACGCTGAACCTTATTTAATAAAGCTTGCGTTGCTTTCTGCTCAGTTTTAGGCCACCATACAACCGATGCGTAGGTGACCATAGGCCTAATGATTGTAAGAAATGACGAGTAGATCATTTTTGGTTGTAGTCCCCAAGTACGCCCATAGAGTCTTTGACAGGCCCAGAAAGCCTTGGTGGCTCTATTTTGAATTTTCAATAAATGTTGCTTCCAGTTCAGTTTTTGATCTAGAATAACCCTTAGATATTTAGCCTCACTGGAAAAAAGAATAGTAGTACCGTTTAACGAAGGAGCTGTAAGTGCGAGATTTTTCCTCTTCGTAAAAGGAACAATGACAGTTTTGTTGGGATTAACACTAAGTCCTTCCTGGTAACACCACTGCCATATTATATTGAGTACACTAAACTTGCCTCTGATTATAATAGCCACATCATCCGCACAGCCCTCGACATCAAACCCATGGCTACTCAGAAGAACCAGTAGTCTGTCAATAACCAATGACCCTCCTTGGGGACAGCCCTTTATGGCCCAGATGGTTACTGACTTGCCACCTAGTCCGGCAGTAATCTCACGATGTTCCAGCATGGAACGGATACAACTAATTTTTGAAGGCGAAACCTTTTTTCCATTACTGCCCTCTCTATCGGTCCATAAGGAGGTATTATCAAACGCCCCCTCAATCTCCACAAAGGCAAAAAGGGCAATTTCTTTGTCCACCACTTTTTCAATCCTCGTGACTAGACTGCTAAGGGCCATCACAGTGGATTTACCAGTTTGATAGGCAAACTGGTCCCGAAACAGCGGGTTTTTGTCAAGGACCTCACTTCTTATTTGATAGTCCAGGATTTTTTCCATCGTCTTCAATAGAAACAATGTGAGGCTAATTGGCCGATATTCCTTGGCCTGGGTGTCTGGATGAGCCCCCTCTCCTTTGGCATAAAGACCACATTAACCTTCCTCCACAGTTTCGAAATAAAGTTAAAAGCATAACTTGCCCGAAACATCTGGATCGAGCTGTGGGGTGTTTCCTCAATACTTTTTGAAGTAAAGCTGGAATGATACCATCCCCTCCAGCGGATTTGAAAGGTTTGAAAGACCCAATAGCACATCGCACCTTGCTGGGTGTGAAAATTTTCCAAGAGAGACTCTAGATTCTGCTGTGAGGCGCATAGGCCTTACTTAGGGGATCATGCGGATCCTCTTGGGCTCTTACCACTACTGCATCCGGAAAGTGGGTCTCTAATAGTACCTCTAAGGTTTCCTTCCGGTTTCCAGTGAACCTCTTGTCTTGCTTCTGGAGAAGTCCTACGCCATTTGAATGGCCTGGAAAGGACTTTCTGTAAACGAGCTGCAGAGCGCTTTTGGATCTTCTTAATTCGAGATTATATTCCGTCAAGGCCATCTTATACTCGCCCCATTCACCGGTGCGTTTAGCCTTGTTGAATAATCTTCTCGAATTTTTCCTCAGTTTACCCAGGGTCCCGTTCCACCAAGGGACCATCTTTGTAAACCCTCTTCGCTTAACCGGGCAGCTGTTCTCGTAAGCCAAGTGTAAAGAATTATGCAGCTGGTTTGAACAGATCTCCAAATCCTCTGGAGACTCTATGTTTCCCACAACCAAGGGCATTTCTGATTCGAGTGAGACTCTATGAGAGTCCTAGTCGGTCAGTTTTGGAATTCTAATTTCCTGGCGCTGCATGGTCTCGGCCGCCAAATCGAATCTGATGTGCAAGTGATCCGATAATGAGGCCCCTTCAAACACATGTCAGTTTTTGACCAGGTCGCTGAAATGCGGACTACCAAGTGTCAAATCTAGGACCTCTTGCCTAATCGCATTTATAAAAGTAGGTTTCCTTCCCCTATTGACAATGTCTACATTATTTGAGATCAGAATTTCAAAAATGTACTCACCCCTGTTATTGATGTCCGTGCTACCCCACACCATTAGAGAATTAGCCATATAGAAATAACGTCATTGGCAGATTTCGTAGAGTAAGCTAAAGCAAAATCATCAGCAAATCCAGTACTATAACCATTCACATTAAGTTTAAAAATAGAATTCGTATAAATAAGAAACACCAAACAACTAAGCACCGATCCTTGCGGCACCCCCATATTCACAACTCTAAAATCACTAAAAGTGTCATTAGCACGAATCCTAACTAGGAGTTTGTGATCCACCATATCAAATGCCTTAGAAGCATCAATAAACAAGCTAGCACAGATTTAACATTGTTAAGACTATTATGAATAATCTCTAAAAATCAAACATATCCGACTCAGTCCTCCTACCTTAGCGGAACCCATGTTGGTGAACGCTTAGTGTTTTAAACTGATCACGAAATATTGTAATTCTGTTTTTAACTGCTTTTTCCAGAACTTTGAGAATAATCGGCTGGAGTGCAATGGGTCTACAGTTACCCTTATCACTAGGGTCACCACTTTTAAAAATAGGAACAATAGTAGCATATTTAAGCCTCTTAGGTACTATTCCCTGTTCAAAGGAAAGATTGAATATATGAGCAATGATAGGGCTAATAGACTTTGAAATATCTTTCAAAATATTGTTACTAATCTCTTATCATCTAAGGACTCGTTCGGCTCCAACGATTCCTAAATAATTTCCCTATTAGAAACCGGAGTCATAAAGAATATTTTCGAACAATAATCATACGGAAGGTCGTGATTTATTGGTATGATATTTACAAAAAATTTGGTCCTTAACTTATCAGTTCAACTCATTAGAATTATCTACTTCATTAGTAAGCAGAGTGTAACGATGACATCGTTCCAATTGATGGTTAAAATTTCTTGGGAATATAATAAAGATAAATAAATTAAAACCCGGTTTATAAGGTGTTGTTATTTTGGTTGTTAGCATTTAGGGGAAATGTTTGCCATTGTATCAAAGAGGTAATAAATAGATTTTTTTTGAATCGAAGCGACGGGTTGGAATTTTTGAAAATTAAAAAGAGAGTTAGTCGAGACCTGATTGTAATGACACCAGTAATTGTGGAATTTAAAAATAAAAATTTGAAAATTAATAATAAGTTAAAAATAAATTGTGCTGGAAAAATAAAATGTTTACGGTGAACTTTTAATGTGCTAGAAATAAATATACGGATTTTAAACCCAAATTTGTTGTATAAATTGAATTTGTTATAAAAAAAAGATAAAATAAAACTATTAATTAGTGCATTACTAAATTCTTTAATTTAAGTAATTATTAAGTTTAAAATTATAGTAGTTTAAGTCAATAGTGCTCAGTGAACATAATAAACTATATTGTGTTCATAAAACAATTATGTGTTGTGCCTGTATTTCTTATTGGAAATATTAACTGGTGTTTCACCTAACAAAATTTTAAATAAACCCGGTGTGATCAAGCTTAAATTGAGCTTTGGACAAAAAGTATTGTATTACTAAAATTGGTTGTGTGAACAAATGTGATTTTAAAAATCAAATTAAAACAAAAATAAGGGTGTGGTTGAGCCAGATAAATTTGCTGGAAAATACACAACCTACAAGTGTTAAAAGCCAGATAAATCCTCTATCTAACAGTGATTTATCTGGAACATTCGATCCAAGCTGAAAAAAAAACTACACAGTTACCGTCAGAAAAGTGGTGTTTGTGCAACGATATTTAAAGTATCGATATAGGTATCGATACAAATAAGTACATACATTTTGATCAATCAGCTTGTATTGATAATTATTCATATTTAAATGTATGGAAAACCATTGGTACCAAGGCACGGTATTTCAACAATGTGACGTCACATCATTGGCCAATTAAGTTAAGATTTTTTTGTTCAAATTATACTTAAGAATTTATTTTATTATTACGTAATTATTATTACTTAATTCGTAATTTTTTTATTATGATTTTTTTTTATATACCTATTTCATTTTCAGTCATTATTATACTAAATACTTAGTTTTCCTTAATACATATATTTTTTTAATTAAGCTTACTAATTATATTAAAAACATTTTTGTTTCTGTAAATATTTTAGTTACATAGGCACTATCGTTATGCTAAGTATTGTCATTTAATTTTAATAATTTTACTTGGTTTTGGGGATGGAATTATATTCATAAGTTTATGGATTTATTATTTATGATGGAATACATAAGTTTAATTATTTGAATCAAGAATGATAATAATTAGTATATATATTATAGAGCTTCAGTTAATAGTTTTTTTATTGTTTCCAATTTTGTAATTTTTAACGCACAATCAAGTCAGTCAACACAAATTTGGAATTTTTTTTTTCTTTCATTTAATTATTTACAATAAAAATATAAAATCCTGACAAAGGAATTATTTGTAAACTATAGTACAACAATTTTTTTTTAATTTTCAATGTTTATTCCGAATTTATTTTTTTCTGGTTCGCTTTTGATCGCATTTCAGAAATGAGATAGTTTGTAGAGCTGCAGAGGATGAGGTGAGTAGGTCGTCGCGCTTCGAGATAATCTGGTGCGTATTGATATCATTTTCCGCGGTTCAACCAGATTCATCTAAGCTTTTAGAAACCCCACGCCGTACCCTGAGTCCTAGCCGACCATAGAAAACCGCCTGAAAGCCTCTAGATGAATAAATTTCAGTTGACAATCGGGTGTTGGTGTTGTGTCTGAAATCATCGCACGCTTAAGACCGTGGCGGATTATTGCAGATCTAGCAACGTTCATCTCCCGATTCGTTACAAGAGTACCACTAGCGGATAAAATATTTCTAATCGATGATGCTTTAGCCTTTTTAATTAAAGTTTCATTAACAAGGGGCCAATTCTTCTTAGCATCACCTCCATTAATTAAGAAACGATTCAAATAATACATTTCTTTCTCACTATTAACATCAACATTTATTTGTCTTTTCCGTCAGATTCATATCATTTGGACGTTTTTTGAACTTTTTGTGAAATTTGTTTCTTTTTCTAATTCCACTGGGAAGATTATATGAGATCCAAGGCTGTTATAGTACTGTTTCAAAATGTTCAAAATAATGCTAAAAAATGTGTTAAGAGCTAGAGACGAATCACCTATATAGATTCAGCACAGACGTCCAGTCTACCAGCTCGATGAATTCATTTAACAAAACCATATTAACTATTTTTTTCTGAGAACCATAAAAATTAGCACAGGAGGCCGAAACTGTATCAAGTTTAAATAATATTTCGATAAAGTGATGATCTGAAATCTTAAGATCAATTGCAGATAAGAATTCAAATTATATTAATTTACAGCGGCGAAAATTTTATTGTTTGTGAATACTCGGTACGAAGTTTTAGTATTTGGTAACTTTTTCTCTGTAAGCCATTTATATAAAGTTACAGCTAGAGGATTTTTACATTTTTACGTAAACATATCTTTTCTTATCATTAAGCGAATTTTAAATTCAACGCGATATTTTATGATTATTGCTCTATATTATATTTTTGCTCAATTTATTTTTATCATTGTTTGTAAGTTATTTTTGATTTGCATTTTTTATGAGTAGTAAATATAGCATACTGCACCAAAATATTAGAAGTTTAAGAGCAAATTTTGATATGTTTAGTACGTTTGTAGCCAGTCTGAATACTCTACCTGATTTGATTTTTGTTTCTGAAATTTGGATTTATTCGAACGAAACAACAGAATTCAATTTGCCTAATTACAGCTTTAAAGCTTGCTGTAACGATAATTACCGCGCCGGTGGAGTTGGTGTCTTTATACATAAAAATCTAACAGTTATATCATGCTGTACTTGTAATTGGATTTCAGCTGATGTTCTTAGATTAGACATTCAACTAGGTAAAAATTTTTGGATTTTTCTGTGTTTTTACCGTTTTTGTAATAGTGATCTTAATGATTTTTGCAATGATTTAGATAATTTGCTGGGTACTATTAACAATAATAACATAGTGATCTTAGGTGATATTAATATAAATCTATTGAATAACGTAAGCTGTTTTAACTACCAAGCAATGCTTGCATCATATGGATTCCTCAGTGTATCTAACAATCCAACTAGGAATCTATCATGTTTAGACCATGTTTTTGTTAAATCCAGTAGTACATATACTTTTAGTATTGATAATTTACCAATACATTTTTCCGATCATAATTTAATTACTCTCAATATTTGGGTAGAATCGAATAGACCTGTGATATGTTATAGTGGAAAGAGTTCAAAAGTTAATTATGACAAACTTAGAGATCGTCTTCTAGTTGAAAACTGGGATCTTGTTTACCATGAAAAAAATTGTAATACAGCATTCGATATTTTCTTAAATAAATTAATTTCCCATATTGAACTTTCCAAAGAAATAATTACTTATCGCATTAGCAAGAAGTTAAAGCCCTGGATGAATTATTATCTTTTGTGTAAAATTAATAAACTTAAAAAAATTTCTAAAAAATTAAGAAAGTATCCAAATAACACTCAGTTAGAAAATTATGTAAGAAAACTCTCTAAGCATGTAAATATGACTGTTAAACGGGTCAAAAGAGTATATTACAAAGATAAATTTGGTTTAATAGGGAATAATCCTAAGCTTATGTGGAAGGAAATTGATGATATTTTGGGTAGAAATACGTCCCAAAACAAAAACCAAATAACACAAATTTATGAATATCAATCAAACGTTCTTCTTACTGATGATCAGAATATATGTAATGAATTTAATAAATTTTTTATAACTGTTTCATCCGATATGACTTCCAATATTTTTCCTAATAGTACTAACAGTGGAGAGCAAAAACAATTTATTTTTGGAAACCGTGATAGTTACTGTACTTCTTGTTATTTCGATGAAATTAATTCTTTGGAGATTATTTCTGAAATTCAGAAGTTAAAAAACAAACATTCTAAAGGATTTGATGGAGTAGATAATATCATTGTTAAAAATTGTGCCTGGTATTTGGTTGATGTATTAAAATTTTTATTTAATTTAAGTCTAAAGAGCGGAATTTTTCCAGACGCCTTAAAAATAGCTGTTGTTATTCCAGTTTTTAAAAAGGGTGATGCTCTGCAATTAAACAATTACCGACCGATCTCACTATTGAGTACTTTTTCAAAATTATTTGAGAAATTAATTAAACGACGATTAGTCTCTTACCTTGGTAAAATAAAATTTTTTAGTGATCACCAATTTGGATTCATAGAAGGAAAATCTACGGAAGAAGCTCTTTTAAATTTTCTGAGCAATATTTATTTAGCAATCAACAACTCTCAGAAATGCTCAGCAGTATTTTTGGACATTTCAAAAGCATTTGATACTGTTAACCATGACATACTCATAATGAAATTGTCAAGTATTGGTGTTAGAGGCAAATTATTAGATTGGTTTATAAGTTACCTTCGTAAGCGTAGTCAAATTGTAAAAATTAATAACGTGAATAGTCCTCCAGGTCTTCTAAAATGTGGTGTTCCTCAGGGCTCAGTTTTGGGACCCTTATTGTTTTTAATTTATTTCAATTCTATCTTTGAAATTAATCTTAGAGGGTGTGCTACAGCGTTTGCAGATGATTTGGCTTTGACATATGCGTCTAATGATTACGTTGATATTCAACGGTTTATCAATTTTGATTTATGCACTCTAAGTAAATGGTTTTTTTATCACCGACTTGTTGCTAGTGAAAAATCTAGAATTATGCATTTTAGACGGCCCGACATAACAGTTGATCAAAACTTTTTCAAGTATCACGTATACCCGTGTGATAAGAATCCATGTTTTGGGCAATGTTTTGATTTGCCCTGCATAAATGAGTTTAAATACTTAGGTGTAACAATTGACTCGCAGCTAAATTGGACCTCCCACCTAACTAATATCAGGAAAATTGTTATTACTGCAGTGCATAAATTTTATAATCTTCGACCTTTGTGCCCTTCTTTTATTTTAAGAAGGTTATATCATGCTCTTGTTGAATCTATCTTAATGTATGGTATAACTAGTTGGGGTGGAATTTACTTTGCTAATATTGCAGATCTTTTTGTAGCGCAAAAAAGAATTATCAAATTAATTTATGCTTGTCCAAGGAATACACCCACTATTCCGCTTTTTCGCGAGTTAAACTTGTTGCCTCTAAGGTATTTGTATGTTTTTAAAGTATTGAAAATGTTTTTTGTTCGTAGCAATAGTTATCATAGTCGAATATACCACGTGTATAATATGAGAAATCCAAACAATTTTGTCGGTCTTCGTTGTAATAGTGAAAGGTTTAGAAGATTTTATTTATATATGGCACCTTTTTGGTTCCATCTTTTACCTAAAAATGTGAAAATGCTTCCATCTGCGCAGAAGCATAAATTTAACAGGGAAATTCGGACTTGGTTACTTGACATCGATGATATCGAGCAATATTTTTAGTATAAATGTTAAATTACATTATGTTCTAATGTGCCGTCGTGTAGTTAAATATATCTATTTTAATAACTGAGCTTGTATTTTGTTGAAGATTATTGTTAATTATGTAAACAAAGAATATTATATAAATTTTAATTAAAATTTGTTTTAAATTGCTCCACTACAGACATAATGTCTATAGGAGCTGTACTTTATTTCATATTTTATAATGTTGTTTCAATTAGATTTTAATTTTGTATTTATTTTATTGAAATAAAGATAGTAATAATAATAATAATAATAATAATTTTGTGAATCGGGCCATAACTTGTTAAAATATCGAAGATTGTCCTGTTACGAATGAACTGTTTCCATTTTTACAATTTATAATGTTTATAGAAATTACAAACATAATTGTATTTGTATTGTGGAGTTTACTTTTCTTATTAATAATAAATAAGAACCAATATTAATTGTTACTATAATACAATACAGCGGAGGCAATATATATAGGGACGAACTGTAATTAGAAATTTCACCTAAATCCACCACTGTATAATTTTTTAAATTTACAGTTATATGTGTTCTAGTATTTTATGTATAATATGCGTAACAGAGAACAATCTAGTGCAGTTCATTTAGAAATTTTGGTTTGAAAAGAAACATTAAAAGGCAAAAATTATAAGGACAAAAGTGAAATTTAACATAATTTTTTTTTAATTTTGAGGTAAAAGTGAAAAGTTTCGTAATATTATTATTGCAAATTAGGTCGAAATTTTTATAAATGGCTAATATATTTTTTGTAGGTTATGATTACAAAATGCCACGAGGAAAACAATTAACCTTGGCGGAGCGCGGCAAAATTGATGCTTTTTATGAAAGTGGCTTGACATTACGAGAAATTGCGAGCAGAATATGTAGAAGTAAAACCCTTGTGCATAATTACGTAACATTACGAGATAATTATGGCATTAAAAAGCGTTGTGGTCGTAAATCAACGATAACTGATCGTGACAAACGAGAGATTAAAAGACTTGCAGTTAAAGATTCAATGTCTCCTGCACAGATAGGGCAGTATCTTCAACTTCCAATTAAATAAAGGCGTATTCGGCAAATTTTAAAAGAATCGGAACATCTGAAATACTTGAAACGAGATGCTCGTCCGCGACTTTTACCAAGGCATAAAATCGCTCGGTTGAGATTTGCTGAGGTTTACCAATTATGGGATGAGGAGTGGCATAATGTCATATTTCCCGAAGAGAAAAAGTTTTTTCTTGAAGGCCCTGATGGTTGGCAATGGTATTGGGGGGATACTCATCAGAACAGGGTTACTCGCCAATCACGAAATTTTGGGGGTGGCTCGCTGATGGTATGGGGAGCATTTTGTTACACAGAACGTGCTCCAATTTGTTTTGTATCAACGAAAATGAATGCTGCTAAGTATGTAAATCTGTTGGAAGACGTTTTAGTTGATTTTGGGGATAATACGCTTGGTCAACATTGAGTATTCCAGCAATATATTGCTGCAATACATTCAGCTCGACTTAAAAAATCATTTTTTGCAGAACGTGGTATTGATGTTTTACATTGGCCTGCGATTAGTCCAGATCTTAATCCAATGAAAAACGTTTGGGCAGTACTTTCTAACCGCGTTTACCATAACGGCTGCCAATTTGAAACGGTTACCCAACTACGTAAATCCATTCTCACAGAATGGAAAAATATTGATCAAAGTTTGCTGCAAAACCATATCAACTCGATGCCTCGTCGCCTTCAACAAGTAATTATAAAAGCAGGAGGTAATACTAATTATTAGGATAACAATAAGATGCTGATATAATGCAGATTATCAAACTGTCCTTATAAATATTGCCTTCAGGAATTTTTTGTTTAATTTTTTAAAGACAATAGTTCACTCGAAATCCGAAATGTGGCATAATTATTTGAAGTTCCTTTCTTATGTATATAAACTAGAATAAAAAGTAATATGAATTCTTATTTTAAATATTTAATTTTTTAATTGAAATGTTGTCCCTATATATATTGTCTCCGCTGTATATGACCAGAATAACAGTCTGATGGTCTGTCGTAACAGCGAAAAAATTTTCTAAGTCGTAAAAAACTAACTAACTAACTAACTTAAGCAGCGAAATGAGTTTTTTCGATCCTAATCAATCACCTAGCTCGGATGATCTTAGGAAAGTCAGAAAATCGTGAATCATGTTGTTGTTTGCGACACCAGTGAAAGGGCGTATGCAGCAGTGGCCTACATAAGAGACAAGAGTGAATCGTAATATGATGTGAGTCTACCGGCTGGTAAATCCAAAATAGCACCAAGCAAACAGACAGGATCGATTATTATCGGGCACAACATAAAGTTCACAAAAACAATATACTGCATAATTCAAAGTTGGATGTTCAATAAATATCGTCCGTAGCTTGGTAACCAGAATGGAGATGGATTTCCACCAATCAAATGCCAGCCAATTATGCTACAATGCGGTACCCATCTCGAAGTACAATTATCGACAATATATGGTAACAAGGATTAAATTTTTTTAAGGTGTGATGCATCAAAATAAGCTCAAATAGAGCTAAAACCTAATTCGACAAAATAATGAGCTGCCGAAAAGGAATGAGTGGTATAACCGAGATTCCAAACTCTAAGTTTATGACCCTCGACACAAAGTGGTCAGTCACCATGCCAAAGAATCACCGAGTGAGGAAACTTATCGTCCTGCACGACCATGAAGCCGGAATAAATTTCGCATCACTATCATACGGTTAAGGGTGAAGCAGACAATAAGTCTGAGATGTGTATGAAAAGTAAGAAAAATATGGCCGAAACCTGCACAAATGGCAGATTTACTGGATTTACGTCTAGCTCCATTTATTTGCCCTTTACGTATGGGGCAATTGATTTATGCGGACTCTACGAAATATTAATAAAAAGGTCAATTGAAAAGCGTTATCCAATTCTATTCTCATGCTTAACAACCCAGAATCTCCATATCAAAATTGCTTATTCCTTAAGCTTAACTTTGTCTGCCTTTCCAATCAGCCTACACTGCTTATATGAGATCGGGGAACAAATAACGTGGAAAGAAAAACTGGTTATCAGAAGGAACAATACCAGCTTGTATGAATGATGCCGTTGAACTAATGGTAAAAATTGGGAAACCAGGACTAAATATGATATGGACTAAATAAGAGCCATAGAAAGCTGAAAGATTTTGATGGAAGTAGTCGGCATTGTAAATAATCCACCCACTACATTTGTTTCGTCTGACCTTGGCGATGACAGAAAGTGAGCGACACAAAATTTTGCTCTTGGTCGTGGACAATTACTTATCAAATCGCTTGAACCACTGTAGCAAGAGACTGGCTGATCTGATCGGAATAATTTTGGTGTCAATTTTTTACTTAAAGTAACAATCTGATACAAAATAAATAAATTGATTTTGACAAATATGAGTATACAATATATCATTTCTCTCACTGTGTATAAAAGTTAGCACACAAAATACCTACGGCCGTCTGGACGACAAAGCTCATCTAAAATTTTCCTGATGCGGTCATAAGTTGAAAAATTGCCACCAGGAGATTTTATTTTATAGGATTTGAAAATTCAGTAGAAAAATGTGCAACATCTGGCAGCGTTCGTTTAACGAATACCTACCTACTAAGTGTATTTTCGCGATCAAAGTGGCATAAAAAATGGTCCAATGAAAGTTTGTGGTTACCATGGATAATAACGACAGGGTTGTATGTGAGAGAGTTTTCATCGAGAAGTGACAGGCAAGACGTTTCATTTGTCCAGCAATAAAAATAGCCAAACTGGATGAATAGCCTATTCAAAAACCAGCTCGAGCAAAATTCAGAATTCTTGATTTATCGTATATTGAGAACATTTCAACCCTAGATGTTTGTTTTACTAAAACTCAAAATGAGGAAGAGAGAAACGAACAACTTGTATTTTTTCCTCCTTTCCTTTCATTTTGTTCTAGATTTCATTTCGATAGTGATTTTCGCGTAGAAATGTAGGTGACATTTTTTGGCGATAACAATACGATCAATCGATTCAATTAATCAATCGATCTGGAAAATTTTGGAAACGTTAAGCCTGGCAAAAAACTCAAATAAAAGCCAGTACAATTTTAAATTATCTTTGAGCCTGTTCGAACAGACGCCGAAAAGAAACCTCCCGAGAGTTTTTCATTTCAGTCATTTTGCGTTTTGCTTCTGCTGAACTTGTGCTACAATTTTACTTGTTCAATAATGCGGAATAATATAAGAACCTACTCAGTATTTTGAGCTAGCTAATTTATAAAAAAAATATAATGCTACTTTTAGTACATACATTAATTAGTACAAGACTAAACTATGTATTTAGAATCCACCTAATATTTAGAACAACATTTTTGAACAATGTTTAGTTAAATATTAAGTCGGCAGAAGGCACATCGATTCGATATTACCTCGTAAATAACGCCTAGGCGTTTTATGCGAGATTCTCAAATAATAGGAAATTTTCAACGTTTTTAAATATTTCGATTGCAGCGCCCATTCGTATATAACGCCAAGGCTTAACATTTAAAATATATCATAAAATAGAAATAAAATACGCTCTTGCGGTCCAAAAGCGAAGCAAAACCATAATTCGAATTTTATTTAAATTCTCGATCATCACGTTTCAATCTCAGATTCAGATTTTTGGATCGTGATTATCGAATTTGTCTTTAAATTTATTTAAAATGGAATTCCGATATGGCGTATAAATTTCTTCAGTCTCTTGAACTTCGGTTTTCCGAGATAAGTAGTTCACTGTAATATGTAGTATTACACATTTTACGCAAAAAATGTTTTAGGAAAGTAACGTAAGAACTCTTTTATTACGAGTAAACGAATCTGTGCATCACAAAAGAACAACAAAAAGTTCACATTGAAAAGGTGAAAAGAATTGTCGATTTTTTTTTTTTTTTTTTTGATAAAATATGAGGTTGGCGCTGCTTGTCACGGGAAAACGAGTAATTTTTTGGTTTTTGGTTTAACAAATATGTCAGTTTTTAGTGGAAAATATATGGCGGTTTTTGGTGTAATGTTTTGTGAACTTTTCAAATAAATATGTGTCGAAAAATTGTGAACAATAATTTGTCACGAAAAGTAACGTATACTTTGTAACAAATTAGTGACAAAAATGTGTTTTTGTTTTGTGGGTAAATTATGCAACTTTTTTACGCCAATGTTTTTTCGCCAATAGATCAGAGTAAGTTTAGACCATTAAATTACACTATTTAATGGTCGAAACTTACTTTGAAGTTATACAAGGCATATTTATAAATGTTCCTATTTTTGACAAATTCGACTAAATCTTTGTGATCACCATTACTAGTGTTTGGGAAAAAACATTTTATTTTCGTAACACTATAATGGCAACAAACTGAAAATTAGATTTTATTTGAATAAAACGCTTAGTAGGTGCACTATTCGTTTAAAATGTCTAAAGGACTATTTACAGGGGAAGACAGTGGTATAGCGGCAACCTACTATATAGAGGCTATACATTTAAATTAAAACCGTTATAAACAAAATTTATCTAAATTTTTAACACACACAATATTTATTTGAAAATAACACCAAAAAATAAAAATTCGCGACTATAAATTTTAACCAAATAAAAAAAAGAAAATTAAGTGTAAAAAAGAAAATTTATTTCTTATTTATTTTTTTTATTTTACAACAATAAAAAAAGCCCAAAATCATAATTTATTTGTAACATTTTTATTTATTTTTTAGACTATACGGATTTATTTTATGTATTATATTTGGTGAACGCGAAATTTAATGTTGTTAAATAAAAATATACCGTATGCATACGCGGCGACATACGAAGTCAAAGTATTTTTACGTCACCCACTCAACAATACAAAAAAAAAAATTGTCGCTGGGTATACATATATAAATGGGAATATTCTTATATGTTGACAGTAGATTCAGAATTTTTGTTGTTCTTCCAGGTTTTCTACACTTGCTTATATGATATTTGCTTTTCGTCTATTTTATTCATAAATTTTATGATTTTATTTATTTTGGTATATACGAGATATATCCTACTGTATGGCATTCAGAATTTACCCTCTTATAGCTGATGTAGAAATAAAAATCGAACAAAATAGTAAAAAAATTCGCAGAAAATTTATGAAACATATCAAAGGGGAGGATGGGTGAGAAAAAATTTAGGTTTGCCATTTAAATGTTTATTATGTATGTTTGTATTATATTTTCTGTATTCCTTAAAGTCAGGGAAATGTGAAAATTACTTATAAATGTTTAAGTAGGTTTTTTTTTGTTGGATTTATGTACTTTTATTGCGAACAATGTCATGGGAGCGGATTACATAGATGATTTAAATTTAATTGCTCACTGTAATATGGTTAGTGGTTTTTTGAATCGTAATTAGGTGATAAGTGTTCATGATGCAGGATGAAATTTGTATGAATACAATAAAACAAGCCTATATAGGTAATTTGTATAAAGTTAGTTCATATAAAGTTTATTTCGAAGCATTTTAATATTTGACTAAAAATTATTTTGGTAACAAGATAATTGTGAAGCTTACGTTTAAATTAAACATATTACAAAAAGGATAGAAGCGTACAATTTTGATTCAATAAAAACCTCTTGAATAATCAGTAGAAGCTTTTTTTAGAGCAAGCTTCAAGATAAGCAACAGCCTATTAAATATTTATTAAACTTTCCGGCAGCATGATTTTTTGTATTTATATTTGCTCCAACAAAAATTTAGTGGCAACCCAATGAAATTTTTAATCGAAAGTTTGAAGCCAAAAAATGGTTAAAACTTGTTTAACAATAAAAATTGCTAGAGGAATTGCAATATTCAACATATTCAAATATCTATTATAATTTGATTATAAATTTATTTCGGAATATTTTGATAGAGCTTCTGAAAGGAAAGCAATTAAAAAAGTTACTAAAAGTATTCTTGTGAAACATAATATCATTAAGACACAAAAATTCACTGAAAAGCGTATTTAAAATATAAAAGCTTTCATTGGATACAACTTTATTTTCAATTTTATTTTATTACGCAAGTTGTATTAAAGCTTTAACATTGTAACATAAATACCGTCACTTTTAATTAGGATTAATAAGTTAACGAAATTATTCAAAACGAACTAAAAATGTGAAAGCTTTCTATGTTGTACAATTAAATTAGTAAAGAGTTTGATTAAAACCCAGTTGAAATATACGTATGTATAAATTAATTTCTTAAAGCAACTGTTTAAAGCAAAGATAACAGCTCAATCATGAGCAAAAGATAAAGCTTTCTGTATACAACTCAACTTCAAAAAATATTGAAAGCTTTAAATTATTTGGCATAAGTTTTATACAAGTGAAATGATTATAAGTGAAATCGAAAAGCTCCGTAATTAATTTTTTTTGGAATGGCTCTAAAAATCTAAAAGCTTTAAGTTTTTAATCGTTTGACCTTTAAAGGTGAAACTTGATAATGCTTATATTTGCTGGCGGTTGTATGATAAAATGTAAAACTTATTTAGATTCTTCCGATAATAGCCAATTGTGAAACATCGACTTAAACTAAATGTAGTGGATTTTGATTATCCAGATTAGTCTAGTTTAGGCTTAATTTACTAAGTTTTTGAAAGCATTTTTTACAACCTCAAAAGTTTACTTCAAAAATTAATGGTTAATAGAAAGTACAGTTGAAAGCTTTCAACATGAGCTTTTAGCATACATATTAAAAAACATCTATTTTACATCTTTTTGAGTAGTTTACATTTAATACACAATCTTCAAACGCTTTCTTATATTTAAAAGTTGCCATTCAAAGAAAAGCTCACTATTTGTTTATTGATTTTAGTAAAGAACTTAATTATATTATTGTCAAAATAATTTATTATAAAAAATTTGGTACTTACATAATAAAATTGTGTAAAAGAATATTAATATCCAAAATTGACTATTAAATGTTGGTCTCATGACGTCATAACTATTTATAATAATTTTTTTATATAAAAAAATTTTGTTTTTATTTTTTCTGTATGTAACTAAATATTTAAATATTTTTGGTTAAATAATTTTTTATTTTTAATTTGTATACACTTTAACTGTAAAAATTTATATAGAACAAATTAAATTAAATATTAACACAAAAAAAAAACTAAAAATTAAAAATTATATTGTATTATTAAATTAACACATTTATGTATATAATTATATTGTATTATATAAAAAATATTTGAAATTTGTATTAGTATTTTTTAGAACCAGTTTTAGTGTTTGTAATGGAAATATTTTAAACGACAAATTTTTATTTTTTGTTAACAACTACAGCAGCCAGCACAACAAAAGAAAGAAAATTGTAGAAGCACAAAAAAAATATTATGATTATTATTATTATTATATTTTACATAGTTTTAAAAATGTAAAATTGTGAAAATGGGAAAAATGTGAAAAATACTAGGAAAACGGACTGGAAAATTATTGTCATGCAGCAATAATTTTATTTTAATTCTTGTGTAAAAATTAACTTTAATTTAAAACAATTACGAATGGTTTCGTGTTTTTTTTACTAAATTAGTAGTTTGTTCAAGCATGAGTAAAAAAATTATAGTTAATTTTAGTCTGTTACGTTGGAGTCATTTACAATGCTACACAGAAGATTTTTCTAGTTTTTTTTTTTTTTGGTTTAAACATATCCAGATTTTTAAGTCTGCAGAAAATATCTTTGGCTTATAATTTATAACTTTTTTTTGTCGAAAATTAGGATATTAAATATTTACTAGATTCACACTCATAATTATCATCCATAGCTTATATTTGTTTCAATATCTACGAATTGTGTAAAACGGTAACTGGAACTAGAAGAAAAAAGTTAAACATGCAATATCGCTCCAGATCACGTTTTAGGAATCTTAAAGTTTTTGTTGGTTACCTGTCCAAAAATTTATAAATACGTTCTCTCGGCGTCCCAACGGCTACTAAAATTAAAACTAAATTTGACCAAAAATTTGACTAAATTTGATTTTTAATGAAATATTGCCAATTGTTTAATATTTTTATTAACAATGAATAGCTGTCATTGCACTAACGGTAAAGGCAAAAATTGCTATTAAGTGATTATGAAAAATCCATCCTCTTATCAGACCATGGCGCACTGACTGATTGTATCACAATTACCACTATATTTATATACACACTAACTGTACTAGCGAATCATAATAAAATACCCAAATTTCCTTACATATCTTTTTTCCACATTCACCCAGGTCTGTTCCTCTTCCTGTATAAGCTAATTTTAATTAAAAGATTGTATTGAACTCACCAAACCAATTTTAAAGTATTGAGTTTTTAGTTGTCCTTAGAACCAAATTATGGATATCCAATTAGAAAGTTCTAAGTGTTGATATGATTAAACTTCCCAACAAGTGATTTAATGCAGGATACAGATTTCTTAAGCGTTACAGTTTTGTATAAACCAAAAAAATTAAACTGCTTGGTAATTTATGTAAAAAGATTGCTACTGAACTGAGTACGGTTTACAGTTTTCCGTGATTGGATTTCAATTATTACTTGATCCCGTGACTGGCTCTTCAGACGATCTAAAATCTAAGAGGTATCTCGCTGCATTTAAAAATAGATGCTAGCAATAGGGAAAGGTTTAAACACTATGTTTCACCTATGTATATACACCTATGTATCTAAGACATTTCCAACAAAAAAGTATTGCGTAATACTTTGTTTAACTAAAGTTCGTTTGAATAATTTGTTTTGTTTGTGTGTACATTTTAAAAGTATTCCATCAAAATAAACAAAATCTAGTGCAGAAACTAGATAAAGAAGAGCAAATAAAGAAATAGAAACCAGATTGGGCGCCGAAATTAAATTTTAAATCGAGGTACTAATCACTAAGGCTCTTTATTGAAGTGTGTTTAGTTAGTTTAGTTTGACAAATAAGGTTAACGGAAGGGAAACGTTGCCGATATACTCCCAGCAAAATGACGACTAATCAGTCATATTTTTTGCTTGAGTTATCGGTAATGTATCACAAGTGGCTTTTTAGATTATCTCTTCATTACGTTTGTTGCAATAACAAAAAACTTTAACGGCTCCAGTTATTCAGTAATTGTAACCATTAATTCCAGATATATTTATTATTAACATTTTTTAAAGATCCTTAGTAAAATTAAACAAATTTAAGAACATTTTCAAGATGCCACTGGTAGTTAATTAATTGAAGCAAGAACACAACAATTTTAGTTTCTATTTACCGATCGGTTTTGATCGAAAGATTATCATCATGATATCGGCTGGAACTGAACTTTGTGTTGCAACCGACACTTGAAGGATGGTCTTTGAATCGAAATTGGTCGGTATAGTTGATTCAGCATTAACAACTCACTACTTTCTTCTTCGAAAACAAAAGCGAATAATAATGAAGCATAGGAAACAAAAAATTACCTTCTTTGTGCGATTGACTTTGCTGAAACATATACGACCGGCAGCCCCTTTCACTTTTCCGTCCATAGATGGGTACCCCCAAAGTGGTTAATTAAAACCTCTTTTATTCAAGGTAAAGAATTTTTTTCCAAATTCCTTATTTCCGATTTATGTAAAAATATGTGGCATTAAAGAAGAATAATACTATCGACTAATGGTTGTCAAACATTCCAGTACAAAGTTGAAAGCTTTAGAAGACTTTGAAGCACAGATTTGATTGTTCAAAGTTTCAAATACCACATTGAATAAATCCGTCAATATTTGAGAAAAGAATGCTGAGTTAAGTTTTATAACAGTATTATGAATATTATCATACCCACCACTACTTGTAGAAGAGAGGCTGTTGCCAACATTTACAAAATGGCTGTTGAATATATTTACAATACTGGGAAGGTCTTTGTATTTGACATCGTTTTGTACAATGGAGTGGATATCTGCTTTAGTATTATGCTTTATGAATTGATTTATTTGATTCCATACTTCCTTCTGATTTAAATTATTAAACAAATTTTTGAAATACAATTTTTTTGCGTAGTATTTTTTAGATTTGATCTTTTTATTGAGTAAATCTAGTCTGTCCTTTCACGCAGAGTTGTATGTGCTTTGTTTAAACCTTTTGAGTGTGCGATTTTTTTCTTTTATTAGATTCCAAAGATCTAGATTTATCCAGGGACAAATACTAGCATTTTTCATTTTCACCTGTACTTGTTTAGACTTCGAAAATTTACCAACCAACTCTCTTGGTCAATTCATTGAAGTATTGATTTACTTTGTCATAATTTACCGTTTTCTTTTCTAATTCCTTATTTATGTATTTCGGTTTAAACATGAATTTTGAAAAAATAAAACTATGATCACTGATATCAGATTCAATTGTTAAGTTAAAAACTCGTTCTATATTAAGAGAACTGCTAATAGCATGATCCAAGATATTACCACTTACTGGTCTGGTAGCAAATGTGTTAGTAACAATCATACCATGACTTAATAAGGTGGAATTGTACTCAGAAATTAGTTTTAATTTTTAATTAATCGGTATATTTAAATCTCGTACTATAATAAAGTCAGAATTGGAATTGTTGCTACATAGAAGTTGTTCCAAGATTTCTAAAAAATAAGTAGTATCAGAGCCAGGTGGCCTATAGATCCCACAAACATTAATTGGATTAAACCCCGAGAGTTGAATACAAATGAACTGGAACGGCAAGGTTCCATCGTCAGTGTTTAGGATATTATAGCGAATAGCTTCCATGATGAACATCGCAATTCCCCCCCCCCCCCAGACCTGTCATCTCTACAGGAGAAGACGTTTGAGAAATTTTTAATATTAAAGGAGAATATATTTGAGCTTTTAATAAATGTTTCGGTTATAACTATCAAATGAATCTCAGTATGTAAATGTAAACTATCTATGAAATTTAGTAAATCGTCAAACTTACTTAGTTCATTCATGCCCCAAATATTAAATTGAAGTACACACAGGCTTTTGGAAGAAAGATTCTTATCAACATGGTCCAATGAGAAATCATCAATATTTGGAAAATAATTGGTAAAACATTTTACTTTTAAAGATTTAAAAGTCATGCAATAAAAACTGATTAGAAAATCTAAAGCGATATATAAGAAAGGAAACTTTAAAAGTATGTAAAAAAAAAAAAAATTTGAATACAAAAATATGAAAAGCTGAACGTGGATATAATATAAAATGTGGAAGAAAAAAAAATTAAAAAAATCCATGCATTAAAACTAAAAATATTGATAAAAGACTGAAGGACAGAAACAATAAATCACGATAGTGTAATATTTATTACAATGAAACTAGCGGATCCTCTGGATTTTCAACCATCATACCGCTTAGGCAGATGAGTTCAAATGGCTCACTTTTTTTTCATAATAACCCGTGTTTTATTAAAAAAAGGGTACTAAACTAAGTCGGATACGACCAGAATGGGAAATGACAAATACGAGTAACATATTTCCCTTAAGTTCAGTAATTAAAGACTTTTAGCAAATATCCTAAAGGTTGTTTGTTCCATTTTTATGGGTTACTTCAGACACTAAAGTAAGCCTATTTACAAGCAAATTTTTAAATTTCAAACGGATTCCAAGCTAGCACCATACTTAAGGCTGCCAGTTACCTGAAACTCACGGTTTTATGGACGGTGTATTAGATATTGTAACGTTTACACCTAGTGTGTAATAGAATAAGTTAAATTAATAGCTCAATGTTTAACTGTACTAAAATGGAATTTTCCATGATAAAATTGTTCTAAATATTTCTACACTATTCTAACTGAAAAGTCATGAGCTTTCTAGAAGTTTGGTTTGTGTATAAAAAAGGCGAACGAAGTCGAATTGGATTATATTATTATTTGGTAAGCGATAGTGTGAAGATTAAAAAGTAATTTAAAAAGTGTTTTTGTGCGAAATAAAAAGTAAAAGTGATCAGAAAAATTGTGCGAAAAATTTATATAAATTGTGTTGTAATAATTTTTGTGCTAAATAAATAAATTGGTTGCTGATAAATTGAATTGATTTTGTTTTATTCACAATCCAGTGATACAAACCTTGATTTACAAAGCAAAAACGTAACAATATAATAAAATGAATAAGATTGACAGCTATACGTGAATTTTAATCTCACAGTTATCAACGATTAAATTTGCAAGCGAGTTGGAAAAGCATGGCATATTACCACTACTGTTACCAAATCTAATTCGATCTGTCAACTTTAAATTTCCGATTAGTATTCAGAAAATGTTATTTGGATTTTTGTCAGCTTTATACTATTCTTGATAGCAACCATTTAGCCGAAAAAAATCAAAATGACTTAGTTTGTAGTTTTTGGAATTTTGCACTAAAGTGCATTTCTGAGAGAACAATTGCGTTTGGTGTGATATTACGTCGTATCACAAAATTAAAAATTGTATGCAAGTTTCTGATATTCACGGTATTAGTTGTACAGATGTAGAAAATAAATCGGCCTGTCAAATCCCATTTGCTCGAAAATATTTTACTAATATCTTTTAAGCGAAACCGAATTCATTAGGAATCATTTTTCAATCTAAAATGATTTATTATGATTTGATTTTTGAAATTCCCCTTAGTACCTGTACTAAGGGGAATGTCAAAAATAAAATCATAATAAATCATTATTATCACTAATTTTCTTAAAGTGGCGAATACACTATGAATTTATGGGTGACTAAAATAAAGCATACAAGAAACAACCTGGCCGACATAAACGCGCACACCAAAAAATCCGGTGTCCGGTGTGACCACCACACTACTTTCTTATACTTACATTATATTTATATGTACATACATACTCACAGACATCATTTAGAAATGAATACAGCGCTGCGTTTATGTATTAATGTTTCATAGCAACAAAACAACGAAATAAAAAAAAACAATTTTGTCATTTCAAATGCGTATTTCTGTGAATATTTTGTTTTCATAGCAAATATGATATTTCTAATAATGCCAATAATGCATAAATACATTTTACTCAAAATTGGATAAAGATAGAACAAAAATGCTAGAACATTTTTTCTTAAGATTATTGTTTCCTATAACTTTTATTTAAAAACTTTTTCCATATCTCTTTTATTTTCTCCAATAATTCACAATGTTTGATTTTAATGTTAAGTAAACTTCCTCTTCCGGTTGTGCGATTATTCTGGAAATCTAATCAGCTCTTCGCATAGTTAATAAACTTTTAAATATGAAGTTTCATGGTCCTGTCTTTGCTCGTTTTTAAGATAATGAACATTCAGACACACATCCACACATCCACACATCCACACACACAGACGTCATTACGAAAATAGTCACAACGTATTCAGGGGACCCCAAAACATGTATTTCCATCAAAATCTCGCAACCGAAATTTTTCATGATTCCTATACTTCCTTTATACTTTGTATAAGAAAGTAAAAAGTGCATATAGTATATAATATTGCTACACAGAAATTGCGCACAGGGTAAATTACGTAGTAGACCACATACAAGTTTGGTTACACGTCAAAAATTGTTAAAGCTTGGATGGGATGTGTAATCACTCGATCCACCATATTCGCCACACCTGGCACCATAAGACTACCATTTCTCTCGTTATTTGCAAAACGCCTTAAAAATGATAAGAACTTTTTAGATGCGAAATCATAAAGTTGCCTGAAAGACAGCAAAAGTCAAATGAACAAAATTGACAATATATGTATTCTGTATTCTGTATTCAGTATTCTGTATTTTGTATTTGTCAAAACAACAGCAAAAGTCAAATGAACAAAATTGACAACATATGTATTCTGTATTCTGTATTCTGTATTTTGTATTTGTATTTGTATTTTTATTTTTTATTTTAATTATTTAAGTATTCAGTATTCAGTATTCAGTATTCAGTATTCAAAAATAGTTATCTGAATTCAGTATTCAGTATCAGTATTCAGTATTCAGTATCAGTATTCAGTATTCAGTATTCAGTATTCAGTATTCAGTATTCAGTATTCAGTATTCAGTATTCAGTATTCAGTATTCAGTATTCAAAAATAGTTATATGAATTCAGTATTCAGTATTCAGTATTCAGTACTGAAGTATTCAAAAATAGTTATATGAATTCAGTATTCAGTATTCAGTATTCAGTATTCAGTATTCAGTATTCAGTATTCAGTATTCAGTATTCAGTATTCAGTATTCAGTATTCAGTATTCTGTATTCAGTATTCAGTATTCAGTATTCAGTATTCAGTATTCACTTTATTTAGCTTTAGGTAAAATAAAGTTTGGAAATCATTTTCTACCTTGTTATTTAACCTTGATATCTATTCAATCTACCTTGATATTTAGTTTGGAAATCATTTTCCTTGTTATTTTTTTTTCTACCTTGATATGAACTCTACTTGAAGTATTCAGTATTCAGTATTCAGTATTCAGTATTCAGTATTCAGTATTCAGTATTCAGTATTCAAAAATAGTTATATGAATTCAGTATTCAGTATTCAGTATTCAGTACTGAAGTATTCAAAAATAGTTATATGAATTCAGTATTCAGTATTCAGTATTCAGTATTCAGTATTCAGTATTCAGTATTCAGTATTCAAAAATAGTTATATGAATTCAGTATTCAAAAATAGTTATATGAATTCAGTATTCAGTATTCAGTATTCAGTATTCAGTATTCAGTATTCTGTATTCAGTATTCAGTATTCAGTATTCAGTATTCTGTATTCTGTATTCTGTATTCTGTATTCTGTATTCTGTATTCTGTATTTGTATTTGTATTTGTACTCAAATTATCTTCTATTTGTAATAAACAATTCTTTCTCTTCATAAATTTAATGATTTTTAATGATTGATTTAGCATGCCTATTGCATTAGTTACCTGGATACCAACGAATGCGATTCATCATATATATAAATGAGGTAAAGTAGCAATTAATTTTATCAATTAGCTGGTCGCTATCAAAGCTATTGAATAATGTATCAAACCCTTTTGATCCCTCGTTTGATTTTAATGTTAAGTAAACTTCCTCTTCCGGTTGTGCGATTATTCTGGAAATCTAATCAGCTCTTCGCATAGTTAATAAACTTTTAAATATGAAGTTTCATGGTCCTGTCTTTGCTCGTTTTTAAGATAATGAACATTCAGACACACATCCACACATCCACACATCCACACACACAGACGTCATTACGAAAATAGTCACAACGTATTCAGGGGACCCCAAAACATGTATTTCCATCAAAATCTCGCAACCGAAATTTTTCATGATTCCTTTATACTATGTATAAGAAAGTAAAAAGCGCATATAGTACTAAAAAGCGCATATTGCTACACAGGGTAAATTACGTAGTAGACCACGTACAAGTTTGGTTACACATCAAAAATTGTTAAAGCTTGGATGGGATGTGTAATCACTCGATCCACCATATTCGCCACACCTGGCACCATAAGACTACCATTTCTCTCGTTATTTGCAGTATTCAGTATTCAGTATTCAGTATTCACTTTATTTAGCTTTAGGTAAAATAAAGTTTGGAAATCATTTTTCTACCTTGATATTTAGTTTGGAAATCATTTTTCTACCTTGTTATTTTTTTTTTTCTACCTTGATATTTAAGTATTCAGTATTCAGTATTCAGTATTCAGTATTCAGTATTCAGTATTTAGTATTCAGTATTCAAAAATAGTTATATGAATTCAGTATTCAGTATTCAGTATTCAGTACTGAAGTATTCAAAAATAGTTATATGAATTCAGTATTCAGTATTCAGTATTCAGTATTCAGTATTCAGTATTCAGTATTCAGTATTCAGTATTCAGTATTCAGTATTCAAAAATAGTTATATGAATTCAGTATTCAGTATTCAGTATTCAGTATTCAGTATTCAGTATTCAGTATTCAGTATTCAGTATTCAGTATTCAGTATTCAAAAATAGTTATATGAATTCAGTATTCAGTATTCAGTATTCAGTACTGAAGTATTCAAAAATAGTTATATGAATTCAGTATTCAGTATTCAGTATTCAGTACTGAAGTATTCAGTATTCAAAAATAGTTATATGAATTCAGTATTCAAAAATAGTTATATGAATTCAGTATTCAGTATTCAGTATTCAGTATTCAGTATTCAGTATTCTGTATTCAGTATTCAGTATTCAGTATTCTGTATTCTGTATTCTGTATTCTGTATTCTGTATTCTGTATTTGTATTTGTATTTGTATTTGTATTTGTACTCAAACTATCTTCTATTTGTAATAAACAATTCTTTCTCTTCATAAATTTAATGATTTTTAATGATTGATTTAGCATGCCTATTGCATTAGTTACCTGGATACCAACGAATGCGATTCATCATATATATAAATGAGTTAATAAACTAGTTAATAAACTTTTAAATATGAAGTTTCATGGTCCTGTCTTTGCTCGTTTTTAAGATAATGAACATTCAGACACACATCCACACATCCACACATCCACACACACAGACGTCATTACGAAAATAGTCACAACGTATTCAGGGGACCCCAAAACATGTATTTCCATCAAAATCTCGCAACCGAAATTTTTCATGATTCCTATACTTCCTTTATACTATGTATAAGAAAGTAAAAAGCGCATATAGTACTAAAAAGCGCATATTGCTACACAGAAATTGCGCACAGGGTAAATTACGTAGTAGACCACGTACAAGTTTGGTTACACGTCAAAAATTGTTAAAGCTTGGATGGGATGTGTAATCACTCGATCCACCATATTCGCCACACCTGGCACCATAAGACTACCATTTCTCTCGTTATTTGCAAAACGCCTTAAAAATGATAAGAACTTTTTTAGATGCGAAATCATAAAGTTGCCTGAAAGACAGCAAAAGTCAAATGAACAAAATTGACAATATATGTATTCTGTATTCTGTATTCAGTATTCAGTATTCAGTATTCAGTATTCAGTATTCAGTATTCAGTATTCAGTATTCAGTATTCACTTTATTTAGCTTTAGGTAAAATAAAGTTTGGAAATCATTTTTCTACCTTGATATTTTTTGGGGATTTATCCATTTTGGGGTCTCCCGAGTTCGAAAAGTTTTGTTTCCAAGTGTTATCTCTTAGTCGAGCTCTCTGCCTGTATTCTCTGTAGAGTCCAGATAGTTTAACCAATCGAACTGTTACTTTACACTTAAGATTTTAATTTTTTTTTTTTCTAAACAGGAAAGTTCCAGTTAACTTTAGTGAAAATCGGTTAGCTTCCATGGATCAGAATATCTTTTTTTTTTTATAATTATCTCAAAATATATGAGACCTATAGATAAAATAATATGTGCAATATATCTCAAATTCAATTTGGAGAAATTTGCTTAATAAGTTTCTCAAAATTTCCCGTTCGTAAAAAAAGTTGTATGTTGGCCACACCTTGCGTAAAGTTGCTCTAAAACTGCTCCAATTGCATAAGGGCGCAGCCCATATGGTGGTCACTTTACTCGATCGATAAATAGGGTCTGAGTATTCAGTATTCAGTATTCAGTATTCAGTATTCAGTATTCAGTATTCAGTATTCAGTATTCAGTATTCAAAAATAGTTATATGAATTCAGTATTCAGAATTTGTATTCAGTATTCAGTATTCAGTATTCAGTATTCAGTATTCAGTATTCAGTATTCAGCATTCAGTATTCAGTATTCAGTATTCAAAAATAGTTATATGAATTCAGTATTCAAAAATAGTTATATGAATTCAGTATTCAGTATTCTGTAATTCAGTATTCAAAAATAGTTATATGAATTCAGTATTCAGTATTCAGTATTCAGTATTCAGTATTCAGTATTCTGTATTCTTTATTCAGTATTCAGTATTCAGTATTCAGTATTCAGTATTCAGTATTCAGTATTCAGTATTCTGTATTCTGTATTCTGTATTCTGTATTCTGTATTCTGTATTCTGTATTCTGTATTTGTATTTGTATTTGTATTTGTATTTGTATTTGTATTTGTATTTTTATTTTTTATTTTAATTATTTAAGCTTTTTACTTTATTTAGCTTTAGGTAAAATAAAGTTTGGAAATCATTTTTCTACCTTGATATTTTTTGGGGATTTATCCATTTTGGGGTCTCCCGAGTTCGAAAAGTTTGGTTTTCAAGTGTTATCTCTTAGTCGAGCTCTCTGCCTGTATTCTCTGTAGAGTCCAGATAGTTTAACCAATCGAACTGTTACTTTACACTTAAGATTTTAATTTTTATTTTTTTTTTCTAAACAGGAAAGTTCCAGTTAACTTTAGTGAAAATCGGTTAGCTTCCATGGATCAGAATATCTTTTTTTTTTATAATTATCTCAAAATATATGAGACCTATAGATAAAATAATATGTGCAATATATCTCAAATTCAATTTGGAGAAATTTGCTTAATAAGTTTCTCAAAATTTCCCGTTCGTAAAAAAAGTTGTATGTTGGCCACACCTATAGTTGCGTAAAGTTGCTCTAAAACTGCTCCAATTGCATAAGGGCGCGGCCCATATGGTGGTCACTTTACTCGATCGATAAATAGGGTCTGGATTGACGTTTTAATTGTTCCTGCGGTGTGAATTCGGGTATTGTCCTGTTGATTAGTCGAGAACAAGGCTTCAAAAAAAAAAAAAAAAAACAATCAAGCTCCTTCGAATTTAATAACACCCCGGGCCATGAGTACAAATTCTCATCTAAAATGTCTTGCAAAAACCACTTTGTCCTTCCGTAAATCACAAAACTACTGGTTTGTATAACCGTCAGGACGAGGTAAAACTATTATTCATTAGGAATTAACTTTTTGCAACACAGTATGCCAGGTCACATGCCCTTTTGAAAATTTGAACCGTTTTGCATTCGCACTGTCATCAATGGTATTTTCCATTCGGCGTGTCCCGTTCTGTGATGCAAATCTTACAACTGTACGATTATAGGTGGATTTTACCACATAGATTGTGCTTTATTTAAGCCCTTCAGCTATTTTTTATATTTTTCCCAGAGGCCTAGCCCCAGTATCTAAATTTGTACTATTTGGTAGTCTAGATTTGCATAAAACTTTTGCTTCCAGAAAAACTCGACAACTTTACCACTTAAAAATATTGCATTATGGTTAGGTATCCCGATATCGAATTACTTCTTCAATAATACTAATTGACAATTTACTGTATTAAGAGCAATACAAATTGACCTTTCTTGAGAAGTGCATCATTTGAATTGGTTCGTTTCAGCTCTAATATATTTACATACCTTTCCAGCAAAAAATAAAAAATAAAAATAAAATATAAAAATTTGAATCCATCCACTCAAATTATCTTCTATTTGTAATAAACAATTCTTTCTCTTCATAAATTTAATGATTTTTAATGATTGATTTAGCATGTCTATTGCATTAGTTACCTGGATACCAACGAATGCGATTCATCATATATATAAATGAGGTAAAATAGCAATTAATTTTATCAATTAGCTGGTCGCTATCAAAGCTATTGAATAATGTATCAAACCCTATTTTATTGGAACAACCTTCAAAACAAAATCACATTTTTAAAGATACAAATTAGATGTTGAAATGTTAACTATTAAACTAAGAGCATAATGGTTCCCAACGATTATTTTGCCGTTTACTCATACCTTCGTTAATCCTTCGCTCAATATTAATTTTGTAATCAACATAAATAACCGATATAATATTTAATAGTAATAGCAATCAATGTAAGCTTTAAAGCCAATAATTTCATAAATTTTTATTTAATATTCTTTCAATGACTCATTTATAATCGCACAAAACTATACCAAACCCATTCTAACTTCTCTACCCGTTTTGTATATATACGGAACGAAAAATTGCCATAATAATTCAAACCAATTATTTCTAATTTCTTTAGAAAAACGGATAAATTACTGTATTTGTCTTATGTATATATATGAAATAATCAATAATGTATTTAATTTATTATTTATACAATTAAATTATACGTTTTGTTGTATATGGTATATGAAATTTTTATTTTTTTCGTATCTTAATCAAGTCACTTAAATAATATTTACAGGTACAACAAACACAAATAAAACCCTATTAATTTATTATGTGTTTATAATATTGTATGTAAACCCAAATCGAAGGTGTTAATTAGTAAATCATAAAATATGTTAATTTGGTTAAGAATATGTGCTTACACGTATAGACAAATTTAATGGAAAAACCTCTCTAAAAAAGATGTCGAATAAGAAACTTCTGTACACTAATTGTCTATGTCAGATTGGTTGAATATCGTTTTTAAATTCATCATGTTCAAAGTTATTATATTATTTTGGTTGGCACGCGATATTTTTATTTTTTCATATCTATCATCCTTAAATGACGTGGGGAAATGAAAAATCGTACAAATCAGTAACAAAAAAAAAAAAAAAACACTTTACTTCCTACACAGTATACTTATAGTACAAACCAGTTCTAATAACATGAAAATAAAATTATTTTCTCTTTAACTTTGATTGAACAAAGCTTTCGTACTTTAAAAAGTCAATTGTTTTATTATTATTTAATATGCATATATTGTTTAAAGCTTTTTTATTAAAAAAATAAAAAAAAAAAGCTCATGAAATAATTTTATTTGCTAAACATAAATGAAATTGTATAACATTATATTATTGATTAATATTGGAGGATGCGATGGGGCGGGGGAGTAGGTAAAATGTCGGGCGGGTGAAAAAATTGAGCGCGGAGAAAACAAATCAAAAAATGGAAAATTATATGTAATTTTCTAATAATTTTCAGTTTATTATTATTTAACAAATATAAACAGGAAGGCAAGTTTCAAAAATGTTCCCTATATACTTTTCAATCTTTTCCGCGTATAATTGGCTGAAAGCTTTTTTTTTATTTTTTTATAGTCTATTGTGTTTATGTTGTTTGCTCATTGTTTTACACAAAATGCTCATTTCCTTTCCGTGTTTTTGTTTTGGGGGGGGGTTTTATTTATTTATTTTTATTTTTGTGTATAGATGAAATTAGTTAGAAAATGTATCTTACTTTTTTTATCGTTTTGCCAAGCAAAATTTACTTAGTACAAATCTATTTGTGTTTACGCGCAGAAGATTGTTATTAATTTTAATAATACAAATAACAAGGATAGAACGACAGTAAACAAACTGTTTAGGGAACACGCGCCGAAATGTAGATAAAGGTGTTTTTTTTTGTTTTTTTTTTTTTAGGAAAGAGAGTAATGGCAAATTGTTATAAATATCCAGATTATTTATTATTATAAATACTAAATAGGAAATTTAACTTTTATGTTTTAATGAACTAAACTCTAAGACTTCTCAATGGTTTATAATTTAACTTATTTTTAGACTTACGATAGATGTAAGAATCTAAGATTTTTAAGCTTTTTTGACCCGCAACAGGCTAACATCTCTAGGGGTACGCCTTTAAATGATCTGACTTAAGATGGGCGTTAGGAGTATCCAGCACTATGTAAACAGATCAAAATAGGTTCAATCAGTAAGTCAAATAATTAATAAATTGTGGTATAGCTACGAACCAATTTGTGTTTAAACCGGTGTTCTTGGACCGCCACCTTAACCTAACCTAACCTAACTTGGAGAAGCATCCTAAATAAAATTTTTACACAACAATTTAAAATATTCAAGAAATTCATTGCATCGAAATTTTTAAATTACTCATATATACCGCTGAACTTTACGATTTTAAAACACAAATCTTTAAAATATTGAAGCCTAATGTCATGAAATTTTAAAAATATCTTTTTTGTGAAATATTTATATTCTTGAATTTAGTGGTTTTTAAAAGGTATTAGGAATTCCAAAGTACATGCCTACAATTTTCAAAACATAGTTTTAAAATATTTTATATAATCTTTTGAAATTTTAGTAAATTTTAAATCATTTCCAACAAAATTTTAAAAACTTCTTTTTACTGAAAATATAAATAAAACGCATTTTAAGTAAAAATCTGGATTTAAAATTCCTTCGATCAAAACATTAATTTATTGACTTTTAAAAGTTCAACTTAAATTTTCTAAAGTTATTAGGAATTTCGAAATATCTAAAACTTTCAAATAAAAGTTGACATATTTTTGTACGTAACTTCCGAACTGAAATCCTTAAACTATCGGACACATTTTTCGTCTTCATTCAAAATATTACAAAAATTTCAAAATTTATTATTTTTAATTTATCAATTTTTCAAAGCTTAGGGTTAATTTTCTGACGCTTATTGATAATTCTAAACACAAATTTTGAATTTAACAAATTTTGAATTTAACTTCAAAACTTACGAAATGAAATTCTGAAGAAACTTTTTGGAACACGTTGCTTTTCTTAAACATTTCGAAATTTTACACAATTTTTAAATTTAAGTTGTAACAAAAAATTTTAAATATTTAAAATATTTTTGTGAAATTTTAAATAAATCTTCACTAAAAACCAAAATTTTATAATTCCCTCTGAACAAAATTTTAAAAGTTTACTGACTTTTAAAAGCAAAAGTTATAATTTTAAAGTTCTCAGACATATTAGAATATGATCCTATAATTCAATATTGAGGTAAATATAAAATCTAGGAGTTGTTTTGCATATAACGAATTAACTTTGAAACTCAAAATTTTGAAATATTCAAGTCTATTCATGAAAATTTAAATAAATTTTAATTTAAAAATTCCTTTAGGAAATTTTAAAGTAGATACGTTGTACCTTTGCGATTCAAATCAAATATAAGATAGTTCGAAAAATCTGAGAACCTTACTGAGAACATATTTTGAATTAATTTCAAAAATTCCGAAATTTACGAAATTTCAACAAGAATTTTAGTTTAAAATGTTCCTATCGTTAATCAATTTTAATGTTTCTGAATTAACCAAATTTTTACAAACTTACGTCAAATTTTCTATAGTTTATTGAAATTTAGGAATATTTATAAGCCTCAAATCAAAATTAAAATATTTCTAAAAATTCTGGAAACTTATAAAATTTTAAACTGGTTTAAGTCGGAAGCTTGAAGTTCTTAACTTTTGATTTAAGCATAAAATTTTAAAATAGAGTACAGATAGAATTCATGGATTGATACATTTCATTAGCAATTTTTGAAAGCTCAAATCAACAATACGTAGCTCTGTTCATTTTAAACCAATATTCAGATATTTTAAAAATCTGGAACTTTTACAAATTTTAAATGAACTTTAAAACTTTCGGGCTCAAATTTTTTATTTTTGTTTTACCATCTAACTTTAAGAACTTTATCAAACCAAATTTTTGTAAAGGCAGAATTTTGAAATATTCGAGCTAATGCTATTTTATTCGAAATGTTAGTATACGAAAATGATATCTTCAAAATTTTTAAAAACTCCTCAATTTTATGATTTGAATTTAACAATTCTGAATTTTTTGGCCGAATTTTTCAAACTACATAGACTTTTCTATAATTTTTCAAACAAAATTGAAGCACAAAATTTTAAATTTTTCAAATATTTTCTGAAATTTTATATAAGTCAAAGTTTCAATTTTTGTTTCACTTCTAATTTTGGAAAATTTCAAAAAATTATACTTTGAAACTCAAAATTTTGAAATATTCAAGTATCTTTATGAAATTTTAAATAAATCTTATTTTAAAAATTCCGTCTTTCAAAATATTTTAAAAAACTTTAACTTTAAAATGCTGTTTAATTTTCCAAGGCTCGCAGACATTTCGGAATATTTTAATTTTTAAATTTTTGTAACTTCGACAAATTTCGAAAACTATATCAAATTTTCTTCATGGAAATTCCGAAAGTCTTAATTTATAAATTTCTTACTTTTAATCAATTTTTGTGTTTCTGAATTTATCAAATTTGATAGCTCTGGGAGTGAGAGGGGAAAAGGTTAGCAAAGTTTTACTACTTGCTGTGGCCATGATTGAAAGCAAGTGCGAAACAACAAAAACCGTTTATTAAAAGGCCACAATTGACGTTATTGAGTTTTGGGCCGCCCTTGTAGCTAAAGTTTTCAGGTGTCGAACCTATAAAATATTTACAGCTACGGTACACAGTTTTTCAATGTCCTAGCGGGTGTTTCATTTAATCAAAAATTGTGTATATTTGAAATGTGATGGCACTAGAACTGTAAAAAGCTGCTATAAAAATTATAACAAAAAATTATATCCAAAATCCTTCATTTTCAATAACTGCAACTTGCCTTTTAGGCATTGAGTTTATCAATCCGGAGGCAAAAACATTATCACCGCGCAGTGCCTCCCACTTCTAAAAACAATGAGGCGCAATAAGGTGTAGGTCGGGGCTATATGGTGGCCACCCAAGAGTTCAATTCCGTGTTGATCAACGATCCAATTCATAGTATAGGCACACGTGTTTAGACTGGCGAGTTGTCCTGCGTGTATTTAAATAGCCACATATCAATCAGCCGGTTATTTGGCATAATCCGCCTATACCTCCTCCACGATTCGATCACATTTTTCAACTGATTGCAAAAACTTTCGGTTAAACCTTCAGTTTTTGGGGCGGTATAAATGGAACTTTTGGTCAAGATTCGACTGAAATACTTTTTCGTCTGAGAATAAAATGTTGCTGGAATCATTATCTCAATGAGTGTCGCAAAACTCCAATCTCAATTACCCATGCTAATCGGTCAGTTTTTCTTTTACAGACCGACATGTGATGAGATAAACTATTCAAGAACCTACAAACGGTTCTATTACTAATTTTGTAATTTCGCGCAACATCTGTTGCTGTGCGGTAATTGGGTGCTGCTGAATAAATGTATAAGGCTATTTTGGACGGAATGAGATCATTTTTCAGGTGCTCCAGGATTAGGCTACCTCTCAATTAAATTTGTGTGATTTTGCCACGAAGCCCTTTGTTTAAGTATCTTCATCGACCGCCCTTAGAAAATGCATCAATCATCACATCCTTGTTCAATGTTCAGAAGGAAGGCGGGATTTAAAATAATCAACATAATATTTTCAAAACATCAAACAAGTGTTTAAGTAGTGCATGATGAAGCTTTGTGGATTGTTTTCTTATTTAATGCAATATGGCAGAACAATAAAAAATCAAAAAATCGTTTACACCAATTACATTTTATACGTAGGAATGTAATTTCCCATAAGTACATCAATAATTGGCAGTGATTCAATAAATATTTTTAGTAAAGGTATTGTATTATAGTTTTGTGTTTTCAAAATTTTGCAGCAACAACTGGAAATCATCCAGTTGCAAAAAAAAGTGTTAGTTCAGAGAGTCGGCAATGAAAATCGGCATGGTATCACACCACATTACCTATATCTGTCAGAGGTAGAGAATATAGTACCAGAGTATATTCCTGGTGGTAAAAATGGAAAGAACGCAGTGCAGTGGCTGAAATGTATCGAATATTTAAGAGCTGTATATGGCTGGGGTGACACCGAAACGGTTCATTATGCAACTCTCCGTCTTAAAGGACCAGCCCAGGCATGGTGTCATAACTCCCTTGAAATCTTTTCGAGATTTTTCTGATAGTTTAATCAAATCATTCGGATGCGACATGGGCGAAGCAGATCTTGGTAAAAATATTAGCCCTTAATAGATTTACAAGTTCAGATCATCTATTGCATGTCCATCGTGAACATGATGAGTATTCGGCATAAGCTCGACTTGGTAACCCACAATAGTTCCCACACAGAAGCATCAAACTCCAAATAGATCAATATCTACTGAATCGAAAATCAAAAAGAGACAGATGAATAATTCTCTTTCCGATAAAACACAACAGAAGCCAGCATTTGTGTCAAAATTAAGATGCTAAAATTGCAACGAGTACGGTCACATCGCTACAAAATGTTCTAATCCATCAAAACGGTTTTGTGATTCTTGTCAGCAACCGCGACACACATCATCGTACTGTACAAGCGCTCGATTAAAGGAAGTAGGACTGATTGACACAAAATTTTAAAAGTTCACCGCTAACATCGAATTTCAGTTCGCAGATGGTGGTAGGTTCATGACCAGTCTGGAGAAATTGAGAGAAAAAAAATTGTTTAGTTTACTGGACTTAAAAAGTGGATTTCGTCACATTCCTGTAGAAAGAAATTCGATTCGTTACACCTCTCTTGTAACACCGGACGGACAATTTGAATACATTAGGACTCCTTTCGGGTTGTCCAATTCATCTTCGGTTTTCCAACGGTGTGTTGCAGAAGTTTTTAAACCGTTATTGGAGTCAGGTGATCTAACCATTTATATTGATATTAATATCAACCGATATTGTTGAAAGTCATTTCAAAGTTTTGAAAAGTGTTTTGAGTCTATGTCGTAGAAACTGTTTAGAATTATCAATAGAAAAATGTCGTTTTTTAAAATCCAAAATTGAATTTCTCGGGTATGAAGTTAGCTATAATGGAATTAGACCATCGCGTCGACATGTGGATGCTATACGTTCAAATCTTATTCCAAAAACGTGCATGAACTTCACCGTTTCCTAGGGTTAGTTAGTCTCTTTAGGAAATCGCCGGTTTTGGCATATTATAACCCATCAGTGGTTACAGAATTGTACACGGATGCCAGTAAAATTGGATTTGGTGCCATATTGCTGCAGAAGCAATCATCTGGACAGTTCCATCCAGTGTTTTATTTTAGTAAACGGACTACTGATGCTGAGAGTCGTTATCACTCTTTTGAATTAGAGACTTTAGCCTTAGTCAATGAGGTTAAGCGTTTTCATATTTATTTATATGGAATACCTTTTACAGTGGTAACTGATTGCAACTCTCTGAAGCAAACACTTCAGAAGAAGGAATCAAATCCTAAAATTTTAAGATGGACTCTGTTTTTACAACAATATAATTTTGAAATAATTCATAGAAATGGATCTCGTATGTCTCATGTCGATGCTTTAAGTCGTGCTCCGGGAATTATGAACATAACTGAATGCACGTTGTCACAAACACTCTCTTATCATCAATTATCTGATCCCATAATTGCCGGTATAAAGGAGTCAGTTAAGTCCACAAATGGGAATAGTAAACATTTTATAATTAAAGACAATCTTTTATATAATAAAGATCGAGATAAGTTTTTATTTTATGTTCCACAGTCACTGAAGGAAAATATAATTAGGCAGTTTCATGAAATAGGTCATGTTGGTGTCAACAAAACGCATGAACAGATAAGTCGACAGTATTATTTTCCGTCTATGAAAGACAAAATTATATCTTCGATTAAAAAGTGTATTAAATGTATCGTATATAACCCAAGGAATGATAAAAAAGAAGGCTATATGAATTTGTATGATCGGTTCGGTTCGATAAGCCTTTCCATACATTACATATTGACCACGTTGGTCCGTTCGAAGTTATCAATAAGAAATACAAATATATATTAGTAGTGGTTGAAGCATTCTCGAAATGTTGCCGCTTTTATCTTACAAAGAGTACTAATACTCATGAAGTTATCAATAGTTTAAAGAAGTATTTTAGAGATTATAGTGTCCCTACGCGTATTATATCTGATCGAGGAACTTATTTTACATCCCATAAGTTCAAAAGGTTCTTAAATGAGTTGGGAATTATTGAAGTGCTTAACGCAACGAGCTCACCGCAGTCGAATGGTCAGGCTGAACGAGAGAACCGAAGTTTAGTCCCTATGCTTGCAAAACTGCGTGATGCAGAAACAGGAAAAAATTGCGATGCTGTTCTTAGTAATGCTGAGTTCATATTTAACAATACTATCAATCGTTCTGTAAATAATACTCCATCCATGATTCTTTTTGGTGTCAACCAAAAATTTGAAAATGATAAAATTCAACAGAATTTCATAAATTTAAATAAAAAAAATTGTCCACCGTAAATTCGTCTGGGCCAATTTACGGCAGACCCTATTACCCACCCATGAATAGTTGCAAAATACGAAACACCAATTTCTCGAGAAAATTGGCGGCAGAAATGTTAGGGTTTACAAATAATTTCACACACTCAGTCATAATATAGTGTATCAAAGGAGCTGGATAACTTAACAATGAAACAATAACACTTTCACTCAGAATCCTCGGCAATTCTCAGTCTCACTTGAATCTTTGCTTGAAACAAGTACACAGTTAAGCCATTTGCCTTTAATAGCAAACTACTCGCTGTTACACAGCAATTAAAAAGATCATACATTTTGTTAAAGGTCGATGCTTTCACTGTTCACTGATCACATAACGCTCGGTACTTACAGAATTAACCACAAAAATTTAAAGATGGCCCAAGCAAATACAAACATATCTATATATAAAAGCAAAACTGGATTTTTTAGGAAGACAATTGCAGATAAAGAAATATGTCGTAAAAATTCGACAGACAAAAAACGACCGTTTATTCCCGAATAAATACGAAGAACGATTTTTGATCTTCTTCCTCACCCCGGTGTTAGGGCCACCAGAAACATGACTTCATCCAAAGTTTTTTGGCCAAACACGAATTTGTTTGGCTAAAGAAAGACTTAATACGAATTCTAAGCACATGTGGTATGAAGCCCAGACGTTCCTCATGGACAACGTTCATCATTTCGTTAATTCCGCTTTAATGTTCAGCAAAAAACATGCGGAAGGCCAATTACCAAGTAAACTATCTTTTCTGATGTAGCACGACATTTTGATTTACATAGACTGATATCAACTGTCGTCATCACAGTCAAAATATGTACATACGTAATGTAACATTTAGGGAAATTAAAGCAAACTTGAGGTAAAGTGCTTCCCAAAATATTGACCAATGTTTATGTCAAATTTTCTCAAATAGTTGCTGACACTGAATAGTTCCTGCTAAATACATTGAAATTTTTGCCTATGGAATACATTGAAATGAGATGAGCTCTACTAGCCTTGGCTATCCTAACACCCTACTCTCCTCTGTTCATGTCGTCCATTCACACAAATTTTCTTTTCTTATTGCTGTAATTTTCGTGGTCATGCCGGAAGCAGTTTTATAGTTCGCCCAGTCTTAGTAGTCTACCATCATTTTATATGGATGGATTACTACATTCACCATCTAATTCGAGGAAGGCACCCACAAAGGTTTATCTGGCTGAATTTGTGTATTTTGCAACCAAATCCATGTATCTGGAATTTCCTTCGGATTTTCAATGACTGTGTTTTTTGGAACATTCAAACGATTTATTGCCGTACGAGGTATATGTAAGAATATATTTAGCGATAATGGTACGAATTTTGTTGGTACAAACTCATAGCTCCAGATAATATGAAAGTGGTTTTACAGCTGACAACGTCAACAATAAAATCTGAAGATGTACTAAGACAACAGAATTACCTATAGCATGTTTCGGAACCGATGAAACCATTATCTTTCGATCTCACTTTGTCAACCTTTAACCACCATAATGGACGTAATAATTGAAATGGAGAAAATTCCCTCCAACAAGGGTGATAATATTTTTAGACCCATTACTCCAAAGAATACCTAACGTGCTACAAAATAGTAGATGCTAAAATATATCGCAATTATGAACTTTACCTGATTAAAGCTGACAACATAACGCCGTTAAAATAGAAATTAGGTAAGATGATCAATATTCCCCTAGGTGTCATTATTTGTAGAGAATTTTATGGAAGGTTATTTAATTTCCAAGTAAGTCTCTGTTTATTACTTTTGATATCCTTTAATTTCTATATCATTAGTTTGATTTACAAAAGCCTCATAATTTTAATTTACATTTACTCTGCCAGTGAAGAATTTATTGTGATCATGCAATTTTACTATATATCGTCTCTTGGAAATGCTCAAGTAGAAATTCAACCAATACATCTTCTTTCCATAAGCCCCATAGCTCTAACAAAATAAATTATTGATTTATTTTTTGAGGGAGGTTCTGAACAAAATTCAGAAGCTTTTTTTACCAATAGTTTTGTCTTTTATCTTACTAATAAATGTAACCCAAAGCTTTCCAAATATCAATTTTATACAAAACTTTTTGCCGAAAAATGTCCATCGGCTTAGTAACAAACCTTTAATTGTCAGAATACCTCAATTACCATACATCAAGCTTATGAAACAGAATTATTTTACTATTATCGTCCTTCACAGCAGATCAATAGTTCCTAAGTGCTTTTCATCTAGGCTTATGTTCTGATAGAAATAATATATAGCTACTCCATTCCTAGTTGTTGTTAAGCCCAAAAAAATATTTTCAATATTCTTTTTAATTATGCACTACTTATTCACTGAATGATTAATGTGTTCTGTTTCTTTTAAAAAAAGAAGGCAGGACTTAAAACAATTGTAAAAAATGCTCAAATGTAATAAACTTTTTTATTTTTCATTGTTAAGGTAAGTACATAGGTAGCAAATATTTTCCCAAACCTGTGTAGGAAATATACACTCGGTTTGATCTATTAAGGTCGTTCATACGGCGGCAAATATTTGCTGAAAAATTGGTTGCTTCATGCCAAGCCAAATATATTTTCTTCTAGTTCACGCTTCATATATTTTCTATTATTTTAGCAGCAAATAATCGTCAGAGAAATTGGTGCAAGCAGATATTTTATTTACTTGCTTAACTTAGTTGCTCCTCACAGAACAAGACACATATCTGAAGAAAGAGATCCCAGCCGGTGAGAAATTGGCTCTCATGCGCACGGGGAATTGGGAAAAATAGTTTGCTAACTATTTCCCAAAAATGTATTCTGATAATGATCTAATTCAAATACTAGTTGACATATTTCACACCAGAGAAGCTAATAATTTAGGAAAACTGTCACATTTAAAGCAAAATAACAACAATGTGTTTTTTAAATCTAATAAAATAACATCAAATAATTTGCTGGGTGTCGTTATTCGGCAAATAACTGCCGAAAAAATATTTGGCCAAACAGAAATTTAGAAATTTTAATATATAACGATAAAGTTCTGTCCAAATATCCCAACCACAGAATATTATCCAAATCAAAAGATTACAAATCGTGATCGTCCTGCCACTAATGATCGAGCGGCTGACTAACCTATTAATATGCTGTTGTGTAAATGAACCATCCATCTTTTTTGGCACTAAATTCTCCTCTTAGTTCGGGACTCTCGATTTAAATTCTCACTTATATTCATATAGCTAAATATCGACCAACATATCACAAAACTGTAGCTCTTATCTACAGCAAAATTTTTTGGCTGAGTACAAAATCGATAAACACGCGGAGTATATATCAATCAGTAGGTTATAATATGTACCAAAGCAGCATATTTTGTTTCAAGTATTTTTCTATTCCCAAAAAAATACAGACATTTAATTTAATTTCTTCCATTTGAAAATTCTTGTCACATTTTCTCCATCTACAACACACCAATTTCCCAATTTAACAAAAAAACGAAATAAAAAATTCCAGACGCCAACATTAAAACTCTCTTTATACAGGTATATGTATATTGTATGTATATAAATGTAGGACATACATACATACCGAAAACATCCCAATTTCCAATACACGAAAATGAAAATTTAATTTCTAATTTTCTTCTTATTGCTGTTATCATTTTCCAAGTTATTATTTTTTTTAATGTTTATTTCTTCTCTGCTGTGCTAAATATAAATTTTTATTTGTCTTATCAAAAAAAAAAACAAAAAATGTTTTTTTTTTGTTCTTAACTCGGGGTCTTCTAAGAAATCAAATAAAACGAGAAAATTCGGACAATTTAATGATAAATTTTCCCTCATCTTCTTTGTGTTCTTTTCACTTCTATGTACGCTTTAAAACTGAGAACAAAAATTTATTCTTGACAATGTGCAGATACATACAAACACACACACAAACAGTGGACTGATTCATTCGTCATTCGTGTTACGTACGGGAGCTTAAGTTAAATGAAATTTGAAATTAATTTCGGTGAGGTAGATAGATACGTAATATACAGAGGAAAATGGGAAAATTTAAAATGGAAATATTTTGATTGGAATAATTTTTTTTTTTTTTTTTTCGTTTGTTTGCAGTTGACTGATAATGTTGATGGTTGGTGATAATGATGAAGGTAAGAATTTATTTTCATCTTTTATTTTATTTTTCATTAGATATCAATCTTTTTGGGTGCCTTATCTCTATATATACATAGGTATTGTAGACGAGTAGATAACACGCAGGTAGATGAAAGTTTTTTTGTACTTAGGTATATTTCCAAATCCTGTGTGGTTGTGTGTGTTGTTTGTTGGTGCTTTTTTATGTTGGGTTCGGTGATTTTAATACATATTTTTCGTGTTATTTAGGTTCATAAGGTCGGATTTGATATTTGTTTTACATTTTTTATTTTGAGAAACGAAATTAATGTGACTGACTTACTTGTGTTAACTGTCAACATGATTTGCAATTTGATTTCAATACATCTCCATGAATTATGTTAGTATAAAGCTGTTTCTCTATATAATGAATAAGTCCCAAAAGGTAACTAGACAACCGATGTTATTATGAAATTATAGCTCAAATAATTTACTTATAAGTCACGGTCGCTTGGCGAAAACGTAGCGTAGTCTGTATGCTCTGTTAGTGTAGACAATTTTTGTTTCTAATAAGAATAAATACCGAAAAGATTTATTAGAACTAAAAAACAACAGCAACATTTTTATATACGGACTGAATTTAGAATTTGCAACTAATACCATCACCAATAACCAATCGAACATAAAGCAACTTGAACTGAATGTTAATCTGGATGAAATGCTCATATTCGAATGCAAGCAAAAGTGAGCAAGTCAGAGAAGCAGGAACATTTCCGATAACAAGGATTCAAGTTCTCAATCTATTAATTGGTATTAAGAGGTTAAAAATTCATTAATTGGTAATAAAGGTAAATCATCAAGCATGAAACCTTTCAATGTTAGAAATAATGTATTTTGTATAAGTTGTATTAGTTCAGCTCAAACAAAAGAGAATTCGTATCTAATGTGGAGGAACTTCTTTCTAAACTCAATAAGGTATACTATATATTTCTAGAGAATGTGAAAAAGCTGCTTAACATATTTCAAACTGGCTCAAAACTATTCCGTTTAAAGATGATGTATTTAAGGCAGTGGAAGAAGAAGAATCTCAAACTAACGTTTCACGAATTGTGTCAATTATATTCAAAAATGGTACATTCTGCTAAGTCTCGTTTTGCATCTAATAAACCAAATGATAGACAACATAATACTACCAATACGTCTCTATTTCAGACTTGAAATTATAATCGAAATTTTTCAAATATTATTCCAAAATCATCATGTCAAAATTCTAACGAGAATTTTAATAAAATCCAATCAAATTATTCCAAAAAGTTTAGTTATAACCAATATAAAAGATTGTGAAGAAAATTCAGATCAAAATCCCCATTCAATGTCTTTAATCTATAGTTAGTTTAACCAGTCGAACGTATTGGTTTGGGTTTCACAAATTTAAATCTGTGTTCAAACGATCAAAACTTTTTAAATACTAGAGGAAAATATGAGTTGCTGAAACCTCACGAGGTGAGCAAAACTTCAGTCCTGAAAAACAAATCAACTATCAAATCAATTCTTAACTAAACCACTTAACCTAATCTTCAACTTAACCTTCAACTCATCCCTCAACCCAACCCTAAATTAAAAATACCGAACTCCAACTAAACCTTTAACCCAACGCCAATCTCAACACTCAACTCAAACCATAAATCAACATGGTTCGATAACTAAATGCGTGCATTAACTCAACTTAATCTAAGCTACACCTTAACCCGAACTCATACAGAAACAGATACAGATTGGTGAAAAAAATTCCCAATTGGACAAACCGATCCAGACATACTTTTTTGGTGAAGAAAAATGGTTTTGAAGGATTTCAATAATTTTGGCCGTAAAAGGGGCGGATTACAATTCCTGATCAAATATAAATTTAACTCAATCACACGCAATATTATCGCAACTTGCAGTATTCAACGATACTAATAAAACGATACAAACAATACAAATTAAAAGTTCACAAAATGAACGTGGGTGACACAACTCGAAAGGTATGATTTTGGAATTTTTTTAGTTCAAGCAATAACATAGGATTTTAATTACAACCAATCACACTCTACTTATTAATTTTGGAGTTGTCATTCTGTTGTTCTCTCGCATAAAAATATTGCTGATTAACAAAAATGATGATTTTTAAATCGTGTCACTCGTTCTAGTGCAACGACGAAATAAGGAACAAACACCCCATAACCATTGTTTCGAAATGCATACCCTTTTCAAAACCAAAGACCCAACTTCATTATAAAAATGTAAATGAGACAAACACGATCAGAGGTATAAATAGTTTAAACACTTTGTAGAATTTTTAATCGAATATTTTATTAAAAGAGAGACGTTTATAAATTCTAAAATTTCAATTTCATATTCACTAGCGAATACCTATTCTTCAGAAAACATTTACCTAAATGTTCAGTTACATACGAGACCTAAATCCCATTATACATGTTTGGAATATGTTGTAGAGTTATTCCTGATTTTGACGGTAACCCCAAAAATGTAGAAGATTTTTTTGACAAGTGCGAATTTTACAACAGCCAGCTAAAAGTTAATGAAAAAGACAAATTTCTTTAGTTTCTCTTAAAAGTGAAAATATTAATTAAAGTTAAATCAAAAATTAGTATAGAAACCTCCTCCACTAAAATTACAAAAGAAAAGAAAATGGAGCAAATGATCTCTTTACGACAACAGAATGATGTAGCTGATTTTGCTACAAAATTAGAAAATATTTGTGCGGATTTAATTAAACTAAAAATGAATCAAAAAGAAGAAAATGAAAGGAAGGCTGCTGTACAAATATTCACCAAGGGATTAAAGCGAATTGAAATCCGTCAAGCATTAATTTTTAAAAAACCGAGGTTTCTATCAGATGCCATAAAATTTGCATTGGAAGCAGAAGCTAAATTAGGAACTTCAACGAATTCTGATAGAGCAATTAATCGTTACACCGCTCCAAAAACCCATTATTATCGTGAAAATTTTAATTCAGCAAATGCGGACGTGGTAATTTTCGAAATTTTTGAAACTCCAATACAAATAGTTTTAGAGACAGCAATAAATTATTTCAACCGAATCAAAATTTTAATAGACAATTTGAAAATTATAGGGAGTATAATAGTTTTATTTATTATAATCAGCATCAACAAAAGTCTCGCCGTAGCAATTAGGCCGTAGCAATACTCGTATTTAATATGCGCTCTTCAAATTCATACAATCAAAATATAAATGACAATCGACCAAATATTCATGTGGTTGACATTGACAAAGAGTCGGGAAACGATTCCGGCCCACAACAATAAATCATCAACCGGTTGGGGGCAATGACGTATCTGCAACTATTATATAGACACATTTAATAATTTAGCAGGTTGCGATTTTATTAAAATTTCAACTTTAAATAATGCGATATCAATTTTAATGGTGGATAGTGGTGCTTGTGTTTCAATTATTAAGAAACCTAAAATTGAAAATATTCATGAAATTGAGTTGTACCTGATAATTTCCCTATAGAGACCGACGGAATTGTAGGTAGAGATTTTTAAAAAAAATATAAGGCCAATATAAAATACTCTACATATATTTTAGAAATTCAAGCAGGCAATAATACACTATTCGTACCATTACATGATCAAATTGAAGACTCGATACTAATCCCTGGTAGAAGCGAAGTAATTTGACGGTTAGATATTCCTATATCTGAGCCATCCGTAATTTTATCTAATGAAATCGAAACTGGAATATTTATAGCCAATTATATTATAACTGATAAGCCTTTCGTTAAAATTTTAAACACCCCATTATGCGATAAAAAAATCAATTTATTTAAACCCAAATTGATTACACTACGATTCTATGACATTTATGGATTTTCATCACGTCAAAACAAACATTTTCAAATTTCAAATGAGCGATTCAAGCTTCTTCAAAACGGACTTGATGTTCCTGTTAACGATAAACAATCAATACTTGATATACAGTGAACAGTATTTGGATATATTCTTCCTAGAGGGAGATAAATTAACAGTCAATTCATTTTATAAGCAAAAAATGGCCCTATCTGATGACAACCCAGTATATGTGAAAAACTATCGGATTCCTCAAATGCATAAGCAAGAGATTAAACGACAAGTGCAAAGTATGTTGAACGATGGAATCATTAAGAACTCATTTTCACCATAAAATTCTCCGTTGCTTTTGGTGCCAAAAAAAAGAATGTAAAGATTTGAAAAATTGGAGAGTTGTTGTTGAGTATAGACATATAAACAAAAAGGTGATATCTGATATATTTCCCTTGCCTCGGATAGATGAAATTTTCGTTTAGCTAGGAAGAGCGAAATATTTCATCAAATTAAAGTTAAAGAGAATTCCCGTGATGTAACAGCATTTTCTACAAACTCAGGACACTATCATTTTAGAAGATGACCTTTCGGATTAAAAATATCCCCAAACAGCTTTCAATGCATGATGAATGTAGCTACGTTCAACCTAACACCTGAAAGTGCCTTTTCTACAAATCGATGTTACTTACCTGGGCCATCATATATTAGATCGTTTTATTCTAGCCGACCCATCAAAATACAATATAATGTTATTTAAAAATATCCCGTGCCAGAGAACGTTGATGATGTGAGAAGATTTGTAGCTTTCTGTAACTATTATCGACGATTTGTCAAAAATTTTGCGGAAATTGCTAACCCATTAAATATGTTATTGAGAAAGAATACAAAATTCATCTGGACATCAAAATGTCAAAATTCATTCGAAATTTTAAAGGATATTTTAATAAAACCACCTTTGTTTAAATACCCGGACTTTACTCAAATATTTAGATTAACAACGGATGCATCAAATATCGCGTGTGAAGAACAGCGAAGATTTACCGATTGCTTACGCGTCCAAAACATTTACAAAAGGTGAGAAAAATAGGGATCCTACATACAAAGAACTATCACCAATACATTGAGCTGTATTATATTTTAGACACTACCTTGTTGGGCGAAAATTTAAAATTTTCACTGATCACCGCGCACCAGTATATCTCTTTAGTATGAAAAACCTATCATCTAAACTCATAAGGATGCGATTGGATCTGGAAGAATACGACTACGAAGTACATTATATCAAAGGAAAAAACAATGAAGGTGCAGATGCACTCTGCAAATTCCGATTAATGTAATTACAACTCGAAGTATGACTAGAAAAGCACAGCAGAATCAAAACCAAGAGCCTGATCAACTAGAGGAACCACTTGATCTGCGTGTTTACACTGCTTTGTCAAACTTAGAAACTAAACATTTAAAAAAACTTATAATCAATGTTGAATATAGCCATACAAATAAACTTCTGACTATTGATAATAATTATAAAGATAAAACTATTTTGAATATATATTTAATGTCAATCAATGAAAGTGAAGTGATCATCGCACTTGAGCGAGCACTTCTCGAATTAGAAAAAATTATGTTAAAAAGTGGATACTCACAACTAAAATTAAAAAAATAACTATAATATTTTTGAAAATATCGTGCTAAACAAACTAAATATTATTATTTACCTCTCACGAATTTATCTGGATAATAATGACACCATAAATGAATTAATAAGCTACAATCACATTAATCAAATAGGTGGTTATTTATATCATAAAATTGCTGAAAAGAATGTAATTCCAAACTTATAAAAGCGAATACAACAATTCATTTCGAAATGTGGATCTTGTAAATTAAACAAATGCAAAAGGTCACATAAAGAACTTCAAGTAATTACGGACACACCTTCCACAAGTTTTCATACAATTTCCATTGATACAGTCGGACAATTGATAACGTCTAATAGTGGATACCGGTACATACTTACTATACAAGACGGTGGTTTGGCGTCTATTGGAGGGAAGGACCAAAGTTGAGTAGATTAATCTACCAGCTCCGTAACCTTCCAGTAGGGTGCGCATCACGTGAGCTGTTCTGGTCTTGTCATTAGGCAGCTGCGTGATGGGTACAATTGTGTAAGAGGTAACCTGTTCACAATTCGCAAGTGTACGTGCTGCCTCTTTGTGGCAACCACTGGTAACTAAGGCCATTTGGCACATTTTGGGCCATTTGGCACATTTTTGGCCATTTGGTACAGGCTAAAGTACGGCGCTAAAAGAGAAAACCTTGACAAAAAACCCTAATCTAAGGTGGAACAGCATATGCCGATGGATGAATGGCTGATAGGTTAATCAGTCCAAAATATGCGGACTCTGGATACCAGGCACCCTCCAGTTTTATTTAGCCTTCCTGTAGTAAAGCTGGGTGACCTACAGGCGATTTGCAATTCCCAGCAACTTGTAAGAGTAAAACCAAACGGAATACGTGGGACAGCCCTCTCGAAGTCCTTGAGCTCCAATGCTACCGTCTTTCTAGTGGAACTACATGCTGTAGTAGACATCTAGGAGGGAGAACAATAAGCCCAGATAGTATGTATCACGTACCGGGAGGCAGTATTGTCAGGTTCATTAAGAACCTAAATATTGACTGGACGGATAATTAAGCAGGGGCCAGCACAATAGATCTTTTATGTTGCAGTGCGAGGTGGCTGATCGCCTGCATGGCCCTTTAATAATAATAATAATAAAATTCTATACAAGACGAATTGACAAAATATATAATCACTCGCCCAATCCCCAATAAAGAAAGTAGAACCATCGCTAAAGGTTTCGTTGAAAGTTTAATATTAACTTATGGTGCACCCCATAAAATTAAATCTGACATGGGAACCGAATATTTAAATAGTGTTTTTCAAAATATCTAGTCATTCAACCCCTTATCATCCGGAAACAATAGGCGGCCTGGAAAGAAATCACCGCAATTTAAATGAATTATTAAGATCATACATAAATAATGACTTAACTGATTGGGATTACCGGGTACCTTATTATGAATTTTGCTATAATACTTCTCCATATATCATTCATAATTATACTTCTTTTGAATTTGTCTTCAGAAAAAAGGCCTACCTACCAAGTAATTTAGAATCGGCACACTCTAGAGCTCATGACTTATTATTGAGAGGAAAGAAAAAAGGAAAATAGAACTTGACGAAAGAAATAAAGCCAATTATCGTGATTTTAGAGTTGGTGACCTAGTTTCATTGAAACAAGTAAATCAGAATAAACTACAATCAATTAAAGATGGGACATATAAAATAATTTGTACTAACTCAAGTAATGCTATGATTATAAATTTAGTAACTAAGATTACTAAAGCAGTACATAAAAATATGTTAAATAAATATTAGTAAAATTGTATTTCTTATATATTAAAATTCATTTATAGTTATAATATTTTATGGTTCTGCAACAAATCATGCCAGTTCCTGTATCCTGAAAACCGAGTCGGCGCGGTTTAACGTCCAACTAAGGGATTATGTCCTTGTTCGCTAAATCCGAACAAAACCCAAACCACTCTAAAAGATTTATATGTGTTTGTAGCAGACTTAATTAATATTATATCAATTTTGTTATTACATAAGAATTGTATACAAATTTATAATAAATTATTTATTTGTAAGTTTATAAAAAAAAAAAAATTAAATTTTAATTTTTTTCTCTGAAAGAAGGGAGATGTTATGCACCGCTTTATGTACAAATTTATAATTTAATATTGAATAGGTGTACACCCCTATATATATATATATATATATATATATATATATATATATATATATATATATATATATATATATATATATATATATATATATATATATATATATATATATATATATATATATATATATATATATATATATATATATATATATATATATATATATATATATATATATATATATATATATATATATATATATATATATATATATATATATATATACACACCTGGCCAAAAATATAAAGCACCCCTATCTATTAGCATTATATATTAATATTATGTCTTTCTAAACAATGGGTGTTAACGAACGAGTCATCTCACCGAATGCGACCCTTAATTATTGAAAATCACCAATTATCGTTTTGTTTGAGGTTCTTAACAAGAAGTTGTAGCGTCGTAAAATTTTTTTATTTTAGTTTTGTATTTGATCGTGTGCAGTCTTCACATCAAGTGTTTTAAATCAAAAAGAGTTTTCGTAAGTTTTTTGAGAAAAAAAGTGTGTTTGTGATAATTATGCCTAAAGCGTGCCAACTCAGTGAAGGAATAAGGGCACAAATTGTGTTGTTGGATTCCCAGAGTGTAAGCCAAATTAAAATATCCCAAAAAGTAAAATGCTCTCGTGGAGCAGTTCAATCTACATTGAAAAGGGTTAAAGAGACCGGGGACTATGCCTATAAACTACGCTCAGGCAGAAATCGTATCACTTCGGTAAGAGACGATCGACAAATTGTGCGAAAATCTCTCAAAAACCGAAGAAAAACATCTGCTGAGATAGCTGCAGAGCATTTAACAGAACAAGAAGTTCACATTTCGGCACGGACAGTTAGAAGAAGGCTCCTGCAAGCTGGATTGAAAGGTTGTAAAGCAAGAAAAAAACCTTTGCTCTCACTTACCAACATAAAAAGTCACTTGAGATGGGCTCGAGAACACAAACATTGGAATGACGTGGATTGGGCGAGAGTTGTTTGGTCAGATGAATCTACTTTTGAGGTAAATATAAAAAATAAATATTAAAAAATAATTAGTCAAAAAAAAATAAAAAATTGTGCTATGTATTTTAAAAGAATTAATAGAGAAATTTATGTTAAATTTGATGGAATTCTTATAGATTTTTGGAACTCCTGGCGCAACCATCGTAAGAAGAAGAGTCGGGGAAGCATACAATCCTGATTGTATAGTGCCTACCGTAAAGCATGGAGGGGGTAAACTGATGGTGTGGGGTTGTATGGCATCATCAGGGGTGGGAAAACTGTTGTTTTGTGAGGGTCCGATGAACAGTACCAACTATGTTACCGTCCTCGAGGCTGCATTGAATGCCTCAATTCGGCAAATCTTTGGGGAAACGGATAGTTCTTCGATAATTTATCAACAGGATAATGCCCCCTGCCATACTTCCCGCGTTACGATGAGTTGGTTTCGAAAAAAACAAATTCGAGTCATGGACTGGCCCGCCCAGTCACCAGACCTAAATTCCATTGAAAATTTGTGGCCAATTTTAAAAAAAAAAATCAAGGATCGCAGTATGACTTCAAAGGAAGACCTCAAACGTGCGCTGACAGAGGAATGGAAAAATATATCAAGAAATACCTGCGAAAAATTATTACGGTCGATGAATAAAAGAGTCCTGGCTGTCATCAAAGCCAAAGGAGGACCTACAAAATACTAAAATTAATAAAATATAAAAAGTATTTCCTAAAAATATTGAGTTTTAATTTTTGTCTTCATTCGTTTTGTAGATACTGCAATTTGGGAGGGGTGCTTTATAATTTTGGCCAATGCTGTATATATATATATATATATATATATATATATATATATATATATATATATATATATATATATATATATATATATATATATATATATATATATATATTTATATACATTATTGTAATTAATGATTATAGTAATATAAAATAAAGCTTTTTTGTAAATAGATGCATACTATATATGTATTAGTATTAGAATTATGCCAATCGGCTATTATAACAATAAGAGATTCTTCAGTCTGATCTGTATCACAAATTAGTATGTTTGTAAATAAATATCATAAAATAACAAAATATGTTGTTTAAATTAAATTATTTAATAATAAGATGCAACACTAATACTTTTTGACTAAAATACTTTTCTGGCTAATGTTTAAATATAACCTTAAATATTTTGTTTGTTGGTAATTTTCTAATTAAATTGCAGAATTTTTTTTTTAAATTCTTGTTTTATTTCTTAATTGTAAATGAAAAAAATCAACTTCATGTTTGAAAAAAATAATAAAATAGGCATCGCCTACATTTTCTGAAAAAGATTTGAATAAGCTTGAATCTGGGTTGTGATTCAAAGCAAACTAGCCTCTACTAAAAAAAACAAGTTTTACATCATGTTACAGTCGAGTAAAAGACTGGAAACGTTCGCTTAATATCAAAAAGACAATACATAAATTATGTAGATGCAAAAAAGCTTGATTTTGTAACGTAACATCAAATTTAGCTGGTAATTTAAAACCTATACATACCATACAAGTTTGAATTTTTTTTTTTTTTCTTAAATTTAAAATTTCTAATTTCTGTACAAAATTTGAAGGAAAAGCGACATAGTTTGCTGTTGACACAGTTATTGCTTTTTTCTAATAGTTCAGAGGAAATGTTTTCGGTTCAACAGAATTTATTTGTAGCTCATGAACTTGGTTGCCAGAGATCTTATAAATATATCGGGATTACTATAGACAGTTGTCTTGATTTTAAGGAGCATTGCTTAATGCTTCTGACAAGGAAGCTACATATATTTTTTAAGATACATTGCCCCTAAGGGTTTGTTAAGAGATCAATTGTAATTTAAATAAATATAAAACATTCACTAATGAAATTTAATTCAAATCTACCGTACGTCCATAACGAACCAATAACCGGGGCAGTTCATTAGTTCATAATATGTAATTACAAGTGTTTTGTGCTACTTAAAATTACAATAGAGGCAAGTGCATTAATATAGTCCGATCTAGAATAAAAATTGAAATAAAAGAACAATTGGAAAAAAGTGTTAAACTAAAAATTAATTCGTATAGCTAACGAAACAATTTTGTGTTCCGCAATCAATCAATAAAAATGTTCATAAGCATTTCAACATTGATTTTGACATTAAGGTCAGAGCTTTCATAAACAGGATTCTCTTTTTTATCAAATTCTCTTCATACTTCCTTTAATAATCCATGAACGAAAAGCGTGTAAAATTTTTTTAAATCATTTATTCGGGTACGAAACACAAAAAGATAAAAATCTCGAAAGTTCTATGTAAAATTCTGTAGTAACAAGTAGAAAAGTTCTTTATATAATTCTATATATTTAATGGATGAAAATTGAAATCTGAATTCTGAAATAAAAAATGTTCATATCGAACAAGAAGAATAGGGAAAAACCTTAACGGGAAGATAATTTTTCACAAACACATCACAACTTTTGATGATTCACTTAATGAAGAGGAAGGTGATAGTTCTACATTGGGAAAACGCACCTAGAGTAAAAATCACCAAAGTTAAAAAAATTAACGAAATGGATAAAATTTTAGACTTATTTAACTTGGGAAAAATCACTAAAAGTATTTAACCATACGATGGTTCAAGAGTAGATTTTTGACGGTAGATTTTATATATTTGACGGTTTAATTGGATACGAGACGATAAGAGATCTTCAAATAAACATTAAAATCTGTTTATTCCAATATATAGTATGAGCAAATAACTTCATGTGTCAAAAACAATTGTATCTCTCCAAAAACAAAAATCATAGTAGAAATACCAATTAATGTGAACGTTGGTCAATTTTACCTCAAATAAATTAAATTGCAAGATCAATTATCCATACAAGAAGGAATTTATAAAACCAGCGCTAAAAACAAAGCCTGTGTTGAAATAATAAATGAATCAAACGAACAAAAATCATTTTTTCTGAACATGACTATTGAGGTTGTACCTTTTGCTGAATTTGCTGAGTTCAATTTTCATTCCATTGTGACAAGTAACCCTTTTTCAAGACTCTGGAGACTTATTTTTGAAATAAAATGAAAAATTATCATTGATTATCGTTTTCTAACACTCAGAAATATCAGATAAATCTCGAAAACAAAAAACCTGTATACATTAAGGCATACAGGCAAAATCCAGTTCCAAAACAAGAAATCGCTGCTCAAATGGGAAAATTACTAAATGAAGGCATAATTAGAGAAAGTCATTCGTTTTGGGTAAGCCCCTAGTAGTTGTGGTAAATAAAAAACCAGATTCAGAAACAGTGACGTAAATAGGTACCCGCAGGACCCGAGCCGCAGGGGTGGCCCACGTTTATTGGGGCCAACAAGATTTATGAAGCGTTCGAATATTAGTTCAAAGTCAAAATCAGATAAATGGTGGCTCTGCTATTAAATACTTTCTTTTCGGTTGCTGAAGGTGAATGTTAGAGTAATTACAAGTAATCTGACTCCGTAGAAATAAAAAATGGCTTTAGATTCTGACAGATATTTAGATTTCGAAGAATCTTTGCTAAACTCGTTTAGAATAAAAGCTTTCGACATAAAACGTTAAAAATTTTAATGTTTACTGGATTGATTTATTTGTAACCAAATTATTATCGGTAAACGGTAAATGACAACTTAATTTACCGGTAAACCTGGTAAGGAAACTGCAAATTCTCCTGTTTCACATCCCCTCGTCCCGGATTTCATCTTTTGATCACTTTTTGAGTATAGCATGGAAATGGGATGCTTGATATTCGAGACTTAATAGTAGCATTTTGCTTAGTAGAATTAGTAACATTACATTTTTTGACAAATAATTCGATATGTACACGAATTTTTAGAAATTTTCGTGAATTTTCTAGATTTTTACAGGTTTTCCGAAATTATTCATTAATCACCAGATTTTTTGATATTATTGGAATCGTTAGAGATCAATATAGAGATTATTCGAATTTATCTGGGTTAATCGAGATTGTTAAGTTTTTCGACATATCTAGGATTATCCGAGATTTTTAAAGATTTTCATATGTATTCGAATTTTCTATGGCAATGTTCTGCGCATAGCTTTGAGTTGTGGAAACTTGCAGAGTTATACATATAAATCTGAGTCGTGACGTGTAGTTAATTTTTCGAGATTCCAATATTTCTCTAATTTCTTAGATTATTCGGAATTATTCAAGAATGTTTAGGTTATTTACATTTAACATGGCGGTGATTAACGCGTATAGTATCTCCTTTGGTTTTACATACTTACAGATATTTCGATATTTGAGAACTTTCTAGAATATTCAAGATATTTCTCTAAATTCGAAATTTTTGATATATTTAGAAATTGTTGTAGCATTTAGTTTACTGCCATTGAACAGGACCCCGTGCTGCTTAGGAATAAGAAGAAACCAGTTTTTAACTAAAAGCTTTAATTGTTCATAGGTACAAGAACCATTTTTAGGGGCCCAAGAAAAAATTTGCGAGGAAGGCCGAAATTCGTAGTTAGGCCACTGTTCAGAAGGTAATAAATTGTAGAGGATGTGCATAGATTATCGTTGTTTAAATAAATAAACGATCAACGATCAATTTTCGACGGCAAACAAAAATTTAAAATTTCCGAAAATCCAAAGGGACCAATAGAAACATTACACTGTGACAAGTTCTTACTTCAATCAAAAACCTGGCGGAATTTTAAAATTTTATATGATTTGCAGAATTAATTGGACGGGAATTCTTGTAATTATTAATGAATGATTAATGTAATATTTTTAAAGCTCTTGAATTTCATGTACTGATATCGATTCGAAAATCATTTCAACAATTTTTCGAGATATTTTTTATTAGTACTAAATATTTTTAATGAATATTTACGATTCTGATGAAATGAACTCTGCTATTTATCGTAATTTAAGCAAGTTAAGTATCCGTATGGCACATGGTTTATTTAAACAACTTAAAGGACAAAGTCACCGAAATTACAAAAAAAAAAAATATCATTTGTCACTTGACCAGAATCTACCTGGGAGCCATCAATATGCTCAATTGTCGATGTTTTATGTCGCAGTCAGGATGGACTGGTAGTTCTTTTCTAATTTCGGATCGGTTTTTTAAACGCCGGTATACCGGTTATACGGGTTCGGATGTCGAGTTTTTACTGAAACACTCTCTCTCAAAATTATTATGTACTTATGTCGTTTTGTCATAGTTTTCCCTTTTGAAATATGACATCTTGAACAGAAGATTCAGTACATAGTAATATGATATTTAGTTAATTGAAATTTTACAATATTATGTTATTTATGCTTAGCTTTTAGATTTTTGGGCAGGAATGTCATGCCTCAAACATTCAAAAGAACAATTATCATATCAGATATATGTAGGTAATTAAATAAAACATTTGGTTTTTTTAACATTTATTCTGCGTTCATGGTATTTATACAACATTAAAAAAATTTTATTTGTTAAGCCGATCGAAGAGAAGTAGCCTTAAGCGATAGTAGCCAAACTTGAATTATGGACTTTGGGAATTTACCAAAGACTAATTTTGGATATTTTCCAGGTAAGGTTTCCTATTAATTTTTTTTTCTAATCCAATCCCTAACCTTGCAGGATATGCGTGGAAAGGAAAATAAGAACTGTTAAGCGGATTAGGATATCGCTTAAAGAAAAAATGACAATATTGGACAGAATAAAGTGGGGAGAAAGAATCACAGGTATTGCAAAGTCAGAGAATATGAACGAGTCGACTATCCGGACAATAAAATAGAATGATGAACCACTATTAGATAAAAAGCAATGAAAATGAACAGCCATTTAAAAAAAAACTTTCAAACAATTGCAGACATAATTGTTTTCTACAAGCAAGGGCTTGCGAGAAAAGTTTATAGGAAGCTTTTTATTGCATAAAATGCAAAAACTTTGTTTTATAATCCGCTGGGACCTGGGGTATCAAAGGTGAAACAAGGAGATTTGGAATTACATTATAAATTGTATTAAGAGTGGAAACCATCAATATTTAAATTAGCGTGGTTTAAAAACAAAAAATAACGCCATATTCATGTTTTTGTATATGATATTATTGGCTTTGACTTTCGAGTCAGGCGGACGATTTTTTTTTTTTTTTTTTTTTAATATTTTACACAAAATTATAAACTTTAATTTTTCTAAAACTTAAATTAAAATTCAAAACATTACACTAGACTTCCTCAAGTCCAGGGACCTTTCAAACCTTTAGGCATATTATATAAAATGGTAGAAGCACATATTATACGAGTAAATAGCACATAGCGCATCGGAAACAACAAAAAGAAGATTATAAAGATATGGATGGAATTACCTATACCTAGATATTATGCGAAAAAGCCACATTACAGTGTGCATTTTGCTGCTTGCCTTTTATTACGTATAATTATGTTAATATGCTGTTTACATATTTTTGTATAAATAAAAAAATGTATGGAGCGTTACAAACCTCGCCAAACGATTTGTTACAGATTTTCTAATAATGTTGCCGTACATCGATGTTATGACTTTTGAGTAGGTAAGCCCGAGATAAATGTTATACACATATCTGGAAATAGAATATGTGTATGATGAAGCACCCTACCCGAACATGAGAATTACATCTCATGACTTAAAATGAGTTCGATCATGTAGATACGTAATTTTGTGAGATTTCACCCCTTAAAATATTTTTTATTTCAGATTTCTAAGTAGCTTTTAATACTTTGCTATTTCGATTCCAAGTAAAAGATTTAAGTTTAAATTCTGAAACAATTTGAAAATTTTAATTTTGTTTTTAAGTTTGCCTTAAATAACCTACCCAATATATATAAGTATGTATGTCCATAAACTCCAACTCTATAGTTGTTTAGGTATACACAATACACAACAAATAAAGTTTAAAAGTAGTTTTGAATGTTAAGTTATATTTAACATTTAATTTAACCAACCCTTTCTACAAAATTGATTTTTCATATTAGCAAAATAGTACTACGGCAGCCAACTAAGAAACTATCAATGGACTAATGATTGTGCTTAGCTCCGAAATTTTAATAAAAATGGGTCTTAAATCTTAACGTAATGTGACACCAGGCAGCTCTAATTTGCGAAAAAATTAAAATATAAACCACTCAAAACAGGAAGCAAATTTCTTAATTCCGAATTTGTTATTACCTTAGGATAAGCATTTATTATTTCGGAGTTAATCTGAAATATATTTGGAAGATGAACTTTAGTCTATTGAACTGAAATTAAACTTTCGTTTATGTTTTTTTGTAAATTCTGAAAATCCACCTGAACTCCGAAAATTAAATTTATTAGTTAAGTATTAATTTCGAACTGTTTTATTTATTCAAAATTTTAGATATTAAGCTTAATATACCCAGCTTAATAGCTTAACATTCACTTTCGACATTTTTCGGAGTTCTATAAACCAGTTTTTAGTATAGCACGTGTGGCCTTTATCATTTTTGGAAGTGAGACGCGCTTCATTTGTATTGTTGGTAAAATGAACAAAGGAATTCATTATGGATCTTTATGTTAAAATAAAGACCTGCAATTATTCACTTCGGAAACTTTTTCTAATGCAACTATCAAAAATACATAAAATTTTTCTTTACAATCAAACCTAGTCGAACTCCGAAAGATTGTATTTCTTTTTAGAAAATATATTTAAAAAATCAAAAGTTTTACATTTCATTGACTCCAAATCCGAATCGTTATTACTTATAATGCCATTCCGAAATCCTATTTTAGTGTATTTTGTTTTGGCAAGTTGATTCAATGTTTAACCAATCAAACTACTAAAAATGTTTGATAGAGTTTAGCCAACTCCGAATAATGAATACCAAAATTTGACTATTTAAGGTTTACTAAAAGGTAATGCAAAGTTTTCTAAAATTTATTTGGCCATTCCAAAATTGGTATTTCTTAAAATTTGACAATTGAAAAATTCTTTATTCAGAACATTTCGGAAATAAATGAACAGTTAAGACTGCGTCTGGTTCAAATTTGAGTTATCCTACTCTCCCCCCCCCCCCACCCCGCCCCTTATTGGAATCGCAAGAAATAGGAACATTCGTTGTTCTGATCTTGCAGTTATTATTGCAAAAGTGGGGAAACCTTGCTGTAATTGAAATAGCTGTGGAATCTTATTAATCTTATTGCCTGTGTATGCAAAATCACCTCGATCGACATAATATTATTGACTATAGAACAGATTGGCAGATAATTTTGGCATATCAGAAGAAAATTTTCGCTTAAGTTTTCTTTTAACATGTTTCATAGGATTAAAACGTCTGTAATACTTCCGAATGGTCGAATATAAAAAGTGTTTGACAGTTTATTATGGAAAAAAGCACCAACATCAGAAGCCTTAAAATTGAAATTGCACTGTAATGGTTTGTGAAATTTGCTGTCGTATTAAAATGCTGATTTGTATATTAAGAAATGTTTGGATCTAGATTCCAACTAGTAGAATTACACTAATTTAGGATAGATCAGTTATATCAGCAAATTCCTAGGAGATACAACTAACTAGGAGTTCTTCCATATAGTTCACAAAATTAAACAATTACTGAGGGATAGTGTACAACCTATTTTGAGAGATAATTACATTACACATTATTATCAAAAATTACAATTACTTAGAATTTAAGTAATTAAAATACAAGATACTGTTACTTGAAGAATGAGTAATTAAAATACAAATTACAAATTGTAATTTGTATTTTAATTACGCAATTCAAATACATGTAATTCGTTACTGCCCAGCCTTGGAGGTGGTTCACAATGAAAATCTTTGCCATTAAAAAACACTGATCTTATAATTACGGTTGGTCGTTTGTTCCTGGTGTAGGATTTGCTTAATACCCAAGACGGTTGATTGAACTGTTTATATAGCAAACTCTGAGTGAAGATGATTTGATGTAATTTGTAACAGTCAATAATTCATACAGAATGGCAAATAATACTGAACAAAATTTTGAGGATGAACCTGTTGAAAATATTCCTATGCGTAGAACAACAATTGACTATACACTTAATAAGGACTTGGATCAAGAGAAAAAAAAATCAAGTGATGATGATATCGAGCTTCATGAAGTTGAAATACTGAACGAACTACATTTTAATTTGACTCGAGTGAAGATGAATGGGAAAGTATTTTGAGTGATATTTGTAGATTCTGGAATTTTGGAAGCTCATTTCCGATTGTCTAAAGTGGAATAAAGAAATTGACTGTGATTTCGCAAAGCGGCTTTAGTGAATTCTCCATGTTTGGTCGCAATAAGTCAATCTCTGAGAGGTTGATCAGATTATGCTTAACTCATTTTCCTAAGAGTTTAACTTTAGCCTTATATAATTAAATATTTAACTTAAGTTAAACTGACGTTTTCGATTACAGTCAAAAATTTTAACAATCTAGTTTACGACAGAGGAAATAAAAACTAGTTAACCAAACGAAAACAATCTCCAGTTAAATAATATTTCCTCTCCCCATTGTCAATTTTATTTCGGTTTTTGTCATGCATGAGAGCTAAATATTTGACTACCCAATTTCGTTCAACTTAATATTTAGCAAAATGATAAACATTATTACTATGTAAAAGGAATATAATCAACTTGCTTAGAATTTGAATTACGAAACTAAACGTAATTTCTTAAAAGAAGCAAGAGAGGAAATATTATTTAACTGGAGATTGGTAATGTTTTTGTGAAACCGGGCATTTCTAAATTCAAATTCAAATAAATCTCGGGACAGCCAAACTTGTCAATTGAAAAACCCACCCTAAATCGTAGAGTTTCAAGAAAATAAGGATCCGACAATTTATTTGAGTTTAGGCTTTCTGGATAGTGGGCGGTAAGCATATGAAGGGAAATGTTTAAAAGGAAACAGTCAATGGTTAATAGTGGATACTAAAATTGTATTTTGATGCCGAACTTCACGTAGGTTTACCAGCAAATTCTCTCTTTTTGGCAATGTTTGTGGGCTACTTCGGGAATCATGGTTTTTATTAGTTTTCCATATATTGGAAAATATATAAAATGGCGGCACTTTATTTTAAAAGCGACATCATTTTACTGCAAGAGTAATGTCAAATTAAAATGATTGTGGCCACTAAAATTGTTAATCTTAACCCCCAAAGCGAGATACTAAATCTAAAGATTGATGTTCAATATGTTGTTGTACCTTTAGGTGAATCGTATATGGATGGCCCAACATTTAATTTGTAATGTTCTTTAGTTTGATTTTTACTTTGTATTGTTGAAAAATTAAATTGAATTTGTTAACAATTTAAATGTTTAAATCAATTCACGCTGTTGATTGTAATTCTTATCAAAAATATTTATAATGCTTCAAACCAGAAATAAACAATAATTAGTAACAAGCCCAATGGTCACCTTGAGAGTAAGGCTCAATACAAAACAAGTTTAAATTAGAATATTGGCCACTCACATCAATATGTTCATCAAATTTCATAGGGTTGATCCTTTTGGTAAATAAATACATTGCTAGTGGTGATAATGGAAACATTCTATAGCTTTGTATTTCTTAAAAATTTTTTCGAAATTCAATTTTGTGTAATTTGTACATTTCCAAATATGCAAATTTTGAATTTTAATCTTTATGAATTTGATTTTGATTTTTAAAACTTAGTGAAATCAAATTTTAAATGTTCCTGCAAATTCATAAAATTATGATATTTCATCTATTTTACCCGATCCTTAGCTAGTGCTAAGGACGAAATAGAACGAATCCTAAATAAAATATGTTGAATCCCATCAATTGGACATTGGACAGCAATACGAATATTGTTGAGCGTGTTTTTCTTGTTATCTCCTAATGCATCTTTAACATTTATGATTAGTCAAGGAAGTAAAATTTGTATTTAAATGTCACTTAAATTGGCACTTGATCAAAAAAATCGTCTGCATCTAGATTATAGCTTGAACTTGACAAGCAAAAGAAAATCGATAGCAAAATTCAAAATATTAATTGAAAACAAGTTGTATTCATAATTTAATTCTGATGGCAAGCTCTCCAACATGGGACCAATATGCTAAAAATTGAAGCAGGTAAAAGACAGTTGTAAAATAACAATTTTCTGTTAAAATGACAGAAACCATCATCCAAATACTCCCCTGATACAATTTACGTTAATCAAAATATAAAATTGTCAAATTTTATTAAGATCCAATTTTCGCTTTTCCCTCTGAAACACTTAGAAGAGAAGAGAAGAGAATTTCCCTATACAATTACAAAATTTTTGTACCAGACATAACCTTAAAAAATATATAATATTTGTTATCTTCGATTGAGATTAAAGTTTACCAGATGTTTCAAACTCTAAATTCATGTTAAACAAATTTACCACAAATTTATTGACAACAACAACAGATTTTTGCCTTGCCCTAGTAAATAGGCATCGTAACAAAATCGCACAGATTTCATCCTAACTACAAAAAAAAAAATACTCATGTAATACATATTTCCACATAGAAAAATTTTCTGCAGTCATTACATAACCAACAAATACGAAAAACAATGAGCTACAAAAAAAAACGAAATCCTCGTATTTTCCCTCATCGTATTATACGGAATATTATTGTGTGTGCATGAATTGAAAATTTATCAAAAAAAAAAAATTCTCATCACTCCCGATTTTTGAAAGTGTACAGATACACAAAAACTTATATAAATCACATTGAACTTTTCCCAAAAGCACACAAGAAGATTCATGACTTTTCATAAAAATTCGTTGTGTATGTACTCGTAATGGGAAAATTGAATAAAAAGAACGAAACCAAAAATCGCCAAAATAAAATACCAATACACTCTCCTCTAGGAAACGTATGTATGTACATTGTAGTTATATATGTATGTACATAGGCGAAGAGGAAAATATTAAATTAACACGCACACTCATTGTCTGTCATTTTCCATTTTTCACATTTTCCATTTTTTTTTTGTTGTTTTTTGTTTTTTAGCCGTGTAAATAATTTTGTTAGAAAATACACAATAAAATTTTGATACATGCACGCACACATTCACCAACAACTCAGACGTCATGAAACGATATTATAAGCAAAAAATGTAAACAAATAATGAATATTTTATGAAAATTTTCCCAATTTTCCGTCTTTTTTATTATTATTACAACTTTTCTAGTGCTTGCTGCTGTTTTCTTTCGGTTTTTTTTTTTGGTGTGTTGTCTGTCTAGGAGAATATATCCCGAACGGAATACATAAAAAAAAAATAAAAATTTGGTGTATGTTGTAAAAGAAAATTTTTCCAATCGATAAGACGAAAATTTTCTTTTTTTTGTTTAGAACACTATTTAGGTTAACACAAATACTTTTAATTTCACTTTAACACCATTTAATTGACATTTTCACCTTATTTTGATAAACAATATAAATTTTTGTTGCTGTATTTATACTTCGGAAAAACCACGAATAATTCTACAAATTTTAACTTTTAACTATACAATATAAAAACAATATACACACACACAGACACACGTTCACATTTTAGATTTTCCAAACTAAACAAAAAAAAAACACTTTGCGATTTATTTAATTTTGTTTATTCAAGAAAAAGCTTTAAAAAGCGGGCTTAAAGTTTTTTTTTTTTTTTTTTTTTTAATAGACAGTTTTGAATACAAAAATTAGTAAAGCACGGAAAATCGGAATTAAATTAAATTAAATTATAAATTAATATTTTATTTTATTTTTTTGATTTGTTTATATTTATGTACACAAACATTTTTCCAAATTTTGATTAATTTTCTTTTTGTTTTTTTTTTTTTTTTTTGATTAATGAAAACAATTTTTTTTTACACGAAAAACACGAAACTTAAATTAGAATTCAGAGGTTTGCTCAGAATAAAATCTCAATGATAACTGAAGAAATGGTGAAAATGATAAAAACGAGAAAAACATCGAAATCTCGAAAACGTAATGTGTATGCGAAAATCTCTTTTTTTGTTTTTTTGTTATTTTTAGTTGTGTCTGTATTTGTATGTTCGGGAGATAAAACAGAACAGAAGAAAAACAAGGGAACACATATTTCCCCTCACAATTTATAAATTTCGGCTCTCCTTCTAGCAATTTATTAATTGTATACAATTTTTGATCAGCGTTTTCATTTTTATTACTTAATTAAAATTTATTATTTTTAATTTAAAATCACAATAAACAAAAAACATTTAATTTAATTTTCAAAAAATGGGTACAGAGCGCATGACTTTATGCAAATAGAATACAATATAGAAGAGAGCTTTTTTTTTTTGTATGAAATCTACTATACATGTTCTCATTTTACAGATTTTCATCTTGTTTTGGTGAACGTTTTTTTTTTAGAAATGAATACTTTAAATGTATTACATTACAAAAAAAAAATTCACAACAAAATATCTTTATCACGCACACACACACACCGACACAAAACCATAATATACAACCGATTGGGAAATTATTTTATAAAGGGGCGCATGACATGCAATTCAATAGTCAAGTTGTATATTGTCTCAAACAAAAATGGGAAAACTACGAGAAAAATAAAAAATCGAAGGGTGAATATACGAAAACGATCAAATAAATACTCACCATAAAAAGATGTATATAGTGGGTAAAAAAAAAAATTTGTCGGCGGTGGGTGATACATAAAATTGGGTATGGTGAATGCATTATTATGTAAATTATATTTTGGTCTAGAGAATATAATCAGATGAATAGAAATTTAGATTTTTATTTTTATTTTTGCAGAGTTTATTTATTTATTTCGGAGGTGGATGAACCAAATAACTATATATTATACATATGTACATACGTATAAAAGCGGTGTGTGGTGACTTTTTTTAACTAACTCGATTATTTAGCAGACTAACTTGATATATTTGAATGCATTATTTGGATTTTATTTTGAATTTCATTTTATGGTACCGTTTTGGTCTATGGCTTATACACAATCATGTAGGAAACTGAATAAATTACTAAATCTAATTTCTTGTCCAATTTCACTATGGATTTGCCATGTATACATTTTTATTAGTAAATCCATAAATACATTTAGTAATGGTAACAACAATGTTTCTAGTCGCAAGTTGAATATCGTTCGATGGCTGAAGAAAAATGTGATGTTTTATTCTTCAACAGTTTTCTTTACAGATGTAAAGAATGATACTCCTGATACCAGCGCCTCTAGAGGAGTGATGTGGCTGTTTTGTCTTTGGTTTTCCCATCTTGATGTCGTGTCTATTATTGCATCCTCATTTGGTTTCCTTGCTAGATTTTGATTATTCTTAGTTGGAAGAGGACTTATCTTCGTAATAGGTCTTTTGAAGGTGAAGTTTTTAGGACCTTATGGTAATCTGTGGTTTATTGTGGTTTGTATACCATTTAATAATTACAAGCCGATTGTTTACAGTAAAATATTTTTATTGTGCTCAGGATAATTGTACAAATTAATTTTCACAAAACTAAATTAATTAATTACTTAATTGATCAATTCCCAACACACTGTGTTAATTCGAACAATTAGGAATTTTGTTTTTTTGATTTTGTTAGAGAGCGAAACTTGTAGTGTCGTATTTTATTTTGTTTTTTGTATCTTTATTTTGTGCCGCGCGGTTGGTATACCTGGACTTGAAAATATAAAGGGCGCGTTGTTTTGGTTTGTTCGCATGTGAACGAATCGATTCATTGTGGTGGTGAGATTATTTCGAGCCGCCACAGGGTCCCCCGCAAGTGATTTCCCCCTCCCTAGGGAATGATTGAATGAGTAGTTGCAATACGAACGATTTTGTGTGTTCGAGTACTTGATATTTGATCAGCCGAACAGAGAATTTCATATGCTGGTTAGAGTCAATCGATTGAAATTTAGAAATTTTTTCCATATTCCATTAATCGATACATTCATAGGGAGGAGATAATCCCGTGCGAACCTTGCCTGTGCTAATGAAAACAAAATCGCAGTTGTCGAGCGATTTCGGAACAAAAACGTCATCTTGTTTGGATTGACGAGTTAATTTGGGCATAAGGTTTTGCATGGTTTGTCGCAGTTGGTCGATGACAGTGTCGGCAGTTAAAAGTAGTGGAAGAGGATTATCGATGAAGAACTCACCGGGTAGCTTAATGGTTTGACCATAAACTAGTTCCGCTGGTGAGCACTTCAGATCCTCTTTCACGGTTGCTCGGATTCCAAGCAGTATACAATTGGTATTTCCGAACTCCAATTAATTATATTTCCTCAGGCCATTAGTGAGGCTTGAGGATGGTAAGCCGTTGTCCGTATCCGATGTGATCCGAGGAGTTTTGTTAACTCTATAAAAAGTTTGGACTCAAATTGCGTTCCCTGATCAGTTGTGATGTGAAGGGGCACGCCGAATCTTGATACGTTATTGTTGACAAATGTTGTGGCAATGGTTGCAGCTGACATATTAGTTATGCAGTATGCTTCGGGCCAGCGAGTGAAACGATCAACACAGGTGAGCAAGTATGTATATCCATTAGACCGAGGAAGTGGCCCTACGATGTCTAAATGGATATGTTCAAACCGACCAGGTGGAATGTCAAATTGTCCATGAGGTGATTTTGTGTGCCGTTGGACTTTGACACGTTGGCAAGATAAACAAGACTGAGCCCAATTGCCTACGTCTTTGTTTATGGTAGGCCAAAAGTAGCGAGCAGAAATCAACTTACGAGTTGCACGGACTCCGCGATGCAAAATGTTATGCAGTGTGTCGAAGATGCTTCGACGTAGTGATCCTGCAATAAATAGGCGATTGTACCCAGTGGATGTTTCGCATATCATTTGTAGGCCAGGCAATTAAAAATGTTGCTTGTCGGCATTCGTCGGTCCAAAAAAAGTTCTTGGAGGACTTGTGCTTTTTGAGTAAAGCTGCCAAGTGACCGTGGTGCGAGTCTTTGTGCGAGTTTTGGTATGAACCGGTGGTAGTAATTTACCATATCGACAAATCGCTGTATACTATTGAGTGAAGTATGAGCTGGGAATTCCCTAATGGCGTAAATTCGTTCTTCAGACGGCAGAATACCATTCGGGGTGATCTTGTGACTGAGGAAATCAAGAGTGGATGCGCCAAAGACGCATTTTGAACCCTTAATGTGAACATCAAGCTCGCTTAACCTGTAGAAGAGTTGTTTCAGGTGAAGCTTGTACTGTTCCTCAGAATGTGAAGCCACAAGAATGTCGTCAATGTAGACGAAAACGAAGTCTAAATCACGTACAACTTCATTCATAAAACTCTGAAGCGTTTGAGCGGCGTTGCATAGGCCAAATGGCATTTTGGTGAATTCGAATAGACCAAATGGTGTAGTGATCGCCGTTTTATGAATGTCTTCAGGCGCTACGGGAATCAAATGATAAGCTCTGATGAGATCTATTTTTGAAAAAATTTTGCATCCATGCAAATGCGGCAAATCCCCAATTCCACCATGTGTTGGAATTCTGCGAAAGCTGCCTTGTTGCGGACTGGATCTAATTTGCGTGGTCTTGACACGGGCAGATGGCCTGCTGTGACTATATGGTTGACCACGTTGTGTCGAACTGGTTAATTGTAGTTCGGCTCTGCTGTGAGTGATGGGAATTGTTTGAGTAGAGTACCGTATCCGTTGTTGACTGTGAAATGGATCGGTGTCGGTGTGTTGACGCGAACCATTGTGGCATTGATTGACAGCTTCGTCGCTGAATCAACCAGCCGTTTATTCTTGAGGTCAACAAGTAGGCCAAATGTACACAGAAAATCGGCGCCAATAACCGGACGATTCACAGCAGCTAAGATGAAAGCATGTGTGAAGGTTCTTTTGAGTCCGAGATCCACCTGGAGCAATTTTGTGCCGTAGGTGTGGATTGTGGTACCATTGGCGGCCGACCGGACTAGACCAGAATTTCGTTTTGTGATTGAAAATGAAAGTCCGAAGTATTGTGCTGGAATGACCGAAAGGTCAGCACCAGTATCGATTAAGTAGGTTAGTTTATTCATTCGATCGTATAAGAATAAACGCGACGTATAGGGTGATTGAGACGTATAAGGTGATTGCAACGTGTTTGACGTGCAAGTCTCGACCCGGTGGCTTACTGGTTTTTTGGATTACTAGCAGCATCCACATCCATTTTTGAGTTGCTACCTGACGTCGATGGTTGTGACGTTCTGAATATGCATGGAGCGGTGCATTTTCTTGCACCCGTATCAAACTTCGTATGGTACTAACATATATTTTGATGACTCATGTTTTTGTTGCTTGGGCTGTATGATTGTGACCGAGGGCGAGATGAAGACCTTCGCCCTCGTGATCGACAGCGCCCACGAAACAAGCTATTTAACTTAGATTCAATATGCGCTAGCCGATCCTCGACTGTACCGCTAGTGGATGGGGAACGTCGGTCTCCATCGCGGCCCTGGTCTATTTGCACCGTGGATCGAGAACTGCTTTCTCTTTGTGTCAAGTTTGGATTTTGTTGGCCGACATGAATAAACTCATACATTTTGTCTGCAATTTTGGCCAAAGTATCAGTGGAACTTAGCTCTGGTTGAGCGATCAAAGTTATTTTAATTATCTCGGGCATCTTGCGAATCCACAAAGATCGGATCAGCTTATCTGAAAAGCTGGTGTCAGCGAGAGTTCCAATATGCCTTAGTGCATCTGTTGGTCAGCGGTCTCCTATGTCTTGACCTGTTATGAGAGCTTCCAGCTGTCTCTCAGCCGACGGCGCCAATCGGTTAAACAAAATCGATTTTAGTGCAGTATACTGTGCGACTTCTGGTGGAGCAGTGAGGAAATCAGAAATCGTTTCGCAGGTTTCTGGTGACAATGAATTTAACGTATAGATATATTTTTGCTTTTCTGTTTTTATTTCTTGGAGGTTGAACTGTATATCCGCCAAGAGAAACCAATTTCTTGGATTATTCGCCCAAAACGACTGAAGTTTGAGCGGACTTATCGAGGCCGATACCTCCACTTCTAGATTATTTCGAGCCGCCACAACCTTTTATAGATACAACTTTGGTTAGACCATCTGACCCTGGATTAGTATCTGTTATCCTTCCCATTGCCCATTTTGTAGGTGAAAGTTGCTCATCCTTGATTACTACTAGCTGTCTATTTGGATCTTTGTTGTAATCTGGTAAAGTATTTCTTAGACCATTATTTTCCAAAATCCTTGAGTAATTTTTAAAAGCAGGGTCCACCTGTGTGTTGCGCTTATGTTGCTTTTGTCTGACTCAGGAGGTGAAATCAGCGGTCTCCCGTTTAAGAAATGCCCAGACATTAAAGCGTCCAAATCATTCAAATCGCTTGACAAGGAAAGAATCGGTCTGTAGTTTAAGCATGCTGCAATTTGTGATAGCACTGTGTTAAACTCTTCTTAAGTTAATGTTGTTTCACCGGTAACTATCTTTAACGAAATCTAACTATCCTGAACGAAAATGGTTGTGTATTCGCTTGAACAACGCTGGGAAATATTGAAACATTACTTCGAAAATCTTGGCAAAAAAAACATTTTTTCGGATGAGGCGCATTTCCATCTTTGCGGCTATGTAAACAAGCAGAATTGTCGCATTTGGGGCACGGAGAACCCGCACGTGATCGTAGAGAAGCCGATGCATCCTCAACAAGTGACTGTTTGGTGCGGATTTTGGTCCGGTGGCATCATTGGACCATTTTTCTTTGAGAATGGGCAAGGAGCCACCGTTACTGTCAATGGTGAGCGCTACCGCGCCATGATAAACGAATTTTTGTTCCCGGCACTTGAAGAGGGGGACATAGGCAACATTTGTTTTCAACAAGACGGCGCTACGTGCCACACAGCACACGTTTCAATTGATCTTTAGCGCACTGTCTTCGAAGATCGAATTATCAGCCGAAATGCTAATTTGATTTGGCTGCTTCGGAGCTGTGATTTGACACCGTTGGACTATTATCTTTGGGGTGCCATCAAAGATAAATGTAACGCCGATAAACCAGCAATGATTGACGCTCTCAAGAACAATATTTGCATTGCCATTGAAGACATAATGCCGCATACCATCGAAAATGTGCTCAAAAACTGGACCGACCGTATGGGGTACGTCAAGGCCAGCTGAGGCAGTCATATGAATGAAATAGTATTCCATAATTAATCGGAAGGATTGTTCTTTACAATGAAAAAATAAATTTGAAAAAATATTGAGAACTTTTTGTTTTATTGCATTTTTAAAAAAAAAAAATTTATTTGGCCCACTCTGTATATTGACGATATTCTGGTGGCAAGTAAGAACGAGGCAGATCATTTGGAACATCTTGAACAATTTTTTAAACGTCGTACAGATTACGGTTTAACGATAAAACCATCAAAATGCGAATTCGGAGTACCATTCCTTAATTTCATCAGTCATGAAATTACCAAAGATGGCATAGGACCATCTAAGGATCGAATCACGGTTATCCAAAACTTTTCCGAACCAACGTCTATTAGGCAAATTCAGAGATTCGTGGGCATGGTAAATTATAACCATCGTTTTGTTCCTAATTTGGTCGAACATTTAGCTCAAATATACGAACAACTTCGCTCTTTTAATAAAGTTGATAAAAAATCACAAATCAAGTTAACATCTGAGTGCAAGGCAGCTTTTGTAAGAACAAAAGATGCCCTTGCTCAGGCCACACTCCTCGCGCTTTTTCATGAGAATACTCCGATTAGATTTACCACTGACGCGTCGGGTATAGCAATAGGTGGTGTATTGGAGCAGCTTATTAATAGACGTTGGCATCCTATCGGATTCTATTCCAGAAAACTAACCATTCCTGAGCAGAAGTATTCTACTTTTGACCGATAGCAATGTTGTAGCAGATGCTTGGTCTCGATCTGATGAACATCAGGCCTCCGCTATAGCTCATACAGCACTTGATATGGAAAAACTTGTTTCTTTGCAAGAGTCGGATTACGAGCTCAAAACTCTCATCCAGTCGACATCAAATACCATTAGTTCAAAGCGAAAGCTCGAAGATATACGAGATCCTAGTTCTGACCTATCGATTTGATGTGAAACTTTTTTGGGAAACAACCGAACATACGTTCCTAGCGATTTTCGACAATCCATTTTTTCAAAGCTACATGGTCTTTCCCATCCTGGAACTTGAGTAAAGCGTAAGATTATAATGTCAAAATACTTCTGGCCAAGCATGAACATTGACATTGGATATTGGTCCAAGTCTTGTGTTGCTTGCCAGAGATCGAAAGTTGGTCGTCATAAACGTTCGGAATATGGTTACTTTGCGATTCCTTCTTGCAGGTTCGAGCATATCCATTTGGATCTTGTAGGACCATTACCGCCATCCGACGGTTACAACTATAATCTGATGATAGTTGACCGATTCACGCATTGGCCAGAAGCCATTCCTTTAACTGACATGAGGACGACTACCCTAGTACGTGCCTAGTCGGTAGACTACAGCAGTCGATGCGTAACGTCGTACCCAAGGATACCCGGAGCAGCCTTCAAAACAACGTTTATATTTTTTAAGACTTGACGGACTGCAACAAAGTTTTCGTCCGTGTGGATAAAGTCAAGACTGGCTTGACACCACCATCGAGTGATCAAAAAAGCTCCGGAAATACTTCCATCGACAGACTAAAACCTGCCTACCTTACGGACGAAATAAAGCCATCAACCAAAAAAACAAAGAAGCAAGTACGCTTCCTTAATGTTCGCGATTAAACGAGGCATATAAATTTTTTTTTCCGTGGAGACAATTACTGCGAGGAGAGTTATGTGGCAGTCAATAAATCTAATATTTTATACATTTGTATTTCCTCCCACAGTTCCCTACTTTCTATTAACCCTTATGTTTACAACCGAATTTTTATCTTCGTCTTTACAACCAACATACCCGGTTAAGTATGTACGAATTGAATTTTACTAAACTACTATTTATACTAAATAAATTTTGATCAAATTCCATTCAGAACATACTATATAATTGTTAAGCTACATGGTCATGGTTGGTTATTAAAATTGAAAAACATACCCGGGTATGCGGTTGTAAACATAAAATTCATTTCCAATTTCCACTCATTGCAATAGTCAAAGATTCCTTAACAAAATGGTTTTGATGTCCTGAAGTTGCATGATATTTTGTACATGTTTTATTAACTTTGCTATTAGAGTAAAACTCGTGTTTTGGGTATTAGCAGTTGAGTTGTTACTTCGTAGGAGGCATCTATGGTGCGGCAATTCCTTTCGTCCTATTGTTCTTGTGTTCCCCCATCTCGGTATTCTTATATTTGAAATTTCACATGGTTCATCCTTGTAATTTAGTCATTTGGTTCGTGTTCTTTCTGGTAATTGTTCATCCCAGTTTATTCCGGTTATCCATACTTCCCGAATCACATCACAGGGTCATATAACTTTGATGACTTAGATAGCATTGAGCGTTTTGTGGGCTGGTTGTTAGTGAACTGCAAGCATACAAAAATAATCTGTTTGGGGGCTGTATAAAATTCCCAGAGTTTTAATGCAATCGTTTAATGTTGGATGCCAATTTTCTTAACTGAAATCCACCTTGGGCTGTGAGGCATCTTAGTTCTTGTAGCGCTGTTAGTGCTTCTTTGATACTGTCTGCCCCTGTGAGCAGGTCATCTTCGTAAAAGTCTGTCATACTAATGTTAGCTGCTGTGGGATGTGTATTGGCTCCTTCCTGGGCTAGTTGTATTAAAGCTCTTACTGCTAGATAGCTGCCTGCGGTAGTTCCATATTTCACCGTGTTTAACCTATAAGCGTTTATTGGCTGAGCAGCTCTCTTTTATTAATATTTTTGTTGCTCTTTTGTTGGTTGAAACCATATGCAGAGGAGTGTGGTGATGATCTTGACATATAATACATCGTATCGTGGATGAGCATAAGTTCATTTTTGATGTACTGTCTTTCGAATGTTGTGTTAAACAACGTATACAAGTAGTTGTATCGCTAATCAGCTTGTTTCTGTCTAATGTTGACATCAGTTTGAATTGATTGCAGTCCTGAAATTGATGCCTTCCTTGACATACTTTTGTGGTGTCATCTGTTGTGGTGGTGTATTTATCACTTTAGTGATACCCATGGCCTCTTCCTTTATTTGTGGAATTTCTCTTTATTTTCCTAGCGTTGTTTCATATAGCCTAGTAGATTTATCGTCTAGATTTTTCCCTAGAATGAACATTAGTTTGTTAATATTATGTAGTATTTCGGTTGCAGTATCATGCAAGGATCGAATTGCTCCCGCTGATGCTGTATGTATTGTTGGTAGAGACAACAATTAATTGCAGTGTTTATTTGCCAGTAACATGACGCAGTTGTACCTTGCTTGCAATATTTCCCAGGCTTTCGTATAATTGTCACCAGTTGTTGAGAGATGATTAATAAACTGGGTTGCTCCTTTATGTACCCTTGACTTCAAGTATATATGTTATTTTTATTGTGTTGGATAGCTGGTTGTTGTTGTGGACGAGTTCCGTGAATATGTCGTTGAACGAACTCCACTGCTCACAATCGCCATTAAACGTTTGTAATTGTTTTTTGGGTAGGTTTACCTTGGCTCCTCCAGAAGATATCGTTGTCTCTTCCTTCAGGCTACGCTGCAATCGCAATATTATTGAGTACGAAGTAAAATTCTGTAATGAAGTAGGAAGCTTTTTGCTCTTCTTCTTCTAGCTATTTATATTATGATCTCTATCTGTGATGTATCAATTACCCTTATTTCTTGTGATAATTGCTCGATTTTTAGTTTGATATCTTCCATTGGACTGTTGTTGTTGCAAAATGCTTTTTCAATGGAGTTTATTTTTCTGTACATACTCTTCATCAGCTTCTGGTTGGTGTGTGACCCATTTGTTGAGATTGTATGGCTGCTGCCGGTTGTATCTATACATGATGATTGTTTCGGTGTTGTTGGTGGCCCATTGTTTGACGGCTCTTTAATGAGAGAGTCGACGTACTGGATGGTGGTGTTATTGTTGGCGTATTGTTTGAGCGACGACGCATCTCGGCCAGTACCGTTTCTCTTGTTGCTCTATATGGATGAGCCTCTTTTATTGGAGTAACATCGCTATTATTTTGTCATCCCTAGCAAGATAGTCGGAGTATAGCTTTTTAAGCTTTTCTATTCTTCTTACCAGATAGGGTTTTGCCTTTCGACTTTCTCCGTCTTTGTTGTAATTTCTCGCTTGTATCATTATCTTCTAGCCTATCTTCTCTTATTCTTGCAGCATCTTCTCCATTTTGATGACCTGATGAGTTATATGAGTCCCGAAATTTTCTCCTTTTATTTTTGTATTTTGACACAATATATTATGGTAATATTGCGTTTTATTTCATAGTTTAGTTTTTGCTAGCTCGAAAGTTCTCTCCAGTTTTATACAAAATTTATTACATTACACTTCTCTTTTTTTTAGGTTTGGCGTCTATTCGAGAGGGGGACCAAAGTTGAGTAGATTAATCTACTACTCCGTAACCGTCCAGTAGGCTGTGCATTACGTAAGCTGTTCTGGTCATATTTTAGGCAGCTGGCGTGATGGGTACGATTGTGTACGTGCTGCCTCCTCGCGGCAACCACTGGCACAGGCTAAAGTACACCGCTAAAGGAAAAATCCTTGACAACAACTGTAATCTAAGGTGGAACAGCATATGCCGATGGATGAATGACTGATAGGTTAATCAGTCCTAAGCATGCGGACTCTAGATACCAGGCGCTTTCCAGTTTTATTTGAGCCTTCTTGTGGTAAAGCTGGGTGTCCCACAGTCGACTTCTTTCCCCAGCAGCTCGTGGGAATCAAATATGTCAAACATTAAAAGAAATAAGGATGGTGACGCTTATAAAGCAGCACACACCAGCGAAAGTTCCGTAGTGGATTGGTGATGGGATCACCTTTATGGAAGCGGAGGGGAGTATGGACGTCGAGGAGGACCGGATGGATCAGGTCAATACTGTTGACAATCCTGGAAGAAGCGGTAGAAGAGGCTTCTTGCTGAGGGCAAAACGCCCTGTAGTGAGACCAGGCTTCTGGCGATGCGGCAAGAGGGAGGCTATTGCTCCCACTGAGCACCACCGTCTAAAAGAGTCCGATCGGATGACGGCACTCGACCGGCACCTAAAAATTTCAGGAGAGGATCTGTTCCGGTAGCCTCGGGTTCTGTAGTACGGTCTGGAGTTACTTTCAGGCAGGCTGCGTAGTCAGAGATAATTGGGATCCTGTCCTCTAGTTTTCCTGAGGTTGTCCTCAATGGGGAGCAGCTTAAGGCTCTCCAGGAGGGCATCTTTAAGCCTCAGTTCCTTGGCAGTCAGCTTCGGTCTTGATGGCTGAAAGTGACCCGCGCTGAACGGGCCACTGTACAGTCGCTCAGCCGATCGTGTCCGAGGCGGTAAATCTGCCGCGAGCCAAGATTGTGTTTGGGACCTTCCCTAACAGTGCTGAATTGCATACGGATAAGCTTCTTGGTTTTATCAAGAACTCAAACGAGGGCGTGCAGGCGATTGACTAGAGAGTGATCAGGAGAGAGGCGAAAGGCTCTTCGGCCTTTTGCACAATCTCCAAGTTTGGGTTTGTCCAACTGCATCCCAAGGGTGGCCAGGGTGGTGCCAAATCGGCTTGGGCGGGACCCAAGTGGTGCACCAACGGTCAAATCACTGGGAAGGTGGCCCCGCCTCCATGAGGCAGGTAAAGAGGAGGCGCGTTAGAGAGAAGAAGGCGTGGGAGTTGTACTTGGTTATCCCCCTGCATAGGCTACTGGCGAGACCAACAAACTCTCAGGTATCGGGAGCAGTGGTGGGGACATGAAGGACATTGTTCGGCCATCTGCCGGCAATACTGGCCTGACGGTTCACTGACGCACCTAAGGTGCAATATAGAAGGCTGATCCGGGCCTTCTGAAGAAAAACACCGGATAAGTTAAGGCACACATCGCCCGCCTGCAGATAAATCTGCATCATGCAAAGGCGCCTTCAGGCATCTTTTGTCGCAGGAGCCATCCCAAGTAGCACCAAATAACTTTATAGTTTTATAACCCGTTTCCGACGTCGGTACAACGTCACAAATTTCTATAAATTCACTTGTTTGACATCGAAATAACAATTTTTATTTTTTCGTCGGCACGACCACAATGCGACGTTATATGTTAGCAGCCGCCAGAGCGTTATTTTATATCTACTTGACAACTTTTTTTGACTATTTTCAACTATTGACCGACTAATATGTATTTTATAACCGTGTACCGATTATTTAGTTATGTTGTCGTATTATGTGGTATTTAATGACTACCTAGCAACTTTTTTGTCGTGTAAAAACCAATATCCAACCTAAATATTTTGTTGTTACCTGCACGACCACAAGATAACATTTTTTACTTATGCATACAATTTAGTGAAATAATTGACAAAAAAGATATTTTGTGACCGACATTATTACATCATCGGGAAACAACCTTATTGTGTCATGTCAATGTCAATTTTTATATAAATAATTTAATATAAAAAACATTTTCTGACTTCAACTTCTTTTATCTTCCAAAATAGGTCAATCATAATTTTTGTGTTATATTAAGGATTTAATTAATGAATAATTATCAACATAAATAACACAAATGTTTAACGTTTTTGAAGTTTTAATCATGTTTTTTATGATTCGCGAATGTATCATAAAAAATCAAATACATTTGTATCCATACAGTCTCCTTTGTCTTGTTCAGGGAATTTTAAATTAACTATCTCAAGTTTTTCTTTTCTGTCGTTAAGGAATTTTTGGTGAATGCACAACGCTATTCAATATAACTTATTTGGTGTGCAAATATCTTTACAGTTGAATTCTTGACAATTTGGTAATAAAATTAAATAAATCGTCGGGAGAATGACTAGACCGTCGTGACAGTAACTTTTTTGGAAATAAAATAACAAATTTGTAATTTTTGAGTCGAATTTGTTATAAATTGGTTATTAATCTAACTTTTTAGTGGTTTAAATATATTTTAATACATAATATGAAGTTTGCCATTTTTAATTATACATGCATATAAAAATTTGTATTTTTTGAAAATTAAATTCTGATTTTCATACTTCTAATGACTAAATATTATTGTAATATCATTATTTTAAAGGTGGGGATTATTTCAATATGGTTTAAATTGATTTTAGAAAATTTTAGTCAACCTAAAATAAAAATATTTTTGAAATAACAGAAATATATTTTTAAAAAAGACGAATTTATAAGGCGCATGAGTTTTTAGTTCACTGATAGGTGCACATTTACGATAAAACTTGCTTTGTTTATAAAAATATGTCGTATCTTGCCAGATTTTTGGGTTATCATTATTACAGGGAATGTGAATATTACATTTACAATTATTATGAAGTAAATTTTCATAAAGTCGTAAATAATGAAATAGATGATAAAGGAAATAGACAAATAATTATTATATTTATAAGATAAAAGAAGACAACATGATTGTTTATATATTTTATAAAAGATAGTTGTCCTGTCTGCTAAAATACAAACAAAATAGTGGTCAATATATCTATTTCCTGACTTGTATTCTATGGTCAATTGACAAGTCGGATAATAGTTATTACGACGTTTTTACAACCTAAAATTTATTCCCCAATAACGTTGTATCTCAGTTGTCATACCATTGTCACAACGTTGGCTAGCCGACCAGTAGTCATTTAGCCAACCACAGTACAACGTTATACCAACTCACTCGTGCTACTTGGGATAGGTGATAGGTAACCAAATTAGAGGTATACCAAATTAAGTGGGTAAGTTCCGAGAGTTAGAAAATGGAATTGGAATGGAATGCGAAGCAAACGCGCACCACACGGTGTGGACAGCACGGACATCAAAAACAGGGGTGAGTGAGTACCTTTTTGAGTTTCTCATTATAAATAATATAGAGATTGTCAATAGGGGAAGGAAACCTACTTTTATAAATGTGATTAGGCAAGAGAGCCTAGATTTGACGCTGGCTACTCCTCATTTTAGCAATCTAGTTAAAAACTGTTATGTGTTTGAGGAGGCCTCCTATCGGATCATTTGCACATCAGATTCAATTTAGCGGCTAAGACCATGCAGCGGCAGGAGATTAGAATTCCATAATTGATCAACTGGGACTATTATAGGTTCTCACTAGAATCAGAAATACCGTCGGCTACGGGGAACATAGAGTCTCCAGAGGGTTTGGAATTCTGTTCAAACCAGCTGCATAGTTTTCCATCAACTCCGCTTACGATAGTAGCTGCCCAGTTAAGCGTAGAGAATCCACTAAGATGGTCTCTTGGTGGAACGGGGTGCTGCGTAAGTCGAGAAGGTTATTCAACAAAACTAAACGCACTGAATGAGGCGAGTATTGGCTGGCCTTAGAAGATCCAAAAGGGCTACCTGGAGAAGCTTCTGTGAGGGAATCAATGAATTGCCCTCCGCAGCTCGTCTCCAGAAAGTTCTTTCCAGGGATTACTAAAATGGTTTAGGATTTCTTCAGAAGCAGAATGGGAGGTTCCGGATTCAATAATTGCAGGAGCCCAAGAGGACCCGCGTGAACCTTCAAGTGAGGTAGACTGTGCACCTCACAGTAGGATCTCGAGTCTCTCTGGAAAAATGTTCACACCCAGGATGATGAGATGAGCTATTGGCTCTTTCAAACTTTTCAAAACCGCCGTAGGGGATGGTATCTTTCCAGCTTTACTTCAAAAACGTTTTGAGGAAATACTCCAAGAAGAGTGTTCCAAGAAGAGGAGATACCCGCGACGAAGATACGATTATGAATAAAGGAATGGGACAATTATTCCACCATCTTATGGCTAACAGATCTTGTAAAAATGAATGCTCGATATGCAAGTTCGCCAGAAGATGGACTTTTGAAAAGATGCCGATTAATTTATAGCCTGTTAATCTCAATAAGTTGGCCTATAAAATTTTCTTATTTGGTATCTAGATTATGTGACAAAGATTCATCTCAATCTCTCTTTAGTTGTCACAGCTGTTGTAGAAAAAGTTTTCAACGGTGATTACTGGAGCCAAAAATTTATATTGCGCATGATAATTTGACTTGTCGATCCAAATTTCCCTATACATTTTCGACACATCTGCGCCTACGACAAATTTACGGCCTCTAACTTTAAGGGGCTTGCCCGTATACCATTCTAAATTGGGTACTAGAGCACTCAGGTTTTGATACACAGCGATATGGTAAAAGGTTAGTGGTATAGTATGAATATGCCTAATTGCACACGCCTCTTATTCTTTCGCATAAACGTTTGGGCGCTAATCCTACACCCGATACTATCAGCCCTAATAGGGTGTTTTGAAGAGTAAGAACTCTATCATTTAAGCATGTTTGTCCAACTTATAGTAAACCACCGGTACCAACCCAGCTGATTATTAATCCGAGACCGTAGACTAATTGTGGATGACGTTCGACTTGAAGCTCCTACTCCAATAACTGACAAATGGCATTTATCTCTCTAGTGTCCAAATTGAGTGGCAAATGATTCTGTAAAATTGATTTGTGAAGCGAAATTAACCAGCGCCCTATACAAAACTGGTGATCTATTTCTTCTATCTAAGGCGGGCAGGAGTCGTAGATATCGATTTACCGATCTTGAATAACATTTCTAAGAAAAATTCTACTGGACAGCTAACCATAGTACCGATATTAAAGAGTTAGGAGTAAATAGAACCATCGATTAGAAACTAAGTATAAAACAAATACAAAAAGGGGAAGCCTTGTCCAAGGATGCAGTTGTGGCATTTTTGGCAAGTGATCGTTTCTACAATGATGGATTTTGGTGAGAATAAAATATGCTTTGGGGTAACGCTAGGAACATGGACCTAAGTATCTGACGAAAAGGATAGTCTTGTCGTTATTTTCGATTTGGAGATAGATTCTTTTCTTGTGCAACTGAAAATAAAAGGGATCTAGACACTGTTTATTATTTTACGGCCCATTTTATTTACGATACCGTAACAAACCATGACTTTTTATTTCCTTTTTTTGTTTTTGGCCAGTCTCACCTTATGAATCCATTAGTTTAGACACGATATAAATTATATTTTATATTTATTTATATATTTATACATTTTACACTTTTATATTTTGATATATCGATATATTTGGTAAAATCGTTAAATTTTCTACCTTCAATCTCAAACCAATTATATAAATAACCAAAAAAATAAAAATGGCGTTTTCGTCTTTTAACCGGGATGTAAAATATTATTATGCGAAAGAACGACGTTTATTTGGCCGCCAATGTGTATTTAACGATCACAATGAGCTTCTATTTGATGAGTCACCAAATAAAGAGTATATGGACGAATATATTCTGAAAAATCCAACTGAGACGGGCATCCAACATCATGAAATTTTCGCACTCAGTGAATGTGAAACGATAAATCCTTTGATGAAATCACGTGGTATGAATCATCTCGAAGGCGGTTGGCCCAAGGATGTAAATCCCTTGGATGAAGAGCAGACGGCACGTCAACGCAAAAAAATTATGCGTGATGATATCTGGGCTGAAAAAGTGCCGGTTTTAGTTAAGACGATGGAGAAAGCAGTGCTTCAGAATGGTGTGATGGATATATATGAAAAATATTTTAATGATATGGAGGGAGTTCCATCTCGAGAAGAATATTGCGCCAAAACTGTTAGTATCTTTAAGGATGTGATAGAAGAATCGCGACCAATTAGTAGTCTAACGTGGTCAAATAATGGATTGTTTTTAGCAGGATCGTATTCCACACCAAAATTTATGAAAACACTGATGCGAGATCCAACCTCATATATTTGGAACATCGAAAATTCTAATCGACCATTTTTAACAATTAAGCCGCAAACTCCATGTTTATGCCTTCAGTATAATGCTCGTGATCAATTTTTATTAGCCGGTGGCCTGGTATCCGGTCAAGTTGCAATTTTTGATCAACGTCTCGGAGGTAAACCAATATTACTGGGTGAGCGTGAGGTAGCCCACAGCGATCGAGTAAATTCTTTGCTATGGACAACATCTAAAACGAATACTGAATTTTTTTCGGGGTCTGCCGACGGTGTTGTTTTATATTGGGATACACGAATGATGGCCTCGCCCACCGAACAATTGTGCTTAGACCCTGTCGAAACCAACGATCAAGTTAAAGAACGGTCTTATGGGGTTTCGGTTCTTGAATTTGAACCAACCATTCCGACCCGTTTTATGATTGGAACGGATCAAGGATATGTATTTTCTTGTAATCGCAAGGGTAAAACGGCGATGGAAAAAATTATTGCCAAATTCAAAACAAACAGCGGCTGTGTATATTCGTTGGAACGAAATCCAGCGTTTCCCAAAAATTTACTTTCGGTTGGCGACTGGGCCACTAAAATATGGTCGGATGAATGGCGTGATGCACCAATCATTCGAATGATTAATCAACATGTTCCGGTATTATCGGGAACCTGGAGTAAGACGAGGTGTTCCCTATTTTTTATTACAAAGTACGATGGGTCTTTTGAAGCGTGGGACTTGCTCATCCAACAGGATAAGCCTATTGTGCGCATTAAAACGGAAGATCCGTTGTATTGCTGTGCGGCCCATGAGCAGGGTGAATTGATCGCGACTGGCGATAGTAGTGGGTTTATATATTTGGTACGCGTCTCCGATAGTATGGTGCAAAGCTCAAAGAATGAACGGCCTGCATTTATGTTATCGATGGAGCGGGAAGCGAGACGAGAAAAGGCATATGATTCAAGACTTCGTGAGGTTAAACTGAAAATGCGCCAGGACCAAGAAAAGGCAGAGCAAATGGAAAGGGAAGCAGAAGAGGCAGAGAGGAAAGAAGCGGAAATGGAAGAGAAAGCGGCAAAAGAAAAGGAAGAAACACAGAAAAAGAAAGAAGCAGAAGAAAAACAAAAGAAGACTGAGGAGGAACAGAAAAAAAAGGGGGAAACCGAAGAAAAGCAGAAACAAGGCGATACATCCAAACAGAGACAATCGTCAACATCCGCACCACCTAATGAACCAGAAACTGAGGCATCTAAAGACCCAAATACTACCGCTACATCTGACCAGGCAACATCTTACCAGGCTACATCCGACCAGGCAACTGTAGCTCCTCATGACGGAGCTAGCGGTCCATCAACATCTGACCAGGCAACAGCAATTCCTCATAAAGGCCCTCCGCCGCCTCCAACAGGCGATGAAGCCGAAGTCGTTGTCGATTTAATAAAACAGAGCGAGGACGATTATTACAAGATGCTTGAGAAAGAAGTAAAAAAGCGAAATTCTTACCAAGTTATACCAGTTCAAACACCTTTTGATGATGGATTCGATATGAAAACAATCATGAAACCCGAGGATATTGAGGCTGAACATAAACAGCGTATAAATGAGATTAAGGAGAAGGTGATTAAAGGACTTTTGGCATTAAAAAGATCAAAAAATAATAAAAATCCGAAATTAGAGTGAATTTATAAAAATTGTATGTTTTGTGTATATTGCCTTACAAGCGATAGGAATGAACCGAAATTTCTGTTAAATATTCCCCATCCGCAAACAATTCTCTCACATCCTGCAATTATTATGTACAAAACTATTTTAAAATTGCTATATCAAATCTACAAAACGTGCTCGTTTCCACATCAATAAGTATACAACAAAAAATTGTACAATCAAACCCTTCACTTTACATCTTCCCATCGAATCAAACCAAAATTAAAAATCATTTCCCGTTTTCCGAAACACAAAATCAAATTACCAATTACCATTCCAAATCTTTGTCTCGCGCATAGAGTGACATTTCACAAAATCGCAATAAATAGTTAAAATTACAAGTTTCATTCAACCATCGCACCAGGATGCCACCATCGTCGCCTCGATACCAAATTGTTCCTTCAACTACAACAAAAAAATAATTTTGTTTTATTGTTGTCGGTAGTTGGTTATTTTGTTGTTATTGTCAAAATCATACACATTTGCAATAAAAGGACAATAAACAATTTTAAGGGCATACACCAAAAAAGAAAAAAAGGGGTAAGTAGTGTAAAGTAGACACATAAAATATTAAATATTTATAACCCCTTGTATTTTTTTTTTTTCTTTTTTTCGATGAACCCCTTTTTTCGAATCGTACGCTATCCCCTAATACATATAACATACAAAAATTGGGAATCTTTTATCGTTTATTAGTGTTTATGTTTATGTATCCATGGATTATCGCCACGTGCAATAAAAATAAATTTTAACATCCTTTTATGTTCTGGCACACGTATGTATGTATATGATGCAATTTAATGTTCCTTAAGAAGTACTAACTGGGCTATAATCAGTTTTTAATATATGGATGGTTATAGTTCGAATGTATGATACAAAAAAAAAGGTGAGATTTGATTATGCTAATCAACGGCATATAGTTTGGTGATGTATATTGATGTAATCTGACATGGCAATTGTGGAACACCTCTTACTCTCTCGTTCGACATTTTCGATATTTGGTTAAGAAATTACAAATTTTGATTGATTTTTTTAATAATTGGTTTGAATTTTATTTTTTTTTTTAAATGCGGGGGTTTTGTGCTTTAACAAATTTTAAAGACATGTGTGTCTTGTTGTCAAAAAAATAAATAGAAATGTTGTATGACATATGTAAGGGAGATTTTTCTTTTTTTTTTTAAATAGGCAAACGAGGGTTGAATGAGTGGAACAGGATTGGTAATTATAGATCAAACAATGGTTGGTCTATTTATTGTACGAGTTATGTCTTATTTTGATTGATCTTATCTCTCTTCTAATATGAATATTTTTTGTTTAATTTTTAGTTTAACTAACGAAAAATGTTTGTTTACATAAAAATTAAATTTAATAATATGCAAATTAGTCTTTTGTTTACTAAAAGAAGCCCTCATTAGAATGTAGAAGTTATTTATTTTTTATTCATAAAGTCTAACCAATAAAGTAACATGAAGCCAAACGATTTCCTTAAAAAACAAAATTTGAATTATCTGTAGAAGGTTTAGCTCGGAATGGGATTGATCCTCTTAAAACCTATTGTCTCACGGAAGATAAACAAAACGTCAGATCATTTAAAAGAGGTGCTCCCAGAAACTTTAGTTTGTTTTGACCAGACAAGGACAGATGCAAGGAACCTCCTATTCGTTTTCAAAACTGCGACAATTCATGTAAGAAGAATCCAAGTCAACATCCAACAACCATTCTGACCAAATGCCGCTGAAGTGAGTTCAATTGTTTGGATCTCGCCAAATCTAAATTTTTTAAAACCTGCAGTAGTTTGAATGACGCGAGAGGCATTTCAATGTCTTCTACCTTTTGTATTATGGCCCATGGTGCTACGTCGAGTCAGTGCATCGGTTTTTATATTCCCTGCAATTTTGAAATGCCATAGCACTTATATAAGATGGATGTCGAACTGATTTGCCATCTCGTTAAGAGATGAGAGAAAGTTCTGGACTACTTTCGACGTGAGGAGGTATGATTGATGCACTTTAATGGCAGCCTGACTGTCCTTAAACATTTTAGATGTTCCATAAAACTCCGATTTTAGATGGTTCATGAACTTTTAGAAGACTAATGAGCAATAAATCATTCATGAACAATTTTATGTCATCTAATTTTAAAGATTTTTTTTAATATTATTTCCCAAGTACATATTTGTAACTACTACTACTTCATGAAATTTGGATTTTTAGGCGTTTTGCCTCCTTCATCGGTGATTGTGTTCACCTGAATGTATGATAAAAAACGTTGCTCCTCTCACAAATGTAACAATTGTCGCCGTAATGTATGCTAAAAAAGATGTTTCTCCTGAATGTTGGTGAAAAGTTATGTTTTACCTCTGAATTTATTGTACTGTGACGGTGACATCTAGAGTGTAATACAATAAGTAAAACTAATAGTTCAATTTTTAACTGTACTAAATGGAATTTTCCATTATAAAAATTGTTACGTAATGTTTCTACGCTATTCCAACTGGAAAAGTCGTGAACTTTCGGGAAGCTTGGTTTATGTTTATAAAAAGGCGAACAAGATCGAATTGGATTATTCGTATTTGGAACGCGATAGAGTAAACTTGTAAGATTATTAGTAATATTTGGTAAGCGATAGTATAAAGATTAAAAGGAATTAAAAAGTGATTTAAAAAAGTGTTGTAGTGCGATAAATAAAGTAAAAGTGATCAGTAAAATTTAAGAATAATTTATAGTTTTAATTAAATAGTTTTCTTACCTTTTTACATTCAGTTTTTATTTTTGTTATTTTTAAATCACTTTATATTATGTGTTTTTGTTTACATTAGTTTGACAGATCAAACTTTATTTGTGTTGACAACATTGTTTATGTTGAGTACCGTTCAGTGTTGTGTGTATGTGTTAAATATCAGTACATTATCTATTCGTATTGATTATATTAATGATATTTCGCTACATATACATAACATTTTGATCGTTTTGAAGTTGTTCGGTAGACGTTGTCAACAAAAACAAATAAAACCGTTTCATCTGCGTGTGATTGTGTGTTGCTCTGTTCTGTATAATTTTAATTTTTTGGAAATTTACGTTAGTTCGACAAATATGAATTTCTCTCTCAAGTTTAATTTTCAATTATTTGTATTTTCGCTTGTGTTTATAGTCAAGCTGGTTTCGGGTTTTATTTTAATACCTATCTCACCGCAACATTTTTGTAATTTTTGCGTAATCGTACGCGCATTTATTTTTGTTTTTATTTTTAAACGTAATATTAAAAAGACTCGCTACTATACATTTTCTGCTTTATTTATTAAAATTTTCCTTTGTAATTTATTGAAATTGATTTGTGTTCAAGTATATCATGGATAGTTCTTTCAGAGTTTTGATTCAAAATATTCGTAGCTTAAGGGAAAATTTTGATGCGTTCAGCTTGTTTGTAGCGAGTCTTACTAATTGTCCTGATTTGATCTTTGTATCCGAAATTTGGATTTATTCAAATGAATGTTCAGAGTTTAATTTGCCAGGGTATAATTTTCGAGCGTGCTGTAATGATAATTATCGGTCGGGTGGTGTGGGTGTTTTTATAAGTAAAAAATTTATAAATTTCACGTATCAACATTGCAATTGGAATTCAGCGGATCTTCTTGTTTTAAATATTCAACTAGCTAAACGAAACTTTACCTTTATTTGTTTATATCGTTTTCATAATGGTAACATCATTTCATTTTGTGATGATTTGGAAAGGTTGCTGTGTACACTTAATAACAAAAATATTGTTATCTTAGGGGATATTAATATCAACCTTTTAAATACTAGTGAATCCTTCAACTACCAAACAATGCTTGCATTCTATGGTTTTGTCAGTCTTGTAAATGAGCCAACAAGGTTGAAGACATGTTCGGATCACGTTTTTGTTAAAAATGAAAATTTATTCAAATTTGATATTTGTAACCTGCCCATGCATTTTTCTGACCACAATTTGATCAAAGTTAATATTTCTTCCTCATCCATCAGGCAACCAGTTTCTGTTAATACTTCGAATCAATTAAGAATTTGTTACGATAAACTCAATAATTTTCTAAAGTTTGAATGTTGGGATTCTGTTTATAGCGAAAGGATTTGCAGTTTAGCTTTTGCAAAATTTTTGTTTATACTTAACTCGCATATTGCCGCATCAAAATTCATTATTGATCCTCCTAAAATAAATAAGTTAAAGCCATGGATGAGTCCTAATCTATTATTTAAGATTAACAAATTAAAAAAATTTTCTCGTAAACTAAGATGTCATCCAAATAATATTAAATTAGCAAAATTTGTTAAAAAACTTTCGGGAAATATTAAAGCGGATGTAAAAATCGTCAAAAATAACTATTACAAAAGCAAATTTGATTGGGCTAGTAAGAATTCAAAGCACACATGGAAAATAATTGATGAAGTTTTAGGACGTAATCGGATGTATAAACAAATACAACAAATTTATCAAGCCAATACTAATAGCATTCTCACGTCCCCAAAATCGATCTCTGATGAATTCTGCAAATATTTCGTAAAAGTTTCGCAAGGATCAACCTCCAAATTTATTGCAATTACTAGTGATGTTACTTCAATTGAATTTAAAAAGTATATTTATGGAGCTGATAGAAACTACAGTTCATCTTGTTTCTTTGAGCCTATATCTTCTTCGGAAATCCTATCTGAGATAAAACAATTAGATAACAAAGGGTCAAAGGGCTTTGACGGCATTAATAATTTTTTAGTTAAAACATGTGCATGGTATTTGGTGGATGTTCTGCAATACCTATATAATGTTAGCTTGAACAGCGGTTAATTTCCAGATGATTTAAAAATAGCTGTTGTGATCCCGATTTTTAAGAAGGGTGATGAATTACAACCAAATAATTACAGGCCGATTTCGCTTCTAAGCACTTTCTCCAAGATTTTTGAGAAACTAGTTAAGCATCGGTTAATTTGTTATTTGGATAAGATTAAATTTTTAAATAAAAATCAATTTGGGTTTACTGCCGGTAAATCAACTGAAGAAGCTCTTTTGCACTGCTTGAGTGAGATTTATAAATATATTAATGATACTCGGAGACCCATAGCTTTTTTTGTCGATATCGCAAAGGCGTTTGACACTGTTGACCATGGAATGCTTTTATTGAAGTTAGCTAAAATTGGTATTAGAGGTAACATTTTTGATTGGTTTGCAAGTTATATTGAAAATCGTCGTCAGGTGGTAAAAATAGGTGAGGCAACTAGCTGCGAAGGTTTAATAAGTTGTGGCGTTCCTCAAGGATCAGTTCTGGGGCCTTTATTATTTTTAATCTACTTTAATTCGATCTTCGGTATTGATCTATTAGGACACGCCACAGCCTTTGCTGATGATCTGGCATTGAGCTATGGTACGAATAGCGATGTCGACACTAAATTAATGCTTGAAAACGACTTAATAAAACTAAGTAAATGGTTTTATCATCATCGGCTCGCTATAAGCGTTAAATCAAAAGTTATGCTATTTGGGAAGAATATCACTAATTCTTCGGTATACCATTTAAAATACCATGTCCATCCCTGTGATACAATCATTTGCTCGTCTCAGTGTTTTGCACTTGAATTTGTTAATGAGTTTAGATATTTGGGTTTAACAGTGGATGCTCAACTAAATTGGAAGTCTCATCTCAATGTCACTAGGAAAAACGTACTTGGTGCTGTACATAAATTCTATAATCTTAAGAAATTATGCCCAAACAGTACTCTGCGGAAACTATATCACGCCATAGTTGAATCAATAATAATGTATGGAATATCCAGTTGGGGTGGCACTTATTTTAGTAACATTGAAGGTCTATATATTGCCCAGAAAAGGATTGTTAAATTAATATACCACCTTCCTCAAACAACACCATCAATTCCTATGTTTCGACAACTAAATTTGCTACCACTTAGATATCTTTACATATACAAAGTCTTGAAAATGTTTTTTATCCGTAGTAACAGTTTTCACAATCGGATTACACAGGTGTATAATACAAGAAATCCAAATTACTATAATGCTGATTTCCGTTGCAATTGTGAGAAGTTTAGAAGATGTTATCTTTATATGGCACCGTATTTTTTTCATATTTTACCTAAAGATATAAAAATTCTAACGAGTGGACGTAAACATAAATTTGAGAGGGACGTTCGAAATTGGCTGCTCAACATAGAAAATGTTGAAAGATTTTTCTGAAATTAACATTATATAGCTTCGGGTAATTTCACCATTAAAGCTGTTGTCGTAAGCATTAAACAATTGTAAATTTAAAGGCAACTAAGTGTAATTATTATTTTTTTCCATATATACATATATAAATAAGAAAACTATTGTGTAATATATATTTAACTCAATGTGTCCAAAGATTTTATAGAATAGCATGTTTAAATTGTTTATTTGCTCCACCACAGATTTTCATCTAAACGGAGCTTTACTTTGTTCAACTATAATATGTTAATTAGTTTATAATTCGTTTGTATTATTATTAAGTTATAAGTTGAAATAAAGAAATAAATAAATAAATAAAAATAAAAATATAAAGTGATTTTCTGAATTTTTATTGATAAACTGTGTTGTAATAAATTTTGTGAAATAAATAAATTCGTTGGTGATAAATTGAATTCAGTTTGTTTTATTCACAATCCAGTGGTACGAACCTTGATTGACAAGGCAAAAACGTAACAATATGTACATGTGTGTAAACGTTTACGTCATATACAATACAATTTTAATGCTTGAATGTAGGCTAAAACTCACACCTTCGACCTTTCGACATTTCGCCATTTGACCTGATGACGAATATGACTATGATGATGACGTCACTGATCCCAATCCCAATTTTGGTGGAACCGACACAAATACTCAATACTGACGTACATAAGTGTGAATTTAAAAAGGACCTCTGAAATATACTCATCAATCATGATACCCCAATTGCCATGCTAATCTAGGATTCTAAGATGTCCAATTTAGAAAAAAAACTGAATCAAATTACATTGTCACCAACCCTGAGCAAGTGTTTAAAATATCAGAACTCAGGGGTACCGGGAAATGGACTAAATGTACATTACCAGATTTTAATACCGTTTATATGTGTGTACACAACTAGGCAAATTTTTAAAGCTTTTAAAATATAAAATATAAAATATTGTGACGTTGACACCTAGTGTGTAATAGAATAAGTAAAACTAATAGTTCAATGTTTTACTGTACTAAATGGAATTTCCATGATAAAAATTGTTACGTAGTGTTTCTACGCTATTCTAACTAGAAAAATCATGAGCTTTCGAGAAGTTTGGTTTTGGTATATAAAAAGGCGAACAAGATCGCATTGGGTTATTCGAATTTGGTAAGCGATAGAGTAAAGAATAAAAAGTGAATTAAAAGTGTTTTTGTGGAAATAAAAATTATAAGTGAACAGTAAAATTTGAGAATAATTTATATAAAATGATTTTGTGAATTATTATTGATAAACTGTTTTGTAATAAATTTTGTGAAATAAATAAATTCGTTGGAGACAAATTAAATTGATTTTGTATTATTCACAATCCAGTGATACGAACCTTATTTGACAAGGCAAAAACGTAACAATATTAATTTCAATAATCTAAATTTCTGACACTTCTAAAAAAAAAAAAAAAATTTTAATGTGGCAGACTTAGACATAAATTTAACTCTTAAAATAATCCCTAAATTCAACGGATCATCCGAAAATTTACATAAATTTTTATCGTGTTGCGACTTCGTTCATGATGCATTGAAAAAGACAGAAGTAAATTCATTCCTAAAAATTCTTAAAGTCAAACATGTAGGACAAGCCTACGAAATAGTTAAATTTGAATAATCTTAAGATTGGAAAAGTCTTAAATCAGCATTGAAATCTCAATTTACTTCTAAGCGTTCGCTTGAATCAATACAAGTTGAAATAAATTCAATAAAACAATTACGATCAGAAGATATTAAGACATTTTCAAACAGAATTGAAATATTGTTATATCAGCTAAATGAAGCTTGCTTGGAAGAGACAAGTTTTGAATCTGTTAAGGACATTAAAAAATTGAACGGAAGAATGGCGCTTAGATCATTCCAGGAAGGATTGATGGATCCAATAAAACTTCTTGTGAAAGCTTGCAGATTCACAACGCTGAAAGAAGCTATAACAAAAGCTTTGGAAGAAAAAGCAATTTTAAAGTATGCTGTATCAAATCATCCAAAATCGTTCCCACATAATTTAAAATCTGGTTCATCTAATTTCATTTTAAATATTGTCTGTCTAATGTAGTGATCCAATTGTTTGAAAAGATTCATTAGATATTCCTGTAATTGTACATTTAGCGTCAGGATAATACAAAAAATCAGGATGTAAATTTTCTATTTTGATGAGGCTTAAATCCGCGCCGGAATCTATTCAAAAATATAATAATTTATTTGGATCATGGGATAAATATAATTTCAAAACATAGTAGGATTTTGATCTGTACCACAATTTTGTAATGTAGCAATATTAATTGGTTTTATTGAATTTTGTAACTGTTGGTTAACAATTTCAAAATTTGAATTTGTAAAAATAAGTTCACGAGAATGCGAACTAGCTCCATCATTATCTGTAATGTTCGAATATTTAATTTATTATTATTATTATACTAATATTATTATTATTATAAATACACACGAGTCTGAATTATTATAAATAAAAGAAGAAATAATTTATAGTTTATAGTTTACAATAGAATTGAACTTTTATTTTAAATCGTTTGGTGTAACGAAAGTTGTCGAGTAAATTACCCTTCTAATCATCAAATGCATAAATCGTGAAGACGACCAAAAAGCAAACATCAACTTTTTTTTTTAATAAGAGACGACTACAACGTTAACATGTATGTTGTTGCTGATACGTTCTTTCTCCCAGCTAATATGCTCAAGATATAGTGGTTAATATCATTAATAACGAATAGTGGCTCATTTGTAAAAATTAGGTGTACAATTCGATCCAGACCATTTTTTTATATGATTTACTCACATTATAGAAAAGTAATGAAACGTGACAATATAGATCGAGTTACTCATATTCAAATATCATCAACTAACCGTAAATATCTAAGAAATTATCGACCGTATCTACATTAATTAATAACTTCAATTAAATTATTAATCATTTGCTTTTGTTTTATAGTTGGCTGATTGATATTAATTGAAATATAATGATAAATAATGTGAAATTTTATAAGTAAAAGTAAAAATTTTAACGAATTGACCTGACATCTAAGTACTAATAGTCGAAGTATATTTACAACAATAAAAATGTAAAAAAAAGTACTCACTCAATTGTAGCAACGAATATTTTGTGGTCGATTCATTTCTTTGTGGTGGCGATTATAATAGTGGTGCGGCTATTATGTGTCCCGGTGTTTCCATACGTTCTAATGGAACATTTAAAGTTTGTGCGGATGCGCGCCCCAGACGAGATTTATGAGGCTTTTGATTGTACCTGAAATTAAATTTAAAAAAAAAAACGAATTAATGTCACATTTCCTAATAGTTTTCTATAATAGATAATACAAGTAATAATAGATGATACAAGTTTTCTATAATAGATAATTAAATTTTATTAGGGCATCATGCCAATGCAGTCATGCAGTCAAGGCAATCATGGTAACAATGTTCTATTGTTTCGCTATATGTCTTAAGGTAATTTACATAAGACGACAAAATTAAGTAAATTGTAACTTTTGTTATAAATTGGTCAACTTGACCGTGTATGTATATGCTGGGAACGTGTATGTATATGCTGGGTGAGAAAAAAAAATTGCACACACAATTTTATGGGAAAATTCATCATTCATTCTCGCAAATTTGGTTTACATTTGTATCGAAAACGGTATCGATGAACCGACACTCTGTTTCGAACCCACGTTCAAAGGTAAAATTTCATCTATTTCTTCGCCATATGACCAGCTTATAGTTGGAAAATTAAATTCCACCGTGATTAAGATGGTCGATAGGATATTTCAACTAAATCATTCGATAATGATGCATCAACCACTATGAGTACACCTCCACCAGATTGTTTAATAATATAGGCATTATATTATAAGTAATAAGCGGTGAACGGTCCAATCTACAAACCACATATTGGCTACGAAAGAATTCAGAACTCAGGATCCCTTTTTTAAATGATGTTTCACACGTGATATAAACCGGAAAAAACATGTTTATGATTCTTTATGTTTTGTGGTTTGGTTATTGAAGAAGTCTTCTTATAGTCGGGTTTTTTCAAGGTATGTTCTGGGTTATGATTGGTTCTGAATCCAGATTAAACGATGACATAAAGGAGGTTATTTTTGGTTTACAGTTAAAGCAATTCGTATTTGAGAAGTTTAATAGACCAAAAGTGGCTGTTTTCAGAATTTAGGAAAGATTGCCAATTTTTCCGGCATCTCCGATTGTGGTATAGAATTGATTATATATTGATTGTAATGCATGTACCACATCCGAAGTGTATCTATAAGTTGTACTAAAATGTTGAGAAAGTATTTTAAACTTATTTGCATCAAAATAAAGCACGTTGATGTAATTAAGTAGGTCTATATATGGTATTTGGTCTTGATCTCCCAAAATAAACATTTTACGTCAGTCCTGTAAATGGGAATCGTTAAATGGGATATTCAGAATCCATTTGACATTTAAAGACATTGTGCCACTGATGAAGTTAATTACTTTCCCAAGTGATCGATATTGCAGAAGACATCTAGTACAAGCTGGAATACCTCAGGTTTTCGTGAGCGTATTAAATGTACGTACCAAAGGATCAAGATGGTTTTGCTTTTAATTTATTCTCAACCTTGTATAACTTAGTTACTTAATTTATTATTTTGAGGTAATGTTTGTTGAGATCAATGTTCATATTTCACAAGTCCAACGTCAGCATAAATTTGTCCGATTTTTCGTACACATCAATCAATATTGATACATCTAGAAGAATTTTAGCTTTGCTCCACGAGATTACTTCAGGTTCATTGAAGTTAAATGATTTATTAGTTAATATCAAATATCTACTATCAAATATCAAATATCAAACGTCAAATATCAAATATCAAATACCAAATATTAAATATCAAATATCAAATATCAAATATCAAATATCAAATATAAAATATCAAATACCTAATATCTAATATCAAATATCAGATATCAAACCTCAAATTTTAAATATCAAATAGCAAATAGCAAATATCAAATATCCAATATCAAATCTCAAATACCTAATATCTAATATCAAATATCAAATATCAGATATCAAACCTCAAATTTTAAATATCAAATATCAAATATCAAATATCAAATATCAAATATCAAATATCAAATATCAAATATCAAATATCAAATATCAAATATCAAATATCAAATATCAAATATCAAATATCAAATATCAAATATCAAATATCAAATATCAAATATCAAATATCAAATATCAAATATCAAATATCAAATATCAAATATCAAATATCAAATATCAAATATCAAATATCAAATATCAAATATCAAATATCAAATATCAAATATCAAATATCAAATATCAAATATCAAATATCAAATATCAAATATCAAACATCAAATATCAAATATCAAATATCAAATATCAAATATCAAATATCAAATATCAAATATCAAATATCAAATATCAAATATCAAATATCAAATATCAAATATCAAATATCAAATATCAAACATCAAATATCAAATATGATATATCAAATAACAAATATCAAATATCAAATAACAAAAATCAAAAATCAAAAATCAAATATCAAATATCAAATATCAATTATCAAATATCAGATATCAGATATCAAATATCAAATATGAAATATGAAATATGAAATATGAAATATCAAATATCAAATATCAAATATCAAATATCAAATATCAAATATCAAATATCAAATAACAAATAACAAATAACAAATATCAAAAATCAAAAATCAAAAATCAAAAATCAAAAATCAAAAATCAAATATCAAATATCAAATATCAAATATCAAATAACAAATAACAAATAACAAATATCAAATATCAAATATCAAATATCAAATATCAAATATCAAATATCAAACATCAAATATCAAATAGCAAATAACAAATATTAAATATCAAATATCTAATATCTAATATCTAACATCAAATATCAAATGTGAAATATCAAATGTAAAATATCAAATATTATCAAATCTTTGTTCAGAAATCATAGTGGCTTTTCAATATGTTTTTTTAGGTATTATTTCAAACTCGAGATCTTCATTTCGATTTCATATCGTACCAATTTTTTTTCCGGCAGCTACAAACAACCATAGCAAGCGTTTATTAAGACATGAATACTAAAAACGAATACGATTTTGAATGACTGTTAAACTCAAAAACCTTTTTCTGACAAATGTGATATTGAGACTTAAGCCATTTAAGAAAGCGGCAGAACGTCGCGCAGAAAGTTATTGCGACAACAATCACCGATCAACAACTTCTCCATATAATTAATTGTGGTTCAGCAAAAGAAATGTGGAATAAACTCCTTGCGGTACATGAGCAAAAATCAGATGCCAGTGTACATATGCTACAACAACTATGGTATTCAACAAATAAGAACCAGGTAGACGACATTGCTACGCATATTTCAAAACTAGACGACCTCGCTCATCGCCTTAGAAACATGGGCGGAAGAAATCTCCAGTTCGCTAATAATTAAGAAAATTTTAATGACATTGCCCACACAATATAACCATTTTGTAAGTACGTGAGACTCAAATAAATGAAAAAACGCTGCCCAATCTAACTTCGAGACTTATAATTGAAGAATTACGTATCAACTCGCAAACCAATCTGGAAGCAAATGCTTTTGCAGCGAAAAAACACCACACACATACTCATCACCGAAACAATCCTGGTAGTCAACACAATCAACTTCATGGTAATATCGGAAGATGCTACAATTGTAATAAACCGGGTCATTATGCAAAAGAATGCTGGAGTAAAAATAAAACACAGAACACAAAACAAATCCCAGGATAATGCACACGGTGATGCGCTGATGAGTAAAACACTGACATCAGTCACGTCTTTCGATGCTGGGGGCACAGATTTCTGGTGCCAGTGACCATTATGTCAAATCAACGCGAATGGCTTGTTAATTACATTGAGTTCGATCCACAATTACCAGTAAGAATGGGTAACGGCGAAAACATTTTTTCTCATGGCAGAGGTGATATAAATGCCATGGCGTTTGACGGTAATAAGTGGGTCGAAAGATATCTAGCGGATGTTGTTCAATCAAATACAATCTATTTTCGGTGGGTGGTGCACTAGACAAAGGGCTGCAACTTGAATCAAACGACAGAAGCTGCAAATTAATTCGTGAGGGAAATATTGTTGCAGTGGGAGAAAGGCAGTAGAAGTTTTACAAAATGAAATTTCGAGAAGTAACAGCAACAACCAAGTTGGAAGCTAACATCGCCGGAATGAAATCAATCCGAATCTGGCATGAGAAGTTAGCACATCAAAATCTTCTACACGTGCGAAATTTTCTGAAGAAAGAAAACATAAATTTTAAAGATCAGGAAGACATTTGCTGTGACGCTTGCATTTTGGAAAAGATGCACCGACATCCATTCAAAAATCTGAAACCAAGAGTTCTGAAGTAGGAGAGATCATTCATGCCTGCGTCTGCGGTCCAATGCAGGAAAGGTCTAGCGGGAGATCACTATACTTCTTGCTATTAACCGATGATCTTTCACATTGGAAACAAGTGTATTCTTTGAAGGAAAAATCCGAACTAGCAGAACACCTTGAGGATTTTTTTAAAAAGACAAATAGACATCTAGGCAAAGGTATAAAAGTGCTACGCACAGATAATGGGTTGGAATTTATCAACCAACAAGTTAAATCACTAACGAGACGGGATGGTGTCGTTCATCAAAGGACAGTTGTGTATACTCCACAACAAAATGGCACAGCAGAACGTGAAAATCGAACAGTGGTGGAAGCTGCAAGAACACTTTTACATGCGAAGAGACTTCTGTACATACGAGTACAGTGGTTCATATATTGAACCGGACTGGAACGAGTAGAGAGAAAGGCATACCACCATATAAACTCTGGATAGAAAAATATGCAAATGTTATCGACCTAAAAATATTTGTTCAAGAAATCTACACTCACGTGCCAAAGGAGAAAAGACGTAAATGGAACCCTAAAGCCGAAAAGGGATTCTTTGTGAAATAAGATAACCAAGTGAAAGGCTGTAGAGCCATAATATTTACAAACGGTTTCTATCATTCCGACGATGTCATGAAGTTGGTTGAGGATTGTCAAACACAAGCAGAAACATGCAACATTGAGGCACCACCAGTGGTGACAGAGGATGACTCTGATATACAGGACAGTGCAACAATTAAAAATGTAGATGATGGACCAGTGATAAACTAACACAGGGGTAGATTTGCTGGATCAGATCGATCATATAGACTCTATCGATGAGGTACCCCCGTTCGCGACCATCCAAGGCATGATCTACGAGATCGAGCGATTTTGAAGCGACCAGCTAGATTCGCTGATATGACTAAGTTGTCAGCGTGTGTTCCCGAGTGCATTGAGCCTGTCACATACGAAGAAGCTCTTAGCTGCGAGGATAAAAATGAATGGAAAAGAGCCATGGATGATGAAATCAAATCGCTTACTCAAAATAACACGTAGAACTTAATTGATTTACCGCAAGGCGAACCAACAATAGATAACAAATGGACATTTAAAATCAAGAGACATCCCAATGGAAGTGTAGAGTAAATTATTTCGAAACGTTCAGTCCAGTGGTTAGATTTAACTCTCTAAGGGTGATTCTTTCGATTGCGGCATCAAAGGGGATGAAACTTCATCAATTTGACATTAAAACTGCATTTCTATATGGAGAACTAAACGAAGACATTTATATGCAGCAACCCATTGGGTACGAAGATAGAACAGGTCGAATCTGTAAACTGAACCGAGGTCTTTACGGTTTGGAACAGGCCTCGAGATGCTGGAAGCAACGATTTACAAATGTTCTGCAAAAATTCAACCTCAGAGCAACAACAGCAGATCCCTGGGTATTTTCAAATCACCAAGAAGATCATCAATTAATTTTAGCAGTTTACATTGATGATGGGTTAATTTCTTCAACAGATACCAGTTTAGCTGAGACATTACTTAAGGAATTAAAAAAGGAATTTCACATAACTTCCAGTTTAGCCAAATATTTTCTTGGTTTGGAAATCGACCAACTTCCTGACGGATCAATTTTCCTTCATCAGGAAGCTTATGCAAAGAAGGTATTAGAAAGGTTTAAACTGACGGAAACCAACCCTGTTGCTGTTCCAGCTGATTAACACCATCAAATGTGTTGAACCTTGCATTCGAATGGAGATAACAATTTAAGCAATGCACCCTATCGTGAGGCAGTCGGAATCCTCATGTATCTTTCGGCCGGTACAAGAACTGATATCTCTTTTGTTGTAAACAGTGCGGGACAATTTTTAGAAAAGCCAAAGAAAATTCACTAGAACGCGGTAAAGGGAATTTTAAAATACCTGAAAGTAACGCTACGCTATGGTCTTTTCTTAAATCGCCAAGAAAATTTAGTATTAAATGCATTCAGCGATGCGGATTGTGCAGGCGATGTAGATACAAGAAAATCAACCAGTGGCTTCGATGTGAAAATGGGATCGTATATTGTTTCATAGAGTTCTCAGAGACAAAGTGTAGTTGTTCTATCTACAACTGAGTCGGAGTATATTGCTGCTACTCAAGCTGTCAAGGAGATCATATGGCTAAAGAACTTATTACAACCACTTATGAACGTTAACAAACTAACGAGCATCTTATATATGGACAACCAAAGTTCTATTCGGTTGATTAAGAATCCCGAGTTCCACAAGAGAACAAAACACATTGATGTAAAATATCGATTCATCAGAGAAAAATATGAATCGGGAGATTTCACACTGGAGTATGTGGCGTCAGAGAGCCAACAGGCGGACATCATGACAAAACCACTATCGAAAGCGGTTTTTCAACATCAACGTGAAATGCTACAAGTCGTTGACATTCAACGTTAAATATTATTGTATATTGAATTAAAATCTATAATTTAATCAAAGTGGGAATGTTAAGAATATTGATCAAATATTATGTTATGTTATGTTCTATGTTACATAATTACGTAAAGTTTCGTTCCACTTTTCTTTCTTAGTTCAGTGGTTCTTTTTCTATTATTTTTGTATGACCAGGACAACACTGTGTAAATTCATGTTTATGTAATTCGTGGTTAATAGCTGCTGAAGTCGTATTGTGTAGAACACGTTGTGCCTACGAAAAATAAAGCGAGTTTTATAATTATCATCAGTGTGTTTCTTTATTAAATCTAACAATATCAAATATCAAATATGAAATATCAAATATCAAATATCAAAATTCAAATATCAAAATTCAAATATCAAATATCAAATATCAAATATCAAATATCAAATATCAAATATCAAATATCAAATATCAAATATCAAATATCAAATATCAAATATCAAATATCAAATATCAAATATCAAATATCAAATATCAAATATCAAATATCAAATATCAAATATCAAATATAAAATATCAAATATCAAATATCAAAAATCAAATATCAAATATCAAATATCAAATATCAAATATCAAATATCAGATATCAAATATCAAATATAAAATATCAAATATCAAATGTCAAATGTCAAATATCAAATATTATCAAATCTGTGTTCATAAATCATAGTGGCTTTTCAATACGCTATTTTAGGTATTATTTCAAATTCGAGATCTCCATTTCGATTTTATATCGTACCAATTTTTTGTTCCGGCAGCTACAAACAACCGTAGCAAGCGTTTATTAAGATAAGAATACAAAAAACGAATACGATTTTGAATGACTGTTAAACTCAAAAACCTTTTTCTGACAAATGCGAATTTGAGACTTAAGCCATTTATGATTAGTGACCGCAAAAATATAACATACCAAAAATGCAATAAATGTCAAAATTCAAGTCATAAATGTCAAAAGTCAAGTCCAATATGTCAATAGTCAAATATCGAAAATCAAAATTACAAACATCAAATATTAAACATCAAATATCAAATATCAAGCATCACATACAAAACAAAAAATATCAAATATCAAATGTCAAATATGACATATCAAATATCAAATGTCAATTGTCAAATATCAAATAACAAATATCAAACGCCAAAAGTAAAATGTAAAATGTCAAATGGAAAATGTCAAATATCAAATATCGAATATCAAATATCAAATATGAAATGTCAAATGTCGAATATCAAATGTAGTACGATTTTGAATGATTATTAAACTCCAAAACGTTTTTCTGAAAAATGCGAATTTAGCCATTTACGATTTGTGACCAAAAAAACATGAAATGGACAAAAGGCAATACATGTCTAATATCAAATGTAAAGTCATAAATGTCAAAAGTCAAGTCGTAAATGTCAAAAGTCGAATATCAAAAATCAAATACAAAACATAAAATATGAAATATCAAATATGACATATCAAACGTCAAATAACAAATTCCGAATATGGAATTTCACATGTTAAATATCAAATATTAAATATCAAATGGCTAATGTCAATTGTTAAGTGTCAAATGTTAAATGTCAAATATCAAATATCAAATGTCAAATGTCAAAAGTCAAAAGTCAAAAGTCAAAAGTCAAAAGTCAAAAGTCAAAAGTCAAATGTCAAATGTCAAATATCAAGTAACGAATAAATGATTAAATTTGATTAAATAAATATCTCCGTTATGTCAACAACGTTTGATTAGGATAAACTTTTCAGTGCTCTTCGTCCAGCTGAGAATTCACGATTTCGCTGAATTTTTGACCAAATAATCACGTAAAACCAATACAGTGTGAGACAGCGCATTATCGCGATATAAAAACCAAGAGTTGTCTGCTCAAAATCCTGTCCCAAACTAAATTTGCCTAATGTCATCAAGATCTCTAAATTATTGACTTCCTTGACGTGGAGTTCATCGGTAGACGGCAAACGACGAGTTGTACTTTGAACAATTTACCTATACCAATCACAAACAGTCGCTCTGGACAGTGCATTGTCACAAACAGCCTTTTCCAACATTTTATATGCCAATATTCCATTTTTGAAGGAAACATTTCATGCAACTCCTTTGCTGAACTCATTTTAAATAACGAAAAATGCACTTTTTTAAATGAAAATACATAAACAAACGTATCTTATTTACAACTTAAGATTTTGACACGAAATTTGACACACTTATGTTATGTACATGATCACACTTATTTACATACTTATTTGTACATGACCTATTTATATAAAGCCTATTCGTATTGTACATGGCCTATGAATCGGTATTGATACATAGCCTACGATTATGATATTTTTAATAATAAACTTCAGTCTTGTTCTCATACTTGAAGCTGGTGTTTCATTTACTGTATCGTAGTTACGATTCCAATATACAACATTTGGCGACGAAGCGGTAAACATAATTTTTTTTTTTTGTGTTTTGTTGAAACGCACGCGTGTTGGCTATATATATATTTTTTTAAGTGAGAGTAATTTTTTTTTTTTTGTGAATATTATGGCAAACCAAAGTGCATTTATTGGTTCAATTGAATGCTTTGATAAATCAAAGTGCAATTTCGAAACGTATATGGAACGATTTTCCGAATTAATTAAGATTAATAAAACAGTAATAACTGCGGAAACCAAGTTACCGTTTTTTCTTACTTCTATTGGTGCGGATGCTTTTATTACTTTAAAAAACCTGTGTACACCTAACTCGCCCGCAGAAAAATCCTATAACGAGCGCGTAGAGTTGCTTAAACAACATTATAATCCAAAAAAATTGGTTGTTTTGGAACGTTTTAAATTTAATAAACGGGAACAAAAAGCAACAGAAACAATTAGCGATTACATCATGGAATTGAAAAGAATGGCGCGTACATGTGAGTTTGGTACATTTCTAAATGACGCGCTACGGGATCGGTTTATTAGTGGTTTATGTAGTAGTGCTATCCAAAACCGTTTAGTGGAAAGTGATATCTCGTTTGAAAATGCATGTACTAAGGCGTTAAGTATGGAATTAGCTGCGAGTGAAACAAAACATTTTCATACAGAAACGGAAATTTCATATATACAGTTTAATAAGAGAAATCAAGTGAGAAATACCAAAGCCAACTTAATAAATAAAGCCTCCATGTTGACGATATTTTTTTAAAAGCTTTTTTTAAGGTATCAAAAAATCCAAAAGAAAATGTTTATTCCATAGTTTTTATATGGAGAGATATGACCTCAGTTTATGCAAAATATATTAATGAAAATTGACTCGAAAATAATTTTATTTTGATTCAATTGAAACTATAAACTTTATTTTCCACCTGACTTGGACGATTTTTTCGTGAGCTTTTCCAATTTACGGTAATAATGATAACAAAATAAGATATTTTATATCTGAAAAAGCTTAAAAATAGAGTACATGCATGTAAAAATGAGATACAAATATAAAGGAAAAGGCGCGACGTTTACCATAATAAACTTGACAAACAATATAGAAACAAGGTAAACATAAGAGAAATGAAGCAAATACATAATATGAAGCATATTATCAGATGACAGCTAATAAAAAGCAAAGCCTACTTAATAAATAATTTTTTTTTAAGAATTTAATTTGTCTGTCTGTAATCAGTTGATTTTTCGGCATTTTTTATAGACAAGTATACTAATTGTTCATGGCAATCCCAATATTTTCGATTTGGTAAATCAGAAAAATATAGAGGCCAATCTCTCATAATACATTGTATCTACTGAAAAAAAGTAGAAATATCTTCCCCCCTCCCCGTAATTTTGGCTGAAGGCCATAAGAGTTATACCAATGTAAAAATGAGAACCCTCCCAGTAGATATATTATGAGCAAAAATGAGAACCCTCCCAGTAGATATATTATGAGCGATTGGCCTCTGTATTTTTCTGATTTACCAAATCGAAAATATTGGGATTGCCATGAACAATTAATATATTTGTCTATAAAAAATGCCGAAAAATCAACTGATTACAGACAGACAAATTAAAATTTAGAAAAAATGTAATACTAACGTTATATTTCCGTTCTTTTTGGCACTTTGATAATAATTCATGAAAGTTCCGTTATTTATTTTACTGGTGAGTGCTTAGTGGTTTTAGTGATTTTTCTGAGTGTTTCTTTTTTAATTTCTTTCCACGAGCGAGTGATTCCTGGTGGGCCGAAAAGTCGAATGCTGAAAAATCAGCTGATTACAGACAGACAAATTACATTCTTAAAAAAAAATTATTTATTAAGTAGGCTTTGCTTTTTATTAGCTGTCATCTGATAATATGCTTCATATTATGTATTTGCTTCATTTCTCTTATGTTTACCTTGTTTCTATATTGTTTGTCATGTTTATTATTGTAAACGTCGCGCCTCTTCCTTTATATTTGTATCTCTTTTTTACATGCATGTACTCTATTTTTAAGCTTTTTCAGATATAAAATATCTTATTTTGTTATCATTATTACCGTAAATTGGAAAAGCTCACGAAAAAATCGTCCAAGTCAGGTGGAAAATAAAGTTTATAGTTTCAATTGAATCAAAATAAAATTATTTTCGAGTCAATTTTCATTAATATATTTTGAATAAACTGAGGTCATATCTCTCCATATAAAAACTATGGAATAAACATTTTCTTTTGGATTTTTTGATACCTTAAAAAAAGCTTGCTTTCATCATGGAGGCTTTATTTGTTAAGTAGGCTTTGGAAATACAAACGTGAAACAATCGACAACAACAAAGCAAGCTTCAAGTATGAAAGGTTATAAAAATAACGAAAATAATAAAGCGTGTTCGAGGTGTGGCAAAGTACATAACGGGGAAGAATGCCCAGCAATCAAGTGGTCATGTTTCAAGTGCAAGCGAAGGGGTCATACAGCTAAAATGTGTCACGCAAATCGGTCGGTTCATCAGGTTGAAGATGAAATACCGGGTGATAAAAGTTCAGATGATGACGTGTTAGGGTATATTTATCAGATAAACGGTAATAAAACTAAACCGGTGTTTATAGTTTTATCGGTAAATAATATCGACCTTCGTTTTGAAGTGGATACTGGAGCCTGTGGAACCGTTATTTGTGCGTCGACGTTTCAGAAGATTTTTGGAGTGTTACCTCTACAGCCACATAATAGTTTGAAAACCGCGAGTGGAGAAACAATAGCGGTTGATGGATCTACAGTAGTCAATGTAAATCATCGAAATAAAAATCATGCATTAGGATTAATTGTAGTGAAAACAGACAAACAATTTGTACCGTTATTGGGGCGTACTTGGTTAAGCGTACTCTTTCCCAAGTGGGAACAACAATTCATGGTGAGCCACGTGGATGTGAAAAGCAACGGCGACAATGACCTTCAAGTACTTGTAGACTCGTACAAGGTCAAGTTTCCAAATGTGTTTTCAGAAGAAACTTTGTCAATTAAATTGCACAAAGCATCAATTGAATTGAAAGATAATTGGATGCCGGTGTTCTGCAAGCCGTATACTGTACCATATTCACTCCGATCAAAAGTGGAGGAACTTCGAAAAATGCAAGCTAATGGTACAATATTCCCTGTACATACAAGTGAATGGGCCAGTCCAATTGTTACAACGTTGAAGAAAGACGGCCGTTTACGTATTTGTGTTGACTTTAAAACAACAGTTAATCGGGTTATAAATAACGATTCGTATTCATTACCACAATGTGATGACATTCTAGCTAGTTTAACGGGAGGTCAAAGATTTACAGTATTGGATTTGTCCGGAGCCTACCAGCAATTGGAGATTGATGAAAAGTCGAAACCATTATTTACAATCAACACGCATTTGGGATTGTTCCGTTTTAACCGTTTAACATATGGTATATCATCGGCTCCTGCTATTTTCCAGCGCACAATGGACCAAATTTTAAACGGAGTGCCTCAAACGTTTTGCTACTTAGATGACGTAATTATAACGGGTTGTACTATGGAAGAATGTGCTGCCAATACGGAAAAGGTCTTGGAGCGTCTTTCGAACTTTAACGTACGAGTAAATTTGAACAAGTGTTTATTCTATCAGCCTAGTGTGGAATATTTAGGTCATGTGATCAACAAAGACGGAGTGCAACCGTGCCCGAAGAAAGTGGTGGCTATCAAAGAAGCGCCAACACCTACCAACATCACCGAGTTGAAATCCTATTTAGGATTGGTCAACTATTATAGAAAATTTGCACAAATGCAAGCAGATGTGTTGACATCACTGTACCGTCTTACTCAAAAAGACGTAGATTTTATATGGGGTGCGGAAAGTCAGCAGGCGTTTGAGTTATCGAAAGCAATTATCTCCGAAAAAAGTTTATTGGTACATTATGACCCTACAAAGCAACTGTTCCTGTCATGTGACGCAAGTTCTACAGGTGTAGGAGCTTCAGCAACGTTGTCGGAAGCTGAGCGAAAGTATTCGCAACTGGAAAAAGAGGCGTTAAGTATAATTTTTGGCTTAAAAAAATTTAATAAATTTCTACTTGGCAGGTCCTTTGTAATTTATACTGATCATCAGCCTTTGATTAGTATTTTCAACCCACGGAAAGGCATTTCAATAACAGCTGCATCCAGGTTACATCGTTGGGCCATAATTTTATCGGCATATAACTACTCCATTAGTTCTAAACGAGGCCGAGAAAATTCGGTAGCTGACGCGTTGTCGCGTTTAGCGCTGCCATCTACACAAAGTATCGACATTACAACTAGTCTTATCAATCTGTTAATGGATTGTGAGGAATTGCCAATATGAGCGGAAGATGTTGCTAAAAACACTAATTTGGACCCATTAATGTCGAGACTAGTAACAACAATAACTAATGGTTGGTCTAATTCTTGCGAAGACCCTCATTGGAAACCATATTTTGTTCGACGTTTCGAATTGACGGTAGAAAAAGGATGTATTGTTTGGGGTAACCGAGTTGTCATACCGACTGCTCTAAGACATCATGTATTGAAACTTCTACACGAAAACCACCCTGGCATGGTCAAGATGAAACTATTGGCTAGGTCTACGCTATGGTGGCCAGGTCTAAATCAAGAAATCGAGGAATTGGTGCGTGAATGTGAGCCGTACCAACGCTTCCAAACAAACAACAAAATGGACGAAACATACTTAGGCTGGCCAAAATTACAACGTCCTTGGACCAGACTACACGCCGATTTCTTCTACTTCAATGATACTACGTTTCTTTTACTGATCGACTCAACATCAAAGTGGATTGATTTGCACGTAATGGAAGCAACAGCAGCAGTGGATGTTATTGATAAATTGAGACAATCCTTTAGCTATTTTGGTATACCACATCAGTTAGTAACGAACAATGGTCCGCCGTTTTCGTCCGAACGATTTTTAAAGTTTTTAAGGTGAAATAGAATTGAGCCAATGAAGAGTCCACCATATTTACCACAAGCTAACGGAATGGTAGAACGAGCGGTTCAGACAGTAAAGCAAAACTTCAAGAAGTCATGGGGAGATTTAAAATCAACTAAAGCCGATTTGAAGAAACATGTTCAGAGTTTCTTGTTTACATACCGCACCACACCGACACCGAGTACTTCAAAAAGTCCGGCGGAATTTCTACTTAAGTATTCGCCTAGAACGTTATTAAGTCAATTGCGACTGAATTACGGAGATTCACAGATTATATCCGGCCCGACAAATTTGACGTTTCCCTCAAAAATATTCGAATCTAAAGACCCCGTGTGGGTAAAGCTTAACAAACCATTTTGGGAGTCCGCTACAGTCAAGAAGCCTATCAGTTGGAATCGATATATCATCACGTACGAAGGCAAACTGAGAATAGTACACCAACGACAATTACGGCCACGTGCTTTGCCTGGTGGAACGGGTAACTATTTACAGCCGTCTTCTATGAATTCATCTACAGTACTACACCCCTCAGAGGAGAATGAAAATACAACATCGCAATTGCAACAATAAACCAGTACCAGAAAATCTATACTACCAACTGAAAATTACGCAGTCAACGGAGAAGACAATCCGTCTCTAAGCAATCACGAAGTGGAACTACGACGTTCAGCCAGAATACGAAGACCTCCTGAAAGATTGCACTATCAAACGGTTTTGTTTAAATTTAAGCCTTAAAATTTTGTATAGTTATTAAATTTTGAAACTGAATTTTTATTAGAAGAAGGAAAATGTTATGTACATGATCACACTTATTTACATACTTATTTGTACATGACCTATTTATATAAAGCCTATTCGTATTGTACATGGCCTATGAATCGGCATTGATACATAGCCTACGATTATGATATTTTTAATAATAAACTTCAGTCTTGTTCTCATACTTGAAGCTGGTGTTTCATTTACTGTATCGTAGTTACGATTCCAATATACAACAACTTACTTCTTTTTGATAACTATAGTATATATTGTAGTTATGCGTGCGGAACAACACTGATATTTGTAAACTGCATCGGGCAATAATAGGCTTATAAATTAGAAATTAATAACATCACACATCGCTAAAATTATTTCGTTTAATTTTTGGTTTCATTTAATTAATTAGCTGCGCTTCTGGCATTTCATGGTAGGAAACGCAAACACTCATAATTATAGCAGGAAATAACACGAATGAGTAAAACAAAAAAATACAAAAGCCTTGTTTCCCACCTCCAAAAATAACAGAATTAAAATCAAATTGTTTTATTCCCAACAATTAAACCGAATAAATATTTTAAATTGTATATAAGTGCACAAAAAGACTCAACAATCAGCTTTTGTCATATACCATTAAAAAAAAATTACAATTTTTTAGTTTTGTTTTTAATTTTAATTAAATTCATTTCAACAAACAGTGTATTCAGTTTTGTCGCGGAAAAACTAAAAAAAAAAAAAAAAGGAAAATTAAAATTATTGTTAAATCTCCTTTGCACCATACAAAAACGTAAAATGGAAATTAAATTCAATTAAAATCAAATTTTATGTATGTGTGTGTAGGTATATGCATACACCCATGATTAATTAAAACACTCGTATATGTGTGTATAATATGTAAGTCTATTTATATGTGGACGGGAAAATAAATGGAAAATTAATTAACAATCCTTTGACAATTAATTTGTCAATAAACAATTTTGTGTTTGCCCCCATATCGATAATAAACTTAACTTCATAATTTCATTTTGTGCGTAATACTGTTGTTGTACCTTATATCAAAACGGATGAATGGGCAATAGTGTATCTCGAAAAACGTTCAATATAATCCTTAATCCAATTTTTTTTATTTTCTTCTAAATACGTTACTCCTTATTTTTGGACCAAAATTATTTTTTCGACTTTTTTGTAACATACGATGATGTGAAACCCTTTTTTTTGGCTTGTGTGCTTCTCCAATTTATAGATACGACCGAGTGGATGGAGGAAAATTGCAATTTTCTAATCTATTGGATTTTTATTTTGCTGGTCGCCTTCTTATCAAACCCTTTTTTGTTTTGTTTTGTATTGCTTTGTGTCCGGATTAGGTGACCTGAATGCGAGAATATGATTGGGTTATAATATTCGTATGTGTGTTGGAAAATTAAATATGAAAATTAATGTAAATCCCTTGATTGTGTGTATATACATATATAGAGAGAGATTGTGTATAGGGAATCAATAGGGTGTTAAACTGGTATTATGACGTATGAGTGAGGGTGAAGTTAACCAAATAAGTATTTATTTTGTTTTCTGTGCTCGTCGAAAATGAAATTATTGATGTTATACTTAAAAAATTGAATTATTTTGATAATATATGTATATATTAAAATTTGTTAACTTGGCAAAATGTCACTTATTTATATTAAATCGCATCCCATTAATTAATTATTAAAATCTTATGTACATTTCTTCTGCAACATAATATTCTTCAACAATATTTGTAAAAGCAATAAATTATGCAATCATAACTAACCTTTAAGTCTGCAAGAGATTTATATGCAAATACTTTATAAAATCCCGACCTTCCTAAGTTTTAACTTATTTTACACTCACCCCCAGCATAGTAAAAATCCAATCCACAACCAAAAAGCTCAAAAAGCACCATTCAAAGCAAACACACAAAACATCATCTCTTCATCAAATTCCCAAGTAAATTAAAAGTTTTTCTCTTGAATTTTAGATATTTGTAACGAACAAATTTTTAATTTTTTTGTTTTTACAATTTTTCTAATTACATACAATGAGCACAGCATCACAAAAAAAAACAACGAACGAATTTTTGTTTTTTCATCCGTTTTCCCCAAAAATTATTATGCGAATTTCATAAAAAAAAAAAAAAATTAAAAATGATATTCCCTGCTTCTTTTTATTTTTGAGTTCTGTACCAATTTTTAATTCTATTTTATTTAATTTTTCATTCGTTTGAGTTTTCCCAGTTACACAGAACACAAGAAAAGTAGAAAAATTAAAATAAAATACTGAAAAAAATAAAAAGTTTAAAGTTTACTTTAAACTTTTTCGAAAGCTTGTTTTTTTGTGCCGTCGCTTTTTTTTTTTTTTTTGAATATTCATGTTATGAGTGATGAGACGCAATATACATATTGTGCAGGGAGAGGTGAAGGCGAAGAATGAGTAAAGATGAAGAAGAAAAGAAGATAAGTTTTTTTTAAAACGAAAAATGTTTGAAAAAAAAATTGAAACTTTTGATTGTGCTTAATTTTATTGGATTAACGGATAAAAGCAAGTGGATTTCGTTTTTTTTTTGCTCTGCCATAGTTTGCTAAGTTTTTCTATCGATGTTTTATAAATAGTTTCTAAGACACTTGAATTTTATTCGGTTTTTGTGGTGAAAACTTCAAAACTCTTGTGCAACCATGGTTAAATTCAGAAATGCATGCGCAAATTTTGAGATGTTTTTTTTTAAGTGTCAGGCAATTTGTAGGATGGTAAATTGCTTTGTTTGTCTTATTGTTCAAATTTTTTATTTAAATGTTCTTCACGAACGAATTTTTTAGTGTTACGAGAATTAGATCAAAATTTGTTAACGAATGTTCCTCAAGTTTTCTAAATCGTTAATTTGGATGACACTGTAAATATGATTTTGTTCTTGATAAATTTTGATTTTAATTGAATTTAATTTCCACTTTACTTTTTGCATGTTGCAAAGCAGATTTAACAATAATTTTCAATTTTTTTATAGTTTTTCCGCGACAGAACTGAATACACTATGTGTTAAAATGAATTTAATTAAATTTAAAAACAATAAACAGAAAATTGTAATTTTTTTTAAATGGTTTGACAAATGCTGATGGTTGAGTCTTATTATGATTCAAACTCGGTAGATTAAGCTAAAATCGTCCTAAGATTTAAAAAATCCTAGGAGAGGTTTTGGTTTATGCCCGAATATAGTAGCTCATAAGGCATAAATTTAGTTCTGGTGTGGTGTTGAAAGTAAAACTAGTAAACGTAAGCCAATTATCCAAATTTTGTTCATCGGATTGAGTAAAGATTCGGAGATATTCAGTCCAGCTTTGGTGATAACGCTTTAAAGCTTACACAGGCTAAAAGATAACTCGTTCATAAAATTTGTTCCTTGATCTGATAATATTTGTTGAGGAACTCCGAATATGTAAATTAATTTTTCAGGGAGTGGTATCGTTTTACAAAATTCGGGAGTTTTAAACAAAATTTTTATTATTAACTTATGCAACAATTGTCTACTCAGGTAATAATTACTGTTTGGTGCTGGGTCCATTCTTCTGTAATATGATGCTCGATGTTGTCCTTAGACTTCGCATACCTGAGGTAGCAAAAACGGGGTATTGTGGTTATGTTGGTAGTCAAATTAAAGGGCGAAGCAGAATATATATGTAAGTAAATAGCCGAGATCACTATATTTGGCTGAAAAAAAAATAATAATAAAACCCAGAAATTTTAAAATTAAGAAAAAAAATTCTTGAAATTGAACAACTTGAATCCTTTATGGTACAACCATTAGTAGAAGCGATACGAGGGGTACAATTGATCTGTGTCTGCAAGGTTGACGAAGCAATTTAGTAAAAATTCGCAATTCGCTCCAACGGGACCACTACATTTGCCTGAAAAAAAAATCCAGAAATTTTAAGATCCAGAATAATTGAAAATTAAAAATCCAGAATAAAATCCAGAAAAAATATTTTGTTCAAAATAAATGAAAAATCAATTTTATAGGCGTTTTAGACTTTTATCGTCACTTGAAACATTTGTGGTACATCTATCAGAAGAAGCGATACGAGCAATACAATTCCTTTGATCTGTGTCTGCAAGGTTGACGAAGCATTAACGAAGAATTAAATCCGCAATTCGCTCTAATAGATTAGTCGATACTATACTTACCCAACGAATTAAGCCAACAACAAAATAATTTTAAGCATTTGTGGTACAACAATCCGTATAAGCGATATGAGCGATATAATTCCTTTGATCTGTGTCTTCAAGGTTGAAGCAATATTTATTACCATAAATATTAAGAACTTTACGGAAAAACTCAAATGTTTAGGCCATATAATGAATTTTAATTTTAACTTGGGCCGCACATAGGTAGTCAGGAGTGAAGTTGCTCGCGGGATTGAATTTGGCACCTGCGGCCAGCTCCGTAACTTGCAACTTCCCCAAGTACTCGTGTTACCTCCACGTGGTGACCGTTGGTAACTAGATTGCAGATTCTTTGGCTTCTAGGCTAAAACACGGCGCTAAAGGAGTCAACCTTAAATAAATCGCTAGGCTGGGTTAAGGTGTTAATCATACCGTGCCGATAATCAACCAGACTGAAGGCCCAGTTTAAAAACTAGCTCAGCCGCTAACGGTGGATCCGGATACTTGACGCCCTTTGGATTAAGTGGCCTTATCTGTATACTGCGAATCTCTGCACAGATGGACACTTCTTTCTCCGCTACTCGTGGGAACAACTATGGATCTTAATAAAACTAAACAAAACAAAAAGAGTCCGACTCTCTAAAAAATCTGGAAAATGTGGACAAAGAGACTCGGGCCTGTAGGAATGACTCTAAGTCTACAAATAAACAACGGGACATAAGCACAAGCGAAGCTGGTCCCTCCACTCGGGTCACCAAATCTGAGTATACAAATACAAAGTGGAACCAAAAGCACGAATGAAGCTGGTTCCTCAAAACCAACCTATAATACTAGGAAAGATCAACAACATCTCGCCAGAAGACAGGAAGGATAAAGACAAAGCCACGCTTGCGAGGGCAAAAGAAGAAACCGAGAAAATGTCGGAAATCCCTCCAACTGCCTCACAGCTTAAAAGAAATAGATCTCAGGAGGAAAGTCCTAAGATCGCAAAGCGGACAAAACTCCATGCTTCCACTACGAAGCCTTTTAACGAGGTCCTCAAGGATCAGCTGGTTATGGCAGTTATTGACAAATCCCAAGAGGATGGCAGTATCACGCCCGCCAATTGGAGGAAGGTTGAAGGGGCCTTAGCCACCATATCTGAAAGTCCTGTTGGAATATCCAGGACCTGCTCCGGCTTGTCGGGACGCGGGCTGGCACAGAAATTAAGTGAAACTGACTGCCTGTGTAGATCAGAGGTCCCTGCTGCTTTATAAGAAGGCAGTGGGGGACTTGGTGAGATATGGCCCGGAGCCAGCCTTGCTGTGATTAATAGGGAGGAGATCCTCTGCAGACCAAGAGCAAGGGTGTACATTCCTTCGGAGCCTAGTGATCCGAAGGTACCCCGAGATAACCCGAAATTCCTAACGCACAACTGAAAAGTTGCCAAGCTCGAGGAGGCAAAGGATGAATATAGGTCAGCTGTTATCATCTTTAACAGGGAGTCACTGACTGCACTGGAAAAAAACAACGGTCTAATCAACTATGATTTCAGTGGAGTCACATTCAAGGTGTATAAGAAAGACGCGGACAAGCCGGAGGCTCCGAAGTCATCTTCAGAAAATACCACAGTGCTTGATAGCTCATCTGCATGTGCGGAGGTAGCCAGCCAAGCGAAAACTCTCTCCACAGACACGGAGACATCAACGTCCATGGAATATTTAAAGAGGTTCTCAGAGGACTTCTCATCAGGGGATGACTCTGATGTTACTGTTGTGGAGAAGAGGCTGTAGAGATGACATTGACATTTCTTTAAGTCAACCTTCACTACTCTAAGGTAGCATTAGCTGCTCTAATTTTAAAAACTGGGCAAGAAGCGACAGATGTCGTCTTGATCCAGGAACCTTGGGTCACTGAAGACCGGGTACTTGGGCTCAAGACTCCCTATTATAGGTTAGTGCTCGCGAAAAAAGAAGGTAAGTTTCAGTCGTGCATTCTCATTCAAAATAACACAAGTTGCTTTTGTTATCAAATTTCAGTAACGGAGATGTAGCAGCGGTCAGCATTGAGGTCGATAAACGAAATGTCTGGCTAGTATCAGCTTACCTAACTCATGATGAAGTAGACACTCCACCAATCATTCTAGGTGAGCTAATCTTGGAGGCCCAAAAACGCAAGGTTGGAATCATCCTTGGGACTGATGCAAATGCTCATCACACGATCTGGGGAAGTACGGACACAAATGAACGAGATGAGTTACTCCAAGATTACATTTTAAGTACTAACCTTCATATATGTAACATAGGCAATAAGCTGACCTTTATAACTAGTAATAGACAGGAGGTATTGTATATTACTCTTGTCTCAAGCTTTCTGGCGTTTAGTTTATTAAACTGGAGAGTGTCGGAGGACCACTCCTTTTCTGATCATTGTTATCTTCAATTTGAAATGGACTTGATTTCTCCAAAACTCCAAACTACAGAAACAGAAAAAAAAACAACTGGGATACCTTAACAACTATTATGGGTAATTCACTACCAGTTCCGGTACCAAAACCTCCAAAAACTGCAAAAGACCTCGATGGCTTGGTGAACTAGTTGTCCAGTTTTAATAAAGCAATACTGGGCTCTAGTCCGCTTAGCAGCCTGCAGGGGTAAATTTCGGCCACCCTGGTGGTCCAAGGAGATTCAACAAACACGTCGAAAATGCAGAAGACTCTTCAAAACAGCATGGGAAACAAAATCTGCTGTAGACTGGGACTCCTATAAACAACTCCTCAAAATTTACAAATATCAATTGAGAAGTGCCAAGAACAGCTCTTGGAGACTATACTGTAGCATAATTCAGGAGTCTTCGGAGATGTCTAGGCTACGCAATGTACTTGCAACTGGTCCTTCCATCCCAAGTTATCTTCAACGGCCGGATCGGATATGGACCACTAATAGTGCGGAATCGCTAGAACTTCTGATGGAGACTCATTTTCTTAGTTGTTCCGAATCTATACCTAGCACATCAGTAGGTAAATGGCAAGTAGCCTCATAGGCCAAATTATTTGCAGAATAAAAAAACCTGTGGGCGATAAACAGTTTTAAATCATATAAGTCGCTTGGACCCGATGGTATTATCCCTGCGGATATTCAACAAACTACGGATCTAACAATTTCCTGGTTAGAGGTAATTTTCAAAAGGAGCCTAGAACTAGTTCACATTCCTAGTAAATGGACAGAAGTGAAGGTTGTTTTCATACCTAAGGCGGGAAAATGCTCACACTGCAATTTCCAAGATCTTAGACCAATTAGCTTGTCTTCCTTCCTTTTTAAGACATTGGAAAGACAAATAGAAGCTCGTATTAGAGGCACGATTGTTTCGAAAAAGCTGTCTAAATCTCAACATGCCAATTGCAAGGGGAAATCTGTAGAGATTGCCCTACATTCTCTTAAATGTTTGGTTGAGAAATCTTTCGAATATAGAGACTACGCAATGGTAACCTTCTTAAGTATAGAGGGGGCATTAAATATTTGCTTCCTGGGGCTATAAGTCGGGCACTTTCAGATCTGGGAGTGGGTAAATCACTCAAGGACTGGAGATGCTAAGAGGCAGGATCATAAATGCCAGTTTTGGGGAATCCTCCGTCAGAAAATTTGCAAGCAGAGGTACGCCACATGGTGGCGTACTGTCCCCCTTACTTTGGAACTTGGTCATAAATGATCTGTTGCTGAGATTGGAGGACGGTGGCTTCAAGGTGGTTGCCTATGCGGGTGATGTTTCTATTGATGTTTGTGGTAAATATCCCGAGACCCTTAGTGAGCTTATGCAGAATGCCCTGACTTTTACAGTTGACGCGAATTTTTTGGGTCTCGTTTTGGATAGCAAATTATATTGGAAACCTAATATTCTGGAAAGGGTAAAGAAAGCTACGGTAGCGCTATACTCTTGCAAAAATGCCATTGGAAAAGGATGGGGGCTGGAGCCCCGCATCGTACATTGGCTGTATACCGCAGTAGTCAGACCCATATACTCTTGTATGGAATAATAGTCTGGTGGCCTGCTCTGGACAAAACTGTCAACCAAAAGCTGTTGACAAAACATCAGAAAACAATCTCTCTGTGGATCAGTGATGCACTGAGGAGCACATCCACTGAGGCACTAGAGACTCTGCTATTTTTGACTCCTCTAGATATCTTGGGCAAACAGTTGGCAGCTTGTACTGCCATACGACTGAAATCCATCTTAATATGAACCTGCAACAATACAGGGCACTCATCAATTTTGTGCAACAAACAAATTCCCAAGACCACCGACTATACTGTCCCGTCACTATTTTTTGACACAAATTTCCGGACAATGATCTCATCCAGGGAGGACTGGATGATAGGTGCAGTTTTGGAACCAGGAGTTATAAACTTCTTCACTGATGGTTCAAAACGGGACGGGAAAGTCGGGGCTGGTGTGTTCTGCGAGGAACTTCTGTTAAATCTCTCCTTCCGTCTCCCCCGACTACTGTAGCATTTTTCAAGCTGAAGTAACTGCCATAAAGGAAGTCGTAGACTGGTTGAGGTGTAATGTAATATCAGTTTGTGATATTCGCATATATACGGACCGTCAGGCTGCCATTAAAGCGCTTCAATCACACCTCCTTACATCGAAAGTAGTTCAGAACTGTCTCTCATCTCTTAACGAGATGGCAGATCATTTCAACATCTACATTTTACGGGTGCCAGGACATTTCATAAGCACAGGAGATATAAACGCCGATGAACTGGCTCGATGTGGTACGACGGACCACTTTTCAGAAAGCAGAAAGGATATTGAAATGCCTCTTGCGGTATGCTTACTGCTGCTTTAGGAAGAGGATAACAAGCTGACGAATGACAGATGGTCAAGTACCTCCTCTTGCGTAATAACTCGGCAGGTCTGGCCAAAGTTTGACTTGGCGAGATCCAAACAGCTGATCTCACTTCAGCGAAGTCAGATCTGTGTGGTTGTTGGAGTGATTACGGGGCACTGTTTCATAGGGAGGCATGCGAGTAGACTTGGTGTGTTCTCACATGACTACTATCGTAGTTGCGAGGACGAAAAGGAGGAGGATACAGTACTTCATCTTCTTTGCACCTGCCCTTGCCTGGTACGAAACAGAATAAAGTTTCTAAAGGCACCCCTCTTCAAACACCTGACGGACCTCTGTATGATGGACGCCAGGTGTATCCAGCGCTTTGTTAATAGCTCAAAATGGTTCCAATGAGTTAGAGGAAACAATTATTCGTGGTATGGCTACGGACCATTTTTGTGTATATGCCTGGTCCTAGTGGACCGCCACCCAAACCTAACCTAACCTACGACCTTCTGCCTGCCTCATTTCTTGGTAGTATGTTTATTATGGAAGTCGGACATACAATTAAAGATCAAAATCCCAAAGAGTCGAGAATACTACAACAATACGTAAATGTACATACTTATATAGATCATCTAATGACCGTGATGATCTAATTGTGCAAATGTTGCAATGAAAGAATATTAATCAACATAATTTAAGCCAGCGTGGATTAAACCTTCGTAAGATGCGGTTGATTGCAGAAGAAATTCTCTCAAGTGATATTAATTCCATTACATTAGATTATGAATCAACATTTATTGTTGAGGATAATTATCAAGGAAAAATCCTTGGTTTAGGATGGTATTCCAGCTCTGATTTGTTAACATTCAAATTGCAATGTAAATTGCAGATACACACTAAACGAACATTGCTGTTAAGCAATGTTGCTGTAACCCAGTAAGATTATTGATCCACTTGGCTTACTATCACCTTTGACTATAAAAATCAAAATTTTAATCCAAGAATTGTGGTCCGATCCATTAACCTGGAATGATCCCTTTCCTGACAGGGTACTAAATAGAAGTTTCCAGATTGTTGAGGTTCACTTGGATAAATTTAGTATAGACCAAACGGTTCAACAACATCGTCAACATTATTGATAATGTGTCATTTTTGCTTATTAATTTAATGCAATTTGTAGTCATTTAATGAGCTTTCATCAAAGTTTAAAGCGAAGGATTGGCAAGAAAAGTTTCTAATGGAACTTGAATATTATTACGGAGATAATTTTGATCATTTAGCAATTGAAATAGTATGTTTAGGCTGTCTTAAAGGAACCTCAACTGATGCATGATTCACAGAAACCTAAATACACAACATTATACAAGCTATGGTCTTATTGACCATGGCCCTCCCATATCCCATTTCCAACACACATGTAAATTTTGTTAAGGGTTCAATTTGAAATGTAAAAGGTTTAATTTAGAATGTAAAATTTCCAATTTGAAATTTAAAAAGTTCAGTTTGAAGCATAAAAGGATCAATTTGAAGTGTAAAACCTGTATGATGGTAGTCGTGTTTCCATGAGAACTGCACTAGAACTCGATAAATTTTAAATTCCGTTTATTCTATGTAAAAAGAAAAAAAATCATAAAGTGCTAATGTGTAGTGCATTTAACATAAATACACATCTTAAGTTGTTACAGCAATAAATAATTACAATTATAGCTCATAGTTACACTTGATAAATCATGAATTTATCGAGTGTAGTTGCTTGTAATGACGTCAGCAAGAAATAATAAAATATTGATGAAATAACTGAAGGGGGAAATTTTTAAACTTAAAATGTGTATTCATGTCAAATACCTTACAAATTCGCGCTTTTTTTTTTTTTTTTTTGGTTTACATAGAATAAAAGGAATTTAAAGTTTATCGAGTTCTAGTTCAGTTCTCATGGAAAACACGGCTGGTATAATGGTATTATGGTATAACGATGGCAAAAGTGCATAACCGTGTATCCACAAAATTTCCAAAAATTGTTTTATTGATTTATCGGTAAGAAAACTAGTATTTGCTTACCTATTTAATTAAATTTGTGCACGCAGAACGTTCAAATATGAATAATTATTCAATTTGGTTAGTTCCTTATAGTGCAGCAATATGGCAAGTTTTTTCGATTTTTTCCGCCTACTACAAAAATATCAAAAATGTAGATACATAGTTATGAACTTTTGCCAACGATCATATGATATAATAGTACGACCATCGGCATAGTATCATGATGGTATGATGGTATAATAGAATAATGGTATGATTGAATGATTGTTTAAGGTTATGATGGCACGACGGAACGTATGCTGATATGATGGTGAGTAGTGTTTGAGTTGAAATTGAGTTGAGTTTGAAAATATGGGAGGTTAATGGGAGGTTATATTGAGTTGAGTTCGTACAAGCAGGTAGCTTTCGAATCGAGTTATTTTGGGTTTGGATTTGAAAATATGTGTAGATAGAGTTGAGCAGAGGGTTGAGATTTGGGTTGAGCTAAGTTGGGTTGCATTGAGGTGTGAATTGTTCGGTTGGGAAATTATTTAAGGGTTGATTTAAAAGTTTATTAAAGGTTGATTTGGTGATTTAATTGATGACTGGGTTGACCGTTAAATTACTGATTGCGTTTAGACTTATGTTACGATTGAGATAGAGGTTAAGTTTGAGGTTAAGCTGAAGGTTGTTAAGAGGTTAATTTCGGAATTAATTTGAGAGTTGAATTGATTAAGAGTTTTAGCCCTTGCTATTTATTTATTTATTTATTTTTTATTTATTTATTTATTTATAGTATTTATAAATAATTTAGTATTAAGAGGAAAAGCACACATGGAAACAAAGCAATCGAAACAAAAAAAGAAAAAAGAAGTTGCTTCCATTAGGCATAAAAACCTCTTAAATTTTTTCAAACAATTTCCACCTCGTGCTTATACATCCTATTTTGAGCAGTAGCTCATTTACAATAAAATGTACAGCACGAGGTGAAATAATATTAAAAATTAAAAATTAACAAAAATAACATGGTTATTAAAAATAAATTAAAAAACTACGTATTGCCCATCAATCACGCCACTCCAAAAATTTTGACCTAAATAATTTTGCCGATCCTAATCTCTTAATTTCCAATGGAATTGAATTCCAAAGGGAAACTTCCCTAACACAAAATGACGCGTTTAACGACCTACAACAATTTTTAGCCGGAATTAGGCGGAAGTTAGAGGAATGAAACCTACTAAACATTAATTTCCTATATAGATAACAAGGCTTTAAGAAGTTTAAAAATAAAAAGACAAACGTGAAATTCGTAAAAAATAGATAAACTACATTCTAAAACAAGGCTAGAGTTGGCAGAAATATGATCGAACTTCCTAATACCAAAAATAAACCTGGTACAAGCATTGAAACATCTTTGGAGAACATTCATATTTTCCTGAAGCATACCGAATAAAACTATGTCACCGTAAATAAAATGAGGAAGAAGTTAAGACAAAAACAATTTTTTCCTAAACTGACTACCAGAAAATCCAACTACTTTATACAAACAACTAAGCATGCCAAAGACCCTCTTACTAATAGTAACTAAATGGTCACCCCAAGTAAGAGTTTTATTAATAACTAAGCCTAAATCCCTAACAGTATTTGAATATACAATTAGCGAACCCTGCAGAAAAATACCAGGAAAGGATGAGGTATCTAACGGTTTTTTATAAATTATAATCGACTGAGATTTATTCGCGTTTAAAACAAGGCTGTTAGAGACCGACCAGCGAACGATATTACTTAAATCTTCATTTATCAGACAAATATTCCTAACAATAGAATCCTGATCTAAACGACTATTTCTATAAATTTGAACGTCATCAGCGAAAATATGAAATGAACAATGTTGAATGGAGGATTCTATGTCATTTATGTACATAGAAAATAATAGAGGACCCAGCACTGAACCCTGAGGCACGCCGGAAATTACAGGAAGGAAATCAGACAAGGAATTGTCGAAAAAAACTGCCTGAGAACGATTAGAAAGATAGTTAAAAATCAATTTGGCAGCAGAAAGCGAAAATCTAAACTGAGATAAGAGTTTATTGAAAAGAATTCTGTGATTAATAGAATCAAAGGCCTTAGAAAAATCTAACAAAGTTAAAGAAGTTAATTCCCTATTATTCATATTACGCCTAATATCATCACATACATTTAATAACGCAGTAGAAGTACTATGAAATTTTCTAAACCCAGATTGGAAGCAACTAATTAAACTATTGCTATGTAAATGCGATTGAATTTGATTTTTAACAACTATCTCGAAAGCCTTAGAGAGAGAACTTAAAATGCTAATTGGCCGAAAATGGGATAGCTCTAAAGGATTACTAATCTTTGGAATCGGGATTATTTTACTTAGCTTCCACTGATCTGGATAGGAAGAGGACGTGAGAATAAAATTGAAGATATATTTGCTATTCAATTGTATCGTAAATTTTTTGTGCGGGGGATCACTTTTTGGAACCCTCTGCCTTTTTAACATAAAAAAATTCAAGTAGTTTGGCCATCTTCAAGAAGAATTATGTTAGCTTCCACAACTTTAGGCATTATTTTCCAAAGGACAGACGACACAGAATTTTAACTTAAGGGACGTTATTTATTTATTTTAATATTTATTACATTATTTTTTTATCATTAATTATAACTTTATTATTATAACTCTCCAATGGCCAGAAGCAATACAAATAATTGGAACTCGGAAATTCAATTGTACTTCTTGGAATCCGAGCAACAGTGAAAGAAGATTTTAAGTGCTCATTAGCTGAACTGGTTAGTGAAACAATCAAGTTACCCGGTGAGTTCTTTATCAAAAATCATCCTTCACCACTTTCAACTACAGACACAGTCATCGACCAACTGCGATTATACCAAAAACACCACCAAACAAGATGACGTGTTTGTTTCGAAATCGCTTAACAACAGCGATTTTGTTTTCATAAGAACAGACAAGAATCGCACGGGATTAGCTACTCCAGCTTAGTTAGTTCAGATGTGCAAACATCAAACCATCGGGTACACAAAACCGTCCTTATTGCCTCCACCCTCACAATCATTACCTAGGGAGGGGAGATCACTTGCGGGGAAGTCCTGTAACGACCCGCTCATAATTAACATATATTTTAATCGCAAGAAACACTCATACTCGTTTATGTACTCAAATATATTACATTTAAACATTCAGTGCACCGATAGACCAAACAAAAATAATTCATTTTATTTCTCCGCTTTTTAATCATCGTCCCCAAATTTTTTTTTTGGTAGTTAGTCTGTTTTTAAGCTTTTCACACGGTAGTGAATAAATAGACGTAAAGCGGTGGTGAAAAATATTTCTCAATAATTTAATTATAAAGTGGAGTTCATAAGTGCACCGATCTGTATCAAACTAAGTATAACACCCAATTTTTTATAGTATTATACCAAAATGCTATAGAGCACTATCGCCCATGTATTGTAGCTATAATATAAACAAATAAATGGGCAATTTACCGAGTGAGATTTAGTAAATTTCCTCTATGCTTTCGCTAGTATGGGTATAGATTACTGCGGTCCATTTAACTTTCATAGTACACATCGTCGAGGTGAAGTACCCAAAAAAAGTATATGTTCCTAGCTTCGTTTGTATGGCTACGAAAAGTATACATTTCGGAACAGTTTGTGGGCGAGGATTGGAAATGAATGAAGTTGATATCTCATCTCATAATGCTAAACAGAAAAAAAAATACAAATCTAAAAATTTATTCGTGTTATGATTGGTGAGATGTTATCTGATTTGTTTTTTTTACATTTGGTATATAAAATAAGAACTGGTTGTAACGAAACTAGCGAGACAAAAACAAATTGGAAATTTTCAGTTTTTATGGTACTTCCTAACCTCCTTGTTTAATCTTCTGAAGTTTGCAAATTACTTAGAACCCAAACCTGGTTCAAAAATATAGTTATGATCAAACATTATAAATCGTCAGATAATATTCCCACACAAAAGGTGTAAGCTGATCACATTGTAGACAACAAAGTCGTTATCAGCACAGAATGAAAAGCTAAACCATCCAACAAGCAATTCATCAAAAAACACGATTGAACATGTTTGAAGAATAAAATCATGGGAAATGCAATCTTGCAGAATTACAACGATCAACACATTTTGTCTATTTTAAAAAAGTATAATATTAAGTTAGTTCGATATTAGTTTTTAAACCAAAAACATGTAAAATAAATTTATTATAAATAAAAGAAAAGAAAATTAAATTAAAAATAATTTTTTTTATTATCATTCTCCGAATGAATTTATAATTATATACATATGTATATGTATAAGGCATTTTAAAGCTTTTGAGAAAAAATTTTCTGAGTCAGTTAGTTGTTTAATTGGGTGGATGTACCAGAACAGTCATTCATCTAAATAGATGTCAAAGGTGTTTTGCTAAAAAAGCAACTGTTGAATTTGAAATATTTAAAATAGTGCAAACGACCTTTAGATATATTAAGCAGTTCAGTTTAAATTTAATGAAGCATATTGCCTGACACAATTCTGCACTAAATAATTTCCAGCATACACATACATGCCCTATCCCACAAAATGTACAAACAATCAAAATATGTAATATAATAATTTGATGTTGCTATGTTGTTGTATCCCGAAAAAAGTAACGTTTTATAACTGTTTTGTGTTTTCTCTGTGTATATATTTTAATTGTCAACATTTCCTGTTGTAAAAAAAAAAATAATTTACAGGACACAAAAAAAAACAGGAGAACGAATAACCAAACACCCAAATACAATGTTACCATCCAAACAACCAGTATACATAATACACACACCGACCAACCATCCAACCGACAACACAACACCAAAATAACAAACATACATACAAACATTCATAAATGCACAACAATGGTTTAGTTTAGCATGAAAATTTATAGTTTTGAAACAGAATTTTTCCTTTTTTGTGTTCCCATTTTTTTTTTTTTTGTGAGGAGGAACAAAATGAAAATTGAAATAATACAGAAAATGCATGAAACAAAAAAAAATTTATATTTTTTTATTACAAAATGTTATTATTTATGATTAAATGATTTTATTTTCGTTAGGAAAAACTACTTTGCATTTTTCACTCCACTCCACTCCACAAATATACATACGTATACTCTCTTACAGTTGGTGGATTTTGATAAAAAAAATATGTAGAACACACAATACAACACAACAAAAAAAAAAATGCTTAACTTTTTGATTCTGGATTCTTTCACAAATACGGTTCGGCGATGTTCTCACTATACATATATAAAAGAAGCGGGAAAATTGAATTAAGATGACTTAAGTATAATCTCCATGATTTTATTGAGTTGTGTTTTTTTTTTAATTCGCTCCGAGTGAAAAAATTGAATATTAAAACCATAACACTTGTTTATGACTCAGGAAAATTGTGAAAATTGGATAAATCAACCCTTTTTTTGTTGTGTTTTGTTTGCCCTATAAATTATCTCGATTCGATATTTTTTTTTATTTTTGGTTTGCCCTCGGTATACTGCTAAAGCCACAATAATTTGTTACAATTTATTTATAACAATTACCCTTAACCATTCTGTCAATCAAAATTATAATTTCCCAAATTTTTGTTTATTTTTTTTTTGGTCATCGTTTTTTTGCCAGCCTCCCATTTTACCAAAACCATATTTTAAAAATTAAAAAAATGGCACCAAAAAAAATGTTGTATTGCCATTGAGTCAGTCTATTATCAATATGTCATTATAAATCTTTCACAAAACCCGGAAAAATACGAATTTCCCATTTTTTGGTTGTTTGGTGTGGGTTTTTTTATTTTATTTTGTTCAGGGAATTTTTTTATTCGCACCATCCATCCCCCCATGTACAAATACGAGTATAATGAAAATATATCAAACAATCAATATACATAGATAGCAGCGACAATAATTCTTCCCAAAATATGTAGAAATAAAAAAAAAAACCAACCTAAAAAGGGGTGGAATATTTTTTCAGGCCAAATATTGCATTATGGATTATCGCCACGTGGTTAGAATTTCTAAAACAAAAAAATTGTGTTGGTAACATGCAAAAAAAAAAATTCTAATCAATCCCTTTGATTTATTTGGGGTTTTATATTTATTTTTATCATTATTATGGGAATTTTTATTTTTATTTTTGTTTTATGTTAATCTCAACACGATTGTTTTGCTTAGTTGATGGAAATGCAAAATAGTTTTGTCGTTTGTTCGCGTTAAGTCTTATTTTGTTGTTGTAGGCTTAAAGTTGCCGCACAAATTTCTAAATCGTATACGTTTTTGAATATAAAATTGGATTAAAACAAATAAAAGGGTTGTTTTCGAAATGTTAACACTCTAAAGAATTTTTAAAAGGCAAGATGGTTTTACGCATTTTAAATTTCGTTAAATTATTAGAAAGTTTTCAAAGGCCTTGCGATGGCTTAAAATCGCAATTTAAGTACAGCAGCTTACATAACAAAGGTAATCGGGATTTTATTATGTATAAGAGAGGGTAGTAGAAAGACACAATCCCCCTCAGAAATATAAGCAAGTGTTTCCGTTTCTTAGCTGGACAGACCGCAATGAAATAACCTCGACATAGAGCGATTTTAATATCTTGGTAACGGCAGAAGGGGCAATTTATAAGTTCAGTGTTCCACCATATGTACATCGCTGTCTTTAAATCTATGCACCTAAAACCGGATAGCCTGGCTAATAAAAGCCAATTTATTGTAGTTACACGGTAACGACCGTATGCTGCAGTTTGTTGTTTCCCACCATAAGTAAAGAGCAATAATTAATCGCAATCGGGATTTTAAAAATTGTGTAACCTATTTAATACATATATAGCGCCCCCTGTGAGATTTACTTCGGCATTCATTTGAAAAAATCCTAATTTTTTACGTCATATTCCCTAATGGATTTTTAATTTATTTTGAGCAAAAATTCACAACAGATTTAGCAGCGTGAAGCGGATTAAAGTTATAAGAAATCAAAAATTTTTACAGCCAGTCTTATACCACAACCATTTGTCAGGTAATTGTCAGGCGACTAATGTTTAACGGCCAACTCTAAAAGTGTCCACATTTGAAAGTTTAGCGTCGTTTTCAAAAACTGTGCTATCAATAATTAAGAAAGCTGTCTCGTAGCAGCTGGGAGTCCCGAATTTTGTCCCAGGCCCGTTAAAAAGACCAGGTTTAGTGCGTTGTAGACTAACCCCGATCTTTCCGACGTGATGCTCCCGTCTTCTCGACTTTTGTCAATTACGACTATCTTCTTGACGAATAGTTCTTGTTGTTTTAGCCCGACTTGCTGTTAACCAGTTCAACCTGCTAAACACGAATCGGAAGCCAAAATTGACATATCACTAAAGTTAGCCCAAAATTCTATTCCCGAACACTATAAAATGTCATGATACAGTTTATACAGTTTTCCAGGTAACCCCGAAAAATATTTCTATCGTGACAGATTTGTTACAAAAATGTTCAAAAAATACGTGTCCCGTTTTATTTCTTCTATTTTCAACACAAGCACATGTGTAACGGTAAATTACAATTTTCATTCTATTGCCAATTGTGCGTTATAAAAATGGTTTCAGTTCATTTGCAAATTTCGCAGAAATAATGTTAATTTAAAATGAGTGTAGCATATAAATAGCGCATCGAGAGGCGAAATATTTGAATGTCCGTGATAAAGAGTAATATTTGGATGATGATTTATTTTTTTAAATGTCAGTTATAGAACGATGTGATTTGTTTACAATTTTTTGTTGTAAAATTGCCGTTTCCACTATGTATACGCGCCTTTATATGGCATGAAAAATGTTATTTAACATTTTTTCATTGATTTTATGACATTTTTATAAAAATGTTGTATAACACGTTATGTTAGTTAGAGGAAATGCATCTTAACATGTTATATAACTTTGTTAAATTACATGCATGTTTTATGGTGGAAATTGACTTTAAAATGTCATATTATATGTTTTTCTCTAATTTTAAAATAATTGTCGGGCCTAATTAAATTTAATTTGATTGAAAAAATCAAACTTATTTCGGTAACAAAAGCATTTTTTAGCTTTTCACATCGTCACACGTAGCCAAAAAACGCCCATTCTTACAGTCAGTCAAGTAAGAGCGTGGTCGGGTTAATTTATAAAAAAATGTATTTGGTGAAACTTTCATATTTATAAATATATTGTACACATTACAAACGATGATGCAATTCGGTTAATATTGTGTCCAGTCACCATCGGCGTCGATAATTGCCTGACATCTCCGAGGTATGCTTTCTACTAATTTGACGGCGTATTCTAGTGGCAACGATCTCCAGATCGCAAGATAGCTGCTTCAAAGTGTATGTGCGTCTTCCACGAAGTTTCTGTTTAATCTATGCCCACACATTTTCAATAGGGTTTGCATCAGGCGACTGCGACGGCCAATCCAATGTAACGATGCCAGATTGAGTCTTCCACTCAGTACAGAGCTTGCTGAGGTGTTTAGGATCGTTGTCCTCTTGCAGAATCCAATCTTCATTTTTGCTGATGAACCAACGTTTGGCAGATGGCAGTAAAGCCTTTTTGTAGATTTTAATCATTTTTTCGGCATTTAGGTTGTCGGTAAAGAGGTACAAAGTGCCGAATCCCTGCTTTGAGAAGCAGCCCCAAAGATGCACCTTTATTCCGTGTTTTACGGTCCGCTGAACAAGCCTATTGGTGGAAGTTGACCAGGCTCGCGTGAGGACACAACGTGCCCATACAGAACATTCATCAGTAAAAATGACATTTTCAAAATCTCTATCGATATTTTCATGCGCCCAAGCGAGTCGCTTTTTCACATGTTTTCCAGTCAACAGAGGCTTCTTCATTGTGTTGCGCCATTTCAGGTCATGAGTACGGAGATGGGTTCGGATAGTTTTGTAGTATATATCTAAACCTTTTGCCTTTAATTTTGCTTGTCCTTTCCGCAGTGTTAAACCAGGATTTCGCGAAAACAGATTCACTATTCTTTTTTCATCTTTTTTGTCCACTTTTCCTATCGAGCCACGTTCTGGTAAATCATCGACATTTTTAGCCACTTTATATCGCTGTACCCACTTATGTACAAATGCCTTCGACTTTCTCATATATTTAGCAGCCGCTGATTGCGACATTTTGGGACCTTTCGAGTGGGTGCAAAGGAACACAGCCTCGTAGCGCGACGCGTATTTAGCACTCATGGTGCTTAACGTGATTCTCTTTCAAAAGATCAACGACAACTGAATCTTTGTTGACAATGCATCAAGGACAAAGCTTCCCTCTATCGGCTCGCAAAGGAATTAGAGCGAAATCTTTCATTACCTGTCGGTAATGACGACCACGTTCTTACTTGACTGACTGTAAATATTATAAATAACGATCGACATCGTAAAGAATCTCAATATCACTTAGTCGAGGCTGAAGATTATGAAGTTTGGTACGTAAGTATGTAGTTAGATATTAGTGTTGTTGATCACGAAAACATGGTTGACGAATAGTGAAAAGGGATTTTATAGCCTTGATAACTATAAAAGCTTTCACTGAGTTAGTGACCTAATTGTGGGACCGTTAACGAAAAAAACGGTGGGCTTCAATGCATTAAAGGTGCAGATGATCTGGTAACGTTGTTCAACTTATTCCTATACTCTACAGATGGTAAAGAGATAGGCTAGCGCAATTAAACCATATATAACTAGAACAATTCTGAGTATGATACAGAGAAAGGAGAGATTTTATAGAATGAACATGCGTTTCCCGGATTCCAATCTAATAAAAAAAAATGGAGGCGTGGCCAATACATTACTTTCTTTTACGAACAGAGAATTTTGAGAGATTTAATTTTTTTTTATTTGTTTTTAATTTTTATACTTTTTAAGATATTTGAGTGGCCACTTCCGGTTAGCCGATTTGGAGTAAAATTCACTGGGACCTCCAAATTTATCAAAAAAGTTTAAATCTGAAGTTGCGGTGCGAGGTTAAGCCATCTGGGCTGTAGAGAGGACACAGACTGACAGACAGACACCATTTCGAAACCCACTTTTTCGGACTCAGGGCGACCTCAAAACAGATAAATTTCTAAAAATCTCAAGTTCCAAAATTTTCACAATTACTATACTTTATTTTACTGAAGTAAAAGGAAGTAGTTAGGACAAAAGATTAGGAGCACGATCGTAAATTCAATCAGAAGTGCTAAAAAATTTTATTTTACTGGCCTAGTTAATAAAATTGTAGGTAATGTAGGCAAATTACGAGAAGTACAAAGTGAGGAGCTATGTATAACAAAAACGATATGGTTGAGGACATTGTAATCTTTCAATATGAATGTGGGAACTCGGCGTGGATTTTTTAATGGGGTTTTAGTAGAATCATACAATATTAAAAATGTTGCTGCTGTGTTTAATCAACGAGATACGGATGGTGTATTTTGGCTTCTTTGCTGTCACGTGCCTCAGCAGCTGCCCTGAGGTAACGCAATTGAAATTTTCCAGAAATATTTGCTTAAATCTCCGGCATCAATTTTTGGAAATTCTACTGGGATATTCTCAAATTGTTCTAAAACAGAACGTGTTTCACAATTTTTTACATCTTTCTTTGTTCAACCACAAAAATTAGGTCCAGATGCAAGGCCATAAACTGGTTTTATCATATGCCTTAATAGCAGTTATATAAATTGAAGTAAGCAAATAACCCATTGCAAGGAGCTTAATTTCGTTTAATTTGCAAAATATGACGTTGGAAAAAATAGTTCAGTAACTGTGATCCTAATTCTTTTCTGCGATGATAAATATTTGAATTTTCGCCCGTATTATTGACTACCATGCATTTTGTCTTACATTATAGTTGGTTCGTCAACCTTGCAGACACAAATCAAAGAATTTGTATCGCTCTCAAATCTTCTTTAGTAGATAGGTCAAATTCTAAAAATGGGAAGTTTTTAAACTTAACAATTTCTCAATGTAATTTTAATTCGTGATTTACTTTAATTTGGAAGCTTCTGCCCTACACGGCCGCTCTTGATGACAGCAATTAATTTGAAACTTAAATACCATCCGCGATTCACATTAAAATACACATAAAGCCATTTGACTTTAAATTTCACCTTTAACATATTTATCCTGGGCGGATCTAAATAAATTTGCCTCTATTTTTTGCAAATGAGAACTGGCTCTTATTGTCAACGCTGTTATAATTGGAGAATTAGTAATCCTTTCGTCGATTACTGGTTTTAATTCCGCCGTTTTAGGTTGCTGGTAGCTGTTGATGTCCGAAAAACGTCACAATCTGCTGGTTGTACTTTGGATGTAATATGTCACCATTAATATCACTGAACTTCTTTCACATTTTCGCTGAATGCATTCCACCAATCTGTCTAACAGTAAGGCTTTATTTAAGTCCAGATGTATTAGTAAAATATTTCTAATCTACAGGTCTTTCATAGGAGTTCTACGCCAAAATGATGTATGAGATCCCGATCGCTAGGATGTATCCCGTATCTGTTTTTCTCATCTATTGTAAATACTGTTTGTTGTAGTCAAAATCGTAGTCCTGTTCGCACGATTAACAGCGTACGGTTTAAGGAATATGCTGAAGCAGATTTTGCAGAAGTGTCGAATACGAAGCCTAAATTTGTAGTGTTAGTCATTCGCTCCAAAGTACCTCGGTCTGTAAATCTATCTTATAAAACGGACAATAATAGTATATTTGTAAATTTTTTCTGGAAAACGGCATACTACCATTTTCCGGTGTGGAAAAACGATCTAGATAGGGAAAACTTTTTTACTTTATTAATTTTTTGTTGAATGTTAATTCAACAAAAATTAATAAAGTAAAAATGAGCTGTGTGAATATCTTGAAGAAGAAAAATTGTAAGAGAATTCATCTGTATTAGTATGATTCGCTAGTACTTAACGCACAGCACATTCTGTATATATAGAATGTAAATTGTGATATAATCAGTCGCGTCACTGCGGCCTGATGAGAAGATTGATTTTTTCATAATCATAAGCTCATTAGTTCGAAACTGGAATGAATTCTCTTACAATCTTCGGAACATATTAAAATCATAAAACTTTTTCCACTTACTTTGGGAAAATTCATTTAGGGCCTTAATTTTAGAAAACCAAATTAAAACAAATTGTAAGTATGGTGAACAAAATGATAAAATAAATTTTATTTTTTTTGCCTGAACGAAGTAAATTCAGAAAGTTGTAAAATTAAAAAGTTTTGTTTATATTTTGATTGGTCATCAAGGTAAAAACCAAATTCGAAATATGCCTAGGGGACGCTCCAAAAAACGTAAATTCCGATATCGAATTCAATCTCAATATGCAAAATCGAATCGAAGAAATTTTTGTTCAACAATGGTCCAGGCATCCAACGCGGCAAGGCCGATCCGTACAGCTAAAGTAAAAGGCATGAAAAAAATGTCTGAGGTAATTATGATACTTAATGAATCTCAATCCCAAGAACACCTTGATCAAATGCAACGAATAAATGCGCATCATATCGCAAACGAAAATGATGAAGAACGTAATCATCGCTTCGAACAAGAGCGAAACCGATCTTCACAGCGAATCGCAAACGAAAATGATGCACAACGAAATCTGCTATGGCACAGAATCCAGTATGAACCTACAAAGATGCCGTCAACTACGCCAGCTTTAATTACAAATCATTGGGGCCCTTCAACGTTGTATGTATTAACTGTGGAGCCCTCCATTTCCCCTACGAAAGAGTAGCAAATAAAGGTAAATGGTCGAATTGTGTTGCCACCGCCACAGTTTCCAAATGAATTGGTTTGCCTTTTTTTACGACGTCACCCGCTCGCTAATGAGTTCCACAAACGAATCCGAAACTTAAACTCATGTTTCGATTTTACTTCATTCAACGTAAGCGATGATCGAACCTTCAATAGTCGTAACATTTTCAGCTTCAAAGCAGCTGGAGAAATTAATCACAAATGAATATGGCGGCACATCCGACACAAATCACTCAAGGTGATTTCAAACCACCTTCATATGGCCAATGTACTTTTTAGACTACGATGATGCTGTTGATGAACGCCTTGCACATCCTCTCAATTATGGAATCAGCCGTGAATTAATGGATCTGTTGGAGAAAATATTGTGAGAACAAAACATGTATGCCCAGAGTTACATGAGGATGCGAGAAGTGAAGGATGATATAAATCAACGTGCTGCTGGACTGGGACTACTACCTCCAAATGTGCAGCTTATTTTTGCAGATCCAGATGGTAATGAAGCATGCGTTGTTCTGCATGTAATGAAGTATGCGTTGTTCTTACGCTTAACGCCGATCAAAGATTCCCGTCAAATGAAATGGTTGTAGAACAACGTGGCAAAGATGTTGCCATTTGGAAAAATATCGACCATCGTGTGGAGCCCTTTACCTACCCATTATTTTATCCAGCCGGAAAGTCAGGATATACCGTGGGTATGCCGCACTTCGAATACCTTATGCAAGTCGTCCACATCTAACACGACTTGAACTAGCGCAATGTCGTATAACTTTTCAACCTGAACACGCCAAACGCCTTTCTTTGCAAAATTATTTAACACCCGACCTGCGTCAAACAGTTTTCAACGCTTTACATTTCCAACAATATCTCGTCGATACTTTCATTCAAGTTGAATGTGATCGCATCCAAGGGATCAAATTTAATCAAAAAACTATTTTAGCCGATCAGTACGCAGGTGTACGCAGCCCGACTTATCAACGACTTAGCTGCGAAACAGAATGCAGTTGTTTGTGAAAAAATATTACTACCATCATCATTCACCGGATCAACGCCTTACTATACTGAACATTTCGAAGATGCAATGGCTGTTGTTCGTCGTTTTGAATCGCCTGATTTCTTCATCATCATGACTTGTAATCCCGATTGGCCAGAAATTAAAGAAGCAACGCGTATTATATCTGATAATGGAGTTATCATACAGCAGTCCTCTCAAGATCGTCCGGATCTCGTCGCTCGAATTGCAAACAAAAATTTAATGAAATTATCAATGATTTGGATAAAAAACAGATACATATTTGGAAAGATGGCCGCATATCTTTATACAATCGAATTTCATCACATATGCATTTACTGTTGCATAACAAACCAGAATTACTACTACTATTGGCAAATACCCAAACATTTTAAATGGGATGGAAAAACGAGCAGCTGGGAACCGCTAATCCGTCGATTGCATGTCGCATTCACAACGTAAATTATCTTACTCAACCAGAATGCTTCCATTTGAGAGTACTTCTCTGTCATGTGAAGGACGCAACAAGTTTTGATTATATCCTTACTGCGAATGACATTCGTTATGCGACATATAAGCTCCTGGCCTCGCCTTCGACGGTAAACAGTGGATAGATGGTCTAGAAGAATCAGCACTGCCTAAAATGCCTTCGGTAGTGCCAATACTCTTCGTTCAGATTCTTATTTTTGGATGTCCCGAAGATCCAAAAAGTCTCTGAGAAAGATTCAAAAATCAGTTGGCTGAAGATTTTATTCTGTCAGCACAACGAAATAATAGATCTGAGGATGCTGCAATCAAACGTGCTTATTATATTATTGCATTCAAGTTAAATACGACGGATATGGTATGGAACGATATGGTATGGACAACATTGACAATTACGAAGATGACCAAAATATGGACGTTCTAAATTCTGATGAGTCAGCTGCTACTGGAGAACGCATGTATCGTCTTCTGCAAGGAAAACAGATTAAAATTGTAGACAGTTCTTACGTACATGACTCTAACTATGTTGAAACAAAATGATTTTTCATGTATGGACCATGCGGTACCGCTAAAACCTTCGTGTATAAGATCTTGTATCACTTACTATGTGGCTAAAATGGCAAAGTAAAATGTATGGAATTTACTGGAATCGCATCAACTCTATTGCCTGCTGGACAAGCATCACACAAGACATTTGGTCTGAAAGTTCCGCTTTCGTCAGATTCAATTTCCAGCATTAAACCTGGTACAGTCAAAGCTACAGAACTCGCTGAAGTTGATGTTTTCCTTATGGATCGATCAAGGAAAGCATTTCAAAAAGTTTTCGTTAAAGAAAAATATGGGTGTCGATCCTAAACAGGAATCATTTGCAAAGTATATTCTGAAACTGGGAAATGGAAATCTTCCAAAAAATGACTTCAATGATTTCGAATTACCTGAGGATATAATTTTCAGTGGTAATTTAATCGAAGAAGTATTTGGAAATTGCCTTACGAATCAAAATTTAGATGGAATAAAGGAACGTGTTATTTTCGCGCCGCTGAACAAAGAAGTCAGTAATATTAATGCTGAGATCGTCGATCGTCTCTCAGGAGAATACAAATCGTATAAAAGTCATGATTATGTGAAGGATAATCAGGAAGGAGGTATTGCATTCACGCCAGAATTTCTTCTGGCGAAAAATACGATAATTATGCTAATGCGTAATTTAGATATTTCGGAGGGTATGTACAATGGAACACGCCTGATTGTTACCGAATTATGTAACAACGTAGTTAAAGCAAAAATAATTACTGGGGAAAAATCTGGACAAGAAGTACACATTCCTCGAGTTTACTCCAGTAAAGGTCAACTTGGATGTACAATTTAACGATATCAATTTCCGCTTCGACCAGCGTTTGTGATGACCGTGCATAAATCTCAAGGGCAAACATTCCAATTTGTTGGCGTCGACCTTCGTACACCTCTCTTTAATCATGGTATGTTTTACGTAGCATTTGCCCGTGTTAAACGACAAAATAGCTTGAAAGTATAATCACACGTATAATGTTGTGTGGAAAGCAGCATTGAACGCTCCTGATGAAACTTTTATAAGTCTCCATAATGACAATGACGACTGTTACCTCGGCAACATCGATTTTTATGTCTCAGCCGAATAAAATAAAATAAAATTAAAGTTGTTTTGCGAAAGAGATTAAAAAAACTGTTTTTCTTTTCACCGAGCGAAACTCGGTCCCCTGGTACTATACAAGTTAACACAACTAGAATTGCAATTCAACATAAATTGCAAACACGCGCATCACCTAAAGACGCTAAATCAGCTTAAAAGGAAAACACATGTAAGAACACGCGCAGACATGTTCTAGTTATTTGAGAATATTATAATTTACTTATTAAGCAATTTTTTATATATAAAATGTTAACATATTTTAAAAGTAAGTTAGTTTTAGTTTGAAATGTAAAAGATAAACACAAAATAATAAAATAAATTCATTTTTTTTATATAATCTTCGAGTAAAACTCTTAACTGGCGCCGAAACAGGGACCTGGCGTTAAATATTAATAAAATAATATAAAGTGCAAGTAACAAAAAAGTGAAAAATAAAAAAGATCATTAAATCAGCAAACCCCTGCTGAAAAATATCTAAAATTAAAGAACGACAGTTTTTGGTTAAAAACAGAAGTTATACCCACGAGAACATAACCGTTTTTTTTACCACAAATTTTAAAGGCTGTACACATAAGAACATAGCTAAAGCCGTGCCACTGAAGTAGTGAAACTAAATAAACCGTGATAAAGTTTGTACCATTAGTAGGCGGGTTACAAATATCAACGCAACATCGCCAAACGGGAGAAATACAGCATATCCATTTATTTAGAAGACACACGTGCGGGTTCCGAGTGTACGAAAACCGGCTGTGCACTATAAAGACCTTTGTGGCAAAACTAATCCACAAATAGGCCATGAAAAGCCTCTTAATTTTAATGTAAGTAAAAATTAATAACAAATTAAAAAAAAATAAAAATAAGAAACAGTAATTATAATAATAACGAGAATTTTAATAATAAAAAGTAATTATAATAACGATAATAATAGTAACTAAATATACTTTTATAATAATAATTACAAAATAAACAATAATAAAAAGTGAATATAATAACAAGTAATAATAAAAGTAACTAAACATTTTTTTCAATTACAACAATAAAAAGTGATCATAATAATCAACGATACTAATATAAACAAAATTTAAAATATAATAATAAAAAGTGAAACATCATAATGACGACACCAGTGGATCAAAAATTAGATCAAATCCAAGCTGCATTGACAAAAATAACCGGAGCCCTAAATGCTCAAATTGAATTCACCAAACAAATCGAGCGGAGACTCGAGATACTGGAGAAACCTATAAATCCAGCTGCAACAACAATATTCGCAGTCCCACAAAACGAACAAGAGCTTAAGGACATAAGTAAGTTACCTGACTGCGTGAAGGAACTACAACAGTTCGATGGAAATCCAACTCAATATATCTCTTGGGAGCACAATGTCGAGAACATTCTACGAGATTATAACATTGTACGCACTAAACCAATCTATAGAGCAATACTGCAACACATACGGCAAAAGATTAGAGGAAACGCCGATGCGGCATTAATATCATATAACATCTCCGATGATGAGAGGGCGTCTATAAAAAAGTGCCTGTCGCTCCACTACGCAGATAAGAGAGATCTTCGAACGTTAGAACATCAATTAAATAACCTTGTACAAAGAAATATGTCAATCGATGAATTTTATGCCAATGTGAATCATCAATTCTCATTGATAGTAAATAAGATAAAAACGGAGGATTATTCGACAGAAACCATCAGCGTCCTAGTCGAAAACTACAGGAATCGAGCTTTGGATGTTTTTGTCAGAGGGTTAAATGGAGAATTGTCACGAATGTTAATCATCCAAAAACCGACCACACTTCCGGAAGCATATGGGTCCTGCCTTGAGATTCAAAACATGAATTTCAGGAATTTGACGATTCAGAAAAAGAACGTTAATAACTCGGTAACAGCTCCAATCAACCAATTTTCGTATATCAACCCACAAAATCCACGAATTAATAACTCGGTCAACCAAGTTTCGTATACCAATTCACATAATCCACGAGTAATCCACAATTTAATACCACCGCAACGGAAAAACATGGTATACAATAATCAACATTATAACAACCAAACATCATACAACAATCAAAATCCGATTCAACAAATACCACCTAGGCCAATTTATCCGAAACCTGCAACACCAATGGAAATTGATCAGTCAATTCAAACCAAACGCGTAAATTACATGAATAGACCAGCATATCAAAATAACCATCAACCAAAAATAGAACATCCAAGCTACGGCGAACCCCAAAGACAGCAAAGAATTTATCATTTGGATACACAGGAGGAAGAGGAATATAATCAGTTAATTAATGAAAATACGGATATCGAGACATTAGAAGACGAACCTGAGGAAATAAACTCAGAGATAAATTTTATGGAGAAAGCCTCTCTAGCATACCATACCTAGAGTACAAAACAGCAAAAAATAACATCCTCAAATTTTTAATCGACACGGGAGCCAACAAGAATTTCATCAAACCTGAACTAGCTGAAGGATCCATTCCCACTAATGTCCCGTTTAAAATAAAATCAGCGGGAGGGGACATCAAGATCAGTAAAAAAATATCCGGACAATTTTTCAAATGCATTGGAATTGACACATTAATAGAGTTTTTTGTATTACCTGGTTTAAAAACATTCGACGGAATAATCGGGGACGACACTCTAAAAAAACTTGGAGCAATTATCGACCGGAAACATAACATTTTAACCATAACCCCAAATATCAAAATTCCACTTAAGGAAAAACACTCAGTTCAAGTAAACAACATCGAAGTTCGGGATAGTCACTTATCCTCAGAAGCCAGACAAAACCTCAAAGAAATCGTGGCAAAATTCAAAACACTATTTAAACCAGTCAACAATACTGAAACAATTGATACTAACGTAAAAGCGGAAATAAAAACAACAACAGTTGAACCAATCTACACGAAATTCTATCCCTATCCAGTCAGCATGAGGCACGAAGTGGAGAAACAAATAGACCAATTTCTAAACGATGGAATCATAAGGCCGTCTAAAAGCCCATACAACTCACCAATTTGGGTAGTTGAAAAAAGCTGGATGCATCAGGCATCAAAAAATATAGGATAGTCGATTTTAAAAGAATAAACGCCGTCACGGTGTCAGACACATATCCAATTCCTGACATATCAAACACATTGGCAAATCTTGGAAAATCAAAGTTTTTTACAACCATCGACCTTACGTCAGGATTTCACCAAATCAGGATGGTAGAAAAGGATATTCCGAAAACATCTTTTTCCACGATGAATGGAAAATATGAATTTTTAAGACTACCTTTCGGACTAAAAAATGCGCCAGCTATATTCCAAAGAATGATAGACGACGTATTGAAAGAATTCATCGGAATCATCTGCTATGTATATATTGACGACATCATCATATTCGGAGGGAAAACCGAAGAAGAACACCTTATTAATGTCAAAAGAGTATTCTCGAAACTTGAAAAAGCTAACCTACGTGTCAACCTTGACAAAACGGAATTCATGAAAACAGAAACAGAATTCCTAGGATACATCATAACAAACCAAGGAATCAGGCCAGATTTAAAGAAGGTAGCGGCTATACGAAACCTAAAGAGCCCAGATAATTTAAAAGAGTTAAAATCATTTCTTGGACTCGCATCGTATTATCGACGTTTTATTAGAGACTTCGCGAAAATCGCCAAGCCCTTAACCAACCTCACAAGAGGCGAAAACGCACAAATTAAAGCAACACAATCAAAAAAAGTGAAAATCAGCTTAACAGGAAAAGAACTCCAAGCATTCCGTCAGATCAAAGAGGTTTTAGCATCCACTGAGATACTAATCTTTCCAGACTTCGATAAACCTTTTATACTTACTACCGACGCCTCAGATTATGCAATTGGTGCCGTATTATCACAGGGTGACATCGGAAAGGACAGACCAATCACATATATATCCAGATCGTTAAACAAGACCGAAGAGAACTATGCGGTCAATGAAAAAGAGATGCTAGCAATCATTTGGGCATTAGATAACTTACGAAATTACCTGTACGGAGCGAAAAAAATTAAAATCCTCACGGACCATCAGCCGATCACATTTGCACTAAGTACTAAAAATAATAACGCAAAATTAAAAAGATGGAAGGCCCGATTGGAAGAGTACAACTATGAACTCATATACAAACCTGGGTGTACCAACAAAGTAGCTGATGCCTTATCGAGATTAGAACTAGAGGTCAACACCCTATCATCAACCTCCACGATACACAGCGCTGAAGAAGACAGCACAGACCTAATACAGTACTGCGAAGCACCTATAAACGTCTTCAGAAACCAATTGATAATCAAGGCAGGCAAATATATTGATTGTCACGAAGAACCACATCCTACTTATCATAGGCATTACATTAGCCTACCGGAAATAAATAAGGACACTCTTACAAAAATCCTAAGGGATAATCTCCATCCAACCATCATCAATGGAATAAAAATACCCGAAGAACACATCCAAATGTTACAAGACGTTTTCAAAGAACAGTTCCCGGGATTGAAGTTACGTCTAACACAAAGAGTGGTCCAAGACGTCAGCAACGAGGAAAATAAATTCAAAATTATAACAGAGGAGCATAATCGAGCACACAGAAATCACGCTGAGAACAAGGATCAAATCCTAGAACGGTACTATTTTCCACGAATGACCAGCCTAATAAAAAAATATACCAAAACCTGCAGCATCTGTAATACAAATAAATATGACAGACACCCAAATCGAGTCGAGCTCCAAGAAACGCCGGTTCCAACATATCCAACAGAAATACTCCATATGGATATAAAAGAGATAAAGAATGAAAAATTTATATCATGCATGGATAAATTCTCTAAATTTACAAAGTTTTTCCACATCAACAACAAATCTCTTCACATCAGAGACAAAATAATCAAAATTCTGCATTACTTCACAATTCCCAGATTATTAGTAATGGATAATGAGGGGAGTTTCGTAAGTTCCATCGTAATGGATTATCTAAAAACCTTGGGGATAGAAATATACTTAACACCGCCCCAGCGAAGTGAGGTAAATGGAGCCATCGAAAGAGTGCATTCTACTATCATCGAGATAATAAGATGTCTTCAAATGGAATATAAGGAATTAATCATAAAAGAACTAGTTAACATCGCAGTAGATCGCTATAACAACTCAATACATTCGGTTATCCAACATAAACCTTGCGACATATTTTTTGGGAGAACGCAGAGAATCAATTACCAAAATCTTGTGGACTTCAAAGATCAAGTCAACGAGGATGTGGCAGAAAAAATTAGGAAAAACCAAAAAACTAACATCTCTAGGGAAAACGCAAAGAGAAATAAACCAAGAAAATATAAACCTGGGGAAACAATATACACTACAATCAAGCAGATACAAGGAAAAGAGAAACCCAGATTTAAAGAAGAAACTGTGGCCAAAGATAATCGAGTCACAATTACCACCACCTCCGGAAAAAGGGTCCACAAGACTCAAATAAAAAATTTATCGCAATAATCTCTTCTTTCCAGTTTCTGGATATTGGGCTTGACAAGCTCACTTACCATCTACAAATATACCACACCAATAATAACAAATAATAATCCATGTCATCAACTTGACCGAATATGAGGAAATAATCAACAGAATTAGAACTTCACTTGACAACATTGATCCAGAAAGCAGTCTTCGACCTCAACTGATTCACCAAATGAACCAAACCAAGCAGCTAATATCAAAACTCAAAGGTCAAAAAACACGATCTCGCCGATCAATCAACTGGATCGGCTCCGCATGGAAATGGATTGCAGGATCACCAGACGCCACAGACTGGGATCAAATATTGAAAAGTCAAAATCAAATCATCGATAACAATAATCAACAATATAAGATCAACAATGTCTTAATGACCACAGCACAGCAGATTCTCAATGAATACAACTAAATTGTTGATCATTTACACGAAAACTCAGATGAAAAAATCCAACAAATACTATTCAACCGACTAACCATAATCAAAGAGGAGATAAAAGAAATCATTCGAGCCGCGCAATTAGCAAAAGGAAAAATAATCAATACAAATTTATTGGATAAAGAAGAAATCAGTCGCCTGGTTGCAGAAATCGAAACCCTTCCATATTCTAACGATATAGAGGCAATAGAATACGTAGAACCTATGATGCTGGCTAAAGAATCAACAATACTATATGTTATATCAATACCGAAAACAAGTAAACAGGAATACAATCACGTCATGGTAAGATCAACGATTGAGAACAATAAACAGATATATCTGGAATACAACGAACTTCTGGTAAATCAAGACGAAATGTTCGGGATCCTTCGAGAATGCAAACTATTTCGCGAGACCATACTTTGCGAGACAGATAGTTTGGAAAAATTAAAAGCCGACCACTGCATCAACCAGCTCATAAGGGGATTAGATGCCCATTGTAACTACCAATTCAACAAGAATCAGATAATCGACACCCTAAACGACAATACGATTTTTCTGAGCAACTTTAAAGGAGATATATTTTACAACAACACGGATAAACACCTGGAGGGAAGCTTTCTAGTACAATACGACAATGAAACGATTAAGATCAACAATAAAACCTTCACCAGCAGAGATATTAGGAAATCACAAGTACTACCAACAGTACTACAACCTAATATAACAGATAAAGGTGTAAAAATCGACCCAGGATACCTTCATAACCTGCACCTAAATAATGTAGATCGACTACAAAAATTATTTACAAAACATAAGGAAGCAGCCTTTGTAGACTTCGGTATAATATCCATAATCTTCATCATAATACTCATCCTTTTATTAAGAACAAAACGCAAAAAATGGTCAAATCCAAAACCATGTCAAGAAGAAGTCATCATCAGCCAATCTGGAGTCCAACCAATTAGCCTGAAATTTTGACCCACGGGACGCGGATCCTGTAGGGGGGAAGAGTTAACACAACTAGAATTGCAATTCAACATAAATTGCAAACACGCGCATCACCTAAAGACGCTAAATCAGCTTAAAAGGAAAACACATGTAAGAACACGCGCAGACATGTTCTAGTTATTTGAGAATATTATAATTTACTTATTAAGCAATTTTTTATATATAAAATGTTAACATATTTTAAAAGTAAGTTAGTTTTAGTTTGAAATGTAAAAGATAAACACAAAATAATAAAATAAATTCATTTTTTTTATATAATCTTCGAGTAAAACTCTTAACTTACATAATAAGAAGAATGTTTTGATTAAACAAATTGATGTATTTCTCCATAAAATCAACGTATTACAGGATACGAATGAAACTCGACATAAAAAAATGCAGTTACGATGAGCTTTGTAATTGATAGTTTGTTGCTAGAGAGGATCCTAGATTTTGCAAGGATACACTGGACAAACATTTGGCATTGGAGTTGCGGTTCAATAACAAATTATTGTTCTTTTGTTACGTGTTATTGTGTTATGTAGTTTTCACCTCAGTAACATTGACATACAAAATGTATGAAATAAACATTTCTTTAGTTTTGTTTGATACCTTAAACAAAGCTAGTTTTGAACAAGGAAGCTTTATCTACTTGATCCAAGCATGATACAAAAATGAAGTGTTAATTTATTTATTAAAATTAAAAAATTTGTAGCTAGTTATAGATTATCACTGCTGGGTTAGTTATATATAAAATACAGAAATTCTGAAGGACTAAATATACAAGAAAACATTTTCCTGGAAAATGAACATATTTTCTCAAAAATACAAATTTTACTTCAGATCACGCACCTAAAATATGTTTTACATCCAAATTATGAACAAAAAAATAGAAACTTGACTTTTCACCTTCAACACAAACATAAGACGCACACCCACATACATATATCTAACATGATAGCCTAAGTGTATTTACGAGTATGGTATGTACATTCCTGTGGCAAAAATTTATGATCGAAATGGAAATGTACAAAAAAAAAAAAATTCGATTGGGAATTAAAATTCACGTCAGTCGTTTATTCGAAATTTTATTTATTTTATATTTTTTAAACGACCAATTGTCAACCAATCATCCCCAAATATCAACGCATGTAGTTTTTTTTAAATCCCTCCTCACAGCCACACAACACACCGCGTTCAAGAAAACAAATGACAAAAAGAGAAAATCAAAAATCATATTTTCCAGTCAATTTTTCATTTTTTGAATCCTTGGATAGTTTGTATTTTAGATGTGTACATACATATACGTATGTATGTATGTTCAATCATTGCTCCACAATATGTTTTCCCAATCAATATCGTTATAATATATGTTATCTGAAAGCACAATAACATATACATCATCTTTCATTTGACATTCGACACGTTACATAAAACAAAAAAGAAAAAATTATGGAACGAATGTTTCTTTTATATGTGATGTCTTTTGTGAATATTGTACAATAGATACGGGAAAATTGACACCATCCAGCAATGATACACGATGACAATGTTGTTGTGTATGTATAAGACACAGAACCAAAAAAAAAAAAAAAAAAATCGTCGAAGCAAACAGCAAAATAAGAAAAATAACCACTTTGTGTCTTGTGCTCTTATTATTTTATACATTTTCCGTTGTGGATGGTGAAAAACAAAAAAAAAAAAAACGGAAAAATTACATTTTTCTCTCGATGGTTTGACAATATATCAAAATAAATTGGTTTGATTCAAGAATCTGACATAGAAAATTGATGAGAATTTTCATCATTTTCAAACCATTTCCATTATGTACAGCTAAATACTATATACATACATATATTTACGGGACGGATCAAGGCGGATGGAAAATTATTTATATTTTATCATAAATTTAGGAAAAATATTTTTTTTACCGATATCTTTATCTCCATTTCTATATATATGTAGGTACGGATTATTCAAGCGAACTATTAAAATTCAAATTAACTGTGTCAATAGATCAAGATCCTATATTGACACACCATTCCCGGAAAATCTTGCTGAAAAATAAATAAACTTGCTTAAAGGCATTTTCCTATATTTATACGAATAATTTAAATGAAAACTGATCTTCTGTATGCTAAAAACTTATAAGAAGAAGACATAAAGCATACACAACAAAAAAACGTATTTTGAATTTTCAATAAATTTCGTTGGTTGGAAAAAATTGAAGAAAATCATTAAATTAAAGAAAAGGATTTTTCCTTTTTTAATTAGAGAAGTTTTTCTACCTATCTGCAATATATACACACACAAAAATGTTATTTACCTTTCGATTTTTGTGTATTTTTAGGTCAGACATCATACGAAATGTTTTTTCCTTATTTATTTGATGAGAGAACAGCTCGGTTTACACTAACGCTTATGGACCCGCAGACAATTTGTATACGTGGCGGTAAGTATTTTTTGTTTTTCATAGTAAAGGTTTGTAATCGGAGGCGAAGCCGAGGTCTACTAATTCACCGAAAAAAGCAAGAAACTTGCAGCGCGTTGCAAATAATTTACTACTTTGACAATTTGTTGTGCTTAATTATAGCTGCTGACAACTTATTGTACTTTAGTTTCCATTGATACCTACATTTTAGAAACGTAATATTGATGTGGGCAATAAAATAGATATGTGACCCTGCAGATGATTACCTCATTTTAATATTAAGTAGCTCTACTAAACACTTTCATTTCTATTGCTAACCTCGTTTTTATTACATTGCTTTCAGATGGGGAAAGATTAGTTAACCCTCATAAAACAGCATGGACTTTGAAAAGTCCAGCAAATCATCGAAAAAGCTTTAAAACCACACTCTGTAAAGAACTGCAGTCACTCATTTTTAAACCATCCTTACCCTATAAAAATTACGAATAAATCGTGATTCGACTACCAAGAAAGAGGCACCAACCAACTGACAAAATTAACTAATCTCTAATTGGTGAATTTTTTTTTTTAAATTTTGCCACATAAATCGACAAAGTTTAAATAGGCCTGGTATATAAAAATTAACTTGGTTTGTTATCAATCAAAAATATTTTTTTTTTTGTATAATTGATTAGTGAACTTCTCGTATACATATACCTTATATAAGAACGGATAGGGGGGGGGGGGGGGGTTTAATCAACTTACAGGAAGTTTATCAAAAGTTTATATTTGTAAAACTTTACCTCTAAGGTAATTTTTTTACATATAAATATTGAAATAAATAATAAAATTTGTTTCACATTGTCCATTATGTAATTTTATTTTATTTTATTATAAATAAGTCAAGGAAGACCTGTCAAGGAAGACCTCTCCCCTCCCCCGCCCCCCTCTATAAGATTATTACTTCTAGTTTTAAATGCTACGTGGCGACTCCAAATCTACGACCTAACACGACGGAAAATTCTAGGTGTTGTCCCTAACCTAAAAAAAGACTCCCGGAAATCAGTTTTCGTGTTTTACGCTAGTTTGTAACCGGAAAAGCCTATTTTTATAGACCGGAAAAGTCATCATAAAACTTCAGAAAAAGCTTTTTTTTCATTTTTTATTACTTGATAAGAATATCAAATGTTTCAAGCCAAACAAATTTTTGGCAATTCATTCTGGAACCCAAAACCTGAAATTCGAACCAATTTAAATTATTTTTACTGCGGTTCCATCTGACCTTTAGTAAAAGAAAGACAATTAGTAGAGACAAATTTCATTATTATTTAGGTGATTTTGCCATTTTTGATTTAATAATTTAACTTTAAAACGTAATATAACAAATAAAATAAAAATGTGCAATAAAAGTAAATATTTGTTCAAAAATATTTATATTTATTTACAATAGATGGTGTTACTTGAATCATTTTTGTATTATTGGGAGCCCATAAGATAATATATTACATTTAATATTGGCTTGGTTCATCTGTTATTCTTATTTGTGATGTAACCTACTTTTAGCGTTACCTAGAAACAACGACTTGGATGTAATTTTATTTCAATAACTTCTACAGATATGCAATCCTTTTGCTCAGGCATAATTTTGCTATTATAGTCACTATCATAAAATGCTTTGACTTTCTCAATGGTAATCGTCGGCAAGGTTTTGTCTATATTAGCAGCAGTAGTTTGCTAATTGCCATGATGCACAAAACTCTTTTGCTATTTTACTTACACTCCAACTTGATGGAGCTATTGTCAAAATTTTTCAATTCTAAAAGATCATTTTCACGTAAACTATTATATTTCTCTTTAATTCTGTTAGCATTTGCTCTAATCCAATTTCTCTGACTGACTTCACATCTCATTTGCTAGCGCTCACATCCATATCTTCTTAAATTTCACAAACGATTTTATCTAGTTCCATACTTTCATCGGTATTAACACCATTAACTTGAATTATCTGATATAGAGTCAGTTTTAATTTTTTTTTCTTCAATCTATTCCGGTTTTACCATTTCGCCACCTCAGTATTTAAGTATTACAAACGCATTCTGATCATTTTGAAGTTAGATCTGCCATTATGTAATGTGACGGTCCTAATTGCAGATTGACTAAAATTCATTTGTGTTACTTAAATACTGGACTGATGAAGTGGTCTAATAACTACGTTGGAAGCTGATTTGACGATCCAGTCTACATTTTTACGTAAAATGGCAGTTCTAACTCCAAAATTACAAAAATTAGTTTGTATCACTTAAAAACAGAGATGACGATTTTGTGATAGATGAGGAAACTGTCGTTTAATTGTCTTTAGTATATTTTGGTAAGTTTTTACCTTTTCCAAGGATTACATCATCTAGAGACATTATTTTTAAGTGGTGGCTCCAAAAGGTTTACTCGAATCCAGCACCCCAAAAAGTGAGTTGCAAGGAGATTCACTCTAATTAACCACCCCAAAAAGTGAGGGGCAAGGAGACTCACTTTAATCAAGTATCCCAAAGGAAACACAGACTTACTACGTCCTCGTCCTTGTTTCTGGGTAACATTAAAAGTAGGTTACAGTCATGTCAAGCAATAAAAAATTAAGAATAAGCTTTTTGCGAAGTTTTGTAGAATTTCTAGAGATTTTAGACTTCCGTTAAAAATTAGGGTACTTTAGTGCTGCGAACATATACTACAGACAAATCAAGGGTGTTCGAATGGGATCACCTTTATCACCCATTGTAGAAGACATTTTGATGGAAGTTTTGCTCGACACGGTTCTGAATGCTATTAATTTCAACATTACATTTGTTAGGAAATATGTCGATGACCTGTTCTTACGTGTACCAAAAGATAAAATTAATGGTGTACTTTCTTAATTTAATAATAACTGTTTCGGCCTCAAATTCACTTTAGAATTGGAAATAAATAACAAATTACCATTTTTGGATACGTTAATATTTCGGAAAGACAGTGGCCAAATTGGCACCGTCTGTTACGCTAAAAACTTATCGTCTGGTCAAATCCTAAATTTTAACAGTTTCCATCCATAAAGCCTAATTATTAGTACTGCATTTTACTAGAACAGCAGTGCCCTTAATGCTACAATAATAATAATGTTTCCAATCCCCTTGCCTCCACTAACCAAATTGTAACATACAAATCCATTATATATGTGAAAGGTCTTAGTGAACACATGTCAGAAATTCTACGAAATTTCAATATAAATTGCCACATTACTTTTTCGGCTGGAAATTCACTTAAAGAATTTTTAGTCAACTAAAGATAGAACTCCGGACTTATTGCGATCCAATTTGGTATATTTAATACCATGTAATAACTGTAACTTGAAATACATTGGTACTACTGAACAGCTACCAAAAAATCGCATAAGTCAACACAAATCGAACACTAGGGTACCAATAAGAAATCCTCAAGCTACAAAATTGTGTCAACACACATATGATACAGGTCAAAATTCCTCGCGCACATTTCCTCGCACACATTTCCTCGTGGGAACATTTCCTCGCAAGATGTTAGAGAGCTTTTCAAAATCTCGGTTTTTATTTTAAAATTAAATTTCACATTTTCCAGAATTTATAATTTTTGAGTATATTCGTTTTAAAATTAAAATCTGCCTTTTCCAAAATTTACAAAAATCGAGATTTTGTATGTGCGTGAAATATAGTATTTCCTAGATTAATCCTAAATACAAAAACTATGTTCAGGAATGGTTTAGGAAAAATTTCATACGCCGGAGGACGGCTGTGAAAAAATTCATAAATCATTCCTGAAATAAAACCGCTTTGTAAGTTCTATCTATTGCCAGTACTAACAAACTTTTTCAGATGTTGGCATTATTTTGGCCATTCCAGAACAATGCCAAAAATCTGAAAAAGTGTGTTAGTACTGACAATAGATAGGGCTTACAGAAAACTATAGTGAGATCGATGTCCACCTCGCAAAATCGGGAGTTATATTCCGTTAAATTAATAAAATGAAGTAATATCTACATATTTGAGTGGTTTATTTCGGGCCCAATTTTGACCATTCCAGAATAATGCCAAAAATCTGAAAAAGTTTGTTAGTACTGACAATAGATAGGGCTTACAGAAAAATATAGTGGAATCGATGTCCACCTCGCAAAATCTGGAATTGTATTTCGTTAAATTAATAAACATAATTAAGTAATTTCTATGTGAGTAGTATATTTCGGGCCCAATTTTAGTCAATCCAAAACAATGACAGAAATCTGGAAAAATTTCTGAGTTCTGAAAACTATGGGGCGATACATATACCTCATAAAATCTGCATTCGTTTGCAATTTATTTACGACTGATAATGAATTTTTTCAAGCAATGACAGTTTTAGATTATAAATTAAAACTTAATGTAATGTAATGGGTTTAAATTAATTTCGCCTAAATGTTTTCGTGCTCTTTATTTTTGTTTAAATACACACCAATACATTCAAATTTTTTTCATTTAGGAATGATTTAAGAAATTTTTCACAGCCGTGAATTTCTAGCACTCAGATTTTGTAGCCAATCGTCTGGCGAGGAAATGTTCCTGCGAAATTGTCGCGAAGAAATGTTCCCGCGAGGTAATGTCCTGGAATGAACTTCTGATTTTTTTAATATGAAAAGCTTATGAAATGCTCATTAATGAGCTTTTGTATATTTAGGGTTTCTGTTCCTCGCGCTCATTTCCACGCACACATTTCCTCGGACACATTTCCTCGAGGGAACATTTCCTCGCTAGATATCTCGCGGGAACATTTCCTTGCCACACGGTTAGCTACAAAATCTTAGTTTTTATAAATTATGGAAAAGGCAGATTTTAATTTTAAAACGAAAATACCCAAAAATTATAAATTCTGGAAAATGTTAAATTTCATTTTAAAATAAAAACCGAGATTTTGGCAACAACATTAGGTCCAGATTCCCAGCTAATATATACATAAAGATGCCTTAGTTTTACTTACAATCTGTGATTTTGTGCAACTCTGGATCTAGCGGTGGCAGAGGTCGATTTAAATGACCAGCTTTTCTCTTTGGCCTAAGCCCTGTTGTTTGGAACAATGAGGAGCAGCCCGCCCCAATGATCGGCTCCTTCCTCCATCCTCACAATCGTCTACGGCCTCCACTACGCCCACCTGAATGTTCCCCTCCACGCCCGCCCTAAAATAAAACCGAGATTTTGAAACGCTATCTTACATCCGGCGAGGAAACGTTTTCTGATGACTTGGGTGTATGTGAAACACGAAAAACTGCGTTTTGCCATTTTTCTGAGGTTAGCGACAACACGTAACATTTCCCGTCGAAATTTATGTTAGATTCATCATGTACAGCGATTCGAAATACATAAAAAGTGGCTTTTGGTAGTTTATTGGGGGTGGGTTAGGGACAACATGTACGAGTACTATTTCCTATTGATAGAAAATTTAGATACATATTCTGGATGAATTAGGTAAGTGCAAGACAAGGGAAACTTCTTTTTGGTAGTTTTTTTGAAGTTAGGGACAACACGTAGCATTTTTCGTCGTAAACAAAGCTAGATTCTTGTTAAGCGATTAAAAATTTACCAAAAAGTCTTTATTTGTGCATTTAAGATGAATTGAGTAAAGGTGTGCCTCAAAAAACTATTCTCTCAGGGTGTGGTCGTACACTTGCAGCCGCCATATTGGTCCGCCATCATGTTTTTTTCAAAAAAGGCCAGACTGCATTTGAAAATAAAGGTAATAATCTTTTATTTGCGCCTATATAAGCTCTAAAATACCTTAAAAAATTTTGGGCTGGGATGGAGGATCTCCAGTTCACAAAGAATGTCCCGTATATATATTTTTATTTATACCATATATACACACTCTCACGTGTTCTTTCAATTTTTGACTGAACGATCTTCTTGTTTGCAATATGTAGAAAAGGGAATGACTGAAACATATCAATTTATATAATCGGAATAGGGCCAAAAGGCCGAATGTCGAAAAGCGAATATGTCGAAAGGCCGAATAGGTCGAAAGGCCGAATGTGTCGAAAGGCCGAATGTGTCGAAAGGCTGAATGTCGAAAGGAGGAAGGGGTCGAACGGCCTAATATCCAAAAGCGAAAAGGCCGAATGTGTCGAAAGGCCGAATAGGTCGAAAGTTCGAATGTCTTAAGGCCGATTGTGTCGAACGGCCTAATGTCGAAAGGCCGTTTGTGTCGAAATTGATTTTAATTTTTTAATTTTTTATGAATGAAAATTTTCAAAATTTATATTTTTATGAAAACCAAAATTTATATTTTTATCAAAATTTTTGTCTAAAAATTTGCTATCGCCTTAAATATTAAATTCTTCTTACATTTTTTGGTCATATAATTAAGAATTAATTAATTATAATAAAAAATGAAAAATAAATAAATTTTTTTACGGCAAAATTTGATCACATTAATATGATATGATATGTACATATACAGGATTTATTAGCACGTATTTTCAAATTATTTAAATCGTTTTACATTTAGAAATAAATACAATGATTTAAAATATAGATTTCAATCAATAAAGTGAAGGAAAATTTATTGAAAATTCGGCCTTTCGACCAAATCGGCGTTTCGACCCATTCGGCCTTTCGGCATTTCGACCCATTCGACCTGTCAACACTTTTGCCGTTTCGACCCAATCGGCCTTTCGACACATTCGGCCACGACATTCGGTCTTTCGACATTCGGCGTTCAGCCTTTCAACATTCACCCTTCCGATATTCGGCCTTTCAACATCGAACGATATAATTCGGTATCTAAATTTTGGTTTTTTTATTTTATTTTAAGTTTGGTTCTATATGTTTAATTTCAAAACAAGTTCAACAAAACAATTTCTGCTAATCAACTAAGCATGACTCAAGTAATTAAATTTAAACGGTATAAAATAAAAGAAATGCACTCAGCGAAAGATTGGCTAATTTAGTTAAGAATTCTTGCAGTGTGTTTATGTCTAACGAACTTGTTTCAATAAGAAAATATATTTGTCGACCCCTATAATATCAATGGTTCTTCGGAAGAGAAATTATTGACTTTGTTAATCGACAATTTACATGAACTTAAATAATGAGCGAACAACATCGATCATTTACAACGACTCTAAGTTCCAGAGAAATTTTAGACATTCGAGCCGAACATACTGTCACAATTTTAAGATGAGTATCTCCAGTCGGCTTATCGAAGAGGCCTATAATGTTCAACATACACATAAATCTTTTACTAATTGACCAGCAACTTGCTGTTTTTTGCACTAGTTGACTATCGATAGTATGTATATGGGTCTCTACGTTTTTCGCAATCCTTGAAGAATAAAGCATCGCATAAAATAAATAATTAAAATCAACAAAATATTGAAAAAAGTAAAAATTTGCTTACACAGAAATAGAGCTGTGTTGTGAATTTGTGAAGAGGGAAATTGTAAGAGATTTCATCTGTATTAGTATGATTCGCTAGTACTTAAATGCACAATACATTCTGCATATATAGAATGTAAATTGTGGTATAATCAGTCCAGTTGCCGCGGCCTGATGAGAAGATTGATTTTTTCATAATCATAAGCTCATCAGTTCGAAACTGGATTGAATTCTCTTACTACAATCCTCGGAACATATTAAAAATCATATTAAAATTTTAAAAATAATTAAAGCTTTACTTTACCAAATTGAACGTTCAAAACCTTTCTTAAAACTTAAATTTCTAAAGTAAATGTATATGCTTAAACATCAAAAGTGCCCTAATTGCATATAAACCATAAAAATCATTCTTATCGAGAAAATAATAAATAAATAAACTTTTGAACTTTCATGAAACATTTTTTTTTTGCTTATCTATAAATCCTTAATTATCATAAAACTAAAAAAAAAACTTTTAAGTTATAAAAATAACACAAGAACTATGCTATGGTAAAATTGCATATAAGTAAACTTTTGTAAATGGGCCAAAGAAACAAAAGCAGTGCGGTATGTATATGTGTATGTTTAAAAAGCTTTTAAATATACAGGACACATACAGCCGCAAACAATATTTGTTACAAAAATTTTTTAAACCAAATATTTTCGTTTTACATTATGTGAAAGATTTACTTTAAAAATTCCTCTGAAGTGCTTTGTTTGAATTCAGCTTAAATAATGATGATTACAATCAAAATAAAAGCTTTTTATGAGCACTTTTTGTTTATATATTTCGTTAAATTTTTTTTATGTGAAGTGGATGGACCAAATTTTATTATACAATTTTATTTTGTTGAAAAATAAAAATTTGTACAATAAATTACAAATTTTATTAACTTTTTTTTTTATTTATTATTATTATTATTTTGGAAAAGTTATTTGTTTCAATTAAAAATTAAATTTAAAATAAAAACATTACAATGTAAAACAAATAAATAAATTTGTCCTTTTTTGATCAAAATTGAATAAAAATTAACAAAAAAAAAAAAACATGGGACAAACAATAACAAAAAAGGGTGGGAGGCAAAATGTACAATGTTGTTATTATTTTTTGTAATACCTACATATATACGAATTACAGTTGTTAGGGGATTTCACGGGTAAATTCTATAAGTATATTAGCAAAACGAAACTGAAATGGAAATTTTTATAATAGGTACTTGATGTTTCAGATTTTTTTGTCAAATGTATTTTTGTAGTTTCGTAAAAATCTAACGAAACGCTACTAAGTCTCCAATGAGCGCAAAATATTACCCGACAGTAAAATTGTTCAGATTATACGTTAAGGGGATTTTTTTTTTAAATAGGAAACAACTTTCTCACTCCAAACAAGACCAAATTAGATTGAAACTGGCAAGATTTGGTTGGGATCACTGTCGCATGGCGTTTTCTCGCTTTTTGGAGAGAGTCGCTCAAACACCGTGAATCGATGTGAAATAGTGAGACTTTATTTGCTTCAAAGTATATGTGGACTTTGTATTGAGGGGAAAATTTACAACCCACATATTTTTGCATCAAATGCTTTCCCTTCCTTCCATTGTAGTCCAAATCAATTTATTTTAAAATAATTTTTTTAGAAAGGTTCAGTAGAATAAAGCATTCAAAATTGTAAAAGGATACAATATATTGACCTCAAGCCCCAAATTTATATCAAAAGCATAAAATGTTTTTTTTTAAATTTATTTGTGTTGTCTTTCGGCAGTAGCGTCAGATCATAACTTGATTCAATCTTATCTTCTGTGCGAAAAAATTATTCCTTCAATACTATATTTACCACACAATCGAACATTTGACTATCTGCCAATTTTCTCCAGCTTGGCTACAAATGGCTACAATGTTCGCGGGTGTCTTCGGTAGAAAATTTTAGTTTTGCAACATTTAGTTGGTGGTGGATGAAGTGACTTCTCTCACTTATTTATTAAATGCTGGTTTCAATGTAATTTATAAGTTCTCTTTAACTCGGACGAACAAAGAAATAATAATTGTGAGCATTGACTGTCGAATGACCATGGAAACGAGAACGCTATTGTTATAATAATTACACTGATTAAAAAAGTAATTTTGCGAATTGTTATGTTTTCATAATGTATTCCATACCTACCCTACCTAAACAGAGTTTAGGTAGGGTAGGTATGGAATACATTCTCGTAATATAAAAATATAAAGGGCTGAAACCTCATAAGATGATCAGAACTTCGGTCTTAATTAATTCAACTCCCAAATCAATCACAAAATGAACCTCTTAAGTCAATCTTCAGCTTAACCTCCAACTCAAAAAATCCTAAACACAATCACCAAATTAACGATCAACCAACTATCAATTAAATCACCAAATCAACCCTTAATCAACTTGGAAATCAACCGTTAACCTAACTCCAAATCAACTCTTAAATAATTCCCCAACCGAACAACTCACACCTAGGTTGCTAACTAAATCCTAATTCTACGTCAACTCAACTTAGCTCGACGCAAATCTCAACCCTCCGCTCAACTTTACACTTATTTTTCAACATGATCTCAAAATAAACTCGGTTCGAAAGCTACCTCCCACTAAACCCTAACCGAAATTCTCTTTCAAATCCAATCCCATTACCATCGCACATGCAAAATTCCTTTAAACTCCGTTAAGAAAGAGACACTTCTATCCTTAATCATTTTAGAATCTCAATACCATATCGAACTTCATCACAATCGGTTGAGAAATAGCCGAGTTCCATCATATTTGGCCATCGGTTGAGAAATATATAAGTTCCCTCATATTGTCCATATTCTAGAACTTCTTCCAAATCATTCTGAAATCCTATTTCCAATGTGCAAGCCGAATTTCATCATAATTGATTTAAAAATAGGCAAATTCAATAGAATGGAAGTGTAGAATCCCATTTCCAACGCATTTGTCAAATTTCACCATAACCGGTTGAGAAATATGCAAGTTCCATTATACTTGGCCATATGCCAGAATTTCTTTCAAAACTCATTTTAGAATTTCCTTCGCGGAAATCAGATTTCACTAAAATCAGTTAAGAAATAAATAAGTTCCACCCTAATTGGCTATTCATTTAATTAGCTAAAGGTTTAATTTGAAATGTAAAAGGTTAAATTTGAGGTTTGAGATATTAACAGCGACCTTTCTTGAGTCTTAAGCAATATTTGTGTAAGGTTTGGTTCAAATCGGTCAGGTCGTGTGATTTGTTTAAATATCATACACATATGCTGTACATACATACAAACACCCACTTTATTTTATAAATTGCTCAACTCCTCACTAAACACTGGTAAAACACAATCTTAACTCCAATTCAACCCGCAAACGGTCCCAACTCAACCCTCAACGGAACCGCAAACTCAACTCAATCTTCAAACTAGTATATGTATATAAAAAATTGGTCAACTTCTCACTATATTTTAACCCAACCCCAACTCAACTCCAACTCAACTTGAACTCAACCCGCAAATTGACACTCAACCCCAAACTCAATATTCAAACCAGCATATATAAAAAATTTGTAAGTATTTCTATTACTAGGTATTTTGGGTCAATTCTTACGGCAGGTTCTCGACTCTCTTTACGCACAGGTTCCAAAAGCTTTTCAAATCTTGGCCTTGACCATAGAAACAGATTGGCAAAAAAAAGTTCTAAATCGAACAAGCAGTTTTCGAGCTACCATGGGTACAGACATATACAGACATCCAGACATCTAGACCGACGGACGGACATTTTTTTTGTGCTTTTTTAGACTCAGAGACTTTCAAAACGTCGAGAAAAGTGGTTTTGGACCAACCAAATTTTTGATCATTTTTGACAGGATTTCAATTCTTTCGTCTTTTTAGACCGAAGTAATATTGCGAAACTCTAGGTGCTTTTAAAATGATAAGAAGCTAAAAAACAATGACGTATCACTTTGAGCACCAAATTCAGTTTCAGAGTCTTACCTTTATTTTAACTATCCTTTTACATAAAAAGTTTATTTAAGTTGTTGTTGTTCTCAAAATTCTAGGTGAGAGGTTTTTGTCGTCAAGTCTATTAGAAATTCAAAAATTTGTGGTTTGTTGGTTGAGCTTTGCTTGGTGCCGTATTTGTTAAAGTGAGTTTTCTGGCACCGCCATACTTAAATTAGGTTTTATTTTGGTACCACTATATTTCGATTAACACAAAATTAGTAAGTTCTATGGAAATATAAAAGACAATAAATCTTCAACTGCATGTATAACATCCAATATATTTCCCCGCACACAGCAATAAAATTTCGATCGGCGAACACATTTTTCTTTATGGGCAAACATAAATTACCTCAGCCTTAAGGTAATTATGGTGTGATCTGAAAACCAAGATAATTTTAATGACCCAAATTCTTATTCTTTTTCTATTTTTACAGTTGTAAGAGATGTATAAAAATGAAATTTAAGTTTTAAAAGCATTCCCATTCGTAAGCTTTTTTATAAACGATCTGAATGGTTATATGGTATATAGCTATATTCACACAGTAGTATATTCATAGATCTTCTTATTGTTTCGTGATAAGAAATGTAAAAGAAAAAAATTATTTCATCTTGTTACTGTTATTGTTATTATTTTTATGATTATGATATGTTTCAAATTTTCGTTTTAGATAAAAACGAAAATTGTAAATGTTTTTAAGAATAGAAAAAATCTTTTTATAATTTTGCAATTTTTTTAACCGAGCACACAGATACATTGTGTCTTGTATATGATTTCGTTCCATTTTTCTGCATAAAAGATATTTTCAGAAAATTATCATAATAATACCAATAAAAAAATATGACACAAAAAAAAACGATATTGAGAAATCTTGAGGAAAACTGGAAAAGAAAATTGGAAAATTTTCATTGAAAAAATGTCGTCAATAAAATATAATTTATTTTTTTTTATTTTATGTATAAGAAGTGCAATATCTTGACTTTGGTATACTTATACGTAAACTTATATACGTATGTATGTCTATTGTAGTTTGTGGCATTTGTTGTTGGTACTATGCAAGTATTTCTTGTTTTATTATGATGGTGCTTAAATCATGATTTGGTTTTTTGTATGTTGTCAGAGGTATATGACTGTTTTACAGTAGTTGATTTATAAAAGATGTTTTCTTGTCATTTTGCTCTTATTTTTTGGATTAAATAGTTTTTAAGATTTGTATTGTTATATAAATAGAACATATCGATTGATTTAATAACTGTGAAAGAACAAGTAGGTTGGAAGGAAATGAGTCTTGTTTTTTTTCGAACTATTTTAAAAGCATTTTGCTATATCTGTCTATGTGCTCTATAAAAGGGTGTATTGACATTATTTTGCGGTTTTTGCAGACTAGTTCACGTTAAGTTTATACCAAAATTTAAAGAAAAATTTATTAGGAACCAACAGTAAAAATCAAAGATTTAAACCGAAACGGGATAAACGGATTCGTTTTTTTAATTTATATGATTTTAATACGTTCCGAAGATTGTAAGAGAATTTAATCCAGTTTCGAACTGATGAGCTTATGATTATGAAAAAGTCAATCTTCTCATCAGGCCGCGGCGACTGGACTGATGATTATACCACAATTTACATTCTATATAGACAGAATGTACTGTGTGTTATGTACTAGCGAATCATACTAATACAGACAAATTATCTTACAATTTTTCTTCTTTACGACATTCCAACAGCTCTATTTCTGTGTAAGCTAATTTTACTTTTAATTTTGAATGTTAATTAATTAATTCGTGTCATTTCTGTTCGTAAATACTAATATACTTCTATGTGTTAATTTGTAAAACACATTTAAAATTGTTTAAGGACCGGTTGCTTATTAGAAATTACACGAATTAATTAAATAACATTTAAAATTAAAAGTGAAATTCTATTTTTTTCAATGGTTTGACCTGACCAACCGTAAACAAAATAATGCTTGAAATAAATATTCTCTCTATTAGTAATGTACATAAAACGACCAACAATCGTAGCATCAACAATAGCATTAACGAGAACAACCTATATATGTAACAAAAACAATAAAACAAACAATAACAACGGTTGTCACAATAATAGAGATGAGCTATTACCGTTAATGGCAAAAGTCATATTTTGCCTGGAGCTGGATAAGAACGATTATTTTTATGAATCAACTTTATTATTATTATTATTGGGGGGGGGCCATGCGGGCGATCAGCCACTTCGCACTGCGACCTAAAAGATCTATTGTGCTGGCCCCTGCTTAATTATCCGTCCAGTCAATATTCAGGTTCTTAATGAACCTGACAATACTGCCTCCCGGTACGTGATACATACTATCTGGGCATATTGCTCTCCCTCCTAGATGTTTACTACAGGATGTAGTTCCGCTAGAAAGACGGTAGCATTGGAGCTCAAGGACCTCGAGAGGGTTGTGCCACTCCCGTATATTCCTACTCCTGCCCCGTATTCCGTTTGATTTTACTCTTACGAGTTGCTGGGAATTGCAAATCACCTGTAGGTCACCCAGCTTTACTACAGGAAGGCTAAAAATAAAACTGGAGGGTGCCTGGTATCCAGAGTCCGCATATTTTGGGCTGATTAACCTATCAGCCATTCATCTTTCGGCATATGCTGTTCCACCTTAGATTAGGGTTTTTTGTCAAGGTTTTCTCCTTTAGCGCCGTACTTTGGCCTGTGCCAAATGGCCTAAAATGTGCCAAGTGGCCTTAGTTACCAGTGGTTGCCACGAGGAGGCAGTACGTACACTTGCGAATTGTGCACATTTTACCCCTTACACAATTGTACCCATCACGCAGCTGCCTAATGACAAGACCAGAACAGCTCACGTGATGCGCACCCTACTGGAAGGTTACGGAGCTGGTAGATTAATCTACTCAACTTTGATCCCTCCCTCCAATAGACGCCAAACCACCATGAATCAACTTTGTTGATGAATCAACTTTAAATGACCTTTCTTTCAGTGGCGTAACTACAAATACCAAATTATAAGCAAGCAAGTAAAACTTATTTCTTCCTACTGTCAGGCCTCGCATTATTTAAAATCTGTATCTGATTTCGTGACCAGACGAAAGAAAACGTGATTCATTTCAAGGGCCTCAAATAAAACGAAACACCTAGCAACTCAGTGCTATGACGTTTTCTAAATATATCGATGAAGCATCACAAATTTCGAAAATAATTGAAAAACATCAAGAATATCGAAATAATCTGGAAAATGTCGAATTTTCAAAGTATACATGTCTTGAATACCATATTTTTGAAAGTTCTCAAATATCGAAATGTAAAACGAAAGAAAATCCTCGCCTTGTAAAACGTGAAACACCTGTACTTTCTTGAATAATTTCGAATAGCCTAAATGAAGAAATTTTGGCATAAACTCGAAAAATCTACTAAACATTGCGATTCAGCAAATCCTCAAACTCAAAGCTAATCGCAGAACATTGACTTAAAAAATTCGAATAAATTTGACAATCTAGAATATAACGCGGAACAATCATAGAAAAATTCGAATAATCTCTTTATTATGTGAATCTCGATTTATCTCGAACAATTTCAATAATACTACTAAGCAAAATGATACTAAGCAAATTAACGCTAAGCCCAACAAAACGATATGCAATAAGAATGGAACCCTCAAATAGTATCGGATAATTTGTTGAATATCGAACAAACATATTCTTAGAATAGAGTCTAAAATTCTTAAGTACCATCGAACTATACACTCGAATAATCTCAAAACATCTCAAATAACCTTACAGTTTCGAAACAAAGAATCACCAACTAAGGCTCGAACATCAAAATCATATTTACATAGTACAATCCAATAATCCCGAGAAATTTTAAAAAGAATCAAACATAAGATGAAAACCGAGACAATGGGTATGAAATCGGAAAGCGACGGAAACACCCGAAAAAAACCACCAGCACTAATTGCAAAATTGCAACGCGAATTGACTGTAGAGACTGACTGGTTTGGCTCAAGTATCTATCAATTCCCTTTTCAGTCACGGGTGGATATTTTGCTAAGAAGAAAGTTTCAACAATTTCTTCTTGATTTTTATGAACATCAAACTGGTAAAAGTTTCAATTTGTTTTGCTAAATTCTTAAAAGGTTAAATTTAAAGTGCAAAAGGAGTAAACTTGGAGTACAAAACGTATATTACAAATAAATTAACCCAAACACTAAAATTGTTATCCTCTGATGGTGAAAGCATTGATTTCAAACGAGTTTAGCAAATTTTCTTCTAAATCTACATATCTGTCAGAATCTAAACTTAACAGTTGGAACTTTTTCGGCAACTGAGAAGAAATTGTTGGGCCTCATCTTAAAAATTTCCTAGAAATATCCCGTTTGGTAAATTTTAAATGGTGGTCTACTTTAAGCTTAATCTAAGCGACAATCTATCTAACCTTACTGCCCAATAGTAAGAGATTTGGCGTGGGGGGATTATTATTCCAAAAAACTGACGACGGAGCCGAATATTCTATTTCGTTCATGTCTAAAAAACTTAACTCAGGCCCTGCATTGAAGGCAACACATTTACCTTAATAACGGACCATTCAAGCTTGAAATGGCTGATGACCCAAAAGGACTTGAATGGTAAACTCGCCCGCTGGAGTCTTAAGCTCCAGGGCTATGATTTCTCTATAGAGCACCAAAAAGATACTGAAAATGTTGTGGCCGATACTCTAAGTCGAATACACTGCGATACTTTGGAGGAATTTTTAGCAGATTATCCATTACTCATAAATGCCGTAGATTGGAATCCAGAAGCTTTTGGTGAAGAGGAATATCTTGATTTTAAAAATAAAATATCCGCGGCGCCTAACCATTATCCTAACTTACAAATTCAAGATGACGTGATTCCATACTACTCGACACACCAGTTTGGAAGTTATATGTGCCGTCATCGAAAACAGCCGAATTAATCCAAGAACATCATGGTATGCCAACAGGGTCGCACGGAGGAATCGGAAAAATCCTAGAACGGGCAGGCTTAAGGCAGCTCTATTACTGGCCAAAGATGTGTCACAGGTTTATCAGTATATTGTAAATTGTGAAACCTGTAAGATGATTAAAGTAACCAAACATTAACACCCTCAATTTCTGGTCTGTTTAAACCTGTGCGTCCGTGGCAGAGAATATTTATTGATTTGATGGGACCTTATCCCCGATCGAAAAATACTTGCTTGCTGGTTATCCTGGACCTAGGATATCATGTATTTCTTCTATTCGGCACTCCGGAAATCATCTATAGTGATATTGGTGTCTAGTTGACCAGTGAACAATTAACCGCATTAACTGCAGAATTTAGCGTTATCCACGCTCGAATTGCAGTTTATTCTCCCCAAGGTAACGCTTCCGAGCGTGTAAACCGATCCATTTTGGCAACGGTTCACTCTTATGTTAAAGGTAATCACAGGACATGCGATTCACGATTCTACCAATTATTCTGTGCATTTCCTTCTATTTGGTTGCCATCCAATCGTTAACGGGAAAACACACCAATTGCAAAAGAATCTAAACTATGTGGGAGAGAATGAAATTAAAATGTTACCAATGGACGATCGGATGGCAATCATCCATGAAGAAGTAAGAAATAATCTCAAGAAAGCCGATACTAAATATTCAAACTATAATAACTTGAAAACTAGACCAGTTGTCTGTGACATTGGACAAAAAGTTTATCTTCGACAACACACATTAAGCAATGCAACTAATAATATTGCTCAAAGTTTGCATCAATGTTTGTGCCAGCTCGAATATGTAAACAAATAGGCAATGTCAATTACGAATGTGAAGATGAGCATAGGAAGTTAATACGTGTTTACCACGCCAAACACATTAAAAAGTAATCCCGAAAGCAGTGTATTAGTGCCGGTTCTACCTGATTTGGGAGTGGGATTTATGACGTAAACGTCTACGTACCTATTTATAGTACACATTCAGGGGTAAAAGCATACAATCAGGTGTTATGGCATACATTCAGGCGGTAAGTTATATTACAAGTCTACTTTCAGGCGTAAACTCTGCATAATTTCAGGTGGCACTGCTTACATTCGGGTGGTAAGTTATATTACAAGCATACTTTCAGGCGTAAACAAATGATCACGGTCAGGGGAATTTAAGTGTAAATTGCAAATATTAAGGGTACATTTCTGAGCATACTTTCAGGGGAATTATGTAATTCGAGCGGAAATTGCATACTATCTTTTAGTGTAAAATAATTTTTGGCATACATTCAGGGTTGAATTGCGTACATTCAGGTATAAAGTTATATTTATAGCATAGTTTCCGCGTGATAAATATAACTTTATACCTGAATGTATGCAATTTAACCCTGAATATATGTCAAAAATTACTTTACACTAAAAGTTAGTATGCAATTTCCGCCCGAATAACATAATTCCCCTGAAAGTATGCTCAGAAATGTACCTTAATATATGCAATTTACACGTATGGTACCCTGAGCATATGCATTTGGTTACGCCTGAAAGTCACCTTGTAATATAACTTACCGCCTGAATGTATGCAATGTCACCTAAATGTATGTTCTTACCCCCCTGAATGTATGTATTTGCCCCTGACTGTGTTCTATCAATTGGTATGTAGGCGTTTACGTCATAAATTCTACTCCCAAATCAGGTAGAACCGGCACAAATACACTACTCCCGAAACCAAAATTCAATTCAGGTTCTTCATATCATTATGAATGAATTGAAGAACTGCCCTGTAACAAAATCTTAAACAGTTTTCGGTTTGTTTCTTAGCTAATAATTACATGTAAAAAATGGGAAATTATTTTTAAATTTGGTAACTAAGCTTAACTGCCAGGACTGGTTTTAAAATGTAAATTGGCTGACGAACTGATTTTTGGGTTTCATTCATTCACCAAATTGGTAACATAATCTAAAGCAGAAAACCGCTGATAGTGATACCTTCTAACATTTTATTTATATGTTTTCCTGTGGTGTTGCTCATCATCAGCTGTGTTAAAATTCTTTTGGTCAGTTGATCTCGCTATTTGTGGCAATGGTATTGAACTGAACCCGTTATCGCCCAAATAAATTATTTCCATTTTTTTTTGTTATCTAATGCAAAATTTAATCAGTTCGGTGTTGCTTGTCGATCAAATACGGATCAAATAATTTAATATATTATAATTAAAGTGCCTATAGTGTTTCAATTTATACATTATTAGTGGTGATATTATAATTAAATCAATCCGACACGCCAGCCTACTTTAGGTACGGTAAATAAGAGATTACTCTTAGTGTGATTGGGTTACGTGTGTGTAAATGAAACGTTTTGGTTTATTTTTCTGATAGGAAACCCATCGGCTTAAGTCCAGGAAAATAAGTAACATGTTGAGTGGTGGGGCATTTGATGCTTTTTTCTGTTTAATCTTTGATTATTCCCAACCAAATTGCGTAGCACGCTTTCGTCGTTTCGTCATTTGATAGCAATGAATAACCTTCAGTCTTTCGGAGGGGCAGGGGGGCGGGGGGGGGAGTATTAATATTAAATTAAAGCTCGGTTAGAAACGTTAGGAAACCGGTTAGAATTTTCTAGTGCTTATTAAAAAAAAAAAATTGAAAAAATCGAACCAAACTGAGAGTCCTATACTACCTCAATTAATACCATATTTTGAATCCCCGTTAATGATTGATTCTCCCAACATTTTAAGTTTAGCATTCGTTTAAAGATTATTATTATTATTATTATTATTATAGATTATTATATAAGACCGCACAGTACATTCTGCATATATAGAATGTAAATTGTGGTATAATCAGTCCAGTCGCCGCGGCCTGATGAGAAGACCGATTTTTCATAATCCTCAGCTCATCAGTTCGAAACTGGATTGAATTCTCTTACAATCTTTGGAACATATAAAATTGTCAATTAATTACTATTAGAAGCGTGTTCATATACCTAGTAGTCATTAATCAATTAATATTAATATTTGGGAGTTAAGGAATGAAATTTTAATGTATTATTCCTAAATTGAATTAAATTAATCAAACATGAAACTTTAAGTCCATTTTTTTTATTGATGTGATCGGAGATTTGGGTGGAATAATCGTGCGTTCACTCCTGGGGCAATTGCAACATAGTTAATAATTATAATATTTATTTTATAGTTTTATAGGAAGGGCAATACAAACCCCCAGAACTGTTCAAGCTACCCCGAAGGCATAAACAGAGCCCCGCCCATGCTAATTCATTACAAAATGGCTGTGGGCTAATATTCAAACACTCGATAAATCTCGTCTCCCAATAGCCATGATCTCCTCCTCCTCCCACGCTGCTGGTACCTATTTACCCAACTACTCCCTTTCTAACAATGTGTTAGATAACTTTCATGCGAATGAATTTCGCAAATTAATATTAAATTAAATAACAAAAATGCGTATGTAGCGTTTCAAAAAGCTTCCGGTGAATTTGTTATAAATTGATTCAAATCAAATATTTGAACTTATTGCTAAATCACCAAAAAATTTCCAAACACAAAATTTATCAAATTTTTAACTATTTGGGCTTTCTCAAAGCCAATCCGCTTAAACTTAATAACGGTTTAAAGATTAACTCGATACTGTTTCACAATTTAAAAATTTAATCTAATCCACGTCTAAAAAAAACAACATCCGCTAAATGTCTTATTGGGTTTACCTATTAAAATATCCTTTATTTGAAAACTCAGAAAATTGGACCTTATGCAAGTCTAAGAAGTTCAAGCCTAATAGGGGATAGCTTTGTGAAAGTCAAACTATTTTAAATCTCAATAAATTGTGTGTGTTTTAATTTTATTTTAAATCTACTATCTTTGTAGTTTAACTTACAATTAATTTAAGTCATCTTTCGAATAGTCCTTATTTGGATAGTTACACCCAATATGAAATTTAGCGAATGAGCGTGATTAAAGTACACTCATAATAAAATATAAATGTCAGATGTTTGCCGATGAAAAAAATTTTGATATGTCGATTTTCTTAGGCATGGATAAGATTAGATTTTTAAATTGTCAAGCATTGTCGCTTACTAGGGTTTTCTTTGAGGGATTGGTTTTGTGAAAGTCCAAATAGTTTGCTTAATAAGTTACTGAAAGGAAGTAGTTTGCCTCACCGCAATTTCTTTCTGATAAAATTGTGATTTGTTTCGTGAAATTGTGATTCAGTTAAATTTTTGACTTTGCTAAACAGAGTTTAAGGCCATATCATTATTTTTTTCTAAATTATGATTTTTCGAATAACAGCCGAATGATACCGAATTGTATTGTTATTTGAATAAAATAATCGCTGCATGAAATTTAGATTATGATTTTTTTTTTTATACTTTGCCTCTACCCAATTAAACAGCACAGTATTTAAATCTATTATGTTTTCAAAAGTGGTTTTTTATCAGGGGATAAAATAAATGTTGACAATTTACGTAAACTCCACTACGTTTGATACTGTTAAAGTTAGCCGAAAGTTGCCAGCCGAAAGTGAAATGTCGATAATGCAGATTGTGTTAGTCCAGCCGAAAGTAAAAAAAAATGGTAAGGCAGATTGTCTAATCCGATCCGAAAGTTTCCAGCCGAAAGTTAAAAGTCGATAATGCAGATTATGATATAACATTCAAGCCGAAAATAAAAAATTCAGTAGTTATCAGCCGTAAATAAATAGGATACATTGAAATCTATAAATATAAATTTTTTTAAATAAATTTACTTGTAAAACTTTGCTTCGTAGAAAATATCGGAAAATCAGAAGAATATACAAAATTGGAATAAAATCAGCCTCTAGAGTATATATCTAAAGCTAAATCGTTTTTATGTGATTTGCCAAAAGCTGTCGAATTAATAAATTCAGTTCAAGTTTTCAATGGGAAATCTCGGAAAATTCGATTTTCCAAAAATTATTAGAAAATTTGTATAAAATCAGCCTCTAGATTGTTATGTCTGGAGATGGATTCAATTGATGTGATTACTCAATAGCTATCGCAGGAAATAAATTCAGTTCAAGTTTCCCGTGGGAAATCTCGGAAAATTATTGACAAGTCACATCATTCCAATCCATCTCAAGACATAACACTCTAGAGGCCGGTTTTATTCATCCATTTCTTACTTTCAGCTGGAAACTTTTTTGAATTTTCCGAGATTTCCCACGGGAAACTTGTACTGATTTTTTTCCTGCGATAGCTATTGAGTAATCACATCAATTGAATCCATCTCCAGACATAACACTCTAGAGGCTGATTTTATACAAATTTTCTAATAATTTTTGGAAAATCGAATTTTCCGAGATTTCCCATGGGAAACTTGAACTCAATTTTTTTCCTGCGATAGCTATTGACAAGTCACATCAATCTAATCTATCTCTAGACATAACACTCTAGAGGCTGATTTATTTTCGGCTGGAATGTCAATAACATAATCTGCATTATCGACTTTTCACTTTCGGCTGGAAACTTTCGGCTAACTTTAACAGGGTCTACGTTTGACGATCGGGACGGATAATATCTGACCTATGGTTTTAGCTGCAGTAAATACATGTGGGAGGGAGTAATGAAGTTCCTTACAAACAGCATCAAGTCAGCGATACCATACTTTGGTGTGCCAGTAGGACGGTTAAGGATACGTGTGATATTTGGTTTTAATTCGACGATGACAAAACATTCCATTTCAATAAAATCGCACGAAATTAATGGTATATTTGGTTCTCTGAGGCAACGTTTAGTAGGTACAGAGGGTCATCATCATTGGCTTCGGAACAGCGTATTATTATTGTAAAAAAAAGCTTAAACCTTTTTAAGACTGTTGCTTGTTAGCAAAAGAATGTCTTCGATTTTTACTTTTTGCATAACAAACAGCCAGCGACGTAAAATGTTGTCCACAGAATATAATACGTTCGGTTTAGCGCAGCCGTACGGCGCCTATAATGAACGAAATTATTTTTCATTTTTAATTGCAAAGAATAAACTGTCAAATAAACAAAAAATTTATAAATACCGTTAGTAATTTTTGTGTTTTTCAATGTTAAATTTGTGAAGCACCTAATGGAATAAGCTTTACTTCCGAAATTTTCCGTGTAATTCTGCGATGGTCCTTGAATATTTTTGATGTTTGATTTAATGATTATAACATCATTTTACCAAAATCACACACTTACAAACCGATTAAGGATTGTTTTCATTTTTAATGCTTTCGGCCGCAGATGAAGTATATGAGTATTATAAAAACGGTTTGAAAGAGGAGGCTTATTGTAATATGCACAGTATAATTATAAAATATTTATTTTGTAATTCGATTACGCTAATTTAAACAAATAATAATAATTATGGAAACAATGAATTCATTACTCGAGTTATCATTACCAGTCCGCAAACACTTGTGGAAATTTAAATTTTGCACTGTGCTTACTAATCCCAGCAAAATGAATGTTGAAATGAAAAGTGGAAAGAATTCGAATGATTCTGAAATTCTGAAAATGCACATTTAGTCATCATTGTTACTGTTGATGCGAAAAGATTTACTTTTTAGAGATGTCCGGGCTGACGTTGACAAAATCCGTAATTGCAGTTTTCGTGACAGAAGGCTCACACTGAGCTAAATGGAACGAAAACATTGGCTTGATTGTTCTTAAGGAGATGGGCAAATTTCACGCTTTCGCGCTACATATTGTATTGCTATATTTAGATTATGATTTTTTCTTTTTGTATCGCTACTTTACCTCTACCCAACTAAACAGCACAGGGGTGGGATGAAAAAGTGATTTTTTATCAAGGGATTCTATACCTTAAAATTGTTTTGGGATTCCTTATCTATAAAATAAATGTTGACAATTTACGTAAACTCCGCTACGTTTGACGACCATTTGATGAACTGGATCCTCTGACGCCTGGACATTTTTTTATTGGCCACCTTCCAAAATTGATGACAGAATCAGATCTAACTCAACACAAACAATACATTGTCTCGATGGCAGAATCTCTTTCTGCAACAGCGACGCTTCCACCTTTAAAATGGATGATCGGCGAAATAATGGAACTTGTGACGTCGCGATTTCCCATCTTTCATAGGGGTGATAAAATGGTAAATTGGGAAACGTTGTCGCAAACAAAAGATCAGCAATTCATCATCGGTACGAAATGTCAGGTACACTATTCCATTAATGTCCCTCTCCAAAAACAGCATCTTCTCCCAAACGACTCATCAAATCTATTCTAAATGCGAACGAGTCGCCATAAGATTAACTGGACCACCAATATGCTTATAGAGGTTGCTTGAGAGCGCATGAAAATGACAGAAGAAGCGGCCATGTTGGTTGTAGTCCGTTTTATACAAAATTTAGAAACCTTCAATAAAATGTTGTGGACATTTCTGTATTGACAACTCCTTGTTGAGTTATTGTAGTTTTAGCTAAAAATATAACAAAAAATTCAAATGGACATGTCGGCAGTAATTCTGGTCGCAGAAGGAAAAATATTTTTTTTACAACAAAATCACGAAAATTAAAACTGCAATAACTTGACAAGGATTTGTCCTACAGAAATTTTAACAAACTCATACACAAGGTTTGTAAATTTTCTACAAAACAGTTGATTTGGAATTGCAAATAAATTTAGAAATGTTCATTGACAGTAGAGATTGCGATTGCGAGTTTCTGTCTCGATAATTTTCGAGACTTTTTGAGAGTTTTTAAATCTCGTTTCTCGAGAAATTTTATTTCATTAATTTCGGGAATTCCTGTTTCTCGAGAAATAGTGTTTTTATCTAAGGAATTTTAAAAACACGAATTTTATTTGAATTATTGCAATAAAACATTTTTCAAGAAAAACAAAAATTGAAATATTAACTTTATAGTTACAAGATGTCCAGCACTGAAGATGTTATATTGAAGAGGTGGTAGAGGACAATAGTTTGGGTCGTCATCATGAAATTCTTGACCGTTCGAATGATTATGGTCAAACCGGCATCGTGAATGCCGCTTAACCATTAATTTACCGTCAGAACTTATTCATTTGATATATATATATATATATATATATATATATATATATATATATATATATATATGTATATATATATATATATATATATATATATATATATATATATATATATATATATATATATATATATATATATATATATATATATATATATATATATATATATATATATATATATATATATATATATATATATATATATAGAGCTGAAGCTGACGGCCTAATAATTTGATATCAATTTTTCAACTAGTGATTCTCACTTTTCTAATATATTTTATGTTTTAGCACATATTTTCTGAGTTTTTCTAACTATTTTTAATTTTCTTTCGAAAAGTACGTAATTCGAATTACTTAGCTCAAAATTTGATAAAGCAAAGACACTTTAGCCAAACAGTATTTTTTAGAAGCTAAACAAGTTTTATTTTTGCCTAAACCTCAATAGTGTACTTTAAGTTCTTTGGTATTTTTATTCCTGAATCTTTGGTAGGAGAGCTGGTGAACGTTTTATTCAAAGAGCTTATAATGGCTGAAAATTCGTCCCTAAGAGTGGTACCAACAACATGACAGGACAATTCCGCCTATGACCCGTCCCAAAATTATTCAAAGTTGCATTAAAATAAAGGCAGTTCAAAGCGAAGTGTACCGCTTTAATTTTGTTATAACCTGTATTTTAGACCTAATTAAACAATAAAATAGATTGACCGATTTGGGTAGGCCTGACCTGTCCCCAAGGGGAATGTCAACTCTCATTATTGAGGATTACAACTAAAATGTTTTATGCCGCTTATCATTTTTTCAGTATCTTTCTAAAGTTATTAAAAGAAAAAAAAAAATTAAAACCAGCACCGAAAGGTCGACCTGACTCATTTTTTTTATCTTTTTATAGGATTGGAAATATGCTGTAAAAATGACAGACGGTATAAAAAATTCTAAATGTAACAGTCAATAATGGAACTTTACACAAAGCCTGACGACAGGTCAGGCCCAGAGAAATTCAGTGTATAAAACTGTTTTAACAGAACGTTCATAAATTCTTAGACCATACGTAGCCTTATCAAAATTAAAATAATTCTCGTTCAGTAAGATATTTATCTGGATTAGTTGAAAATTTGAAAAATGTCTGTAAAAAAATTCTTCGAAATTTAAATGGATCAAACAATCGTCAATTGAACTATAACGTAGGAAATGCAATTCTACTCCGTTTCAATGACGTGAATCGTCTCAACCGTTACGGTGGCCATTTGCGTGTCCAAATTTTTAAGTGTTTGGGGATGAGGAATCATTTTTGGACTACCTCTCTCCTGGCCTGTATACTATTGCAGGGAAGTTAGTTTTTACAACTGAACAGCCAAAGCCTACTAATCATCACTGAATTTTAACAATACACGATGAAGTAAATTGTTATATAGCCCAAATAATTTAGTTAATTTTATACAACTACAGTCAAGCTTTAATAATGGAATACTACGTAGAGATTTAAAAAGATTGATGTTTTCCTTTCGCATCATCTACGCCTTCTTCACTAGTCAATTCTTCCAAGTCTTATCATCTTAGGCAATCATACTTGAATTGCAACTCTAACATAATTATTCATTAAAGGTCCAAACAAAATGACGTCTATATCCGTTCCAATCCTTTCACTTTTTAACTGGCTCATCTCCACTGTTTCGTCAACCCAAAATTTTAAAATTTGATCCTGATGTGGCGTTCGTATTATTCCCCTTCGTTTTTAATGTTGAAGTTTCTTTCGTTCATTCAGAATTGTTATGATTGTATTTGAACCTTAAGCTTTCACATATTATTATAGAAAGACACAATTCAAAAGTTGCCCACTTGAAAATTTATCACCATAGTCCATTTCTAAATCATGGAATATTACGGAGAGATTTGAAAAGCCTAATTTGCTTTCTTCACATCCCATATGATGTCTATACAAGCCAACCTCTGTGATTCGTGTTATTGAGCAAAGGGTGGGATCTTGTTCCCCAAATATTAATTATTTCTTGCACTACAATGTTAAGAAAATGTACACTCGCATAAAATCTGTTAAAACCTTTACACCGGTCCTTTAGCAGACTTCTAAATGACCATAAAAGTTATTTTACCGATTCATAAGTTTGTAAATTTTTCAACAACAGTATTCGGCCTAAATTTAGCTCCAACTGATTCTTCGTCAGGAAACTTTAAATAAATCAATGTAATGAAAGAATTTGTTTGATAAAATTTTAGTACATAATTTAAAAAATAGAAAAATTCTCGAGAATTTTTGAGATACTCGAGAAAAAATTTGAAAACTGTGAACGTCTCAAAAATCGCTATCTTTAGTTGACAGTATTAAAATTAGCATTTTTCACTCGTTCAGAAAATTTTTTATTTAACTCAAAAACAAATACAATAAAAACAGATCCCAGCATCACCGAAGAAAGTAGACCAAATTTCCCTCAATTAAAAAAATAAAAATTAATTCAGTATTTTACAAAGAAGTATATTACCGTTGTTAATTGGACCTAACTGTGTAGTAGTAATCTATCAATGTTGAGTCAATTATTCCAATTTAAGTTTTAAAGTTTTCATAAAGTTGGTAAAAAAGACCTTCATCGATAACAAATAACCAAAAGGTCATTTACCAGACTGATTTTGTTTGAATTTGCATAGACAACTTGTTAACAATTCAATTTGTTTGTTTTTTGCATACATTTCACAAACCCACATACACACCATCAATTTCAAACATCGACATAATCATTTTCAAACGCAAATACAAAACAAGCAAATCATGAATCCTTTATGATGTCTATGAAATTTTAACAAATTTATCTTTATCGAAAACCAAAAAAGAAAATCGTTTTGTCTATAAACAAAAGTTCTGTATTTATTTTGAATTATATAGACGCGCAATTTTCAATATCAACTTCATTAATCATATCCGAGACAAGTTCATCCATAAATACATACATACATAATATACATACAATCTAAACTTATGTCAACAACAATTTCTCCGACAACGAAAATAATACACCAACAACAATATCGTCGACGGAAAGATAAAGTTAAATAAAACCTTCAAAACCAAATTATTTATTATACGTTTTTCCATTATTCATAACAAAAAACCGAATCGACGTCAATTATACCCGCGAATGTCAATGAATAAAATTCAATATCAAAACAACAACAAAAAATATTTATTTTTTGTTTTTTAACGGCTTAAATCCCAAGTACATAGTACGACAAAATTTAATGAGTTATTTTGTGTAATAGTATTGACACAAATTAATTAAATTAATAATGTCGCATCAATTTGGAAAAATTAAAATATAAAATTTTTATGTATTTGACAAGCGTATGACATTTTGTCAGCCAGTATATAACTCTAAAACATAATATTGTGTATAGCCGCATAAATAATCTACAGGTACGTACATATAAATTTCACCACCCTCTCATATCATTTTAAAATAATAATCAAATCAATCAATCAGAGAGGAAGCAATTTTTGTATTAAAAAACCAACCACTTTTATGGTTAAAAGCTTTCAACAAATCATCGAATAATAAAAAAACGTCTACCAAACAAACATTGTATGTAACCCAAAAAAAACAACAACAACAACAACCAAAAACACTAAAACTCATTTAATTACAAAGTAGAACTTTTTTTCATTGTTTTTGTTTTTTTGATTGAAAACTTTTAATTTATAATGAAAATTATAATGATTATTATTACTTTTTTAAACTAAATATTTAAATTTTTAAATAAATTAAATTATGTTCATGTCACACAAATTTTTTTTTTTTTTTTTTCTTTTTTATTTTCTGAAATAAAAATGGGATAATTGTGTTTTCAACCAAAAATATTTTCCATGAATAAATTTAATTTACATTTAATAATCACAAAAAAAAATTAAAAATAAAAAGTTTTCCACTGGTTTTTATGTTTCTTTTGCATACACAAAAATAACATAACTGAAATATACATGTAACCCCTTAACATTATTTTTGTCCGCTGTTTTTTTTTTTTTTTGCCAGATTTGTCGTGTACGGATAAAATGTGCCAATCATTCTTAGAAAATAATATCGGTGAGGTGCGGTTGAATTTTTAAAATGCATAGTCGGTTTTTATGTATAAAGTTGTTTTATTGTATTTGTGCGGTGTCACACACGTAATTCTGGGTATTTTTATGGTTTATCCTTGCCTGTGGATTTGCATTTAAATTTACACAATTTTTAGAGGCGAATAAAACGACATCTGTTCTCCTTTGGGTCTAGTAAAATAAATACGAATTTCAAAAACTCAAAGGCGTTTACCAAAACATGTAATGTAGAATAATCGGTAGAATTTTATAGGCACAAAAATTATTGGTCAGTTTATTTTGTAAATTAAGAATTTGGAATTGATTGATTGATTTGGATATAAGGCCAAGCATAGAGCAGGAATTCCCGGACTCCCGGGCACACACCTTACACCCGTTTTATGTACAACAAAACCGAAGGCTACAAACGGCACAAAAACAACACAATCTAACTACTGTTGTAGATCTCTAGAATCCTGATTCACCTTAAACAAAATCCTTAGCAAGTCATCCTTAGCAAGCAAAATTATTTTCTTATTTCTAGTAATATTTGCGGCACTTCAAACATTTTATCGCCCTGAAAGGTCATTTTTATTAGCTGGAGGGAGAAGATTCTCATACAGTAAGTTTGATATGCGGAACACCAGACTTGTATTAATCACAGCAAATGTTGCTTGACGTTGTTGCTGTCCTCTAATGAATTATCATTAATGTCACCAGTAACCAAGATTAAAATTGCAAAATACTAATTATTTACTGCACTATGAATTCCGATCTAAAGTTCCTGTAAATTAAGAGGACAAAAATCAAGTCAACACAATTTCTACAATTACCTGTCCGCTGGATGCTTAAAGTTTTTGGAAATCTGCATTAGGTTTCTCCGAATATTTCTCGAAATCAAGATTGAAATTAGTTATAAAGTAAAAATTGTTAAAACATTAAATCTCCTGGTAACTATATTAATAAGGTTTATTAATGTAATGAAATAAAATGTAAAATTGTTGCACTGAAATAAGATTTGTAAAACCTAATTAATACAAAACATAATAAAATACATAAATAAAATTCAAAAACATAATACAAATAAAGAAATTAGAACACAAAACCATCGCCACCTCTCACTTCATAATAACAGAAGAAGAAAACAACAAGCGACGGTCATCCAAATATTTCGCTTCCTTTGACCAAGAAAGCGAACGTACTCACCCAACTTTCAAAACTGACATCTACTTCAACATTTTAGGTATTTCAATTCACCATTAGCACGCTATCCTCTCAATAGACGTCACCTGTCATCAAAATTTGTTCAGCCCTAAAGTTTTGACGGTTTGACATTTCCATCGAAACTTTGATTCTGTCACAAGCTAAAAGTTAAAGAAATAAAAGGGCTAGTTTCCTAATCAATAACATAAAATGGTAGTGCACGCCATTCCCCTAGATGAGAATTGTCTATTTTATAGTCTGCTGTAATTTTTGTAGCAATCAATACCATTATGATTGTAGTGGAATTCATCGCGCGGCCATCAACTCAATTAAAAAATTTGCGTGCGTTGCCTACCACTGTAACAACTGCAAGTAGTGGTTCGCGGATAACAATATAACAAAACTATTTAAAAAAATTGATGCTATTGCGGATAGAGCGTTGGAGGCTGTTGAAATAAAAAAATTGAAATTAGAAGTGGCCAAAAACAAAGAGTTAATAGCCTCCAGGTATACTGATACGACCTTTTATGAGTCATCCGCGGAAATCAAAAAACGTGTTTGGTGGCCGGCTCGATTAATACCTCTGTTATTAAGTTCCACTATAAATTATACTATCTTATCATCACCACATCAAGTAAATTCAGCTACTCAAAGAACAAACCATTTATTAGCATAACGCAAGCGGTATTCGCTCTAAATCAAAGAATCTATTTTTATCTTTACTTGATGATGAATATGAAGTGGTCTGTATAGCGGAGTGTTGGCTAACATCTAATTTTAAGACGGAAGAATATTTTCCGGAATCATACATTGTTCATCGTCGAGACAGGCATCTTCTTAAAGACACATATGAGAAAAGTGGAGGTGTGCTAATTGCTGTTGTGGATAAATTTTCATCTGTACCTTTAATATTGTCGGATTGCGACTTAATTATAATTATACTGTTAAAGTTAGCCGAAAGTTGCTAGCCGAAAGTTCAAAGTGGATAATGTAGATTGTGTTCGTCCAGCCGAAAGTAAAAAAAAAATGGTAATGCAGATTGCCAAATCCCAGCCACAAGTAAAAAGTCGATAATGCAGATGATGATATAACATTCCAGCCGAAATTAAAAAATTTAGTAGTTATCAGCCAAAAGTAAATAGGATACATAGACTTAAATAAAAATTTTTGTAAATAAATTTACGTGTAAAACTTTGCTTCGTAGAAAATATCGGAAAATCAGAAGAATATACAAAATTGGAATAAAATCAGCCTCTAGAGTATATATCTGAAGCTAAATCGTTTTTAAGTGATTTGTCAATAACTATCGAATGAAAAAATTCTGTTCAAGTTTCTCGTGGAAAATTTCGGAAAATTCAAAAAAGTTTCCAGCCGAAAGTAAGAAATGGATGAATAAAATCAGCCTTTAGAGTGTTATATCTGGAGATGGATTGCATTGATGTGAAGTGTCAATAGCTATCGCAGAAAAAAAATTCAGTTCAAGTTTCCCGTGGGAAATCTCGTAAAATTCGATTTTCCAAAAATCATTATAAAATTTTTATAAAATTAGCCACTAGAATGTTATGTCTGGAGATAGATTGCATTGATGTGACTTGTCAATAATGAAAAATTCATACCAAATATACATATGTATATAGACCAGTACATGTGGTATGAAAATACCTTTAACGATATCCGGATAGTACCGTTATGATTTGTTGAACACATATTTCCTTTGTTGGAAGTTTTTCCTCATCAACTAAATATTGAATCACTTCCACTACACAACACTATTCACTACACTAATCATACGCGATATTAATATTAACCAATTTAAGCGAACTATTTACCGCGCTTACAACAAAAAATGACGCACTACTTGAATAAATAAAATTAACTTATTAAATTTAATTTAATTATAATCACTTAATTTTAACACCACACAAAATCAAAATAAATAAATAAAATTTGATTGATTGATTGATTGCGATGTACGATCAAGCATTACGCAAGTCTCCCGTATTATAAATGCGAATACCACACCACTATATACCCATGTTACACAACGACACCATTCTTCATGAAGAAAATAGCATTCACCCCGTAAAGAAAGGCGCCACATTGATAACCACATAAGTCTAATATTTGTGATATCCGCCCCTGGCCAGGCCGCCGTCATACACCTTTTTACATATAACAAGATCGAGGGATGGGAAAGGAATGTTAGCAACAAAGACACAACCCGGTTCCAGACACCTAAGTAGTTGATAGTTAGTAAATTTGTTAGTATTTTTTTTTTTTTTTTTTTTTGAGTAATTTATTTAGCACAAGACAATACAATTTAAAGTTCATCTACTGCTCCAACCTGTAAGAAGACACAATGACAACACAAATTTCCTGGTGCCGCAAACTCTTTTTTCTGAAAAGCTGTAAACAACTATTATTATTCCCTCCACCATTTTTTTCATCGGCGGTTGTGAGGGGGGCGAGATTTCGTTCCATCATCATGTTCCCATGCGGTCACCCAAATTTGTACTAACTGTAGGTAGTGTTGCTTGACGTTGTTGTTGAAATCGTTGCGTCTCTGCTCTGCTGTCCCTGCTACTCGCCCCCCCCCCCAAAAATCAAAATAAATAAATAAAATAAAATAAAATTAAATTCTCGAAGAAGACGACAAAAACACGTCCTTCTTCTTCGAGCGTCAACGACCGACCAATAAACCTCCTTAATTTTAGTATCGTTATATAGTAATGGGGTTTTTTTTTTGGATACTTGTGACGATGTGAAAAGCTAAGTTGCCGAAATAAGACTTCGTTTAATAAGATTTAGGGGATAGCCCCGTTTTTTGATCAATACAGTTTTTATAAAATTATGATATAAAACCATTAAAATACAATTTTTTTCTATTTTTAATATTAGTATGGTGTTTACAATCAAATTAAATTTATCTAGGCCCGACAATTATTTTAAAATTAGAGAAAAACATATAATATGAAATTTTAAGGTCAGTTTCCACCATAAAACATTTATATAATTTAACAAAGTCATATAGCATGTTGAGACGCATTTCCTCTAACTAACATAACGTGTTATACAACATTTTTATAAAAATGTCATAAAATCAATGAAAAAATGTTAAATAACATTTTTCATGTTATATAAAAGCGCGTTTCCCAAATTTTACAACAAAAAATTGTTACATAACATGAAAAACGTTATTTTCAGTAGTGATTTAAATTTTCAAGCATGAGTTAAATCAAATTAACTTTTTAACAATTTTATACACTAAATTGGTTTGGGAAAACCAAATTCTTAAATAAATAAATTCACAGCCTACTGCACACAATCATTACGAGAACTAGAAATGTCTTACATAATTGCGTTTCGTCGCTTTTACATAGAAATTTAGAAACTCATACAATTCTTACAAAACCACTCAACAGGCTTCCCGGTATTAGGATTTGGTGATTTTATTTATTGGAAATGTCTTAATAGGACTTATTCCAGAACACATATTCGATTTTCTTGAATTTTGACGTTGAGTTGCGCAGAATGTTACTGAACTATAGATAAATCGGGATTTTCGCTTGCATTCGAGGTTTGTTTGGATTTGAGTATTATTTTATACATAAACAGATTTTGCGAGTATTTGAGTTGTTTTTTTTTTTTAATTAAGCGTAGCATTGAGTTTTTTTCGCTTTTAAATAGGTTAGCAGTGAAATTTTTGAAGACTATTCTACGGTTCAAAGTTTATTCGTGATGTTCGGGAGTATTCGACCCTTTTTTAAAATTTCGAGATACAGAGTTTATTTTGTTTTCTCACACTAAAACAAACATCCACTTTTAGATTAGGGGTTTGTTTATTTATTACAATATTAATTATTGGTTTTGTTTGTTTGACCACCAAAAAAAAAAAACAAAGAGTACACAAAACATTAAAGAGTACAGTCACAATAAGACTACCTTTAATCATTACCATTTGGAGTTCCATAATAGTAATTATTTCTAAATACATCAATAACAAAGTTAAGATTATTCGAGCTTTTCGAGTTCATCGAGTCTATTCGTCTATAAAGTGATGTAGGTTAAAAAAATTGCTTGACATTTTATTATTTTTGAAGATTCTTAGAGACTTTCGATATTATCCGAGTATTTAAGTAGGAGTTGAATTAAGCATAGTACTGAGTGTTCCATCTTGTGACTGAACATGAGTACAATTTAATTTAATTTTAAGTAATAAACAAATAAATTGTTTCAAGAAAAATCGCATAGCTAGGTTGCATAAAGTGAAAAATTAATAACGGAAGTATCGACGAACCGGAGGGTTTAATCTGAGAAAATGGACTTCTAATCATCCTCAACTCATAGAAGGTGTCGATCCAGACTCGAGAGCATTCGAACCCATTACATTTGACGATGAAGCAGTAAAGACATTAGGATTGATTTGGAATCCAGGCACTGATACATTTGAGTTTATGGCGAACCTCAACAACAAAATTGGCAAAATGACAAACCAAAAATGCTGTCTGAATCATCCAAATTATTTGATCCATTAGGGTGGCTATCTCCAACCCTGATACAAGCCAAAATCTTAATGCAAGCACTTTGGATCTCCGGTGTAAGCTGGGATCAAAACCTGCCAGAAGATATAGAAAATAAATGTCAAAAGTATTATATATCCCTTCCAAAACTAGAGGAGATAAAGATTCCAAGATGGATCCATTTCAACTCAACTCTCCCAAGAGAATTACATGGATTTTGTGATGCTTCCGAAGTAGCTTACGCAGCAGTGATATATGGTACTTCTACAACATAACTTCAAACAAGGCAACATTGTTAACAAGGCAACATTGTTAACAAGTTGACATTGCCAAAGCTAAGTTTGATGAAACACCGAAATATTGTTGGACGGAGTCAATGAATGTGCTAGTATAAATTTAAAACATTTGTAGTAAATCGAATCTCGGGTATCCAGAAGATAACTACTCCGTCTCAGTGGTTTTACGTCAAATCATCTGAAAACCCCGCAGATTGTGCATCCAGAGGTATCGCAGCAAATTAATTAATCAATCACAATTTATGGTGGAACGGCCCTCAGAGAATCTTTGAAAAAGCAATCCAGCTAGCGCCAATAATAGTGGAAGACACGCCAGATCAATTGGAATTAAAACATCCCATATTGGGAGCCATGACAGTAACAACACACAACATTTTTGATGAATTACTTTTGAAGTACTCAAATTTTAATACCATAAGAAGGGTTATGATGTATGTGGTGAGATTTATCAATAAATGCCGAAAAATTGTAACCAGCCATAAAGCTCCCACGGCAGAAGAAATAAAACATGCCACGCAAAGTCTGATCAAAATACCGCAGAGACAACATTTCAAAAACAAAATTCGAGATCTTCTAAATCAGAAAGGAATAGCAAACACAAGTAAGATTAAACCTTTACCTCCATTCCTACATGACGATGTTTTACGAGTCGGTAGTCGAGTTCAAAATACAACAACATGGACTTACGATGAAAAACATCCAGTTATTATCCCAAAAGACCATCTAATCGCCAAGCTGCTAATTCAAGAAGCACATGAACAAACGATGCATGGAGAAACACAATTAACTTTGGCACATCTCCGCACCAGATATTGGATCATACATGGTCGAAATCTAACAAGACATTTTATATCAAAGTGTATAAGGTGTCATTGGTTCAATTCTAAATCAAGAACGCAGCTCATGGGAAATTTACCAGCAGTACGCATCACGCCCGGAAGACCATTTTTGAGAACCGGAGTCGATTATGCGGGACCACTTCTGATTCGTACAACAAGGAGAAAGGGGCACAAAGCAAATAAGCGATATTTAGCAATCTTTGTTTGCATGACAACTAAAGCCATACACATCGAACCAGCTAGTGATCTAACCACCGAAGCATTCATCGCAGCTTATAAAAGATTCACTGTTCAGATGACCTTAAAATAGTCATCTGAACAACAAAACTTGAAAGTAGGTGACCTAGTGCTCCTCAAGGATGACAATGTTCTCCCATTAAAATGGCTGACTGGGCGAGTGATGGAAGTACATCCAGGCATAGACCAAAAAATTTGAGTAGTTTCACTTCTAGGCCCGGAAGGGGTCCTCGTAAAAAGGCCAATTCACAAATTATCACAACTACCCATAGAATCTGATAACGAGATTGTCCTCACAAAGACACAAGCTTCAGTCAACCAACAACCACAACCAACAACTCCGTTACGTGTTCAACGTCATCGAGAAGTCAAACAACAAAGAGTACACCACATCACAACAGTATTCAAGAAAGAAACAACTTTACATCTGATATTATTGATACTCGGAATGGTGCAAGTGCTTTTTGCTTCTGTCACATCGTCAACCACAATAGAGCCATTGCCATCTAATGCAGGAATTTATTTTCACAACTCCGGAGCTGTAAACTTAATGGCGTTACAGTGGAAAATCATCATAAATTATAATTTAACCGGATATTGGGAAGATATCAGATCGTTAGAACACTATGTCAAATATTTGGATGGGGGCTGCCAAAAGGAATGGCAATCAGATAACCGGTTGAAAATGTGTGATGTAATAGTCAACAACTGAATGAACAAGTGCACGAGATTACCTCCCTAAATAATCTACTTACCTCAACTAACAAAGAACACGCACTAAGAAAGCGGGACATTGGGAATACAATTGGATACATACTTGGCGGCGCTTTTGGCATCTTGAATTAAAGAGATGCCTCCCACATAGAACTGCAGCTTGAAAAGGCAGAAACCAACGAAAAATATTTATTAGAACCCATCAAGAACTAAACATCGATCATAGATGCAACCACAAACATATTTAAACATAAGAAGGAATTAACCGACAAGAATTTTTGTGCTATTGCCAAACAGTTCACGTATCAAGACAAAAAAATTACAGACCATCACAACCTTCACGATTCAAATAATGTTAATCAAGAGGCGAATAGCAGAGAAGCAGAGAATCATTATCGACGTGATCCTCAGCTCTCATCGTGGCCATTTCCATTTAGCCTTGCTGACCCCACAACAATTGAAAGAGGAAATCGTACGAATTCACGAGCATGTTCCAGCAACGATGCAAATTTCTGAGGAGAAGAATAAAATCGATCTATTGGACACATTTACAAGATTTTGAAGGCCCACACAAGAGTGACAGCAAACAACATTCTATTCCTTGTACAGATGCCATTAGTATACACACATGTATACCAATTATTCAACATAATTCCCATACCGCTATACGAGAATGGGCAAATGCACATTATAGTACCTACAACTGAACTGCTGATAATCGATTTACCACGCGAACATTTTGCTAATTTAAATAATCGTGATCTACAACGATGCATTCAACTAAAACTAAATGAGTATTTGTGCGATATTTCACCAATTTATAACACACAATCGAAGCAGACACAATGTGAAATTAATCTGCTGAAGCACGTAAGCCAGAATCTCGCAAACTGTATAACAAGAACGGTAAACCAAAAACCTACTGAACTCAGATAGGTACCAATCAGTGGACTTTCGCAGTGAGCATACCCCAAATCGTCCACCTAATATGCAATCGGGGGGTAAACACGATGATTTTAAATAAATCAGGAATTCTAACATTAGACCCGAAATGTATTTTAAAATATGATGGGTTCCAGTTAACAGCCATTGAAGAAAAATCACATCGGATCAACTCTTCGGTACTCGCGTCAATCGAACTTCACTATGGCACTGAAAAACCAACATCCCAACCAATGGATACCCCAGCAAGGGCGACAACATTACAAACGAAATTGCAGAACTAGAAAAATCTATCATTCTACAAGAAATCAACGAAGCGAAACTACCGGAGGTCAGTTCGGACATCATATTCATCATAACGTGCTAACATATACATTAATGACTGCCGGCATAATCATAACTCTGGTATATCTTTTTCAACGCAGGGAAAAACGACAACATGCATCCAGAGACATCACTCCACCAAAACGACCGATTTCACGGCCAAGGTCCCTAAATTTGTTGGCCCCACAGTATGTTCAATCTCATGACTGAAGAGGAGTACAATTTAATTTAATTTTAAGTAATAAACAAATAAATTGTTTCCAGAAAAATCGCGTAGGTTGCATAAAGCGAAATATTAATAACGGAAGTATATGCATACATACAATTGGCCAACTATGCAAAATAGTTTAGAATGTAAGAATATCCACAACATTATAAAACATACTATTAAGCAGTTTCTAAAAACGTATTTAAACTCGAAATTTACTAATTAAGCTAAGCACCTAAATTAGCTAAATGTTCTGAAGATTCATCATCTATAGATTAAACAGTTATGTTGGCCAAGGCAGTAACTCGAATCTGCTACCTCTCTATAATATTTGTATACATATATTTACAATTTCATTATCTATAAAAACTAGCAACTGATCAATAATAAACAGTGTAACAATGAACCACTTTCAAAAAAATGTCACCTCGAAAATCTGGAATAATCTTCAATTTTAATCTCGAAAGTGTCGAATAATAATGATATCCAGCAAATCAACACACTATAAATTTAACTTAATATTAAGCAACTCTGTCTCGGAAGGGTCGCAAACAAAAGTCTGTTATAGACTCAAATAATCGCCTTAGAATTCTAGAAAAAATTCTCAATACTAACAAAAAATTTCAAATATTCTCGAAATGGCATCGCAAAACCACAAATAAACTTCATTTTCAAGCAATTAAATAAAATCAAGTTTAGTCCAAAAATTGCGAATTTCGATATTCCATCTCTGTCATTATGTAACTCAATGATATTTTAAATTCAGCCTATATTACACTCAACGCCAATGAAGACGCAAATAAGAGTCCAAATTTCGAAATATCTCATAAAATATCGAAAATCTCGGTTTATCACTAGTTCTGGAACATCAAAAGTATCAAAAATAATCTCAAAAAACTGGAATCGAAAAGGTTGGCTGAGTGGCCACCTAAAGAGAAATGAGAATGTAGGCAAATGAACAAAATTTCTCTCCAAAATACGTTTCACGTAAATTTAACCATCGAGCCACAACTTTCCGAAATAACTGCACAAGTTGAGTCTGCACAGTAAATTCAATGGTTGTGATCAACCATTACGGACTTTTACTGGAGGAACCAGATTGAAACAAACGATTAAGGAAATTTAATTGCGACACTGAATTATAAAAATTGATGTAAATGGGCTCTTAATCCAGACGTCATTTACAAAAGTTTATAAAAACCAACTCATCCAAACTATGCTGATGAGTAATTCATTCTCCAGCTTTTTCGGATTTCAAATATAAAGTGAAGGCTGAAGTAAATTTTAGTTCTATAGCTCGTCCGAAAATCAGTCAAATTAAGAAGAAAAAAATTTGAGAATCAAATCTAATATTTAACTGCTGATCACCAGCTTAGGGCCAAGTAATTTTTTACTTTTATTCTAGATTTTATTTCGGAACCTGATTTTTTCAATCTAGTTAAGTTTCGATCAAAAAAAATTTGCCCAAATGCCTTTTTTTTAATGTATTGAATGTAAGAAGTATTTAAGATCTTTTTTTTTGTCTAGTTCGTCAGCTTAAAATCAACCAGGAAAAGTTTTAATACATAACTGGTTTCAGAAATTTTTAATGTTGATTGTGCCACTCATCTCTATAATCTCAAAAATTCTGTTACAAATCGAATCGTACAAAGATGTTAAGTAAGTTAGACTTACTTTCATTTCATGCTGCTTGTACAGACTCTATTAAAGCTTTCACGGCCTCAAACTGACATCCCCCTTCGTATAGAGTGTTCATGAAAGCCATCCCCAAACATGTTCAATTATGTTAAAGTCAGAGGAGTAGGTTTTGCGGCAAAATTTACTTAAGTGGCCCGAAAATTCCTTTAATTTCAGAAATAATTTCTTGCTCGATACTTTTATAATCCTCACAACAGGTCCGAACCGTTGAAATACTCGCCCGTATTCAGTCAGCAACAGAAATACCTGAATTCGGTGCTTTCCATAATAAGAGAAGCCTTTCCCAGTACTAGCCAAAAAATATTAATTAATATCATCTAAAACAATCTCCTATCCCGTTTCCATATCCGTAATGATTTAACCATATTTTTACATCATATCATGATTTTCCGATTGGAAATTAGTTGTGTCCATCAAAGCGATTACAAAACGAATTATTTTGCTTCGAATTGAGATATATACCGTTGCTTGTCGTGTTAAATATTGTAAAATAAAAAATGTTGCATGTTTGTTACATTGTATACACATATGTGTAATATTCCATTATCTACCACTATCAGGAGGAAAATATAAAATTGCGACATACAAAAATATTTTTTTATACGGAAAACTCAAGAATTACACAAAATTTATTTTTTTGGTTTATGGAATAATATTCATTTTTGCTAACATATCGCCGTTGGGAATAAAAGCAATTAACTTTTCTTTTTCTAGCTCCGTATATATGTTTGTACCAGGATGAGTGTTTGCATGAAGATATAAATATGTATATGTATCAAAATGATGTTCCATAAAGATTGGGTCTATTTATTTTCTATTACATCATGTCAAAAACGACTGAGTGTATGAAAGAAGATCTTAGAACTTCGATTCATTTTATTTTATTTAAGCAAACATCAATCTCTCTATACTACACGTACTCGTATTCGTTCTTAAAACGATTGAGTAAATGATCAAAAGGATTCTGTTCTATCGCATATATACAAACACAACACACTCACATTACAGAGTGGAAAAAGGGAAAATAAAAATTAATTTTCAATTTCTGTTTGTTTAGATTTGGTTTTCAATAATTTATTTATCGTTAAGTAAAGGACCCCTAGAGGCCATTTAATAATAATATATGAATGACTTTTATACATTTTATACAAAGTACATATTGCATGAACATATAATGATATGGAATATATTTTGTAGTTTATTAGCCTATCACGGTACAAGTTGGTGGCAGTCCATTGTTCACATTTTATATAATGAATACACGATAAAATAAAAAAATGAAAAATAGAAAATTTATTGTCTACCGCCAGCCATTTTTATTTTGCACCGTAAAATTGTATCCTCAATAAAATTAAAACAACCTTGTGTATAACATTGTACTGATAAATTTCCATCTAGATTACAAAACCATAATATTTTGATACTATAAAATTATATTCACCATAAAAATGAAATCAACCAACAAAATATATATCATAATCATGTTTGTTGTTGTTGTTGTTATTGTTCTGTATGCCAGATAACAACAACACACTGAAACCATAAAAACCCGAAAATATTTTGTCACAACAAAATTTAAGTTTTTATATGGTTAAAAACCGATTACCGATTATCGATCAAATCGTGTTGTTGTTTATCGCAACGATAAAAAAATTGAAATTGGGATGTGTACGTATATATAGAATGCAAGGGATAACCAACCATCTCGAAAGCCCAAAACAAAAAAAAAAAGTAAATCGTCCAAAAAATTAAATGAATTGAAACAAACATCGTAATAGTTGAACCATAACCATTACATAAGATATCTTAGCAATAATAAAAAAAAATACAATAACAAAAAGTAGGATAATGTACGTATAAGCATATATATATCCTCGTACAACACTTCCAGATACATAAAAAGCTTTTATGATTCGGTTTTTGTGAATTCTTCTTTACGTGTGTGTGTATGTGTGAGGAGTGGGCGGGGAGGGGAGGGGTTCTTTTATTTCTCTGTATAGTTTGGGTTAGGTTAAGACAATCAATTTTTTGCTCATCTCAATAATACAGAATTTAGAGGACAAAGCATGTTTGATTAGCAGTGGCTCTGTAGGAAGCATCCATAATTTATTCGGGGACATAACTCATCGCGCCGAAATTTTTTAAATGCTTTTTGAACCAATTTGGTTTTAAGTAATTTATACGTTTGAGTGCCTGCAAGGAAGTCCTATTGTAACTGTTCAAAAGTGTGTTTAATATCAGTTTAAGAAAGGAGAAAACGGTCAGGCCATCAAAACTTGCTACCGTTACAGATAGGTCATCTCAAACCGCAAAGCAAAAACTATTAAACAATCAAAACTGAAATTTAATGCAAAATTATGTCATTAGCTTGTTATAATAATTTTTACAGGAAGTTCCTGTTAGGATCAAAAACAAATTAAGCGTCTTGAATGGGCAGATAACGGATACTGTTACTTTTTAAAGTAATCCATCTCCTAAAGCTTAATTTGTTGGTGCTGTCCTCGATAATGTTGAAATTCTTTTTAAAAGCATACTTAAAAGATTAGGCAGCTCCATGTTCTGAGCCGATTAGTGTTAATGGAAAAACCTTGGCGAAAAAATTTACTTGGCAGCTACCACCCACAAAACCTTAACTCTATTATTGGAACAAAGAAGATTAATGAAATAGTAAAAGTCCTTGACCAAATTTGAAACAGTGTACTCGAAGTATTGAGTACAGCTTTAATGTTCGTGAAAAGGACAAAGTTGGGTCGATCTTTAACACAGAAATTCAGTGCCCTAATTCTACTTTGTATCCAAACCAACCTACCAAATGATTCAAGATCATAAACAGGACCATAAGTAAAAATCCAGCATCAAATTGATGAGAAAAGAAAGCCAAAGATCCAGACAATTCTTTAACCTCTCATCAAGTTTGGTTATTGCACCTAGAATATTCTATTTTCTAAAGCTCCACGAATGATAAACCGCAAAATGAGGTGTGTAACTGAGGCAAAAAAAACAGAATAGACTCCATAGCAAAAAGTGGTGTCGAGAATATAGTACCAGTAATTGCCCTACATGCATTATTTTATAGTCCAAGATTTTAATTTAATTGACGACAGGCCACCAAAAAATACAAGCATATGAAAGTGTCTGTAGAATTATCTCCATCCCGAGGATTTGCCAAAACCTCTTCTAAATTGCCAATATATAACAGATGCTGAAGTTTATACTCAAGATTCACACTCTTAGAAGAAAATCGGTATTGCTTAATCAGGTCCCGTGCTAAATATCAGAGCAGATAAATTTGACGAAGCAATTGTAAAACATTGGTTCTACTGATTTGCTGCTCCGTCGCTTGTTACTACGGCTAGCGGTTCCGAGTTCGAATCAACGAAAGTTTAAAATGGGTAGAATACAAATGGGAGAATAAACATTAGGTTAACCAAAAAAAATATCATTGCAGATCTAAAAGGGGTATCATACTCGTACAATGCGGAAATTTTGAACACTTACTAGGAAGTCATATTCATGTTCTCAAGGGTTCAAGGCAAGTTCACTAATACTAATTGTGCACTAATTTATACTATGGAAAATGAAAATTTGATTTGAAAATATTTTGGAAAAAGGAGGGTTCCATTCTAATTTTAAAATTATATTGGTAATTTCTATTATCCCAACTAGTTTATAACTAGAAAGGAAATTTCCATTTTCCAGAATATTTTAAAGATAAATCTTAATTTTCAAGAATTTCAGAATTTTCATTCTAACTTTAAAATAAACTAGAAAATGTAAATTTCCAATGTTATTTTAAAATTTCTTAAAATAAAAATGAGGTATTCTGGAAAATTTCCTTTTCGATTTTAAACTTATAAAGTAAACCTCCATTTTCCAGAATATTCTAAAATAAAATTGGAAATTCAGAAATTCTGGAAAGTGAAGCTTTAATTTTAATGCTAGAAAACTAAGATTCTCTGTGTAATTTTAAAATTATTATGCAGACCCCTCAGAAAATTTAAAAATAGAACAAAAATCGTTATTCTCCACAATATTTTAGAAGTGAATCGACATTTCTCAATTTTCATTTTAACTGTCAAATATTAAAATGAAAAGTTTCATTAATATTTTAAAATAACAACGAAAATTTCAATTTCCGAGAATATTTTAAAATCAGAATGGAAATTCTGAAATTCTGGAAAAAAAATTAATTTCATTTTCAAGTATTCAAGGAAACCGGCCATTTAAATTTAAAATTTCTGGAAAATAGATATCTAATATGGCAATGTAAATGAAGAACTCCGTTCAGAAAAATATTTTAAAATTAGAATAGACATCAACAAATTCTGGAAAATAAACATTTAATTTAAAAATATTCTAGCAAATGGAAATTTCCATTTATAATTATAAAATTAGAAAGGAAATTTTCATTTTTCAGAATATTTGAAAATTTAATCTCTATTTGGAATTTGAAAAATAGAGATTTCCATTATAATTTTAAAAATGAAAGTCTTCATTTTCCAAGATTTTCTAAAATTAGAAATAAACATTTCCATCCGAAATTTTAGACATTTTGAAAAATAAAAATTTCGGAATTGTAACGGAATCCAATGTTTTCTAGAATAATTAAAATTGGAATAGAAATCTCTATTTAATAGAATGTTTAATATAAAGTCTTTCTTTCCTGAATTTTTGAATTTCCATTCTAATTTTAAAACATTCCCGTAAATTGAAAAGATTTTCGTTCTAGCTCCCTCTTAATCTTCAAAGATTTGAAAATCAAAATAGAAATCGAGAAATTCTGGGAAATGTAGATTTACTTTGAAAATATTGTGAAAAATGGAGATTTCCGTACTTTATTTAAATATTCTGGAAAATAGAGATTTCCACAATAATTTTAAAATCACATAGGAAATTTTTATTCTAATTATAAATTCCTTAGGAAAATAGAGTTCATTATTTCCATTATAAAATTAAATAGGCATTTTCCTGAATACTTAAAAATTAAATTTATTTTTTCCAGATTTTAAGAATTTACATGCATATTTTAAACTAAACTGAAAAAAGGAAATTTCCGAAATAAGAATGCAGTATTCTGGAAAATTTTCTTTGTAATTTTAAAATTAAAGTGGAAATCTCTATTTTGCAGAATATTCTAAAATAAAATTAGAAATTGAGAAATTCTGGAAAGGTAAGACTTAATTTTAATTCAAGAAAACTGAGATTTCTAGAATAATTTTAAAATTAGACCGAGAATTTGCATTTTCCATATTATATTAATATTAGAATAGAAAATCAAAAATTCTGAAAAATGAAGAAAACATTCTCGGAAACGGAAATTTCGCTTCTGAATATAAAATTTTCGGAAAAGGACATTTCCATCGCTACTTTAAAATTATTATGAAAATCTCCCTTTTCAGAATATTTTAAAGTTAAACCTTTTTTTGATTTTTAAATATTCTGGAAAACTGAGATTTCCTGTAAAATTTTAAAATATTCTAGAAAATTGAGGTTCCCATTCAAATTTTAAAGTTACAAGAAAAAACTCTTTCTCCCTGAATATTTTAAAATTAGAATGAAAATTTCAATTTTCCAGAATGTTTCAAAGATAAATCTTTATTTCCAAAATTTTTAAATTTTCATTCTAATTTTGAAATATTTTAAAAAATATAAAAAACTACCCTGTTTTCCAAAAATATATAAAAATTAGAATGAAAATTCAAAAATTCTACAAAATGAACAATTAATTTTACAATATTAACTCTCTAGTTTCCAGACTATTTTAAAATTAAACTTTTCTTATATTTTAATTATAGATTTAACACATTTTGGAATATTGATATTTTTGTATTGATTTTATAATTACAATGGAAATCTAAATTTTCCAGAATATTTTAAAATTAGACCATGTTTTACCAGAATTTCTGATTTTCCATTCTTTTAGAATATTCAGGAAAATGGAAATTTTCGTTATAATTTTAAAATTATTATGGAACCCTATATTTTACATAGTATTTAAAATAAAATTGAAAATTCAGAAATTCTGGAAAAGAAAGAATAATTTTTCTTAATATTCTGGAAATGGGGATTTCCATAACAATTTTAAAATTACAACGGATATCTTCATTTTCTCTTAATTTTTTCTTGGTTTCCAATCTAATTCAGAATATTCTGGTAAATCGAGTTCTTCATTCTCACTTTAAAAGTAATTTTCCAAAATGTTGAAATTAATTTTCCTTTTAGAATTGCTAAATTGTAAATTACGTTTCAAAATATTCTGGAAAATGGATATTTCCATTATTATTTTAAAGTTACAATGAGAATATCCATTTTTCAGAATACTATACAATAACATCTTCCTATTCCAGAACTACTAGGGATGAAAAGACCACGGACTCCAATTTGAAACTAAGAAATATACGAAAATTAAATTGATGAGTTTCGGATTTCATTTTAGTATTGCCAAAAGCACATTACGTTATTTCACTTGAGGCTTAGTTCATTTATATTTAAATTTAGTTGTCAAACATCAAGAAACGAACATACAAATGTTCGAAGACGATAATTTACTGGCATTAGAGAATACATTTTAGTTTATTCCGAATGTAAATCTTATTGTCCATTGTAACTTTAAAATACTCAGGGAAATGGACATTTTCTTTCTAATTTTAAGATTATTGTGGATTTCTCCATTTCCTGCAATATCTATATTTTTCAGAAATCTCCATGTTATAGGGTATTTCAAAATAAAATACGAAATTCTGGAGCAAAAGCTAATTTTTAGATATTGTGGGAAATAAAGATTTCCATTTTAATTTTTAAATTATAGCGGAAACCTTAGTTTTCCAAAATATTACAAAATTAAAATTTATCTATAAAACACAAACTGAAAATGTATCTATAAAACATACTGGAAATAGGAAATTTTTTTTTAATGTTAAAATATTCGGGAAGAAGGAGATTTTGTTATTTCAAAATTAGTATGGAAATCACAATTTTCAATAATATTTAAAAATTAAATATTTCTATTTCAGAAATACATCTTTTTCATTCTAATTTTAAAATTTTCTGGGAAATGGAGATTTTCGTTTTAATTTAAAAATTATTATTAATTAATTAATCTATATTTTCCAGAATATTTAAAATTAGAATTGAAATCATCACTTCCCAGAATATTTTTAAATTTAATCTGTACTTTTTGCGCTTCCATTTTTAATTTTTTGGGAGACAAAGGTTAAATTCTAATTTGAAAAATTCTTGAAAATATAAATTTTCATTATAATTTTACTATTTGAATGAAAATTTCCATTTTCTAGATTATTTTAAATCACGATTCTGACTTCCATTCAAATTTTAAAATATTCAGGGCAATGGAGATTTCCATTCTAATTTCAAAATATTCTGATAAATTTAGGTTACCTTTATAATTTTAAATTTTTTTTTTTCGTAAGATTATGACGGAATTCTCCATTTACTACAACATCCATATGTTTCAAAAATCTCCATATTAAACGTATTTCAAAATTGAATTGGAAATTCTGGAATTTTTCCTGGAAAATGGGGATTCATTTTCATTCTTATTTTCATATTACAATAAAAATCTCTGTTTACCAGAAATTTTAAATTAAAATCCAGAAAATCTGGAAAAGAAAATTTGATTTGAAAAAATTGTGGAAAACTATCCCATTCTAATTCCAAAAATTATAATAGAAATTTATATTTTCCGGAATATTTAAAATTACAATAAAAATAGAGGAGAATTTCTAAATGTCCATGTTAGTCTAAAATATTCTGGTAAATATAGTAGTCCATTTTAATTTCCATTTTCCAAAAATTTTAATAAGAAATCTTTTTTCCAAATTCTGGATTTTCATTATATTCCTTGTTCAATATTCTGAAAAATGGAGATTTCCATTAAACTTTTAAAATATTCTGGAAATTGAAAATTTTCTTACCAATTTGAAAGTTATTATGGAAATTTCCAGAAATTCCCATTTTTCAGAATATTTTAGAAGTAAATTTACATTTTCCAGAATTTCTCGACTTCTATTTTTATTTTAAAAAATTTTGGAAAAAGAGATTTCCGTTTAAATTTTTAAATATTCTGGAAAATTGAGATTTCCAGCTGAAATTTAAAATAATAGTGGTCCATTTTCCAAATAGAATTCAAATCAAGAAACTTTGGAAAATTGAGATTTCCATTGGAATTTGAAAAATATAGATTTCCTTTGTAATTTTGAATATAAGAGTCTCGATTTTACAAAATTTTCTAAAATTGGAATGAATATTTCCATCCGAAATTTTAGACATTTCGAAAAATAGAAATTTCGATTAAAATTATAAAATTGTAGCAGAATATTTTGAAATAAAGTCTTCCTTTCCAGAATATCTGAATTTCCATTCTAATTTTAAAATATTCTCCAAAATTGAGATATTCGTTCTTCCCCTCGTAAAACTCCCTCGTAAATCTTCAAATATTTGAGAGATCCAGATTTTATAATTTTTAAATATTCTACAATAAATATAGATTTCCATAATAGTTTTTAAACTACACAGGAACTCTCCATTTTTCTTTATTCTAATTAAAAAATAATTTGGAAAATGGAGTTCACTATTCTAATTATAAAATTAAATAGCCATTTTCCAGAATAATTTAAAATTAAATTAATTTTTTCCCAGATGTTCCGAATTTATATTCTAATTTTAAAATAAACTGGAAACTGGAAATTTCCGAAATAAGAATGAAGTATTCTGGAAAATTTATTTTAAAATGAATAAATAAATTCTTTTCTTGAAAATTTTAAAATTACAATGGAAATCTCTATTTTTCAGAATATTCTAAAAGGAAATTGAAAATTTCAAAATTCTGGAAATAGAAGATTTAATTTTAATTCAAGCAAACTGAGATTTCCTGTATAATTTTCAAATTATAAAGGAAATTTTATAGAATACTTAATTCTAGACCGAGAATTTCCATTTTCCATATTATTTTAAAATAAAAATAGAAAATCAAAAATTATGGAAAATGAAGGACACATTCTGGAAAATGGAAATTTCGTTTCTAGTTATAAAATGTTCAGAAAAGGAGATTTCCATTGCTATTTTAAAATTATTATGGAAATCTCTCTTTTCAGAATATTTTAAAATTAAACTATTTTTTTCTAGAATTCCTTGATCTCTATTCTAATTTTGCCATATAATTTTAAAATATTCAGGAAAATGGAGATTTTCGTTATAATTTAGAAATCTTTATGGAACCACCATGTTATAGGGTATTTCAAAATAAAATTGGAAATTCTGGAGTAAAAGCTAATTTTAAAATATTCTGGAAACTAAAGATTTCCATTTCAATTTTTAAATTATAGCGGAAACCGTAATTTTCCAGAATATTTCAAAATTAGAATTGAAATCCAAAAATACTGGAAAATGGAGCTTTCTATTACGATTCTAAAATATGTGGAAATTAGAAATTTACATTATTATTTTTAAAATAGGATGGAAATCTCCAATTTCCAGAATATCTTAAAATTAAAATGGATATCGACAATTTTTGGAAAATATCAAAAATTTTCTAAAAAATAGACATTTTCATAATAATTTCAAAATTAAAATAGAAATATCCATTTTCTAAAATTAAAATTAAAGTTTCATTTTCCAGATATTCTAAATTTAAAATTTAATTTTTAAATACTCTAGAAAATTGGGATTTCTATAATAATTCTAAAATTAGTACACAAATTTCCATTTTCCAGATTATTTTAAAGATAGGCTGAAATCTATAAATTCTGGAAAATGAAAATTTTTCTATAAAACTTTCTGGAAAAAGGAATTTTTCTTTCGAATTTTAAAATATTCGTTGTTTCAAATTATGGAAATCACTATTTTCCAGAAAATTTTAAAATCAAATAATACTTTTCTAGGATTTCTTGATGTCTTGTATAATTTTTAACCATTCTGCGAAACTGAGTTTTTCATTATAATTCTAAAATTACAATGGGAATATTCATTTTCCACAATATTAAAAAATTAAATCTTCCTATTCCAGAGCTAGTTGTTTTACATTCTAATTTTAAAATATTCAAGAAAATGGAGTTTTTATTATAATTTTAAAATTATTGTGAAATTGAAAATTCAGAAATTTTGGAAAAGAAAGAATAATTTTTCTTAATATCCTGGAAAATGGGGTTTTCCATAATAATTGTAAAATTACAATAGATATCTCCATTTTCTCGAATAAAAATTAAATCATAGTTTTGCAGGATTTCTTGGTTTCCAAACTAATTCAGGAAATCGACAATTTCTGGAAAATGTTAAAAATTTTCAGGGAAATAGACATTTTCAAAATAATTTCACAGTTACAATGGAAATTTCCATTTTCTAAAACTAAAATTAAATTTTCCATTTCCAGAATTTCTAAATTTAAATTTTTTTCTTTAAATATTCTGGAAAATTTTGATTTCTATAATAATTTTAAAATTAGAACAAAAATTTCCATTTTCCAGATTATTAGAATGAAAATCCAGAAATTTTGAAAAGAAATTCTTCTTTCTAATTTTAAAATATTCGTTGATTTAATAAATTATTATGGAAATTACCGTTTTCCAAAATAGTTTAGAATTAAATCTTCCTTTTATAGGATTTCTTGAAGTCTAGTCTAATTTCTAAACATTCTGCCAACCTGAGAATTTTAAAATATTTTGGAAAACGGAGATTTTTGTTTTAATTTGAAAATTATGATTAATTAATAATCCTATATTTTCTAGAATATTTTAAAATTAGAATGGATTTTAAATATTTTGGGATTTTAAATTAAAATGGAAACGTAAAAAGTCGGAGATATGATTTAAAAATATTCTGGGAAGTTAAATGTACATTCTAGTTTTAAAATATTCTGAAAAATGTAGAATTATTAATTCATAATAATTTTTATATTAGAACGAGAATCTCCATTTTACAGAATAAGTTATTTCAAAATAAAATTGAAGATAAAATCTAATTTTAAAATATTCTGGAAAATAGAGATTCATTTTCATTTTTATTTTCAAATTACAATAGAAATCTCTATTTACCAGAATATTTTAAATTAAAATGGAAATTCAGAAATTCTAAAAAAATAAAATTTGATTTGAAAAAATTTTGGAAAATTAAAATTTCCATTCTAATTCCAAAATTTAAATGGAAATTTATATTTTTCCAGAAAAATGTCGTTCGCCATTTTAATTTCCATTTTCCAAAAATTTTAATGCGAAATCTTTTTTTCCGAAATTTCTAGATTTCCATTCTTTATATGCTCTCTTCAATATTCTGGAAAATGGATATTTCCATTAAAGTTTTAAAATATTGTGGAAATTGGAGCCATTCCTTCCAATTTAAAATTATTATGGAAATTACCAGAAATTTCCATTCTTTATTCCAAAATTTTGTTGATGTGCATGCTAATTATAAAATTTTCCAAAAAATTTTTAAAAATTAATTTTTTAAATATATCAAAAATATAAGTTTTCACCATCAAACCATTAGCTTAAAGCTCAAAGCTGAATTGTTGCACTTAAATTTTAAACAACACTTAGGTTATTCATTAAGCTACGAATACAATACTTCATATTCATTTAAAAATTAGCTTTTGTCACAATCTTACAAATTGAATAGTGTAGGATGTATTAGCTGGCAACTTAGTCAAAAAATATCCAAAATAAACCTAAAATATTTTAAACAGATTATTATTCAAATTTATTTTAATAAAAATCGGTTTAATTTTGTTACTAATAAAAGCTACCAAGTTATCGATATTAAAACATTGCCCCAATTTTTAGTATAAATTCCTGCCATTTGCGCTTATTCTTAAAATAATAATATTTTGTTAAACAACTTAAAGCCACAAACGTTGCTGCAAAACTTTAAAATTATTTATATATTCCACGCAATGTGAATAGAAATTAATCGCCTGAACATTTCAAATCAATGTTAAATATAATCTGGATATACACGTTGTTCCCTCACAAAATGTTTATTCATTTGCAGACACATCCTAAATCTCATTTCTACTTACATAACGATTTTTTTTGTTTTAACATAGTGCTTGTTAGTATAACAATGGTACAATAAAAAAATATTCAATATGTGTACATATATGGAAAATTCCCATTTTCCTATCACAAGAAATGGGAAAATCAATTAATTTTCATTCATAAAACTGTTGAGACAATTATTGTTTCCGATTTTCAATCACAAAAAAAAAAAAAAAGTAAAAAGGGAAAATGGCAAAAAGCTATAAAAAACGAATCAAAATCGTTTAATTGATTTCCAAATGAATATTTACATAATCTCAATTGGTATTCGATTTGTCTGTACATACATCTCGTTACGTATACCCATCTAGTTTATTTATATTTGTAGTCGACTAAATATACACAGACATCTTTTAAATCCGGATGTCCGATTTTTCCAAAGAAAACATATTGACAAACATGTTAGAATGTATACATAATAATTTTCAAGATGTTATATTTGTCTTAAAATTAATTAAATTCTCAATATGTTGTTACAGTTCCTACAACGCATTCAAAAATTAAAAACTTTGTACATGCACCCAACCATAAAGAAATGTGTAAACAAAACATAAAGTGTGCGGCGTGGTAGTTCATCCCCCCATGAGAAAATAAAAAAGAAAATAATTCAATTTAAATAAAAATTCATTGCATCACAAGTAAATCTCGTCAAGATCAAATCATCTTAATTTCACCCAACACAAAGAATTATATTCGTTGTTTGTCTAAATTACATCTTATTAAAGAATAACAGTTATATAAAAAAAAGACAAAAAAAAAATCTTCTGTTTTTCTTGTTTCGGAATAAAATTAGAAATCTAATATTACGAGATGAACAACAACAACAATGTATTACAAAATAAAATTATGCAAAGTACAACGGTGGTCGTAACCGTCGCACACACATTCACACGCATACACACAAAAATTCTTTGCTTCACAAACTTTTATCTTTGCAACCTACATCATCTCTCTACACTGTATAACGTCACAAAATTGTTGTTCCTCCCGTTGATGTTGTGTTGCTGCTGCCTAATCTAATTTAATTGAAAACTTTGGCTGTATATTTGTATATAAGGAAAAAAGAAAAGCTCACAAACTTTTTTCCTTTTTTTGTATTATGGAAAACTTTTTGCTTTCTATTTTTGGGTGTTTTTTGATCTTTTTATTGTCAAAAAAGCTGTGTGTTTTGCAATTAAATATATGGGGTGCGGAAGTCAAGAACGCCAAAGACACAAAATTATTTTGTAAATTATACTTTTTTAAAGAAAGTATTTTGTCTTAATTTTTTTGTTTTTTTTTTTTTTTGTTGCGCAATGGGAAATGAATGGAAAGTAATCGAATTTGTAATTCAATTTAGTGGGGATTAAGATGTCGCGTAACTGATTTGATTTTTATGGATATGTATGCTACAAATTTATAAGCGCAATGTAGAAGGAATTTTTAATATTGCTTAAGCGTGCATGAGTAGTGTATAATTTAGGTCTTCCTAGAAGGGAAAAGGAAGAGAAATGTTCACAAGTCGCAGCAGTTTTGTTTGAATAATATATTAAAACTCTGATCAAGACAACCTATAAAAAATAAAAATAAAAGCACAAATAAAAATTTAGATTTTCCACTATGTTTTTCCATAACATCCCAGTCTAATTTTGTATGCGAAAGACTAACATAAAATTAAAATATTTTCATACTTAAGCCAGTTTTTTCGTTTTGGCCAGAAATAACTGTTTATGTTTTGAGTAAGCAGTGGTAAGCACTATTTTTGATAAATAGCCAAAAACCAATCGTATTATACAATTTTCACAATCGACCAACATCCAAATTGTTCCATATCAAATTATCATTTTTTGAACATTATGGTGTCCATCTACTAAGAACTTTGTGGGCCGGAAATAATTCTTTATGTTTTGAGTAGACAGTTGTAAGGACCAGCACTGATAAATACCCCAGTAGCAGTGATAAATACCCCAGTAGAAGGTTTGTTGGACAGATGCATTAGTCTTATTTAAAAATTCTGTTGGGAAATTCAATTGCAAATTAGTGTATTCAATACCTTCCTCAGTCTACTGAGCAAAAGGACACTTCTCCGGCCGAAGCGAATACTGTCGTAAGCATATTTTCTATAATTACATTTTTGGCCAATCGAACTTAATAGTTAAAACTAAATTGAGAAACACGTGAGAAGAAAAATGGTTTTCATTTTTAATGCAAAATACATTAAAACGTGCTTAGCACGGCGCGGCAGTATAAGTTACCACATATTTTTAAATATTTTGGCATAATCACATATTTTTACATATTTCCATTTATTTTATATTTTACCACATATTTTATGGTTTATTCCAAATATTTTTATTTTTGCTTCAAGAATAACGTAATTCGACTTTCATAGCTTAAAATTTGATAAATCAAAATTAGTTTTATAAGCCAAATTTTAAAAATGTTTCACTTCGGCCTAAACTACGCTAATTAAAATACATATTCAAATAAACGTCAAATTAAAATACATATCTCAATAATTTACTGTACTTTATTTGACGACCCGGAGTGCTTCTAGAAAAACAGATTTTGTAATTGTTGTTTTTATTTGTTAACGTATGTGCCTTTATCAAAAAGGAAATATTCCACGTTGTGAGATTTATCTAATTCATCGGAATTTAAATGAATCAAACAAGCGTTAAAATTCCTTAAACTATAAGAACGTATAGCAATTGCAATTCTACACCATTTATGAACTTAAGCAACAGTTTTAATGTTATTCATATTCAAAATGGGCTGGTACGAAAACCAATTTTTAATCCGAACAGTTCCAAGTTATTATATGTTCGAAATCGATTTCGAATTACAATTAAAACACGATGGATTTGACTAAAATTAGATGGAAATCTAAAGGTAACAAAATTAGCTTCAATTCTAAATTTGACGTAATGATTATGAATGAAATTTTAAGTAGAATCATTAGGCAAAATTTTAAATTTAATTTAGAAATGAAATTAACCCAGAATTCAAACATGAATTTTAGTAAAATATTGAGTGCCAGTTACATGAGAAAAGTTAACATATTGTTTGTCAACATACGTTGTGAATTTCAACATAACTATATATATAAAAATGAATGTTTGTCTGTATGTCCTTTATAGAACCGTAAACTATGCATTTGATCATGTGATGATCTTTAGCAAAGTTGTTGTGCAGCCAACGAAGGTTTCTGAGTTGGTACGACCAATTTTCGACAGATGACGCCACTGTCATTCCAATGAATTGAAACGAAAACAGCGAACGAATGATAACGTTTCGAGTTGTGGGTGACATAAGAATTTATGTAAATTGTGAAATTCATGTCCGGCTCACATTGAACAGACAATATTGTGCGTATTTTTATATTTGGGAGCGTTTTTCGAATAGTTTTTGTGCATTTCATTGTGAGTTAAATTAATAATTTAGATAAATAATTCAATCGAATTGAATTTTCATAGTTTCCGTTTCCGAGAAAATTACATGCCAACATTCAGAGTCCAAGGGCAAATTTATCATCGTGCCGGATCGCTTCTACCATTGCCAGCAGACCCAGATCACAAATTTCTTCCAATTTATTTCATGGCAAACAGTGATGAACAAATTGAACAACAATGTCATTATAATGCGGGCACTAGACGAGAAATCGTGGCTGCGTTACAAGCCCTTTTCGATCAACACAATGAATTAGTTGAGTTGTTTAAAACCGCCATTCAACGAATGCCAGCCGATGACTACGCAGTTGTAATTCGAGCAGACAAAAGACCCGTTGACCAACACGAAAGACAGTTCAATGCACCAACAATCGATGAAGTGGCGATTATGATAGTTGGCGAAGATTTCCGATACAGCGATTCTGTTTTGGCGAGGAGAAGATGGATATCATTTCAACATCAAAATGACAAATCCACAAACAGACGAGGAAACGAATAAGAAAGTCAGTGCCATGAATTTTTATTCGTATCGATTGATGATTCATCAAGACGCTGAGAACCACATTCTGAAATGTCGACAATTGTTCCATCAATACATCGTCGAGATGTACGCGAAGATTGAAAGCGAACGACTCCTATATTTTCGATTGAATAAAACCGAGTTGCGTTCTGAAGAGTACATCCATTTACGAGACGCAATCGTTAATGATGGTAATGTGAATCCAAACGAATTGGGAAGAATGGTCATCTTACCGTCTATATTCACGGGGAGTCCACGGCACATGCATGAATACGCACAAGATACGATGACATACGTTCGCGCATACGGTCGTATAGATTTCTTCATCACATTTATATGCAATCCAACATGGGATGAAATTAAAGAACTTCTGTTAGCTGGTCAATCATCTTCGGATCGCCATGATATTACCGCGTATTTAAACAAAAATTAAAATCTTTGATGGATTTTATTATCAAGCATCACGATTTTGGAGAAACACGCTGCTCGATGTATTCCATTGAATGGCAGAAAAGAGGATTGCGACATGCACATATTTTGGTTTGGTTAATCAACAAAATTACGTCAGATCAAATTGACCAAATCATCTCAGCAGAAATACCAGATAAGGACATTGATCCAGACTTATTCGACGTCGTTACCAAAAATATAATTCATGGTCCATGTGGCGCATGCATGTCTGATGGGAAATGCACGAAACAATATTCAAGAAACTTGGTTTCTGATACCATCACTGGCAATGACGGATACCCACTGTATCGTCGACGATCAGTTGAGGATGGCGGCAAATCCAGCGTTCTGAAAGTACGAAACGTTGATGTCGAAGTCGATAATCGTTGGGTTGTGCCATATTCACCGTTACTCTCAAAGACCTTCAAAGCACATTGCTTCAAAGTGCATTGGTTCCACCGGCAACAACTTTAACTGCATTTTACTCATTGTGCCAAGATGATATTTTTGCAAAGACTCTACTTTATTCTGAGGTACCGAAATTCTACACATGGAATGCATCGGCTAAAAGGTTTCCACGTCGCAAACAAGGTAAAGTAGTTGAAGGACATCCCAATTTGTATTCCAGTGACGCATTGGGTCGTCTGTACACTGTTCACCCGAACAATACAGAATGATTCTATCTGCGATTGCTGTTAATCAATGTACGTGGACCGACATCTTTCCAAGATTTAACAACAGGGAACGGTCTGTGCGCCACTTATCGCCAAGCTTGCCAGGAACTAAATCTTCTCGAGAATGATGCACATTGGGGCACTGCACTCGCTGATGCATCGAATACTGCTCGACCACAGCAAATACGCACGTTATTTGCCATAATATTGACAACCTGCTCCCCATATAATCCAAAAGATCTTTGGGAAAAATACAAGGACTACATGATTGAAGATATTCTACATCGTTTGCGCGCTGCGAATCAAAATCCGGACATTTAATTCAAACCAAACGTGTATAATGAGGCATTGATTTTGATTGAAGACATATGTTTGGCAATCGCCAACAAGGCACTGGTGCAACTGGGAATGCCTGCTCCGAACCGACTAGCGGACGACCTTTTCGATCGTGATTTGCAACGAGAAACACACTTTGATTCTGACGAACTGGGGACATTTGTTCAGACAAATCTTCCGCAGTTGGTTCCAGAACAACGCATTGCGTATGACAGAATTATGCGTGCAATCACAGAACAAGGCGGTGGACTGTTTTTCATAGATGTGCCCGGTGGTACAGGCAAGACTTTTCTTCTTTCACTCATTTTTGCAGCCATATGATCACAAAATAATATTGCACTGGCCATTGCATCATCTGGAATTGCGGCAACTCTTTGGATGGTGGCCGAACAGCGCATTCAGCATTGAAACTGCCGTTGAATTTACAAAACACTGAGGCACCAACATGCAACATCAGCAAAAACTTTGGAATGGGCAAAGTACTCCAAACGTGTCAATTTATCATATGGAACGAATGTACAATGTCTCACAAGAAAGCAATGGAAGTGCTTCACCGTACACTGCGAGATTTGAGAGGAAACGCACGGATCTTCAGTGGCGCACTCATTTTATTGTCTGGTGATTTTCGACAAACACTGCCGGTTATACCACGTTCAACACCCGCTGATGAACTTAATGCATGTTTCAAATCATCAGTTTTATGGCGTCATTTACAGAAATTGACTTTGAAAACCAACATGCGTGTACAACTACAACGGGATGCATCGGCTGGAAATTTTGCAAAACAATTAATGGATATTGGAATTGGGCGAATGCAAATTGATGAATCTACTCAATGTATCACCTTGCCAGCAAACTTCTGTAAGATCACAGAAAGCATAGACGAATTGGTGCAAAAAGTTTTCCCAAACATTGCACAGAACCACAAAAATCATCAGTGGCTCAGTACGCGTGCTACGAGTATATTAGCGGCCAAAAACATCGATGTCAATACCATCAACTTCACTATTCAGAATATAATAAGTCCATCGATAATGTGGTGAATCAAGACGAAGTTGTCAACTATCCAATTGAATTCTTGAATTCGCTTGATTTGCCAGGCATACCACCGCACGTTCTTACATTGAAACATGGATCCATGCTTCTCACATGGGCAGCTCTATGTGGCCTGCTCACGCGTCGGAAAACCTTCTGATTTATTCGTTTACGCACCAGATGGAAAAACAAGAAATATTTTGTATCCCACAGCACTTCAATAAATATCGAATTGAAACGAAACGCTGCAATGTCACAATTTTTTCGAAATGAACAAAATCAATAAAATGACTCAAAATGAATTGAATATTTGTGTAATGTCTTTCCTTCAAATTTATTTTAGTTGGTAGCGTAGCAATGCGCGCAGGGTACAGCTAGTCGTATATAAAATCAGAATTTCGAGTAAAAATCTGAATGAGAATTTGTACGAACTCAAATTGGATCTAAAAATTTAAAAATTGAATTCGAATTACAAACTAGGTTTGGACAACATCGTGTGTTTAATATGAACCAAAAGCTAATCGTAATTTTCAGCAGAACTTTGCTATAAATAAAGTTTGAATTCCAATCTTTGAATAAAAATTCCAACCGGGGCATGACTAAATATTGAGTGGATTAAAAAAAAAAACCTCCGATTTTAAATCCATAATTTTCAAGATTAAAATTAAACAGATACAACTTTAATTGAGTTACTATTCGAACCACGACACCTTTCAATATTTTGAGTTAAATTTAAAATAAAAATTAACAAAATGTTTCTAGATTAAACTAGCTACATTTTGCATAGAATTTAAATAGTACAAATCGTTGTACAGTGTTATTTGGCTTAAAAATTGATTTGGAAATTTTAGAATAGAAATTGATTAGGACAATCTACTTGGTTTTGAGAAAAAATTTGAGTATTCTAAATTAGATTTAAACATAATTTTAATTGCAATTAGGTAAAAATTGAGTTGCAATATGATATTTGGTCTCAAAAACAACAAAATTTCCTTAGAATTTAGTTTAGAAATTTGTATCCGAAATTTTGAGTGAAATTTGAATTTAAATTTAAAAAAAATGTTTTTGGCATTCCAATTGATTCCTCATTGATTGATGAGCAAAGAAAAGATATGTCAAGGAAAAACCAAAATACATATTTTGAAACCAATTTGAATTGAATCAAAAAATTAGACTGGAAAAGAAAATAGTTTTTTATGGATTCGAATTAAACCTTGGATGCATCCAGAATAAAATCAGATTACAATTCCATCTGGATTTGAATCAACCGTGAGGGACATTTTAATCCGAAATTGAGTTAAACTTCCAAAAAGTATTCGAATTATTTTGAAATGAACTTAAATTAAAATGAAAAATTGAGTGAAATTTATAGTTTTGACAAAGTTTTAACAAATATTTCGGTATTCTGCTAATTGATTATTGTAATTTTCGTTTTAATATGTGAATGGTATTTACTCTAGTAACTTAGTTTAAAATCAAAATAGATTCGAGAAGATTTTTGGTCAGAGATTTAGTTCCAAGCAGTTCTTGAAGTTAAACAAAATGATAAATGGAATTTTAAACATTAATATACATAGTTTAAATTGGTCAACTGCATTCGACAGATAGGAACTTGATTAAGAGAACGAAGAGAGAAAATTTGTTTGAATTCTAAACCATTCGATATAATGAATTTTAGAGAAATTTTAAGTAGAAATTTTATTGTTTATTTTGCATTTGGGAAACAAATTTCCAAAAACAATTTTAGCAAAATATTTAATCCCCTTTATGTGTCACGATTTCAACAAATTTTTTAGTTCATCGAGAAAATCAGAAATCCAGCAAAAATCTGAAAGAATTTTGTTTTATAATAGAAGCTTATCAATTTTAAACTGTAATTGAATAAAATCTTAAGAAGAAACTTGTATAGGACTTGAGTAGAAACTTACATTAGAAATAGAGTTTAATTAACCGCCTTTAATATCAGTTTGAGTTAATTTTAAAAATTTAGTTAATTATTCGAGCAAAATTTTTATTTAGAACGGGGTAAAACAAGATTTGAACAAAGTTTGGACTAAAAATTCAATTTCAATTCAATCGAGAGTTTGAGCAAAAATTTTGATGCAATTTAATTAAAAAATATTTAAACAATGAGCTTGAATTCCAAATTTAAGTAACGTAAAATTATGGTTGCAATTAAGCTAGAAATTGTGTTATATTTTGTTTACAAATTAAGTAAAAAATCCAACCTAGATTTGTCTAAATTCAGCTATAGTTGCAAGTGCATTTAAGAAATTTATTGAGATTTTTTTTGAGTGCTATTAGGAATGCTGAGTTAAAATCGAATTTAAAACTCTAATTTGAATCAAAAGGTTTGTTCAATTTGTATCATAATTTTGAACAAAAATCTGAGTAAATATCGAAATATTTGAATTTTAAGACGTAATTTAAAAAAACGTTGAGTAGAAATTGTATTTGAATAGTATTTTGAACTTGAGCAAAAACATAACTGAAACTTTAGTTTATATTTCGAATTGGACTGGCAAGAGAAAAATTAAAGATTAGGTTTGAATTAAAAAATCGATTTGAGCAAAATTTGATGTAGTGAAAATTTGAGGGCAAAATTCTGAGTAGAAGTTGTTTTTGAATTCCAAAATTTTAGTTGCAATTAGTTAGAAATTTTGTGATATTTTGAATACAAGTAGGCTAAGTTCCAAACTCGATTTGAAAAAAACTTGAATGTGGAATTGATTTATAATGTTGACAAACAAAATTTACAATTTCAGCTTTCATTTTAAAATGATTCGAGAAGTGTAAGTTTGATATTTGATACAAACTAAATTTTAATTGTGGTTAACTTGCTTTAATAGCGTGAATCTTTTAGCCTCAACCAACACGGTGTTCTTTTCAAGTAAGTATCGCTTACCAGTTAAAATTTTTAAGTGTATGGATGGGGAACCATTCTTGGACTACTTTTCCAGCACTTTGTAGTCCAGAAGACCTAGTTTATCCAAATTTGTAGCCAAAACATGATAATTTTTTTTTGCTAATGAGTGAATTGAAATTCTCTTAAGATAAGGTCTAGTTTTGGCTTTCTTTTCAAAATATGACCACATATTTTCATTTAAATCACACTTTTTACCACATATTTTGCAGATTTAGTTACACGGTTTAGGAACATATTTTTGGTTTTCTTAGAACCTAGAAATCCTAAGCCTAATGATGAGCATCGTCATTTTTTGAGCACAGTAAACTTTTTGACAAATATATATGTAATGATATCCTTTGATAGATATTCATTTGAAATGTTCAGTGAATATTTAAATTTTTTTAATTCATTGGTCGAAGCTACCGTTTTCAATGGAAAGCAGCCATTGATTGATTAATTTATTTGATGTAAGACCAAACCTAAGCAAGTAATTCCATATTAGAAGGTCCGGTCCGGATTTTAAATCTATGGTGGCTAGTTGGTCTTACTTCAACCGTTTGTTGGAATAATTCGGATTCAAAGCAACTGGAAATGAAGGCAAAAACATGATGTTTAAAGTAGGTACCGGTGCATCATCAACAGTCGGTAAATACAACTGTAATAAATACAAATAAAACTTTATTTCTCTTATCGGACGCGATTTGATGGATATTTTTTGGCCAAATTGAAGACACGCATTTTTTTCTGGAGTCGTTAATATGGTAAATAATGATATAGATACGGGTATTTTTGTATAGATTAAGTGACTGTTTCCTAAAGTAGTAGACCACAGTTTAACTAGACCAATTGAAAGTTATATGGCGGATGTAGTATTAAGTTAAGATGGAATTCCGATTTTTAGTCTATATAGCAAATGTGCAAATCCGGTAGTGGTATAGTGCCGAAAAAAGATGTTGAATTAATTGGAGTCTTCCCTTTTGAGGTTTTCCGATGAAACTATCAATTTTTCAAGGTGTAATCGATCAAATTTTAAATTACAATATATGAAAAATGTTAAATGTTATTTGGATGATATTTTGGTAGGTAAGAATGCAACAAAAATCTATTTAGTTTTGAAGAAGTTGAACGAACATAATGTTCGAATAAATATTTCGAAATATAAATTCCTTCAAAACTCATTCAAATAACTTGACTATATTATTTCGGGTGATGGAATTCGATCAAACATTCAACAAACTCAGTTAGAAAATTGCCAATTTGTGTTTCATAATTGTAAACAATTAATATTCAACAATTGTAGCGTTGCATACGGTAAGGCCCCGCCTATATACCAGTAAATTTGCCAGAAGACAGCAATCAAGCAGAAATAATTCAAACATAAAGTGCTGGAACTGCTTACAGACAAAGGACTTATTGTTGGTGTTGGGGAATGGATGGTTTCCGAGCAGATCAGTGCCCTAGAAATCGCCAAGGTGGCAGTTTATTTGCATACATGGATGGATCGACACAAAAATCATCAAATCCGTCGGAAAACTCCAATCTGGGTGATTAGGGGATCCCGTCATCCAAGAAAATTCTGAAAAGATCCCAACATATAAAACAAAAGAAGTTCAAACCGAAATATTTCACGACGCAATTAGTAACAATTTCCATTACATCCGATATAATGGTAATGAGGAGAATGACAATCAAGACGCGCGGATGCGAAACAGTCAGAAGGGAAAGTGCGACATAAGAGTGGTAAGAAAGGCGATAGCGGTAGATTCGGAGGCGAAGAAGAGAAAATCCTTGAAACTGATCTGGACAAACTTGGTGAGAACAGTAACGAATAACTTGGTATTCCACAGATGATTGAATATGTGATAAACATTGAAGACTATAACCGACCAAACATATAGAGGTCAAGATTTTGGGGTACACAGTAACTGAGTTTCTGGATTCAGGAGCCAGTTGCACAGTGCTGGGTAATGACGAAATTTATGTGCGGTTGGTGGATCTTGGTTTACATCTGATTCCGGCTGATTCCCGCATTAAAACCGCGGATGGAATAGTTCACGATATTAAGTATTCTGTGGATATACCGTTTTTGGTCGAAAGTAAAGTGATTAGGTGACAAGGTTCTTGGAGAAGATTCGAGATCCCGAGAAGATTACCGGAATCCTCAACTTTGCAACACCGTAATCCGTTAAAATCTCTCGGCGGCTGATTGGGATGGCTGGTTTGTACAGTTATAGTACCAATCACCAACCTTTTGAGAAAGCTGCCAGTAAGAGGTTTGAATGGGGCTTCGCCGCTCAGGCCGCTTTCACTCAATTGAAGGCTTTACTTGTGCCCGCTCCAATTCTTATCAATCCAGACACCATCCAGACCAATGCATCTGATATGGAAATAGGTGCTGTTATGACACAAGAAGTAGATGGCAGCAAGAGAGTGATAGCGTATATGAGTCAGAAACTCACATCCACGCAAAGAAAATATCCGCAGTAGTGTTAGCCATCGAGAAGTCTACGCCTTATAACTTATATGGCTGAGGAACTTGAAGGACTCTGCATCGAGTTTGGCACGCTGGTCAATGCGTCTCCAGGGTTATGATATTGAACTCCAATACAGAAAAGAAAAATTAAATGTGGTGCCTGATGCATTGTCTCATGCTGTTGAGTGTATTCAAGTCGTTACTGAAATGCAGGATAACCTAGCGTATATCAGAAGGTCAGGCAAGGTGTATTAGATTCCCCCGATAAGTATCCCGACTTTCATATTCAAGACAGGAAATTATACAAATATTGTCAGACTGTGGAAGGACGAATCTATTGTAATATAACCACGATAGTACTTTAGCTGCACACCTTGACTTTTTCAAAATGCTCCGAAGACTTCAAGAGAAGTATTATTGGCCGAATATGTGTTGTGAAAAATCAACTAACCTAACTGCGAGAGCCACGCCTTCCAACTCACCCATGGGAGATGATAGCCATCGATTATATAGGGCCGTACCCTTGGCCTAAGGTCGGAAACAGGTACTTACTAGTAGTAATTGACGTGTTCAGTTAGTTTGTGATGTTAGAAGTTGTTAGAAAGGCTGAGACGGTATCACTAATAAGATACTTGGAATAAAGTATTTTCCTAGTATTTGGTGTTCCGTCAACCTTGATATTAGACAATGGCAGTCAGTTTACTTCAAGGAAATTCGAGGATTTTTTGCGAAAATATAAGATTCAACATTGGCTTAATGCGTATTACCATCCTCAATCCAACCCAGCAGAGAGAGAGAGTCAATAGAGGCGTACTATCGGCCATACGCAGTTATGTCGATGAAGATCAACGTATATGGGATGAGAATATTGGACATAAAGCTTGTGCCTTACGGACCGCTGTGTATCAATCTTCGAGATATACGCCGTTCTTCACAAATTTTGGTAGAAACATGGAGGTGTCTGGTGCGCGAATTACCAACGTGGATGAGAAGAAGCCGGGTCAAGATCGCGAGGAACATGCACAACATATGGCGAGGAGGGTGCCGGGTATGTTACAATAGGGTAGGCGTTGACCGTAGTTTACATCCACGCGGTAGCACCTGGGCAACGTTTGTTTTGCATTTTTAATGTATAACAACGGCTGAACTTCTAGAGGCGAGTGTAATAACACTACAAACAACAAAACGCAATGGATAAAACAAACAAGGAAATTAATACCCTAGGTGGCAGACCTGATGTTCAGGAAACTCCACTCTCTCCGGAGGTCGGCCCCATGGATTCTAGCGAGGACCAAACATTGCTACAAAATTCTAAGGATACCAAAAATAAGCTAAGCGATATCAATGCTCAAAAGAGTAACGAGAAACAACTTTTATTCCGAAGGGGCTTCATTACAATCAGATCACCAATACAAAAAATATTTGCAAACAACGCAGTCTCCACTGAACAAGTAACTTCATTATCAGAACAAATGCCGAGTGTATCAACAAATATTATAAACAGCGAGGAGCTGTTAAATAAATTTCAAAAAATGGAGAAACTAATCGCGCAGCTGAGCAATGAAGTTGCTGAACTTAAGAGAGAAAACTCTACACTAAAAGAAAAGGTTAAAAATAGCATAGCTAAGGATTCAGCACGAGTTAACAATCTTTCTTCCAACCATATTCAGCCATCATTCAGTCAACATGAACATTCAAATAATTCCAACTGGTTGCTGCGGCAATTTCCAGTTTTTCAACAGAATAATAGATTCAGTGCTCTGAGTCAAGTGGATTATTGCACAGATGAGGAAGAACTGGAAAAAGAAGTTTCCAGTGCTGATAACAGAAATGCTAGCTCCTCCAAAAATACTACACAACTCTGCGGAACTCTTTGCTCAACACCTAGCAACAGTGTTTCAACCCCATGACATTCAATCCAACATTGAAGTAACACCTGTCTATCAACCAAATCAGTATTTTAAAAGGGTCACGCCAATGGAAATTGCTGAAGAAATCGTCAAAAGTCTTAGCCAAAAAAAGGCACCAGGAAATGATGAAATATCACCGGGTCTATTCAAGGAACTTCCACGCAAAGCAATTATCATGATCACATACTTATTTACAGCCTGTATGAGATTGAAGTATGTACCCAAATGCTTCAAAACGGCCCAAATAATTATGTTGAAGAAACCAGGTAAACCAAATGAAGAAGTAATATCATACAGACCAATTTCACTGCTTCCAACCTTATCAAAGCTGTTTGAAAAACTACTACACTCCACAATAGATCAAGTCCATCGAATAACTACGGTAATAGAGCAAGCGTTAGAAGAAAAGAAATATTGCCCCACCGTATTTCTGGATGTATCTCAGGCCTTTGATAGGGTTTGGCACGAGGGATTGACATTCAAGATGAGCAAAATGCTACCACAAAACTATTGCCAGCTGCTTGAATCATACCTCTCTTATCGCCAATTCAGAGTAATCCATGAAGAAACACGTTTTGACCTTTATCCAACGCTAGCGGGAGTTCCGCAGGGAAGCGTATTGGGACCCCTCCTCTACCTTCTCTACACTGCGGCCATACCTACAACATTCATCGGCACGTTCGCTGACGACACTGTAATTATGTGAGTAGACGAATCACAACCAAGGGCAGTGGAAAATCTTCAACGAGCAATGAACAGTCTACATATATACCTCAATGGGGTGCAAGTGCCGCAGGCTGAATCGGCCAAATACCTTGGACTGCATTTAGATTCAAGGCTCAACTGGAAACATCACGTGAGACAAACAGCTGAACAGATACGATTAAAACAACGTCAAATGTACTGGTTAATTGGGCATCATTCCAAAATGAACCTGTATTGCTAAACATTAGTCTACCAGACTATTTTCAAACCAATATGGATGTATGGTGCGCAGCTATGGGGTTGTACTCATAAATCCAATAGAAACATTATACAACGTAGCCAAAATAAATTTCTTCGAATGGTCACCAACGCTTACCGATTTGTGACTAATAGGGAAATACACAATGATCTAAAAATACAATTGATAGACGAGGTCATCCGCGAATGTGTCATTAAACATGAACCGTACAACTATTGGACAGTACAAACGAAGTAAGGCGGCTCAAACGAATCAAACCCCATGAGCTAACCGTATGAATATTATATCTCAAGGGAACTGGACACTGGTCCAGCAGACCCACACAAGTTTATGCTTATACCATAAGTACTAATGTCAACCTTACTAATGAATTAATAATGTTTAAGATTGTAGTAGCTATATCAATAAAGGTGTTAGCATGTGACCAGAATCTCAGAAGGTACAATTTACGTACACGTCCGATACAGTTTAATATTGCGGAGATCGTACTTAAGAGAAATTTTAGGCAGTCAAAAGCGATACACAACTACAATAGTAAATTTGACTATCTGTATGAGAAATGTCGGATATTAAAACATTAGGCAATAGCACAGGTATGCTTTCCTCCATTGTAAAGAAAAAAAATTAATAAAGCTTAATAATATTGGTGCAGTGCAATAAATTGTGAAAGGAAGCAGTAAGCAGTTTGCCTATTGCCGTTAGCAGATCTGAGAAAATAAATTGCGACATCGTGACAAAGAAATAACGGGCTAACTTTTGTGTTACAATGAGGTGGTAGCTTCTTTCCACAGCAAGTAACCTCCCGAGTCAAATTGCTCATTGAGTTTTTTAGCCGGGAAATATTACGTGCCGGCAGACTGGAGCCCAATTAGTATTTTTTGATACAGTTGTCTGCCGAAGCTACCGCTATAGTGTTTATGGCACCGCTACAAAATAATATTTGGTATCTTTTTGACTCGATTTTGACCCCCTCTTTTAAAATGCCAATATGAAACAGATTAAAAATGTTGTCACGAAATCACTAAGAAAATGCCAAATTTTATACTTGGAACAAAACGTTCAAATTGATATTTTTTCAAAAAATCTTCTTTTCTGACAAAGCACATTTTTAGGTTAGCATAGGCGCATAGTATAGCAACAAGCTAGTCAAAAAGTTAACAAAAACTCAAAATTTTACATTTTCATAGTGTTTAATATCAAAATGTTTAATCCAATTTGGTCTGACGTTAACTGAAATTCTTTTGCCGAAACTAGGAGATACTAGGCGAGAATTTTTTAATTTTGGCGAGGAAATTGTCTATGACGTGTAATCCCCAGAAATGGTGAAGTTATTGAGTAATTCGATTTGTAAGGTCCTTTATTCCATAAATAAGACGATTACGTTAATTTTGCGCAGTAAAATATATACTGGATATTTTTCTTCGGGGTATCCGTACTCCGTCGGTCTATTAATCAATCCATAAATTACGATTAAAACATTTCATAGACAGTTATGGTATATGCCGAAGTATTATAAACCATAAAAAAAATTTTTATCAAAATTTCAAAAAATAAACTTCCCATACTCATCAAATCAACACTAATCCAATAAACACTTCAATATTTTATATATCTAAATAAATAAACATTTCAAAATATATAATAATCGAAATATTGGAGAAACTATACAATAAAATTGCCATTAAATATAAATTTCTAAAATAAAATTTAATATCGAAATATTACAAAGCATATAATCCTTTTTAATTTATAACCGATATAAAATATACGAAAAAAAAAACTTTTTATAGCACATTTATATATGATCTAATCCTATATAAGAGCGTACTATAAAAATGCCATAATTTTTGTTAAATTTGCAAAAATAAAATAAAAATTGATATAAATATTCGTTTGGATAAAAAAAAATAGAAAATTTTAAATAAAATTTCCTAACACATAACGAGTCCAAGCACAGAACTAGAATACGTACAAGATATGTCTGCACTCTACATCATACATGGCGAAAACATATAACGAAAATGGATGGATTTATCCTTGGCACAAACGAAAAAAAAAAAATTTATAAAACTCATATCAGTGTTGAAACATCTGGTCGAGGATCCTTTTTCTTTCCTCCACATTCGAACCAGAATGGAAATGAAAAAAAAAAAAAAAAAAAAAATCCTTTTATCAAATTATTAGATTGCCGGCTCCTTTTTTTAGTATTTCAAATAAAATTGAATGATTTTTTGAAAATTGAAGACAATTTTTTCTACTCTTGTACATACAAATGTATGTACATATATATTCACCCAAGGAGAGGATGAAAAATTATTGTATGTGTGTGTGTATGCGGGTACAAAGAATATATCCCGCCTGTATGTTGGTGGATGGTGTTGAACGTAGATATGTATTTTGCTGAAGACATACGAGTCTTATAGTTTTTCTGTTGATGCTGCGCCATTATTATATTGAGGTTTAGGCGTCTGGATATAAGAATTTATGGACCATGAATAAAAATGTTGATTCAGTATAGTTGATTTTTTGTTGAAGTCAATGTACATATTATAGTTATAATATGTCTACGAATGATAAAAAAATGTGCAATATTCAAATGTTCAATAATAATAAATACTTCCATAAAGGCAAAATGTCGATTTCATCAAGAGGAATCAAGAGCACATGTATTATAGAACCAGATATTTGAATTAAATAAATTAAATCGGAACCACAAAGTAATTAGCTTAAAAATTTCAAAACTAAATTACTTGTTACAATGCCAGTTTCCATAAGACTTTTGGTTTTGAGATTGCTAAACTAAGAAAGCATACCAAATTTTAACTTGATGGGATGCATTTTTTTTTTTTTTTGGTATCTCCTAGATTTTGCAAACGGCTAATTAATTTGGGTCGATTTTGGGCGAAGGCATCGGCCGTTTTCTACTGGTCCTTCGAGCCGCACAGTGAACATATCCAAAGCAGCAATAAAGGTCACCAACATTATTATATTAAGGAGTTAAGTCAGAAAGCCACACCTTCGAGAAAAACCACACCATTCAAACCACGCTATTCATTATCGAGGTAATATCCATCAACGCCATAACAAGCCACGCGTATCGTCACACGACCTATTGGAATATTGGTAAGGTGCACACAATTATTAAGTGAATTTGCCTAAATTAATAAACGTGATAGTAAGAAATTAAACGCTCGTAAATCTATTGTGCGCGAATAAGAGAGAGAGAGTTAGCCGATTTATTAGCACTTAAAAGGATTCGTTTCGGGATAAAGGGTAGTTTAACGCGAACGAAATTTTTCTTATTGCTAATTACAGTAAAACGGATGAAATTTCCATTGACGAATTAAAGGTTCGTGTATATACGGTTCAGAGATTAAGAGTGCAATTTTTGGATGTAGAAGAGAAAATGTATGGTATTGATTCCGATATTGAGTCCCAAATGGACGAATTCGAATCAAAATATTATTTGGTTTCTGCAAAGCTCAGTAAATGGATCCGTAAGCTAAATGAAAAACAGCATGGTGCTGAAAAACTCGATGATTCCATATTAAAATACCACTCAACCTCAAGCCGCAGAAATAAAATTAAAAAAGCTAAGCATACCTCCCTTCTCTGGTGAATATACTGAATGGCCTAGCTTTTATGATTTGTACAATACGTCAATTCACAGTAAAGATTATCCAGCAGTTCAAAAATTCCAATATTTTAAAAGCTTATTAATTGGAGAAGCAGCGCTATTAATTAGGTACTTTACTGTAACGGAGGCAAACTACGACGAGGCATTTTCCAAATTGGTTGAACGATATGATCGTAAGAAATATATCGTTAATGCGTTCATTCGTACATTTATGGATCAGTCGTCCATAAATCAAGTTAGCAGCTCCAGCATCAAAAAATTGCGAGACACGTCAAATGAAGTATTTCGCGGACTGAAGGCGTTAAGTACCAAGGCAGAAACCAGAGACAGCTGGCTAATCTATGTTTTGATTAAAAAGTTAGATCAGGAAACAAGGATGTTATGGGCACAAGAATCGACAGCTACAGAATACCCAACTACCAAGGAGTTCTTCGATTTTTTGAACAAAAGATGCAATGCTTTAGAATCCATGTCATCTCACTCGAGAGCCAAGCCGGTGTCAGCAAGGGCGTTGGTTACTGAAACAACCGAGTTGAAAAAGGGAACTTGGAGCTGTCCCATATGCAAGGGCAAGACGCATTTGCTATTATTCGAGTGTAAGGAGTTCGCGAACATGTCATTGGCTGACAGGAAGAGTCTTATAACAAATGAGAAACGATGCTATAATTGCTTGCATAAGGGACATAGTGTGTATAACCGTCATGCCAGAAGTAAATGTAAACGTTGCCACAGAAGACATCACAGTTTATTGCATGACGATTCCCCTCAGGTAAACGCAGCCAGCCACGTTACATCGCTACAAGAAGGATCGAAGCAAGTTAAGCCATCAACGAACAAGGAAGGTGAACGTGAAACGCAAGTCTACCAAACAAGTGTGATATATTCTATGCAATCTAATTTTCCAACGGCCATTGTACGAGTGAAGGACGTAAATGGTGAGTTTAAACTATGCCGTGCACTTCTGGATTAAGCTTCGCAAGTCACATTTGTCACTGACGCTTGTGTGCAAAAATTGGGATTGATGATAGCAAATGGGCGTGTGATGGTGAGTAGTTTGGGACAGTCTAATTTAGGACGGACGAAAGGAGTCACTCAGCAAGAAATCGTGTCAAGATCAGTTAGGGAGCCGGATTTCAATGTTCAAGCCTATGTGGTACCAAAAACCACAACTTTAGAACCAGCATCCAAAATAGGCGGTGCAGAATTTGACAAGTTTAAATCAATGAATCGTGACGATCCAAGGTTTTACGAAGGTGGCAACATTGATTTATTGCTAGGCGTTGAGATATTCCTCGCGATAGTGGAAAACCAGCAGACTAGGCTGTCACCGCATCTAGTGGTCCAAAAAACACTGTTTGGCTGGATAATTGGGGGAAATGTCTCAGGGGAAAATAACAATAACGAAGTGGTTAATTTTAACGTCACACTGGAGGTGGATATCACGTTACGAAAGTTTTGGGAAATAGAGAGTATTCCATCGATGAACGATCTCACCGAGTGTGTGTAGTGAAATTTCCGGTCAGTAAAAAACTAACGAGTCTTGGATCCAACTATGTCGTGGCGAGCCAACGGTTTAAGGCGATAGAGAATAAGTTTAGGTGAAATCCCGAATTCAAGGAGCAATACCATAATTTTATCAGTGGATATATTCAACTAGGCCATATGGAGGAAATAAATAAAGGCATTAGCGCAGACGACTACTTCCTACCACATCATGGAGTCATCAAGGACACTAGCACAACAACGAAGCTAAGAGTAGTTTTCGATGCGTCTTCAAAGGATGTAAATGGGTTATCACTGAATGATTTACTGAGGACGGGACCAACCATTCAATCATCGCTATTAGAAATCCTGTTACTATTCCGCACTTACCGATACATCATATCAGGTGACATAGAAAAAATGTACCGGCAAGTTTGGATTTACCCAGATGAGGCGAAATTTCTAAAGATACTATGGAGAACCGATATAAATGATCCAATCAGGCAATATGCATTGAAGACACTGACTTATGGCACCGCTCCAGCTTTGTTTTTATCCACAAGATGCATTAAGCAGGTCGCCAAGGAAAACAATAGTAAATATCCAGTAGCCGCCGCAGCCATCCAGACAGAGAGGATATCGTCAACATACTCGAGTCAGCCGCATTCAAGTTACGAAAATGGAGTATCAACAGCTCCAAGATGCAGAACGTATTAAAATCACAAGGTACGACGATGGAAAAATACATAAAAGGCGATAAAACCATAAAGATGTTAGGTCTAAAATGGAGTCCAAACTTAGACTGCTTTTGCTTCTCAGTATTCCTTGCAGAGAGAACGAAACATACCAAAAGAACACTACTCTCCGAAGCTAGCAGGATCTTCGATCCATTAGGATGGTTGTCTCCGATAACGATACGGATCAAAATACTGTTCCAGAGTTTATGGCTACGAGATTTACAATGGGATGATCAACTTCCAAACGAGATATGCAGTAGGTGGATAGCGCTCCGCAACGAATTAAAGGGAATTGAAGAATTGATGGTTCCTAGATGGCTTCAATTTAGTGGCGAAATTGAACAACATGGCTTTTGCAATGCCAGTGAATTGGCATATAATGGGGCAGTTTATGCTAAGACAAAGAACTCTGTTTATTTAATTGCAGGAAAAACCAAGGTCTCACCAATTCGGCAATTAAGTTTACCCCGTTTAGAGTTACTGGGAGTAGTTTTATTGACTGAGCTGGTCAATACCATTAAGATGTCATGGGTGCACATAAAACTAGTTCGTACGGTGTTATGGTGTGATAGCAAGATCGTGCTAGATTGGTTGTCATCACATCCGAGGAAATGGAAGGCTTTCGTCGCCAACAGAATATCCATAATTATAGATCAATTTCCACGTGAATGTTGGCGTCATGTACCATCGAAATATAATGCAGCAGACTGTGCGTCGCGAGGAATAACAATGGTTGATTTGGTTGATGGAAGATGTATTTGGTGGAACGGTCCGGACTGGCTGCAATTAGATGAAGAATGGTAGCCCGTGCAAAGGGCATGTTATCAAACCGAAGCTGAAAGGAAATGTAAAAACCTGGACGTATTATTGTGCACAACTAATAGCTTCGTCGACGATTTGCTGAAGAGATATAGCTCATTCGAAAAGCAAAAGAGGATACTGGCGTACATGAAGCGGTACATAAACCATCTCAAATGGAGAAGAGATCATAGAGGGAATGCTACCACAATATGTAAAACTGAGATGACCGAACCAAAGAAGACCTGTTGCCTAACCCAAGAAGAAATTCTGCGTGCTGAACGAACTATTATAAGTTATGTTCAAGGTCAGTATTTTTCTATTGAAATGAAATGTTTGCAGAAAAACCAAGAAGTCCCAAAGAAGAGTTTACTCAAGGCCTTGAATCCATTTCTGGACAAAGATGGTATTAATCGAGTAGGGGGACGAATAACCAATTCCATGGTTAATTACGACACCAAGCATCCTGCAATTTTACCAAGTTCCGCATCAATTTCCAAAGCTATTATGTTAGATGTTCACATTAAATGGTTACACGCCGGTTGTGGCTTGTCAGTGAGTCTATCACGACAAAAATTTTGGATCATACGGGCAAGAGATGTCGCAAGGCTGGTAATACATAAGTGTATTAAATGCATCAAATACAAACCAAATTTAAAGGAACAATTAATGGGTGACCTACCGCCAGCTCGAGTGAGGTATACGCATCCGTTCATCAACGTTGGAGTGGATTATTGTGGGCCATTTAAGATTCAACTAACAAGACGCCGCGGCCAAATACCAGTGAAAATGTATGTGTGCATTTTTGTTTGTCTTAGCACTAAGGCCGTCCACATCGAGGTGGCCAGTGACATGTCATCAAGCTGTTACATGGGTGTGTTAAGAAGGTTTAACGCGAGAAGAGGGATGTGTCGTGTCATCTACAGTGACAATGGATCGAATTTCATAGGTGCGAACAATCAACTTAAGCAGTGGTATGCCTGGCTTAAGGAATCGAAGGAATACATCCAACAGAAGCTTAGTAAAACAGAAATCCAGTGGTCCTTTAACCCACCGTCTAGCCCGCACATGGGTGGTTTGTGGGAATCAGCGGTAAAGTCGATGAAATCATACTTACGCAAAACAGTAGGCGAAACGATACTTACAATGGAAGAATTAAATTTAATAAATAAAAACCAAATATTTGTGAATTTAAATTATAAGAAATTATTGATATACAATAAATAATTTGTACACTAAATATTAAAGAGTGTTGTGTTGGTGAATCTTTATTTAAATCGTTCGCAAGTCCAACAAATTATAAATGTTTTTGGGTGAATTCGCCATCAGCCATTTTGTGAGAATAAAGCCAAGCGATATTGGGCCAAGTCATCTGCCGTTTTCTACCAGTAATAAAGATTATAACAAATTGTTAACATAGCTTCAAGCGTCGAAGCCCGACAACCTGAGGAAAATCTCAAAATACCTACAAGAAACTCCTTAGTGTTGTGTCAAATCCGTTGAAATCAGAATAATTTGATTTCTTGCTTCCGGTATTCAAATCAACGTTAGTCCGACCGCTAGACTGTGAGGCAATGTTAAATGCAATGCAAGATTTGACAAGATAAGTTTGGTGGGCCGTCCGTCATAAGAGGAAAACAATACTGTAATTCAGCAGGAAAATCCATCTCACCAGGACTGCAAAATATTTACCGTTTAAAGGAGAAAGTGCTCTTCTAGTGTGCTACTCTGGAGTTTCAACGTAATTGTTAGGGGAAATGAATATAAATAATTAATGCATCCGATTTTTTGAAGAAGTTAATATTCGATAGCTTTATACTCGTTGTTCATTAATTTCGCAGTTTTATATTAGCTAAATAAATGTTTTAACCAAAAGTCGTGAGATCTCAAAAATCATTCTGTTTTATTTTTTCAAATACAAACCACTAAGCTAAGGTATTTCTGAATATGTATATTAAAATGTTTATCGAAGGCAAACTTTTATTGTCTTAATATAAAAGGGATAGAATAAATTATAAATGGAGAGGTGATCTACAAGGGTTTATTACAGTACCTTACTCAAAGAAAGCATACTTTTAAAGTTAGCCGAAAGTTGTCAGCCGAAAATAAAAAGCCGATAATGCAAAACCCTATTAAAATCAGTCGGAAGTTTCTAGCCGAATGAAAAATAGCTAATCTATATTACAATATACAAGCATACCCGATTGAAGCAACCATCGTATGTTTTCAATTACATAAAATACTGGAGCGTGGAGCCAATATACATAATAACATGGCAGTGTTTATTGCTTTAAAGTTTCTGGTGAAGTCTACCACAAAACTGCTGATAACATTCCAATTGACTTAAATTTGAATATGGGAAACGTCCACACTGCTGATGCCGATATTTTGTATGCTGAACTATTTCTTTCCGATACTGATACCGCTGTCAATATTCGTATGAATATTCATTATAACTCAGCCTGCCTAAAAGAAATCTAGACAACAATTGGTAATGTTTTGCATAACATATTACCGTACGCTAGAAGTTATGAAAAGCTTCGAGGAGCATTCGAAACCGAATCAGCATATGCTGCCCAAAATAATTGCGAGATAAATAAAGTGTCATTAGTTTTTTATAGAAATTAACAGGATGATCAAAGAGTGTATAATGCACCTACAAATGCTAATGATTTTGCGTTAATTTTTGTTCCCGATCGTGATGGCAACATACCCGCCCAAATCGATTTTGCAGTTTATCCTACCAATAGCTGAAGAAATTAAGATACTGTTAAAGTTAGCCGAAAGTGGAAACTCGATAATGCAGATTGTGTTAGTCCAGCCGAAAGTAAAAAAAACAAATGGTAATGCAGATTGACTAACCCAGCCGAAAGTAAAAAGTCGATAATGCAGAGTATTATATTAACATTCCAGCTGAAAATAAAACATTTAGTAGTTATCAGCCGAAAGTAAATAGGATACATGAATTTAAATAAAAAAAATTGTAAATAAATTTACGTGTAAAACTTTGCATCGTAGAAAATATCGGAAAATCAGAAGAATATACAAAATTGGAATAAAATCAGCTTCTAGAGTATATATCTGAAGTTGAATCGTTTTTGTGTGATTTGTCAATAGATATCGTAGGAAAAAATTCAGTTCAAGATTCCCGTGGGAAATCTCGGAAAATTCGATTTACCAAAAATTATTAGAAAATTTGTATAAAATCAGCCTCTAGAGTGTTATCTCTGGAGATGTATTGTGCTGTTGTGACTTGTTAATAGCTATCTCAGGAAAATAATTCAGTTCAAGTTTCCCGAGTAAATCTTGGAGAAATTAATTAATTTTCCAGCTGAAATTAAAAATGTGTGAATAAAATCAGTCCCGTCAGCAAAATTCTTTTTGCACAAATTTAATACATAACAATTGTGGTTTTTGCGTCTACTGGAGGGGGGGGGGCCAAAGTTGAGAAGATTAATCTACCACTTTCGTAACCTTCCAGTATGGTGCGTATCACGTAAGCTGTTCTAGACATGTATTTGGCAGCAGAGTCATGGGTACAATTGTGTAAGGAGTAACCTATTCACAATTCGCAAGTGTACGTGCTGCCTCCTCGTGACAACAACTGGTAACTAAGATTATTTTTTTTTATTACAGTTTTGGCCATTTGGCACAGGCTACAGTAATGCGCTAATGGAGAAAACCGTTGTACTGTTTTCAAATTAGTGTTGAGGGTGAAAAAAAAATCTCATAAAATTAAAAAAGGGTCTTTTGGGAAATGCCCTAAAATTTACTGTGCTATAATTGGTTACATCAATACAATCCATCTCCAGATATAACACTCTAGAGTCTGACTTTATTCATCCATTTCTTACTTGCGGCTGGAAACTTTTTTGAATTTTCCGAGATTTCCCACGGGAAACTTGAACTGAATTTTTTTTCCTGCGATAGCTATTGATAAGTCACATCAATGCAATCCATCTCCAGACATAACACTCCAGAGGCTGATTTATTTTCGGCTGGATTGTCAATAACATAATCTGCATTATCGACTTTTCACTTTCGGCTGGAAACTTTCGGCTAACTTTAACAGGGTAGCATTAAGCGAATTAACTACCTATCCAAACATTTGGACCCAATGTTTTTTCCTCTTTTTTTATCCTAATGGAGATTTTGGATGGACTGCCAATATACCTCATAATACAACGAACTCTACGGCTGTACGAAATACTACCACCGTCCTACAATTTTACGCATATAAAATAGCAATTAGACCAACAATTTTTAACCTTCTTTACTATGGGGGAAAGCTATTTCAGCAGTATATTGTATATGCGTATGCGCGTGTAGAAGCCAATCGCTTAATGTATATTCGATCCAATCAAAAATATCTTCGTGTTGATTCGTACAAAGGTCTTTTAGATCATATGAATAGCTTTAGTAATGATAACAATGTAAGGATTGGTAATTTATTCATACTTCCATCTTCACTTACATTCATTTCAAAACGCTTCAGATCGCCCTGATTTAGTTACACGAGTGTTCATTCTCAAATTAAAGGAGCTTTTGAACGATATTACCAAATCCCATGTGTTTGAAAATTCTAGCAGTTACGTTTATGTCACTGAGCACCAAAAACGTCCACATGCTCTTTGTTTATTTACTCTCTGTAAGGAGGATAAGTTAAAATCAGCTGCAGATGTGGACAAAATTATTTCAGCTGAAATTCCCAATAAAATTACACATCCGCAACTATACGATATGGTAATACAACATAATATACATGGGCCATGTGGAAATTTAAATCCCAATTGTGTTTGCAAGGTTGATGATAAATGGTCTAAACAATTTCGGAAACCATTCTGCGAAGAAACCGATATATCTAAAGAAAGTTATCCTAAATATAGGCGACGTCTAAATATAACTTCTGAAGTTATGCCCTCAAATGTTTATGTAAATAATCGTTTCATAGTTCCCTACAATCCGTTTTCGACCTTAAAATATAATGCTCATATAAATGTTGAGCTTTGTTCAACAGTTAAGGCCATAAAATATATTCACAAATATATTACCAAAGGACATGATTGTGCTAGAATTGGGGTACAAGTTGATTCTAATAATGATCCCACAGCTGTTGTTGATTTCGTTGAAATTTCGCAGTATTTTAACTGTCGCTACATTAGTGCACAAGAAGCAGCCTGGCAACTCCAAGAACTTCCAATACATGGTCAGTCCCATAATATTGTTATGCTATCTGTGCACTTGAAAGATGGGCAGTCAATATTTTTTAACGAGAATAGCATTGAAAATGATTTGCGACGTGAATCTATTGCAGTGACGACTTTAACATTGTTTTTTGATTTAAACTTGAATGATTAAACTGCACATAATCATTTATATCAAGACATACCGATATACTACATATTTAAAAATAAAAAATGGGAAAAACGATCCCCAAATTCACATCACGGTAATAAAGCTATAGGAAGAATAATAGCAGTTTCACCAAAAGATACTGAGCGGTATCACCTCCGACTGTTATTACTTTCGGTTAAAGGAAGAGAAGCTGTTTCCTTCGAAAGCTTAAAAAGTTTTGAAAATGTAGTATATTCAACTTACAGAGAAGCTGCTCGAACTAGAGATTTGATAAACGATTCTGCAGAATGACATTATTGTCTTTCTGAAGCTTTGAAGTATATGCTTCCAAAATTAATACGCTCTCTTTTTGTTACAATTATTTGTCACTGCAATCCTGCAAACTCATTACAATTATTCAACGACTATAAAGATTATATGATTGAAGATTTCATTTATTCTGGTCTAGGGGAAGATGCTGCGTTAACGGGGAAGATGCTGCGTTAACGAACTGCATTATTTATGTGAAGCTCGCTGCGAGATTTATGTGAAGATGTTGGGTTTGATCTCTTTACTGTATTACCAGTACCAAATTCAGAAATATATGCCAACCTTATTACAGCACCACTTTGTATTCCTAACAATGAACCATATCTTTGGGATAATCTAAACGAAGCACAGCGTATGGCTGCTTCAAACATTTGGTCCTCTATTCAAGGTATAAATTCACAGAAATATTTCTACTTAGATGGCCCTGGAGGTAGCGGAAAGACATTTTTGTACCGAGTATTAATACAAAAACTCAGCACAATTAATAAAACAATATGTTGTTTATATAATGGCTAATATTGTATTTATGTAGTAGTTAAATAAAAATTCAATATGGAATTTAGCCTTTTTTAACAAAATTATAAATCAAAATTTATTTTTCAAAAATTAACATTTAAACTTTATTATTATTTAATATTTCGGCATTCATGCCATTTTCAAAAAATACAATAAAAGTTTAATTTTTAAAAAACATTATAAAATCTTTACACTATACTTTAGATTTGATACATTATACAATAGTACATTAAATAAATAAATAAATAAATAAATAAATAATCATTTTTATTTTTTTATTTATTTATTTATTTATTTATTTAATGTACTATTGTATAATGTATCAAATCTAAAGTATAGTGTAAAGATTTTATAATGTTTTTTAAAAATTAAACTTTTATTGTATTTTTTGAAAATGGCATGAATGCCGAAATATTAAATAATAATAAAGTTTAAATGTTAATTTGTGAAAAATAAATTTTGATTTATAATTTTGTTAAAAAAGGCTAAATTCCATATTGAATTTTTATTTAACTACTAAAATTAATAAAACAACATTATATATTGCTTGGACTGGAATTGCGGCAAATCTTCTGCCACATGGTATGACTTCACATTCTGCCTTTGCACTGCCTTTAAACCTTGACTGCGTTAAATTTCCTGAACAAAAGGAAGTTACTAACATCAATTGATTGCCTTATATGAGACGAGGCACCTACGGCACCTGCAGCTGCTCTTTAAATTATTGACTTAGTATTTCGTGACTTAATGAAAAATAATTTACCTTTCGGTGGAAAATTTATTATATTAGGTGGCGACTTTCGGCAAGTTCTTCCTGTTATCCGAGGAGGAAACCGTGTCAGCGTTTTAAATGCTACAATAAAAAAGTCACCACTATGCAAACTTTTTCAAATATTTAAGCTCGATCAAAATATGAGAACAATCACTGATCCAACTTTTTGCACATGGCTTCTTTCAATTGGCGATGGTAAATGTTGCTCCGATCAATCAATTAAAAAAACACAATATTCACTAAATATACAAAATGCTGCGGTTTGTGTAATGGAACAAGATTAGCAGTCACAGATTTACGGAGGAACGTAATAAAAGTTGAAATTTTAACTGGCACAGTAAAGGGTAAACACATTTCATTCCAAGAATATCTTTAGATATGTCGAACGATCCAGCATTACCTTTCAATTTAATAAGACATCAATTTCCAGTACGTCTTGCATACGCAATGACAATAGACAAGGCACAAGGGCAAACATTTCAAAAAATCGGCATTTATCTTCCTGAACCTATTTTTACCCATGGCCAGCTTTACACAGCACTATCAAGAGCAACACAATCTACTGCTCTAAAAATTCAAATTATCGAAGGACCAAAACAAGGAAGTACTGTTGATGATGTCACAGTAACCGACAATGTGGTATATCAGGAGGTTTTCTCTTAATTATGTAAGTACATATTCCATTTAATAAAGTTTAAATTTTGTTCCTAAATAATTCACCTTTTCCAGATTTTCGATACGAAAAACGGACCTGCAACTGTACGTCTTCGAAGACGCGCAAGAGTCAAATTTGGAGTGAAAATTTGCTTCCCGTAGCGGAATTCAAATATAAATAATAATAATAATAAATAAAACACTTAATTTAATTTTTGAAATTATTAAACAGCTTTATTTAAAAAATATTTTTTGTTTTTGCTGCTGCTGCTGGCTGCCTCTAAAAATCCAAATTTGAATAAAAAAGAGTTGGGAGTCCGCGAGCAACAGAAATTTAGAAATAAAGAAACAAATTAATAATAAAATTGTGCAATTGCAGAGGTGACCCCTAGTGTAGATTATACTATCGTAGCCGAAAATAAAAAATTTAATCGTCATCACCATAGATAGCAATGAAGGCTTTTTGTTAATAGCAGAAAATTCTCGTGAAAAATTGTAAGAAAATCTCTGGATTCCAACAAATATTTAAAATTGGTATAAAACCCTTCTCTAGAGTGTAATGTCTAAAGATGACTTTCATTGATGTGATTTATCAATAGCTATCGCTGTGAAAATTTCAGTTATAGTTTCCCGTCGGAAATCTGAAAAAAATCGATTTTCCAATAACCCTGGATTACTCGGATTTAAAATACGTCTACGTAATGGAACATACCGTCTTATATGGCAGGTCCTTATACGCAAAATGACATTAAAACCTAAAATTTTAGGGATTACATTTGCAATTTCAATAACGCAAATGTTTTTTGCATAGGAGGAACGAACGGGACAGCACAGGAGGAACGAACGGCACGCCCGGAACAAATATGGAAAAAAGGCCGACCCGCCACAAGATCATGCCTCACATCATCCGATCTAACAAAGATTTATTTACACATGACGTAACGGTGATTCATGCGAGAAGAAAAATAAGAAAATCATTTCTACACTGATGAAAGAACGGCACAAAAAATAATTCACCAAAATTAATCACAAAAAAAATTTTGTCACAGATTTTACGTTATAAATTTACTAACACTGTCGACTCATCATTTTAACTCGTCAACATTACAACAGTTAATTTCCACCAAAGTATAAAGTTTTGGTGTTTTTTATTTTGTGTATATTGTGCTGACACTTAACTTAATTTGTAACAATATTGCATACTATAAATATTTGATTGATACTTTACATTTTGTGCTGACATTAAAAAATTTAAAATTATTGTATATATAAAGCGTACCATTTATTAAAATAAAACAGTTCAGTAACAACAGATCCATACCAGCTTTAAAAATCAAATTAAAAAACATGGAGAGGATGATGATGCAGATCAGCGACCTTCATGAACAAATATGCATGGAGACTTCCGAAGAATAGTAAGCAAATTCAAAATATTTCGTAGACCAACACTAGGAAAATTTAAACAATGAACACGAGAAGATTGTAATACAATTAACAACATTATTGGAAGAAGAGGAATTAGGCAAGATAAAACCATTAGAAATTCGTCTACAACCAGTAGAAATCCCACATTTTCACGGGGACTACACGAAGTGGGTAGGTTTCTCTGATACATTCAAACATTTAGTTCCTAACAATAATCAGCTCACCACGACACATAAAATGAACTACCTTAAAATTCACGTAGAAGGGTCAGCTGGAAAATTATTGAGTCATTTGGAACCTACGGGAGACAATTACGATACCGCTTGGGAAATATTAGAGAACCGGTTCAACAACAGGAAATTACTCGTATCTAATTTGTTGAACACTTTATTGAATCAGCATACGATCAACAAGGAGTCGGCTGCTGCGGTCAAACACTTGCATGACACAACAACCGAGTGATACAGGCATAAATATTGAAACATGGAGTCCTTTCATCATCTTCATCTTGTTGTAAAAGTTGGACAACGAGTCAAGACGGCTATACGAAAGCTCTCTAGAGAACCTAAGAGAAAGGCGTTTCCAATCCTTAGAAGCGATCGGTAACAACAAGATAATACAAATCCAACAAGTGAGATTTCAACCACAACCGCTAAGACGAGCTTTCGTAACTGCCATATAACCAAGTAATATATGCTGTCAGAAAAACCACAGGACCGAATCATGCCAACGTTTCAAAGATTTAAGCATTTCTGAAAGAAATCAGATAGTCATGCTGCACAATTTGTGCAAAAATTGTCTCAGCCACGACCAATCGACAACAAGTTGCAGCATCAAACTGAGTTGTTTTACCTGCAAAGGCAGACATCATACGTTGCTACACGTAAAAAATCATGAAAACAGTATTGCAAAGCTGAACATCTCAACACTCGACAAGGATAGTGGCCCGGTACTTTTAGCAACAGCCCTAATAAAAGTACAGAATATGTTCGGTAGTTTTACTCTACTATGAGCACTGATCGATCCAGGCTCACAGGGTACTTTTATCACAAAGCAAGCAGCACAATAACTAGGCCTGCCAAGGACAAGAGTTCTAACTGAAATTTCTGGAATTTCAGCAACAAAAGGACGAGCCAATCAACAGATAGCGATAGAAATAAGTCCCAGATTTCCATCGATTTTCAAGATCGAAGTTAATGCTTTAGTTCTGGGAACTATCACCAAACCACTTCCAGACAAGAACACATTGGGTTTAGACAGCGAATTACAAAAAGAAGTAATCCTAGCCGACCCTACTTTCAACACTCCAGGACCTATTGATCTATTAATAGGTGCCGACATATATGGAGAAATCATGTTAGAAGGTATAAAAAGGGATCCGCATCATAAGTGCATAGCGCAAAGATCAGAGCTAGGATGGATCATATAGATAGACAATCAATTAAAATGCTTTTGGGAATCCGAAGAATTGCATCCTAAACGAAGCCTAACTGCTGAAGAGATCGAATGTGAGCAGTACTATGAAGAGACTCACAAGCGATTAACAAATGGACGATACAAAGTTCGAATGCCGCTTCACAACGACAAGCTCAAAGATTTGGGAATAGGAGAATCTAAAAGTAAAGCAGCAGCTAGATTGCTTCAAATTGAAAAAAGATTCAAGAAGGATGAAGACTTTAAGAATCAATATCACAATTTCATGAACGAGTACATCCAGTTGTACCACATGGAACTAATTAAAGATGATACGGGAAAAAATGCTTCTCGGGTTTACTACATGCCACACCATTCTATCATAAAAGAAGATAGCACAACTACGAGATTGAGGGTAGTTTTTGACGCTTCCTGAAAACAACCTTTCAATTTAAAGTTATTTTGCCAGCATCTAAAACAACAATATCCAAACGAACAATCTTATCAGTGGCATCAAGGCTTTTCGATCCGCTAGGATGGTTAGCACCAGTGGTGATCCAGGAAAAAATTCTACTTCAAGATTTATGGGCTTCTGGTGTAGGATGGGACGAAAAACTCCACGTAAATCTTGAAAACAGATGGTTAAACTACAAAAATGGAATTACCACGGTTAGAGGAAATCAGAATTCATCGTTGGATAAATTACAACAGTGACGCCAAAATTGAACTACATGGTTTATGTGACGGCTCGAATCAAGCATATGCTGCAGTAATATATAGTAAAACAAACAACCAAATCGCAATAATCGCAGCCAAAGCAAAGGTTTGCACCGTTAAACCAAACAATATCCCTACCAAGATTAGAGCTCAACGCTGCATTGCTACTTTCTAAATTGCTCAAAAAGGTCAAATATGCGTTGAACATCAACAGCATATATATCAACATTTTGCTGGAGCGATTCCACAGCAGTTTTGGGTTGGATAAAAGCAAACAGACAATACCATAAGACTTTTGTTGCGAACAGAATAACAGAGATGCAAACCATCACCGATCCTAGCCAATGGCATCACGTGGTCTCTAATGAGAATCCTGCTGACTGCGCATCTCGAGGTTTAAACCCAGTTCAATTATTAACCCACAATATTTGGTGGAAAGGGCCAAAATGGCTAAAGGATTTGAGCTATCCAATAACAAAAATCAACAATGAAGAAATGGAACAAGCGGCCAGCATGGAGCGAAAATCAATAAGAACATTTACAACAACAGTGAAAAAGTCTGTGATTGAATTCAATAGATTCTCTTCGTTACAATGGCTTGTTCATAGCATTGCATACTGTCTACGATTTCCATCAAATGCAAAATCAAAATCTAAAAACAACTCTCATTTCAAACCAGAGGAACTGAATGCATCGCTAAGGGATATAATCAGAGTCGCACAACAGGGAGGTTTTGAACCAGATTTAAAGAAGTTAAAAGCGAATCAAAACCTACCAAAGAATAGTACAATCTTAACCCTAACTCCATTTCTAGACGGAAATGACCTACTCAGAGTCGGAGGTAGGATAACAAATTCTAATCTCTAAATAATAATGCCCAGAGGTCACAAATGGACAAGTTTGCTTGTCAAAGAAGCCCATATAAAACACTACCTGGTGGCAATCAAGCAACTTTAGCACACCTCAGAACGCAGTATTGGATAATGAGTGCCAAAAATACGATTCGTCAAACTATACATGAATGTATAGTCTGTACGAGAGCGAGGAAACTGGCATCTCACCAACTAATGGGCATGTTACCAAAAGAACGAATAACACAAGCACCACCGTTCACTAACAGCGGAGTAGACTATGCTGGTCCGATTAATATAAAATTATGGAAAGGAACAAAACAACAAAGGGATACATTCGGAAGGCAATTCATCTAGAACTTGTAAGTGACTTGTCAACAAACGCTTTTTTGGCCGCGTACCGACGATTCATATCAAGAAGAGGAATTTGTCTGAAGATGACTGTGGTACAAATTTTGTTGGAACAGAAAAGAACTGCAAAGGCAGGCAAAGCAACAGGAAGCAGAAATTAAGGGTAAAATAGCTCAGATGAGAACTGAGTGGCACTTTGTACCCCCGGGAAGTCCTCACTTTGGAGGAGTATGGGAAGCCGGAGTCTTGTCAACAAAAGAACACCTCCGCAAGGTAATTGGAACCCATACATTAACTTTTGACGAGCTCTCAACACTTCTAGCTCAAATAGAGGCATGCTTGAACTCTAGGCCACTAGCTCCACTCTCAAACGACTCAGATTATGACGGGTTTTTAAGTCCGGCACATTTCCTGATAGGCAGGGCCATCATAGCAATGCCACAACCTGATATGGAGGGTATCCAAACTGTTACAAGATGGAATTTACTCACCAAGCTCAGTCAAGGATTTTGGAAAAAATGGCATATAATTATTGTAACTAACGTTGAGTAACGACCAAAAAATTGATTTATTGTAAACCATAAAAGTGAACTGCCAGTTTCGAGTTTATAATTGGCGCAGTTTGGTAGTGGATATTTTTAAATATCTAACACAGCTCAGTAATTAATATTAATAGTAAAAGTTAATTTTGAAATCGTGCGTTTTTCGGGAGTGATATCCACACTGACGGTTTATCAGTGGTAGTGAATAGTGCGAAATTGAACAAAATTACGAACATACCATATTATTAGTGTTAAGTGCAAAAAGTGCAAATATCTGAGTTGCTACCTATGTTACACGATGAGAATAACATTACTATACTAGTTGCCTGGTAAGTTGGAAATTTTTATATGTTCAATTCTAAATATTCCTTACCTATCCAAAATAACAATAATTCTCAAAATCTCACGGAATATGAGAAAATTGATCATAGTAAAATCGCGGAATACGATAATACGACATTGATCGATAAAATTAGATTAGGTCCTGATAGTGATAGGAATAGTGATAGTGATTGCTCTATTGATTCTGCGGTATACAGAACTTTAGATGCTAATGAATTAAACGAATTAGTCGAAAGTTTTAACGAAAAGATAAAAATCACAAATTATAATATTGATATTAATAAAGATAGTTATATAAAACAAATAAACATGATGAAAGTAGAAAATATTACGGCGTTAGTAAATACATTCAAAATACCCGATTCGATAAAAGATTTGCCTAGATATGAGGGAAATCGTCACACATTGTATGATTTCATTTATAGACAATGTGGATGAAATTATCACAGAATGTGAAAAAATTGTAGGAGCAGGTAATATACCTAATATAATATATATAGATATTCAGTCCACCATATTCTCACACATAAGGTTAAACGAAGACGATGAAAATGTTAGCAAAGCAAAAGAACAGTTGTATCGTGAGATGTGCTTATCCACATTTCTCGCTGGGCTAAAGGAACCCATCGGTTCAATGATCAGGGCATGGCAGCCTAAAACAATAAATGAAGCATTCTCATTATGCATGACAGAACAGAACATGCATTATCTTAAAACTAAAACGCAGACACATGTTCCTGCAGTAACTCCTAATCGGATATTATATCGACAACCCTTTCCTAATCTTGTTAGACAACCATATATCAACCAACAACCCCGAAACCACAAAATTATATTTTAATCAAAGATCTTTCCAAAATTCACAATAATTTCCACAACCTAGATCGAATTATTAACAAAATCAAAATTATAAACCCTTCCAAAGGCCACCACCCAAATTACCATACAATAAAATTGAATCAATGGACACCATATCAAATCAAAATAAATTTACTCAACCAACACGGTTTAATAATTTAAACTTTGGTTATAATAAACCTCAACAAAAACAACAACACTCTTCTCAACCCACTGGTCCAAAATTCAAAAGCGAAGAACTGTTTAATATAGAAAATGACATCCTGCATTTTCACCATGATCAGGAAGTAATTAACGATCAAAATTACTTTCCAAATTTAGATTATGCGATTGAAGAGGAACCTCAAACCGAAATTCCTAATCCGGATGAGAATTACTACGAAGTAGATGACTCGGTTTTTCAGGTACACCAGCCTCGGAAACTCTTTAGGGTATATACATTTGAACACCCACCAATCTTCAATGTTACCCTACATACATATTAAACTCAATCCTAAAACAATTCTTAAAATGCTCATAGATACGGAAGCAAACAAATCTTTTATAGATCCAAAGTATATACATCCTTCACGGATCCAAAAAATTCCGTCAGTAACCATCAATACATTATTTCAAAAACATCAAATAACTGATCAAGTAACAGTGAACGGTCTGATGGAGTTTAAAACTAAGGAACCATTAGAATTCTTGGTTTTCAGGTTTCACAATTACTTTGACGGACTCTTTGGTTTAGAATTAATGCAAAAGTTGAATATTAAACTAGATTTTGAGAAATCTAATTTAACCACTAACGGTACAATCATCCCACTACTCTCCAAACCAAATCTTATATTCAAAAATTATACAGTTCCACCCAGAATACCTGTTGATAAGCAAGAGGGCGTTATTTACATTAAACCAATCCACATACACGAACTTCTCGTTATAAATGAAGGTATATATAAAGCGACAAATTGGTACGCTTTAGTTGAATGTGTTAATTGGTCAAATACAGAACAAAAATGATTTATTGAACAACCTATAAAAGTTGAAAGGTTACAAGATAGATATAATATTGAAATTAATCATTCTTCTATAACGGTTTGACTTGGCATCCGAATTCCACCAAATCGAAATGAATCCTTGTGACATTCAAAAAACAGCATTTACGGACGATAATGGCCACTACGAATATATTCGTATGCCATTCGGGCTGAAAAACGCACCATCCATATTCCAAAGTGCGTTCTTAAAGATTTGCAAGGCAAAAGTTGTCTTTGCTATGTGCACGACATCAAGTTTTCAATAAATTGGAAGAAGCTAACTTGAAAGTGCAGTTGGATAAGTCCGAATTCTTGCACAAAGAAGTGGACTTTTTAGAACACATCGTCAGTTCAGAAGGAGTCAAGCCCAATCCCGAAAAGATTGAGGTAGTAAAGAAATTTCCTATTCCCAAAACGCCGAAACAAATAAAATCATTTTTAGGTGTATTGGGATATTACCGGGAATTTATTAAGGACTTTGTAGATTTGACAAAGCCCATGACAGAATGCCTTCAGAAAGACAAAAAGATTACTATGAATCCGGAGTATGTAAATTGTTTTGAGAAATGTAAAACATTACTATGCCAAAATCCCATTCTTCAATATCCGGATTTCTCTAAACCATTAGTGTTAACAACAGATGCAAGTAACGTTGCACTTAGTGCCGTACTTTCCCAAGGTGCAATTGGTTTGGACAGGCCAATCTGCTATGCAAGCAGGACATTATATATGGGCAGGACATTATATATACATATTTGTATGGGAATAAATTCTAAATAGTTACCGACCACAAGCCGTTGACTTGGTTGTTCTCTTTAAAAGAGCCCAATTCAAAGCTGGTAAGATGGCGACTCAAATTGGAGGAATATGACTATGACATCGTGTATAAAAAAGGTACCAAAAACACCAATGCTGATGCATTATCTCGAATGGAACCTGAAATCATAGAAATAAATATTCATTCTGATAGTGAATCTTCCCATTCAAAAGAAATATGTAGATGAAACATTGAGCAATTGCAAAAAAGACGCAATACCGACTACCAACACAGTTCTCGTTAGAATTAGATAGCAGATACTTACATTTAGAAACCTGCTTTAAAATCTATTACCGCAAAAAAGACGCTATCTCATTAAAAGTAATGAATTTTATGAGCAAAAACTAATGCAAGTATATAATGAATTCATAATACCTGGTAAACTCATAGGAATAGCGTGTAACGAAAGTACTTTTAAGCTAATGAATAAAATTCACGAAAAACACTTTTCTAATTCAAATCTAAAACTGGTGCGAAGCAAAGTGCTAGTAGAAGACATCGTAGACGAACTACAACAAAGGGACGTTATAACAAAACAACACCAAGAAGGAAATCATCGTGGTATCAGTGAAAATTTAGAACAATTAAAAAAAATTGTATTTCCCCAAGATGAAAAATTTAATAAACCAAATTATAAACAAATGTCAAATATGTCAAACATTAAAATACGGTAGGAATGTCAAACCCATAAAATTAGAAGTGACTGAAAATCCAAAGAAACCATTAGACATAATCCATATAGATATATTCGCTATTAATAATAAAAAATTTCTCACAATATTAGACAAGTTTTCCAAATTTGCAGTAGCATATTATTTGGTAACTTCAGATGGATTAGAAGTAGTTAAATTAATGAAAAATTTCATATCTGCCCATGGTATACCTCAAAAATTGATAACAGATAGAGGAGTTGAATTTACTTCTATAATTTTCAAACAGTTTTGTGAAATGTACAAGATGTAAATCTAACCACACCCAAAGCCTCCACGGGCAACTCTCCGGTCATAGAAATTTACAGAATTATTTATGCTAAAAACCACGACAAAGATCCTGTCGAAATCATAAATGAAACTATAATTACTGTCAACAACTCGATACATTCCACAATTAAGATGACACCATTTGAACTCAACAATGGACATATTTCAAAACCCGAAATTTTCCCAGATAAACTTCCGGATAAAAATCTAAACGAATATTTAAAAGATCACAAAAAGAATTGTGAACAACTCTACAATTTAATTCATATAGTGTGAGAAACGCTAAAGAAAAAGAAGCACTGTTAACCCAGAGAAATAAAAATAGAATAGAACCAAAAATATTCCTTTGAAAATGAAACTATCTATGAAAAGGATAACAGAAGGAATAAATTAAGCCCCCGATTACCGTGTAACACTAACAACTAACAAAAGAAAAGTGCACAAAGCTAAAGTCAAATATTTATTGCAGGTGCAGGAAACTCATTACATCCCAAGAAATGGAAATAATAGACTACGATGTGAATAAGGGTATAATTCCCATTAAATTAGGGAATGCAAGGATTATAATAGGTTATATAAGACTTTTACATATCATCAACTTAGACAGTTACGAACATAATTTACAGATAATAAAGAATAACATAAACACAATTCAAACATTTGGTAAAGAAAGGACTGGAATAAAAGGACTTTACAAAATTAGACTAGACATGTTACAAATGAAGTTTAAGAGATTAGAAGAAACATTAGATCATTTAAAACCTAGACTACGCAACAAAAGAGGACTAATTAATGGACTTAGATCCATAATAAAATCTATCACAGGTAATATGGACCACGATGACTATGACGAACTAGGACGAGCTAAAGCTGAAACAACAGAAACGAAGACACCTTGCAGAATAAATACAAAGATCAAATTAATATCAATACGAAAATGATAACCCGTTTTAATGATATTCAAAATTAAAAAAAATCGAATTTGAACTAAAATCGGTTGAAAATATTACTCAAAGTTTGGCTAATATCCTGAAATTGGATCAAAGTTTCCATGGATCAGTATATAATATAGAACTATTAAACGATCACCTATCAGACATCATTGAAGCAATTACTATGGCAAAACTAAAAATCATATCAAGACATATTCTAAATCACAAGGAATTAGATTTCATCCAAAACCATTTTTCAAAATTACCTTAAAACAGAAGAAAGTATTTATAGTTTAATATAGTTACAAGCGTATTACAATCAATCTCAGATTATATTCTCTATTCAAATACTCAATTTTCACCCTGATATCCTATCTCAATACAAAATTAAATCAATAACATTTAATGAAACATATACCATCATCCCACCTAACCCATACATTATCCTAAATGAACATATATATCAATACCCAATAAAACCTTGCAATGAAGTAGAAAGCATCCAATATTGCAAAAAACAAAATCCAGCAGACATCACCCGAGTATATACTCGTCTCAACCAAAGAGGAAATACCTATATCATCAACATGTCATCAAAAACAGAAATTAATAAAAAGAATAAAGCTGATATTTTCCTAAAAATTGTACGATTAAACTCAATCAAGAGGAATACAGTAATACCCTACCAATAATGTACGAAGATATTATAGCTTTGCAACCATACAACGATATCATTATCAACGACATCCAGGAACAAATAAAATTAACAACGCTACAAAACTGGACAATCCACAATAATAAAAAGAGAGAAATATTACATTCAGCCACAGAAAGCCACTCATTTCAGAGGAATATCTTCATCACCAGCATCATCATTTTAACCATAATCAGTTTATTATATTTTTCAGTAAAAAGATGGCTCAACAAAAAACCCGAAAAGGAGATTCACATAGAACAGGCAATACCAAAACTAGACACTAAATCACCTGCTGTCCTTAAACGAACGTTAAGGACACCGCTTAGGCCCGAGGAGTTACGCCCGTTGTCCTCCACGACGCAAATCTCAACAAAACAATCATCATCATCATGATTTCATCAAGTTACGATAATATGTTTGTTATGTCTTAGACATAACATTTCTTTTTAAAATAAAAATTGATAAACAGAAATATGAGTAATCGATAAATCCGATTACTCTTCTTTCATTAATTATAAGAATAACAAAATCATAATAAATATATTTTTCATTAGTAAGTAATTTTGTAGTTGTTGCAAATTATAAAGTAAAATATAAAAATTTAGAATTATTGTAACTAGCGTTGAGTAACGACCAAAAAATTAATTTATTGTAAACCATAAAAGTGAAACTGTTTTATTTCTACACAACTATCAGTTTCGAGTTTATAATTCACGCACCCCAAACAATCCAAAAGAAAAAAACAAATATAATGTTATATAGTCAATCGTCAAAAGTAAATAAAAAGGAAAACAAACTGTCAAACTTTTCAATGAGGTTCAAAACATAAAAAAAAATTAGTTACGTTAAGATTATCAATGAAAATCATAAAAATCGAGAAATAAAAGATTTACGTTAATTTATAAAATTAAAAAATAATAATTTCACAGTTTGCTTTATTTTTATCATTGTTTACCTTAATGGCCCGTCCGGCCACACACAACAATTCAGCGCCATCGTATTATCCCACTCGATACAATGGTTGCACTACCCCCACGGGCGGGAATGCTAAGTTTACCCCGCGACAAGAGGTAATTTTGCACCATATGTACACTCGGCTGATATTTGAATTTTAGTAAACAAATTTCTCAACATCGAACCAAAACACAGAAACACGAGGTTATTTACAATATATGCCTAATAACCGAAACACTAAAACGTCCACCCTTTTTTTTTTTAGGAAATAATTTTATGTCCACTTTTATAAATTTTTTTGAAATTTTGTTGCTTTAAAACCAAATTTTTATTTCAATTTTTCTAAAACACACTTTGGGTATACAATTTTTGATTCACCCTATTTCCTTCCCGATTATACAGTTTTTTTTTTATTTTAACAGTTAACAGTAAGGGCATTCACTTAATAAATAATTAAAAACTTGATTACTTCGAACTATAATTAAATTGCTATAAACAATCTCTTAATATATCTTTGATTTTAATTGTAATATTATTTATTTCTTATTACACAAAAAAAATGTCTCATTACTCAAAACAAAAATTTTTCAATCAACACAAAAAAAAAAATTGCAAAATACAAGAAAAACTCGACCTATCTCCAAACGAGATCTAAACTTCACTGACTTTTTATCTTTTATTTTTAAATCAAAAAAAAAAACTCTCCCCAATCAATGATTACCTTTGTCTGTTGTTTCAAACCTGTTTTTTTTTATATGGGTACAAACACAAAGAACGACTCATCAAAAACTAAATAAAATTCGCAATATATGTGACTTATCCATAAACACGAATGCATTTTATACTGTACCGTACGCATAACTCGATATAACCAAAGCTTACCTAAATATACAAGCCGTCAGGTTCAGACCAATTTTAAAAGGAGCTTAATTTAAGGGGGATACATTCTACGATTTCCTATAACAGCCCAAATTAAAATATTTTTAACAGTGCAATAATTCTGTTAAATGGGAAACTGAGTACATATGTACACGTAATTTAAACTAACGTATGTAGTTAATTTATTTAATTGATTGATTGCTTGATTGATACGGATGTACGACCAAGCCTCAGCAAGATTCCCGGATACGCCCGATCCACCGTACATCCTTTACATAAAACAAAACCGAGGGATAAGAAAGGGATGTTGGTACTAAAGACTGGACCCGGTCAGCCACCTATGCAGTCGATAGTTTGTAAACTTATCAGTAATAAATATATTAAAATATTTAGCACAAGACAACACAATTTCTAAACTACGAATTTATTAGCTTCTTGTTGATCCAAACCCTCATGTTTTAGTTTGCTGAATCAGTTTTCCGTAATATAATCAATCATTATTAGTTATAAATATTATATGATATAAGTCCAGCTTTGATTTTAATTCTGAAAACGAATAAAATTGTCCCTATAAGAATGATTTATCCTTGAATCATTTTAAATTCTGAAACAAATAAATTTATTTGTTAGTATCAATATATTTAAATGATTCTTTTCGATCATTGCAACATTATTGTTCCTATTGATTTCTAAGTGATCCTTCTAAAATTTAAAAATTTATTAATTAATTAGTTGATACATCAGATTGTAATATTGTTTCTAATTTGGCTTTCTTTCCATAATCTTCTGCCAAAGCTCCAGGTGTTGCTTACGCTTTGATCATACCTTTGAGCTCAATGATCATACGCTCAAAACTGAACTAGGTCATAAATCCATTTAATATTTAACCACCCCAAGATTAAACTTAGCAGCAAGTTTAATTTAATTTAAAAGTATAAAATATTAATTAGAAATAACTTCATTTCTTTCAGACTGATGAAGTAATTAAATTAGATTGTAAATTAAAGACTAATTTTTGAAATAAATTATTAATTAATTAGAATTAATAGCGACTAGAACTCATATCATGCAACTATATAATATCTTCACTATATTCGCTATATTAATAAATTAAATTGTAGATAATATCATCGCATCTAAATAAGAGCACTACACGCAAACCGCCCACCCCTTAGAAAGGTCCCAAAGCTTCCAATGCCAATTTCGACCTAATTTTCTTCCAAACATACTCCTTCCCAAAAAGTGTGACAATAATTTCATTTCAAAAACAAGTCGAAAAACCAGCATTAAACACTCTAATGCCTCCTATCTAGAAGCGACTAATTGAATCATTTCAGACCATGATCAACAACCAAGATACAACTCCATCCCGAAGTATCCTTGTTCACCCAACATACTCACTTAATTGTCCTTTACATTACTTTAATCTCATTTATACAATATATTATTGTCATAATATCCCTAAGGCTTTATCTACAAGATCCTGTTACCCACTTTTCATTTATCCTAAAAATTCTTAAATGCTCCTTGCCACAGAGAAATAAATGTAAGAGGCGATTTCAAAAATTAACTATGTTTCTCCTAATGTTTGGATCCTACGGGGAGATCAGGGATGATTAGTGAAATCTTAGCCCTTCTATTTATAAAATTGATAATTAAACATATTAAACGAGTTTATAAGAGGAGGGGAATAAATTGATAAACAATTATTTACTTATTTATTTTATTGATTATTATAATTTTGATTCCTTGACTATTCCATTGTAATATTTTACTAAGTATGTAAATAATTTGAGCCATCATCATCATCCTCAATTAACTCACTTGAATCTGATTCGCTTACTTGGTAAATTTCAGAAGCTGCCTTCCTTAATTCTCCACGTTGTTGTAACAATTCCTGCCATTCCTCATATGGTTTATTGTAGTATTCTAGATCCTGTATCAATGATGTATTCCATGTGTAACATGGACGACCTCTCTTTTTAGGCCCTGCTCCATATCGTGTGGCAGCACTTAGCAAATGATTTGGGCCACGACGATGTATATGACCCCAATAATTTATTCTTTGCACCTTGATTTTCTTTGTTATCGTTTTACCGCCTAGTATCTCCTTTACCCAGAAAGTTTCTTTGAACTAAATTCGTATAATTTTCTAAGGAGGATTTGTTCGTATTTCCTCAAGCGACGGCGATTTACGTAGGTAAGCGCTGAGGTCTTCAATACATATGTAACCATAGGTACAATGGTTGTGTTGTACATCATGAGTGCAGTTGAAAAAGGTACATCGTATTTTTTTTTAAAGTTTAGGTACCGCATGGTGTAACTACCTTGAAATTGATATTTGCCAATGTAACGTTAGTTGCAGGGTCCATTTGGGATAGAGGATCTCTGATCATCATTGTACGTTTCTGGTTATTAATTTCCAGACCAGCATATCCTAAAACCGTTATAAGTTACAGTAATATTGGCTCAAGTGTGGTGAGATTTTCAGTAATAATTACTATATCATCCGCATATGCCAATACCAGTGGAAGCTGCAAGTTATCGCGTTACTCTAACTTGAGTTCAGGAAACTGAACCGCTACCGTGCCAGAACCTCGTTTAAAATTAAGTTAAATAAGCGTGGTGATAAAGGACATCCCAGTTTAACACCTTTATTTTTCATAACTCTGGAAGTAGTCATGTTAAACCATTTAATGCTGGTATGCTCCCAAAAACAGGTCTTGATAATTCTATTTATTAAGTAGCATGGAACGTATTGTTGTAAACATTCTGCTATTACATCTAATTTCACTGTGTCAAAAGCCTTTGCCAAGTCGATTGATAACATATAAATACGATGACCAGCAGGCCATTCCTCATCCAGTATTCTGTGAATCGTGAACATATGATCATCCGCGGAACGATTTGTTAGAAAAGCCGCTTGGTATGAGGCTGGTAATGCCAAAAATTCATCAAGACGGTGTAGAATGATTTTCGCGTATATCTTATATCCCACGTTGCATAGTGTGATTCTCCTAAACGAATTAACATCATTTGAATTTTTTACTTTTAGTATCGGTACCTGAACCGTTTCGATCCATTCTGAAGGTGGTTCATTCCTTATCCATGTGGTTTCATTAATCTGATATAGCGCATTCAGCAATTCAGAAAAGAGACGCTTGACTAATTCAATTGGAATTCCATCTGTTCCCGGGGCACTTCCAGATCTAATGTTTTGTATTACTGCATTAATTTCCAACAGTGATGGAAGAGGTCCCAAGGGAAAATAATCATTCTCTTCCAATAAGTTCGGCCAAGTGCCTTCCGCTTTACGTAGTTCATTTGTCCAGGAAGCTGGATCTGTAGTCGATGACTTGGTCACAGACTGATTTATATTTTTATACCCCTTCCTTAGATTACATTTGATCCCCAATAAATGATGGTCACTTATGGAATGATGGTATGTATCTGCTAGGATTGATTTGACATAAATAGACTGGTTCCTTTTTCGCGTTAAAATGTGATCAATTTGCGAAAATGATTTCCCATCAGTCCAGGTAGTGGTGGCTTGTCTTCTTCCTTTTGTTGTTAATATGAATAGTTGCCCTAATTTTGCAAGCAACACTAGCGCAACACCATTTTCATTTGATTCTCGATGATAAAGATTGGAACCAATGTTTTGCTCCTTGGAGATGTCTCTGGAACCAATATGAACATTAAAATCTTCCAATAAAATTAGATCTCTTGATTGTGGACACCGATCCACTATTGACTGTAGCTTTGAAAAAATCCTTGTAGCAAGTTTACGGTTATATATATTTGTTTGTGATGGTACATACACAGAAATCAGAATAAATTCCCTGAAAGGAGGGCAATCGACTAATATTGACATGATTGATTCAAAGTAGTTTTTAATTCTCTTAATACATATAGCGGTTGTTTATTTACTGCAATGGTCACTCCTCTCCTTTTGGTATTTGGATCACTAACCATATACCACATATAGTTTTCCGTCTCACAAGAACCAGATTTTATGTTGGTTTCTTGAAGACCGCATATATCAATAGAGTTCTTATTTAATAAAGTACCGATGATGTCACGTTTATTCCATGTTCCCATACAAAGCAATTCTTTGATAACTGTGCACTGAGCAGTATGTTCAGTCGATGTTTCCTCAACAAGTATGAAAAGATTTTTGTTTTTTTGTATTTTTCGTGATTCGTGAACTTTGAGGCTTAGACAGGAGTTTAATGTAGAACTACTAGCTGAGATCGATAATGGATCAATCATAACACTGTCATAATGGAAACCATTATATAGCAGCTTGATTTCATACCGAAAACTACCATTAACTGGTGTGAAACGAGTATGGTTGCCAGTGTTTGCATGGTAAACTATAATTTTAAGTTGTTCCATTTCTGAAATGGCTGATAGACACTCTGCGCCTCCCTAAAACCCATCCAATTGTAAATCATGTAAATATTCGTTGACTAGTTGCCTTTCCGTGAGAGCCGAAAATTGCTCTGGACCATACTCTTGTATACACGAATCCATTATCGTTGGAATGTACGTTCCTAAGTTGCAAGGATTTTTTATGAATTCCGTTATTACGTACCGCATTTGTTGACTTGTATAGATAGCCTTTTTCTCCGATATTGCTTGTATTATCTCCAATTGGTGTATTATTGCATTGAACAAACAATTTCCACCACAAGTCCATTTTAATTTAACAATGATATGTTACACAAAATTTTTTTAAAAAATGCACTGAAATCACAAGTTTGTGCTTCTGATTAATAATACTGATGATGGGTTTCCAGTTTAGTTTGCTGTATATTGATAATTCCGTTATTAAGTCGTTTATTTCAATTATTAAGTTTCTCATCCAGGTTCAGTTCCGTGCTCAATGATATTTTTATTAAATTAATGTAAAGATGTTTAGCGTTATCCGTTTCAGCAAGGTCAAAATGTTTTGTGTGGTATCTCTCATAGTCCGGTATATTTGCAGGTTTCCAATTTTAAATTCAGGTCTTTGAATTAATTTCTTCTTCAAGTAGTATAATCGATGTTGATTTCTCGTGTCCAAATTCCTTCCTGTTCAAATTTTATCACTTTGTATGTAGTTAATTTATTTAATGTTTGAATTTTATTTGGTAAAGTTAATAAAACTAAAACCAGCCAAGAAATTACTATACCTCAATCGCTTTAATGCCTCAATCCGAATTCAAGAAGACAATAATCCTGAAGAATTCGCCAGGGCGACTTAATTTGATGCGCTGCATTTTTATCGTGATGCTAATACGAGTATTTATAAAGCTTTTCTTGCTTCACCTTCCGTTGTACCTTCAATTTTCATCGTGAATTTTTCAAACAAAACTTGTATTATCATATTTTCAATTATCCCACATTCGATTCAATGCCTTATTAAAATTCCAAAACCCTTGTAAAAACCTTTTATTAAAAAATTTAAGAAATTTGTCAAGTTCTCAACTACCTTAAGGGCATGAGATCTGCCATCCTTATCAGTCGAGAGAAATATTCGAAAGTAGGTATTTGTGACAGAATCGAGTTTTTCTTTATCACTCAACCACACTAAATTCAATGATTTAATCATTCCGACCTCAGTGCCCTCGATGCCAAACAAATATCCGGTTGTAAAAATGAAATAGCTTCAATCACATAACTATTCGTTTTCGACAATAAAAATTCCTCTAAAAAAATTTCAATTTACTACTTTTCTCCAATGACAAGTATGACATTCATTGAGAATATGTCAAAAAATTAGCTTTTCCATTTTGTACACTGTCAAGTGCAGTGAGTAATTAGTGACATCTGTAGTTTACCACAAAAAATACATATTTCGGTTACTATTTCTGTTCGAATGAGTTATAAAAATGAATAATCCATTTTATTTTGTTTTCCCCGGACTTATTATGCTTAATAGAGCAATCAAATGTCAGAGTGGTTTTTATGTGCGAAATTTACGTGCATTAATATTAATTATTTGAAAAAAAACAACAATTTTATTAATATTTTTTTAGTTTATAAAGAATAAACAATTTATCAGAGCCAATCAAAACTTGAAAATCTTTTGTGAAAGTGTTGGATTACGACCTCAATTTGTAAAGTACTTAATTGGTAAGTATGACAGTTTATTTTTATAAATCATTCAAATCATTATTGCAATTTTTGAATGTAGAAGACAAACGCATCGTCCGAATTTTTCGACTTTTAATGTTCGGATGAAATAGATTCGCATGCTCGTTAAACTTTTTATTTACTAAATTGTACTCCTAACTTGCTAAAACATTATTTTGAATTGTTTTGCTGAAATGTGAATTTATTTATTTTATTTCAATTTCTTGTTACCGCTATCTGATTTCAAACACGAAAATATTGTTTTTCGTCCATTTTGTTTTTTTAAACTTATTTAATTAGTCGAGTTTATAAGTAGGTGGCACTAATGGCTTATTACAAAAAAAAAACATGAACGAAAGGGATGACGTCATGAGGTGTAAAGATGTGTTTGTAAATAAAGGGGTTTTAGTAAAACATTAATTAAATATCTATAAACAAGATTTTATTAATTGATTTTCAAATCATATATTCATCAATTATCCTTCTTGATAAAGTAGGAATTCATTTTTGTAAGATTTTTCATTTAAGAAAAACGATATATATTAAGTTCGAATTTTAGCCTGACGGCTTGTATATTTAGGGAAGCTTTGATATAACAAACGTGGAGAATTAAACTTTTATTTTTTATCTCTTTTCAATATGCATGGTCAACACAAAATATGTTTATTAACAAAACGATTGGAATATTACTTTTAATTTTATAAAAAGAGCATAACTAACCCTTCAACGCGTGAATTATTTGAAACGAGAATTATTAATTTTCTTCTACTTTCCTATTTTAACAAAATTTTAACATGGTGTAGACGAATGACGGTCGTAACACATGTGCGATACTTTATAATGCCAGATGAAATTTCATTTCGCGGCAAAATCATGGTTCTCGGTGGAGGTTTCCGACAAGTTTCACCGCAGTTATAAATAAAGGATCACGTGGGAAAATTATCGCGCATACAACAAAAAGAAGTGCAATATGAACTTATTCCGATTTTTGCTAATTCAGTTTAAAAATGGGATACGAAACGAAGGACTTCTATTCTAGCAAACAATTCTAAAACCGGTCATTCCATTCAAATGCCATAGATGGACAAAGTTTTCCCACATGGACCACATACGCTAATAAGAGAAATAAAATAATTTTGTTACCAATTAAAACATTTTAATTTGTTTGTTTCCAATTTCCATCGTAAATGTCTCATTTTCCATGAAAATCGGTAAAGAAATAGCCAAATTTCATCCGAAATGATCAGGAACTTACATAGTTTAGAACTTCTTGTACTTATCCTTCAAAGTTAATCACAATGAGTTAAAAAATATAGAAACTTCATCCTAATTGGCCATATTCCAGAATTTCATCTAATTCCATATGAGAATCGCATTTTATCGCACACTTCGAAATTCATCAAAATCAGTTAAGAATTATGCAAGTTCCAACCTAATTGGCCATATTCCAAATCCACATTTAAATTCATTTTAGAATTACATTTCCATCGCATATGTTGGATTTCATCCAGCTGCCTGGTTTACAGAAACCTCAAGAGACAATAGCTTTTCTGTTAAGGTTTTTGTGAATCTGGTTGTTGAAGTTTCTCATATTGAAATATTAATCACAATTAAAGGAATATAAAAACAAGTGTGTGATCGCAGGCGTAGCATTAGTTAAACCAGAGATCAGGATATAATAGAGATAACTCGTTCAGTGTAAAATGTAAAAATAAAAATTGGGTTCCCGAATTTCAATACTGGGTTCCCGAGACATACGTATTTGTGTTTTTGTTGCTTATTATACTTTCGTTTGCATGTGAATAATTTGTTTCTCTTCCATTTATTTCGTTCTATGTAGTGGTAACTTATTTTATTATGGTATGATATGTATTATCATCTGTTTGACAATTAGAGAAGTTTGATTTGAACTGCAATTTTGATGAAACAATATGTGATATAATATTATTAAACTGTTTTAATGTTGGGTTTTTATTGTTGCCTCCTTTATACCTATGACCTAGGCAAATAGATTTTCAATGGGATCTTGATTAAGGCGATTTGTTAAAATAAAAGTAATTTTGTTTTCCTTATTATTTAAAAAGTCGCTAGCCAATAATAAGATGGCTGTAATTGTTTGGACGAAGTCATCGATTGATATTTAGCGCCACAATAGGAAGTGTTTGAAAAATATTGTAATGCCCTTTTTAATGTTTGGCAGGCTATGTTTTCATTCATTAAAGCACAGTTATAAGGGTTGGTAGTAAATGGTGATCTGCTATTTAAGCAATTTAATAATTTATTTATAAGATCAAAACACTTTGATGTTGAAACAGCTAACGCTTCATTTAAGAATAGTTTTAAGTTTACTCCGGTTTTTATTCCAGCAACAACACTCCTGCTAAAAATCTGAGTAGCATATCGAACTTGCATCTTCTCAAACGTATTTGGATATATGTATATGCTTAGAAGTGAGTTTTGGACATAATTTGGTTGTAGAATTTCGTTCACAATTATATAGTTGTTGAATTATGCTCTAGCACACGGTACCATCTGGACAAATATATTTTGTTCCCTTCAACAAATTATTGCGCAATGACTTCACTATCATACACAGATATCATATAGACAAAAGATTTTGTTATCACCGTAATAAAAATATGGATGTTCCATTAGTACATTTAGGCGCTAAAACATTTTCTATTATTACTATCTTGGTCACAAATTATAGCTGATACACTCAAGCCAGCGGTATTGTAAATATCTATATTTTCATATATCATTTTTTTAAATCACTACCCGAAATATTTGATTTTGCGGCATAGTAGTTAAGAAAAATCTTTCATTTAGAAAAAAGACCTCTTATCATAAACACACATACTGTTTGGACTAAAGAAGGTACTCTTACATATTTGTAATCTTGAAATCCTTGAATTTCATCCTGAACTTCATTGTTTGATAAATTTTGCCTAATTTTATTTTATCAAAAATGAGGGTTACAAAACGGTCTCTTGGTTCCAGATGTTCTACAGTAGCCCGTAACCTATTTATTAAAACATTATTTGTGCCCGGGTAAATTAAAATTTAAATTATTCCTCACAAAAAAATAATTAGCTGGCGACTTGTAATACAATGATTGTGATACCTGTTTTTGTAAGCCTGAGAAAACATATTTTTGTTTAGCGGTAGTATCATTTCAACGAAAGATTTCGCAGTAGGCTCAATATCATTTCGTTCATTAAGTACCTTAATCCACGATTTTTTTGTTTCCTTCACTAAATTTTGAGCTTTTCTTTCCAAAATAAATACTTTAGATGTTAGCATTTTGATTCTAATTTAATTGCTATTTTAACTGCTGCGATTTAATCAGTAACTTATGATCTTATGATTTAATTTCCTATAGTGCTGGATAGTTTTTATTGATCGGACACATGTATCACAAGTAAAATCGTCACTACAAGTATTTTTACAGCTATATGGACCATCGTAATTTGTTAACTCTGGAGGTATTTTATCACGAGAGGATAAGGATATTTATTCAAAGTATTGTGGTAAGTTTTAATATTAATATATATTCGGATAGTACATTTTCGGTTGGAAATGTAGTCTTCAAAAGCCTTTTATGAGACCAATATATATTGGGTTAAAATGACGGCTTCATGTGCGTTTTTTACTGAGATTGTCGATTAATATTGGTTTTAGTTGTATTTTGCAAGCAATCAACCATTCTTTAGCTGCTCTACATTTTTCGGAAAGCGAAAAAATATAAAATGTGAATTACTTCTAGAAGCTTTACAATTATTAATTATACAAGTAACACCTGATTTGATATTGTTACTCATATTATACTTAAATATTTTACTGTTACACTAAACGATTGTAAATCTAAAAATTTAATTTAAGGTTTATTTTAAGTAGATAAATAAAACAAGACTAAATGTACACAACGATTTTTATAGCATGAATTATAAAATCAAACTGGCTAAAAAATAGGGACTATAACAAAACCAAAAAAAAAGTCTATACAATAAGCCATACATTACAAACACTTAAGGTTTAAAAAGTTCAGACGGTGGGCAAAATTTTGCAAACACCTCGGTTTTTGGTCATTTTGCTACTTTGCTAATTTTTTATATTTGTATTTATAATTTTGTCCTAAAACAATTTGTTTACACTTGGCCAATTTTTTTACGTGCATTTCTCGGATGAGTCGACTGTTGTAATTATTCCGGAAATGAAGCAATTCATTCGGAGAAGGTCTGGAGAGGCGCATAAAGCCGATTGCCTCGTCCGAACAGTTAAACACCCGCCGGGTGTGATAATATGGGGATCGATAAGCGCATCGGGGCCAGGCCTTTTTTTTCGTAGAAGGGACAGTGCGGCAAGACCAGTATCAAAATATTTTGAAAAATTCCTTTTTGCATCCATTGAAGATATTCGGGATGCTGGTTCTTGCTATTATTTTATGCAAGACAATGCCCCATGCCACACAGCCAAAAAGGTTAAAAATTTCATAGCTGCAGAAAACATTCCATTGCCAGGGAATTCTCCTGAGAATATTAAAAGTCCAAATAAATAAACTCCCTAACCTCAATCGCTAAACAAAAATATAAGAGATGTGTGGTATGGGGACGAACATTTAAAAAAATCTATCGAGTCTTGTATAGCGAGTATGCCCATTAGAGTTGCTGCCCTTCTCAAAAACAAAGAGGGTACAATTAAATATTAGGCTTAGATTTCTGTAATTTTTATTTTATAAAAAAGTTTTTTTTTAATCGTTAACTGATTATAAAAAGCGCGAAAAAACTAAAATAAATGATTTTTCCAAAGTGTTTGCAAAATTTTGTCCACCGTCTGTAGACTACAACACCTGAACAAATCTGTTTTTGTGTTGTTTATATTTTATATGAAAAAACCAATAAATACTACAGTATTTTCTTGATAGAATCTGTGTAAAGAGCGAACGAGACGGCTTGTATAAACTTTTTTGTTGGTTTTGAGTCCTTTACTATTGAAATAAAAAAATATAATAAATTTAGATGTAATAGTGTGTGATAAAATTTAAAATCCAGCCAGAGAAAAATTGCTGCGCGTGTATAAGTTTACGATAGTAATAATTGGGAGTGTATGAAGGAAAAAAAATCGATTTTTTATTTTTTTTTTATTTACAGTTATCATTTCGTGTAACAATTTCGTACTCCGTATGATTCATCTCTATTATATACTGATCTCTGGTTAAACTTCTAGTGGTACCCAAGTAATATTTTCTGCTCTTCAACACAACAGCGCATTTGAAGTCTTATTCTTCAGCATGTGGCATTTAAATTTGCTCTAGGATGTTCTAGCCTTAATACCTGGAGAGCTAGAGTTAAATTGCGTATTTTGGTATCCACCATCTAACTGCGGAGTACTCGGAAATGCAAGACAATAATAAAAAATGCCTACGCGCAACCAGATAAAACAACCTGGGTTGCCAGACATATCTTGTCCAAAAAAACAAAATAAAAACGATTTCCTTAGCCTAACAAATTGAGGAGGATCTACTGGCTAAAAACGTCACTATATAGAAGATGACTGCATCAAAAATGACGATAGTACCAATACAACCAATACACGTTCTTCTTAACCTGATTTCAACGTAATTGCTGCAAACATGTCATTGCCAACAGTTGCATCATCACAATTGAATAATTCAGAGGACACTTATAGGTATGTTTGATGTAATCCACGATGAGTCACCGGCGAGTGAAACAAAGCAAAATACAGATGTTTCAGCTTTTAGAAAACCAACGACAGATTTTAAAAAAGAAGACGGCATTAAGGAAGAATTATATAATGATTTTCTTACTCACGCAAATTGAAAATTGAAACCACTGACGATAAGCAATTTTCAATGAAAAATTTTCAAAAAGTTTCAACGTTTGATGAAGCAAAATCTTTAAATTCTTTACTTAAGTCGGATAATATGAATTTAATGGTGAGAAAATGATTGTGGTTTTAATAAAATTTTATTCACTGTACTGCGTTCTTTTAGGTTGCTCAAAAATGAAAATTTGCTTTACTCTCTTTCAAGAACATTATACAGCGCTTTGCAACCCAGCTTATTTTTATAAGTTTACCTAGAAACGCCACCAAATTTCTCATTAAAGAAAAAGGGCAGAAAAGAAAATCGAGAGAGAAAGCTCAGAAAGCGCACGGTGTCCCTGAACCAAGTTTAAATGGGCCAAAAAACCACTGTCGATTTCCCTTCGGCCATTGAAAGTTTCACCTTCAAGAAGTTCAAAAACGCAAAAATCAGCTAAATCCCCGGAGCTGTTTTAAAAAAAAACACAATTTTAAGATTTCTTGCGCCAAAAATGAGAAAATTCTAAAAAAAAAATTTTTTTGAATTTTCAATTTTTCTCCATATGGCTCTTTTTTTGCAAGATAACGAACAAAAACTTCTAGGAATACAAAAAAAGCACTCAGCTTGAACTAAATTTCAATTAAAATCAAGTTTTTTTTTGTGATCGATATTGGAATGAATGCCTTGAATTGTTTGTAAAACGCCATATACTGGAATACTAAAGTAATTAGTGTTTGCCTTTTGGAAATATTAAAAAATCATATGATAAGCTTGTAAAAAATGAATCTTTATTCACAAATCAATCAATTCTTCATTATGAAATCTATTACGAAAATGACCATTGAATATAAAAATATATCGATGGTGAGGAAAGATGTATATCGAAATCAAATGACGGAATTTATTTGAGATTTTTTTGTTTGAATTGCCCAAAATTATAATCTTGATGTGTGCGATTTACTTTGTAATTCACCCATGTATTTTTGAAGTCGTGATGAACGGACTCCATCGCTTGTTCGCTATAGTAACCGAGTGCACAGTCCATTTTGCGACAAAAATATGACACGTGAAAAAAAACGGCTAGAACTTTCGGAGTGGTTGAGATTCACAGGTCTAGATAACTTGTTTTGAATTGCGAAACATAAACCTCAAATTTTTCGTCAAGAAAAGTTGAAAAATACGAATTCACGACATTTTAAAAGTCACTAAAACATTTGACGTACTTCAAACAACGGATGGTACATTTTGCCCGAAGAATATCTATTCTGTTTAACAAAGTTTTGCAGGCATTTCCAGCAAAAACGGAAGCCCATGTACGAAATCTTTGAACACATTGCAGGACATCTTTCAGCATGTGGTTATACAGGGTGTTTACAACTCCCAACATCAGATGAAGTTCAGGTGGAGGGACTATTTCGATGATCAGCATGTCTGGGTTTCCGGTAAATATAGGCTCGTGGATGTTACTGTGGAAATTCTTGGAATTAGTTTTTTTACTGCCGGTATTTTTGAAGGCCTCTAAATTTTCACGGCAGCTACCGATGGTTCTGTATTTTCCGCACATATTTAAATTGTCTTTCGATGCGGTACACCACGTACACGGAAAATGGCAAGAATGCTCCATAACACCAGTCATGATATTGGCTAGTTTCAGATCCGCAGCAATGATTGTGTTAATGCATTGCAAATTCAGACAAGACCAGAGAGTACGAACATTCATGTAGTTTTCTCGCGTATCAAAAATAATTCCTAGAATGATCAATTTCCTCACACCCGAATCCCTAAATTTCCTAGCTTGTACTCCATCTTGATATTGCTGTCTCGCTTTCTTGGTATCCGAATTACCATTAGCTTCAAGACCGAATTTCAAATCCACTTCCTGCTTTTTTCTTTAATATAGTCAACCAATCCTGGCACATCATTGCAATACACAAAACATTCAGATCTTTTTATCGCCCGGGAATTTTTGGTATTCACCACTTCGCCAAATCGAGACTCGAAAAAGGAATCAAGACAATGATTTAACAAAAACAAGTCTTAAATTGGGTTGGAATATTTTCCTCTTCCCAGCACCAACTTGCAACGCAGCAGTCAGCGAATTTGTTTTTCTTGTCGACAGACCTAAATCTGTACTGATTTTTAAAATATCGGTTGCTGCGAGTCATTGTGTTCCCGAACTGCTGGCAACATTGTTTGTATTCACTAACACTGGTTAGTTTTTTCCCTCTTTTCTCTGATAAACACAACTGTTCTTGTTTTGTTGAGTTTTCTGGTGCAACTAAAATGTCTTTCAATATTGACGATGTCAATTGTTCCTTTCCTTTTAACGATAAATTATTTTATTAGGTCGGTCAGAGTTGAAACGCATTTTGAAGAAGTGCAGAAATTATTGGTATCCAGTTCTCCTCCGCATTTCTTACATTTCCTATGAACCACTTTATTTTTCATCATTTTCCCGAGAATCATCTTCCATGGTTGAGCTCGCACAAGTTTACACAAATTTCACTCACAAAGTATGTTATCCTGAGATCTGGTTGCACATGGAAGTGCCGGGAAATCAGAATAGTCCGGAGAAGACAACGTGGGTTGATCTCTGAAACCTTGTTTACTGGATTTGTAAAGAACGATTTTGCAAGTACTACAAACAGCGGATGGATATCGACTATCGTCAACATTAATATTTACCACATTTTTTATTCTTCTCTTCAATATGCCTGCAATATTCCACATCTTGTCCTCTTTCTTTAAACAGAGCAAACAGATTACGGAACGGTTCTCAACGTATACCTTCATATATTTCATAGAGAAAGTAAATAATAACTACTGAATTATCAAATTTACAAGTAATTTGGGCCCTCTTTTCATTGTATTGCCTTTATAAAATATTAGTTGAGGCTATCTTTTAAGGCATGCGCCATTTAAATAATAAGAGACGTATTTTTTTAATTTTAAAATCGATTTGGGTCAATTTGACCTCAATGCATGGAGTAATGGTTAGTTATACAGCATACAGGGTGTTTTGTACTTGAGTCTAAATATTTTTAGGGATGATTCCTTGAGTTGCAGGCAAAAAATCGTCCCTGAAGGGGAGAGGGGGTTCCATTTAATAATATTATTTTTATGATTACAAAAAAATGGTAATTTATAACATGAAAAAAACACAGTATATATGAGAATTCATTATCTAACAAACGACAGTTTCGAATTCTGTAAAAAAGAACAAAAATAAATAAGAAAACAAATATTAAAATAAGCATTAAAAATTTTAATACTGTAACAAATAAATAGCGGCAGTAATGATCGTTATTAAACCTCCGAATATTATAAAGAAGTCAGAGATTAGTGCGATAGTTAAACCGACCATCACTTCTTATTACATGCTGACCACTACGTTTATACGCTAAAAAAATCTCTTAAAACCTTATAAACGTACACGTACTGCAAAGGTAGAAGTGGATTCAAATTATTTGGAAAACAACTACCCCAACAAGATAATCCATATTCCATTTTAGCTATAACGAATGCATGAAAAGCCATTTTTAACACAGAAATTGGATATAAATCACGGACGAGGTAGATATTTCGAGAGGCAGACATAATATAGGTTTTTAACTTGGCAATATGGGTTTTCCCATTAAGGTTATTATCGAAATGAATACCGAGAAACTTAAAACAGTTGCCTAATTCAATATTCAAACAATCTGAATGATGACTAACTGGAGTACATTTAGAGCCATTATGATATATAATTAAGGGGTGATTTAAAGCAACCGTGTTTCCAGAAATTTTGAACCACATAAAATTTGTTTTTAAGGTCGGAATTAACCATATAGAAATCACATTCGTAGGACATTTAGCAGTATAAGCTAGCAGTACTTTTGGTACTAAAACTTCGACAACTCCAAAATAATTAAAAGTATCATTAGTTTTGACTCTCTGTTCTATTATTTAGGTAGGAAGCAAACCACTTGTTTGACATACCCCTAAAATCAATATCAAACAGGATAGATAACAAAAGTATATGATCAACCATATCGAATGCCTTAGAAGCATCAATAGTAACTACTACATACTGAAAGGAAAGATTGAAAATATGAGTCAGAACAGAACCGACTAAACTGGCAACAGCTTTCAACATATAATTACTAATTCCTTGATTGTCTAATGACACTTTAGGTTCCATAAAAAAAGATTTGTGGGTGCAGTTGAGCCGAAAAATATTGTTGAGTGAAAGTATACACAGAACATCAGATTCCGTAGATTTCCGTAGTGATATATACCCAGATTTACACCATAAATATTTAAAATTTTATTTAGATTTTATAATTTTAGCTTCACGATATAAATGTGTTTGAAATGGTTTCATATAGTACATTATGTAAATACGTTGTTCTGGGTGATTTTGCGGCAAAATTACATCCAAGTCCTTCGTCGATAAAACTTTCTTTACGCATAAGTTCCAAAATACTACTTTTTAAATCAACTTAATTTGACATTAAAAAGCATTTAAAAACATCTTTATTGTGTTGTTATTTTTTTAAACATTTCTGTTCTTGTTGTTTGGCATCATCAGAAGCTGAAAACATAAAAAAATTACATTATTAACAATAAGCATTATTGTACTATTGAATTATTATAATTCCGTTTATACTTACATATTTTTTGTGTAGTTTACACCTATTGTATTTGATTTATTAATTTTGCTCAAATTTAATTTAGATATTATTTATTTTTGTATTTAAAAACGTAATCATTATAAAAAAACTAATAACGACCAACTTACCCAATTCATATTGTGACGGTGACACCTAGTGTGTAATAGAATAAGTTAAAATTAATAGCTTAATGTTAAACTGTTCTAAATGGAATTTTCCATGATAAAATTGTTCTACTCTAATCTAATTAGAAAAATCATGAGCTTTCTAGAAGTTTGGTTTATGTATATAAAAAGGCAAACGAAATCGAATTGGATCAGTAATATTTGGTAAGCGATAGTATAAAGATTAAAAGGAATTAAAAAGTGATTTAAAAAGTGTTGTAGTGCGATAAAAAAAAGTAAAAGTGATCAGTAAAATTTAAGAATAATTTATATAAAGTGATTTTGTGAATTTTTATTGATAAACTGTGTTGTAATAATTTTTGTGTGAAATAAATAAATTCGTTGGTGATAAATTGAATTGATTTTGTATTATTCACAATCCAGTGATACGAACCTTAATTGACAAGGCAAAAACGTAACAATACTTTTATTTACCATTTTTTTTATTATTGCAAATTTTGGTGAAGGCCAGTTGGCGCGTTTTCAGTTTTATGAATTTATGACTTAACAATTTTACGATTTCTCGGTCACTTTTACAATATCGAGCGAGCTGTAAACATCAAAATTTTGGAAAATAAACCTTTATACAATTACATAATAAATAAATAAATTGGATTATTTTTATAACGTTTTGAAGAAAGAAATCTTTTCATTCAACTACTGAGAATATTTTATAATATATTCCGTTCACTTGTGAATCAGAACAATTAATACTTGACCATCAGCTTGAATTTCCACTCCAACATTTTTTATTAATTTTGGTCATTAAGACCAAACCTTTATCGTCACCGTGCTTCCAAGGTAAACCACTGATTATAATCCAGTTGACATTTTCCAGTTGCTTTGAATAATCTAAATCAGCTTCCAAAATGTACTTTAATAAATCTTTCTCAAGTATGTGAACTCTGGATTTAATGGCTGCATTTTCTGACATTAGGGACGACACAATAGCATTCAATTCTTCTAACGATGTAAGTTTTTTTTCCAAAAGTTGAAACTGAGTACATAGTTAGCAGGCTCCCAAAAAACAATCTTCACATAACTAATTAGCAGATCGGTTTTTAATACCTTGTAGAAGATTGTCGTAAATTCGTACACACTTGATGTGAGAAAGCTTGCCACATTTACCCCGACATTTAATTTAAAGAAATCGCTCCTTGGTGATGTTGGAGGAGCACAAATTACTAGTAGCTGCAGTTACTATCACTACAATAATTAGGCGGAAAGAATTAGAAGCAGTACTGTTCTTGCACAGATATAAACCGTTCGACAATCCTTTAACTGATTTTCAATATTTACTGAGATAAAGTGCGTCGAAGAAAAATTGTTTGACATTCTTAATTACTCCAAAGTTACCTTTGTTTTAATGTATTATGTAAGAACGTAGAAAACTCTCACTTCTCGAATATTACCTACGCGGACGATCTAGTCTTAATGGTCAGGGGGAAATTCGAGAGTACAATAGCGGAACGTATGCAATATGCCCTCGAGTTGGTAAGCGACTGGTGTATTGAGTCGGGCCTTAGAGTCAACCCCAACAAAATTATTTGTACTTTCTTTACAAATTGGAGGAAAACAATTGTCCCACCTCTATCTCTAAATGGGGAAATTCTCCAAATGGCGACGGAGGTTAAGTACCTGGGAGTGATACTTGATCAGAAACTGACATGGAACCCGTTTTTAAAAAATATCACAAACAAGGCAAATAGGGCGCATTTCACCTGCCAAAGAATGATTGGCAAAACGTAGGGTCTAAATCCCCAAATGGCCGTTTGGTTATACTCAACCATCGTAAGACCAATAATCTCTTATGCAACGTTTGTGTGGTGGCCTAAGACAGAGCAAAGTGGTGCCTGCTCAATATTGGATAGGATCCAGAGGCTAGTTTGTTTAAGTGTAACTGGAGCAATGAAAACCTTCCCTACAGCAGCTCTTGAGAAGTTATTGGGGCTCTCACCACTACACTTGCACCTTAAAAGAGTAGCTGCTTCAAGGGCAGTCAATCTAAAAATAACATCTCAAATTAAAACTATTAGACCAGGACATAATAGCAGCCTAGACAAATTGAATCTGGACGAGGAAATAAGCCAACTGTCAGACGTGATGATTAAAACTATTGACTGCCGGAGGAATTTAACGATTGAAATGCCCGACAGGGAACAAGCGGAGAGTATCATCTCCTCCTTACCCCGTCACACCTCCATATGGTACACTGACGGTTAAAAATCAGGGGTTGGCACTGGTGCGGGTATAATCGGGCCGGGTCTTGAACTCTGTATTCCATTGGGTAAAACCCCATAGCTTTCCAAGCAGAGATTTGTGCGATCGAGGTATGTGTGCTTCGATGTCTCACAAAAAAAAACCGAGATTTACGTTTTCTCGGGCCAGGAGGCATTGCTTGCCTTAGGAGCATTTGTCTTCTATTCCAAAATAATCTGTAGCTGCTATTGCAACCTTCTAGAACTCAGCAGGGAGAACAAAGTAACCCTTTTGTGGTACCCCGGCCAATCCGATATACAGGGAAACGAGGCGGCCGACCGCTGTGCAAAAGATGCAGCGGAGTGCCCTTTCCTTGGCCCCAAGGCTAGTATTGGTTACTCCAAGAACCATCTGGCAAATGGCATAAGGAATTGTTATCAAAAACATACAAAAATATTCTGGGAGTCCTCCATTGGGATGAGAAAGACCAAGAAACTATTAAGCTATGATATTAGACGTTTAGATTAGGCAATCAAGATGGATAGACAGTCTCTAAAATTCCTCACCTGGTACGTAACAGGACATGGCCCTTTTAATGGACATCTGGAGAAAATGGGAAAGTCCCCTACAGACCGTTGTAGATTATGCAACCTGGAAAGAGAAACATCCGAACATCTACTATTCACGTGTGATTCTATATTCCATAAAAGACTTAAATTCCTCCATGCATATCGATAAAAATATTTGTACTTCTACTAAATGGAATAAATTTATATTTATTGGCGGAGTTAAATTCATTTGGAAATGAATTAATTTCGCCGATAAATTTGCATTTATTCCACACCAAATATGAATTAAATTCGCGACATTTTATCTAATTTAAATCATATAAATGAATAAATTCCAGCGAATTTATTTCGAAACCCTGAATCAAATTATCCGGGTAGCCGAATATTCGAAAAAGGACCAAAATATCCGAGTACCCGGGTACTTGATACAAAGAAATTTTTCGTAAGCTAACATATTTTTGTGTTAACTGGAAATATAAAACGTAGAGCTAACTGTTCGCAAGGAGAAAAACACAGAAATTCAGCAATAAAAATCAATCAAATAATTTTGACGGTATTTTTCAAAAATAATCTAACTGGATCAAAAATATTTCGAATTATAACATTTACTACTATTATTTCATAAAGTTGTTTTCCCCGATAAAAACGAATATACGAACTTTATATTTTTGGTTGATTGATTGATTATTTACAATAATAAAAGTTATTATTTTTCCAGAACCTCACACACAGCAAAAGGAAAAAGATTAGAAAGTATTATTTATGATACATAAATATCGAAATTTAATACAATTCAAATAAATCAAATTATGCTACGTACCGGTACATAAATATATAGTTTTGTGAAATTTGAGCAAATCGATTTTTATACTCTAGATTGCTAAATTCAATAAAGTCATCATTTTCTATATTGTAAGTAAAAGAAAATATTTTTCGTTACAAAAACTATTTTATATATTATGTGGATGAGATTTGTTTACTAGCACAGTATATAGTATTTTTCTATACTAATTCTTCATGCAATTTTCCACTGTCTGACTTTTATCATAACATTTTCTTTTTTGTTTTTTCGTTTTTTGTTCCGCGAAATTCACAATAAAATTCGCGACATTGAACAAATTGAAACTGCTAAAAAAAAACTTAATACTGGAACGGAGAAACGAAAAAAACAAAAAAAAAACAAAAAATCAGAACCGACAGATTAAATAAAAAATGATTTTTTAAATAGAATAAGAAAAGCAAAAAAAAATGAAAATCGTAGAATGAAAATTAATTGAAAAAGTTTAAATTAACTGCTATATAATTTTTCATTAATGTTGAATGAAAATTCACTGTGATCTTGGTAAATAAATACTCTTGGCTCCAAACCCCTCGAAATATATCTAAAAAATAAATTAACTTCACGCTTAACGGGTGCTTTTCCACCTTTCACACACAGACACACACAAACTGTACACCACCGAAATACAAAAAAGTTTTTCCACTTGACTGATGTATAAAATCAATTTATTTTAAGTGTCCAGATAATTCAGACGTAAAACGGACGCGTAAATATCAAAAGAATTTTTTTTTTTTTTCTATTTTATCACCCGTTTGTTTTGCAAAATTGATGAAATTGAACATAAAAATATTAAACGAAACTTGTCAGATTAAGAATTTTCATTTTAATTTTCTTCATATTAACGTCTCTCGCGCGCGCGTCCATCCCCCATTTTCAATGGAAAATTTATTAAATTTTTCATATTTTCTGACATCAAATCAACAAGAAAGCATATACATATGTATATATGTATATAAGAAAATTACATTTTCTTTTGCTTCTTAAGTACTGTACACGTAGTATTTTATATTATGGGTTGTGAAATAGAATTATTCAATGGTTAACACGTTTGTTCTTATTTTTTACTTACATATTACATTATATATGTATGTATATGTGGTGTGTATGTGTGTGTGGATATATTCGATTAGAAGAAAATCTTATGTATACTAAATTTTATTTACCTGTTACCATCGTCGTTTTACCTTTATCTTATGTTGCTCAACTATCAGGACTATAAAACGAGTGTAGTAAAAAAAAAGTGTATACCTACCCATAACGATAAACATACACTTAATTTTGAGTGCGAGTCTCTCTGTACAGAGGAGCGGAAATATTTATGTTGCTGTTTTTGTATACTACTGCTAATATACTGCTATGTTTTACGTATACATATTAAACATATACTCTGCTATTTTATTAGGTGTCACGTCCTGACCTTTCATTATTAGTGTTATTGCTATTATTACTATATCAGTTATGTTCCTTTACGTCATTTTACCGATTTTTTGTATAGTGGACTAATAAAATGATGAGCCGGCCGTAATATTATTCCCTTTTCGCCACTTGTGCCACATTTTTATGAAGTTGGGATAATTTTTTTTTTTCTAATTTATTTATTTATTGAATGTTTCATATGAAAATAACAATAAGTTGTCAAATCTTAAACACTTGAATAATTATGTAAATCTGCAGGAGCAGAATTTCCGTGCTATCAATAATTAATAATTGAAGAGGGTGAAGTTGATACTAAAAAAAAAATAACAAAAAATTACACTGTTAAATTAGATATTTTCCAATTGGAATTTAAATTAAATGAAAATTTAAATTTTTTGTAATTTTGGATTTTTCATGCCACACAGGTCCTTTTCATCAGGAAACAGGTTCTTTTCATCGTTTTCAGATAGATATCAGCTCAGATAGCATACAGCCATCTGTTTATCTCGATAACCAAAAACATCCAATTTTGTTGAACATTACTACAATTCATAAAATTTAAAAGTTGACTTATTTTTGATAGTTTAAATAATTATTTAGCGTCGATCCTGGAAATGTCCCGAACATCCAGCACATTTCTTAGAAAAGCTAAGCCATATAGCGGTCAATGTCACCAAGCCGACCCAATTATAATGAACTATAATATATTTCACAGTTTTTGGAACTTTTAATAATTTTCCATTATTTTAAAAGTTTTATATCGACGACCACAGAGATGTCCACAAGGTCTTGCCTATTGTTTTGGATAACTTGACCATATGCCAGCCTACGTGGTTCGATTGTAATGAACTATACTATACTTCACAGAATTTAGAATTTTTAATAATTTTATAGGTTTTAAAAATTATTGTATCTCCAATCACAGAGATGTCCACAATATCTTGCCTTTATTTTTGGATAACTTGGCCATATGCCAGTCTACATGGCCAACCTTAGTATGGTTCATCACAATTGCATAAGATTAACCACATAGACTGACATATGGTAAAGTTATCCAAAAATATATGCAGGACCTTGTGGACATCTCTGTGATCGGAGATACAAAAATTTTTAAAACCTATAAAATTATTAAAAATTATAAATTCTGTGAAGTATGGTATAGTTCTTCACAATTGGATAAGATTGAGCACATAGACTGGCATATAGTCAAGTTAGCCAAAAATATAATTAATAAAAAAATGGTCCTGCTATGAAAAGAACCTGTTTCCTGATGAAAAGAATCTGTTTTATGGTACGAAAAATCCAGAATTACAAAACATTTAAATTTTCATATAATTTAAATTCCAATTGGAAAATAGCTGATTTAACAGTGTAATTTTTTGTTATTTTTTTTTAGTATAAACTTCACACTCATAATAATTTATGATGTCACGTACCTCTGCATAGTTAATCCTCATCTTTAGTAATTCGTCTTTGACAGTTAGGATGCTAAGGTCCTTATGTAAATTTTTTTTTTACCAACCAGGGTGCCCCTGTAATCATTCTTAGAATTTTTGACTGTATTTATTGCAAGATGGCGCAATAAGGATGGGATGTTTGCGGCTTTTTCCTCGTGGTGATCGATTTTTGTGGATCGATGCTGCTTGGTTCACTCTCTCGATTAAATCAATAAAACACTTTATTTGTTAACTGGAATATTTGGTACTCCGCTACAAAAAAACTTTTTAAATAAATTTTTGGTGTTGACTTCACTACTTTTCTTTTATATCCTTTTTATATTTTTATAGCACGAACGCATCCATACAACAGGGCTGGCTACATGGTTTAATATGTGGACATTCTCCAACCCGGTAAGTTGGCTCATCTCCCTAGATGAATGATGTCGGCTTGCCCACCTTTTCCGGTTGCACATCCAATATAGTTAGTTTCACGGCCGGCCTTTCGTAGACGCCACGACAGCACTTCTCACCTGCCCACCCTTGACAAATATATGCAGTTCCATACCATCGAGGAATCCGTATCTGCGCTATCTGTGGTAACAACTGGATCCAAGTTTTCCACTTGTCGAATTGTTCGTCATTCAACTTTTCGTCCCAGCCGATCGATGGTCTCCAAACATCTTGCAATAGAATTTTAGCGTAAACCAAGTAAAAAGCCAAGAGGCCCAGAGGATCGAATACGGACATTAGAGTCCTTAAAAATTCACACTTGGTGGGTCGCTTCTCACCCGACAAGAGAGCACTACCCTGTTGTCGATGAGATAATGAGTAACTTAATGTGTCGGTCTCGGTGTTCCACTACATTCCTAGTACCTTTTCGCCTTCTATTTCCGAGCTGATGTTCAGGTCTTTCTTTGCCTCTGACGTGGTACTGACACTATCCAATGCTGATAGTATTTTTGGAGCATTAGATCTCCAATCTCTTATTTCAAACCCTGCATGTTTGTGTATTTCTTTGACCCGTTTTTCTAGTTCGATGGCTTCATCCGGGGTGTCGACGCTGTCCAACCAGTCGTCCATATAGTGGTTGTTTTTTATTGCGTCAGAAGCTTGTGGATACTTTTCTGCAAAACTTAGTGCGTTCACGTTTTTTACATACTGCGCCGAACTGGGGGAGTAAGTGGCCCAAACGTCATACCCTGCATCACATAAACGTCAGGTTCTTTACTTTGGTCCCCGTCTCTCCATAGGAACCGTTGTGATTGTTGATCGGCCTCTCGAATGCGTATCTAGTGAAACATTTCCTTTATGTCACCACAGATAGCCACTCTTCTCTCCCTAAATCTTTGAATCACTCCTGGCATAGCGGCAAGTTGATCTGGGCCCTTCATGAGAATTGAAGTCAACGATATTCCGTTGACTTTGCAGGCTGCGTTCCATACAAGGCGAACTTTGTTCGTTTTATTCGGATTATTCACCGCAAATATGGGTAGATACCATATTCTTGGAGATGGCTCAATCAACTCATGTGGTAACAACTTACGCGCATAACCCTTGGCGAAATAATCACGAATTTTCTCCTTTAGGATATCGGCCAAATCATGGTGTCATTGCATCTTCTTTTCGAGACACACTAATCGTTTTTGCGCCATAGGTAAACTATCTGGGAGCCGTACTCCATCATATTTCCACAGCGGACCTGTTTCAAACCAGTGCACTCTGCGGATCGTGGTTGTCTCTAATACCTCGCGCGCACGTTTTTCCATGCTAGTTTCCAAAATGATGTCAGGCTTCTTCACGCCGAAGCTTTCTAACGATAAAAACTCTTTAACCATAGTCTCCATCCGCTGATCACTGTGGTAATCACACATATGTAAACTACAATGGTAATGCGGCGACGACAAATTAGAGTCAGCCGCTTTGTTTTGATCGTAAAAACCATGCACAGCCCACCCTAATCTTGTTTTGGTAGCCGCCGGTTGCTGTGAGGTTCCGTCCCTCGCCTATAATGGTATCCCTAGATTCCAGTTATCAATCCCAATGATAATACGAGGGACGGCTTGGTAGTAATCCTGGATCGGAACTCCCCGTAGATGATGGTACTTAGCGGATATTTCTTGCGCTGCCACGGATTGCACCGGTAGATTTAGACTAGTGACGGTTCTGACGTTATTGATGCGGTATTTTCGAGTCTCTTGATAGTTTCCCTATATTTGCAGCGAAACTATATGAGAATCCTTTTTTTCTTGAATAGTGTCTGCCGTCCATCTCAGGCACAAGCTCTCAGGTGTCTCTTCTAATTCGAGCTCTTTCGCTAATTCTGTATCTAAGAGCGTTAAAGATGAGCCTTCATCAAGGAAAGCAAACGTATTTGCTGATGCCTTTTCCCCACGGAGAGTGACCGGAATGATTCGGAAAAGGGGTGATTGTGGCGATCGACGTTGTGCATTACAATGTAAAGCGCAATTAGCTACTGGTTGCATGCCTTCTTTCACTTCGGGTCGTACGTATGAAGCAGTGGGTGGAGAAACGCTTTACAACCGTGCGTGCCACATTGCTAGGCACATTTGCAACGAAAGTGGTTGTACGGTCCGAGACACTTTCGGCACAGACGGTTTTCTTTTACGGTGTTCCAACGTTCATGCGATTCATGTTGTTGAAACTCTCAAAGCTTTTTAGAATATGACCGGATTTCTTACACAGGTGGCATTTCCGATCATCATTAATTGTTTGATTATTTTTGGTATCTCCCGCGTGCGTATGCAGATAGTCTTTCTCGCTAGATTGTCGCTTTTCCTGCCTGGCGTTAATACTGACAGAAACGGGAGAAGGTATGATAACTCCACTTGCTGCTTACGGGATTTCAAAAAGCCAGTTCCCAAACGTGGATAACGTGACGTCTGGCACAGACTGTTGATATACGGCCCAGTTTAATTTTATCTGTTGTCTGTTAACTCATGTAACAACGATGGATTATTCATATGTACCAGTAGTCTGGCAACTTCGATCGTGGCGCAAAGGTTTTGCACCGGCAGCGCAAATGGAATTAATGTTTCTATTTTTTCTGCTTTCGGAGCCGGTTCGCCTCTGATCTTCTAAAATAGTGTGTGGATGATCAATTCTGGGCGGCCGTACAACATTCTCAGCGTTGTTATCACATCCGATACTGACGATGGTAACAGTAGACGGCATTTCACAGCCTCTAGTGCTTTCACTTTTAAACACAGTTGCAGACGTAATAGATTTTCAGCATTGCTAAGCCCACATGTCTCTGTTGAACTTTCGTAGCTGCTTATGAACATCGGCCTTTCCGATGGTTGCCCGCTGAAGTGAGGAAGCTCCTTGGAAACTACATGTCTGGCGGCGAGCTGATCAGCCCTCAAAATGGGCGCCGTTGCAGCATTTGATACAGGTAGTTGTTGGACACCCATAGACGCTGCTGGTTGAATATAAGACGGCTGATTCGTGTTGTTCAAACTGACCGAAATGGCGCCACGGTCATGTGAGACTGGTATCTGTAAATTTGAAATTTGTAGCGTATTTGACTTCACACGGGGTACCGATTGTTGTTGATATAGCTGTTGACCAGTTCTCGTTATCGATACCTTCGCCATTTTGTTAATGATAGGCATTTCAACAAATGTCGCCATAGCAGCCATATCAGCTGCTTGAGGTGGAACTTGTTTAATTGCTGGCTTTCCCAACTGACTTTGGTGTTACTCAACCCACTGACTGACATCCGCATGGTTTGACTTAAGCCCATCGTCTTGATCAGATTCGGATTCATCGTCAATTTGCCCTTTACTTACGTCCGATTTCTTTTAACTTGCGAATTTCCTCCAGCTTCTGAAGTTCCAACTGAATCCTTTTGCCTGAGGATTTTGTAGATCAAGCACTTACGGATCTATTTAAGTTCTTCTTGCTCGACGACTTCAGCAAAGGGTGGGTGCTTATGGTGTCTCCGGCAATAGACAGGCTGGAGCACGCGCTACAAACCCAATCCTTGTCCTGGATTTCCTGCGTGACACCAACGCATTCAAAATGAAACCACTTATCACACTTGTCGCACTGCACCATATCCTTGGTGTCAACCCGTTCTCAGTTACTGCAGTTCGATTCGTTTAGCACGTGTTGTGGTGGCGATCGAACTGTTATTGATGATTTCTGGAAATTGCTCACACCGTTCATTGTGTATATTGATTTATATTATGATGAACTTCACGAGTGGTATTATTCTAATCAAACCAACCCAATCCAGGAAAAATAAAAAATAATTTTGTAGATTATTACAAGATGGCGCAAAAAGGATCGGATGTTTGCGGGTTTTTCCTCGTAGTGATCGATTTTTGAGGATCGGTACTGCTTGGTTCACTCTCTCGATTAAATCAATAAAACACTTTATTTGTTAGCTGGAATATTTGGTATTCCGCTACAAAATTACTTCTTATTTTATATTTACAAAAAAAACTTTTTAATTTAATTTTTGGTGTTGACTTCACTACTTTTCTATTTTTCTTTTTTTTTATAGCACGAATGCATCCATACAACAGGGCTGGCTACATGGTTTACTATGTAGCAACAGTATTCTTTGAACAATGTCAATATTTGAATTTGAAGTTGATTGCCAAAATTGACACCCATACGACCGGATTGCTTTAATCATTGTCTTATACAGGAGAAGCTTGTATTCTAGTAGATCAAAGGTTGAATTTTTCCCCATCAACCAGTGCATTTTATCCACTTTTAATTTGTTATGGCCTCGTTTCATTTCAATATGTTTTCGCCAGGTTAATCGTAGGTATTTTGCTTCGTTTGCCTAAGGGATTTCTAGTCCGTTCATTGTGACCGGCGAACACGTAAGCTTATTTAAAGTTAATATTACGTGAGTCGATTTTTCTTTATTGACCCTTATCCTCCACTTATTTATTCAGATTTCAATGTCATTTATATTTAGTGGCAAGGTTGAGCTAATCTTGGAGGCTCAGAAGCGCCAGGCTGGAGTTATCTTTGGGAGTGGTGCAAATGCTCATCACACGATCTGGGGAAGTACGGACACAAATGAACGAGGTGAGTTACTCCTCGATTACCTTTTAAGTACTAACCTTCATATATGTAACATAGGCAATAAGTCGACCTTTATAACTAGTAATAGACAGGAGGTATTGGGTATTACTCTTGTCTCAAGCTTTTCGACGATTAGTCTATTAAACTGTGCCAAACCCCAAAAACTGTGTGTGCAAGAGCTCGATGGCTTGGTGGACGAGTTGCCCAGCGCTTTTAATGATATTAGTCTATTAAACTGTGCCAAACCCCAAAAACTGTGTGTGCAAGAGCTCGATGGCTTGGTGGACGAGTTGCCCAGCGCTTTTAATGAAGCGATACTGGGCTCTAGTCCCCTTAGCAGGCCTAGGGGTAAATCTCGGCCACCCTGGTGGTCCAACGAGATTCAACAAACACGCCGAAAATGCCAAAGGCTCTTCGAGACTGGGACTCCTATAAGGAAGTCCTCAAAACTTACAAATATCAATTGAGAAGTGCCAAGAATAGCTCTTGGAGACTATACTGTGGCAAAATTCAGGAGTCTTTAGGGATGTCTAGGCTACGCAAAGTACTAGCAGCTGGTCCTTCCATCCCAAGTTATCTTCAACGTCCGGATGGGATATGGACCACTAATAGTGTGGAATAGCAGAAACTTCTGTGGGAGACTCATTTTCCTGGTTCTTCCGAGTCTGTACCTAGCACATCAGTAGGTAAAAGGGCAAGTAGTCTCATAGGCCAAATTGTTAGCAGAAAAAAGATCTAGTTTTAAACCATATAAGTCGCCTGGACTCGATGGTATTGTTCCTGCGGATATTCAACAAACTACGGATCTAACAATTTCCTGGTTAGAGATAATTTTCAAAGGCAGCCTAGAACTATGTCACATTCCTAGTAAATGGACAGAAGTGAAGGTTGTTTTCATACCTAAGGCGGGAAAACACTCACACTGCAATCCCAACAACCTTAGAACGATTAGCTTGTCTTCCTTCCATTTATAAACACTGGGACGACAAATAGAAGCTAATATTAAAGGCACGATTGTGCCGGAAAAGCTGTCTAAATCTCAACACGCCTATTGCAAGGGGAGATCTGTAGAGACTGCTCTTCATTCTCTTGTATATTTCAATGAAAAATCTTTCGAATATAGAGACTACGCAATGGTAACCTTCTTGGATATTGAGGGGGCTTTTAACAATGTGTTTCCAGGGGCTATACCTCAGGCACTTTCAGATCTGGGAGTGAATAAATCACTCAAGGACTGGATAGATCAAATGCTGAGAGGCAGGAACATAAATGCTAGTTTTGGGGAATCCTCCGTCAGATGATTTGCAAGCAGAGGTACGCCACAGGGCATACTGTCCCCCCTACTTTAGAATTTGGTGATAAATGACCGGTTGCTGAGACTGGAGGACGGTGGCTTCAAGGTGTTTGCCTATGCGGATGTTGTTGCTATTGGTGTCCGTGGTAAATATCCCGGCACCTTTAGTGAGCTTATGCAAAATGCCCTGGGCACTCTTTCATTATGGGCCAATGGCTGTGGGTTGAATGTGAACCCACACAAAACCGAATTGGTTCTCTTCTCTAGGAAAAATAAACTTCCTCACATCGATCCTCCCACTTTAAATAGTTTCAGCTTGACTTTTAAAGTTGAAACAAAGTTAAGTCTCGTTTTGGATAGCAAATTTTATTGGAAACCTAATATTCTGGAAAGGGTAAAGAAAGCTTCGGTAGCACTATACTCTTGCAATAACGCCATTGGGAAAGGATGGGGGCTGGAGCCCCGTATCGTACATTGGCTTTATATCACAGTAGTCAGATCCATACTCTTGTATGGGAGTAATAGTCTGGTGACCTGCTCTGGACAAAACTGTCAACCAAAATCTGTTGACAAAAGTTCAGAGAACAATCTCTCTTTGGATCAGTGGTGCACCGAGGAGCACATCCACTCAGGCACTAGAGACTCTGCTATTTTTGACTCCTCTAGATATCTTGGGGAAACAGTTGGCAGCTTGTACTGCCATACTAGGCTGAAATCCATCTTAATGTGGACCTGCAACAATAAAGGGCACTCATCTATTTTGTGCAACAAACAAATTCCCAAGACCACCGACTATACTATCCCGTCACTATCTTTTGACACAAAGTTCCGGACTGGGATCCCATCCAGGGAGGACTGGATGATGGGTGCAGTTTTGGAACCAGGAGTTAAAAACTTCTTCACTGATGTTTCAAAACGGGACGGGAATGCCGTGGCTGGAGTGTTCTGCGAGGAACTTCTGTTAAATCTCTCCGTCCGTCTCTAAGCGGCTACAACTGTAGCATTTTTCAAGCTGAAATAACTGCCATAAAGGAAATCGTAGACTGGTTGAGGTATAATGTAATATCGGTTTTTAATATTCGCATACATATATAAGGACAGAGTTAGGCTTCCATTAAAGCACTTCAACCACACCTCCTCACGTCGAAAGTAGTCCAGAATTGCCTCTCATCTCTGAACGAGATGGCAGATCAGTTCAACATTCACATTTTATGGGTGCCAGGACATTTGATAAGTACAGGGAATATAGGCGTCGATGAACTGGCTCGACGTGGTACAACGAACCACTTCTCAGAAAGCAGAAAGGATATTATATTGCCTCTTGTGGTATGCAAACTGCTGCTTCAGGAAGAAGCTAGCAAGCTGACGAATGACAGATGGTCAAGTATCACCTCTTGCGTAAAACTCCGCAGGTCTGGCCAAAGTTGTAATTGGCGAGATCCAAACAGCTGATCTCACTTCAGCGAAGTCAGATCAGTATGGTTGTTGGAGTGATTACGGGGCACTGTCTCTTAGGGAGGCATGCGAGTAGACTTGGTGTCTTCTCACATGACTACTGTCGTAGTTGCGAGGACGAAGAGGAGGAAGAGACAGTACTTTATCTCCTTTGCACTAGCCCTCGTCTGACACGAAACAGACTATAGTTTCTACGTCTGCTTCAGCATCGAGGCTTCTAATACATATGTCTAGTTTAATAGTTACACTGGGTTTGGGCCCATTTTTTGGAAAGCCATTAAATTTCAAAGCCTGTTAAACCTAAACATTAAAGAATTAACCAGTGTAAAAAGAACTCCTAGTGACTCAATTTGCTATTGAACTCAAAATCAATATAATTTCAAACATAACCTTACATAGATCATTGGATCCAAGCACACACTGAGGCACATTTCACAAGCAACAAAAATGTATATTGATTTACAGTCTACGATTCTAATAATATCATAATTAGTGAATTGTTTTAGGTCTTGATTTTAATTCAGTAAGTATCTCAGTAATAAAATTCACTAACATATGTGCTCTATTTAAACACGTGCTACCAGTTACTGTCTGAATTTCTTGGTAAATTCTACACATCAAATCTAGAATATCACGTTATGAGGGAGCCCTATATAATTCTTCAACCCAGCAATTTAGTTAGCTTACCAATATCTGATATGCCCTTTGAAGGTATACACTTTTTTAATCCACTATACATATTTTGTTCGTTTAATTCATTTTATTTTTATTTTGTTACTCTGATGTGCCATTTCAAATGAAATTTGATGGTGAAACATGTTCAACTTAATAATAACTCGGGCGTTGTGAAGAGTCAAACAAAAAATAAGAAAATTTTATAATATGCAGGCACACGCACAACACTATAAAATGCCTTTACAAAGGAATTTATTGATTTTGCTAAAATGTAATGGTTTTTGCTATGTGAATGTATGTGTTTAGAATTTGTTAGTTTCCTCTAGTTGTTTGTTAACTATTTTTCTGCTAATTAAATTTTGTTTCGTTAGTTTAGGGTCATATTAACATTTCACTAGAAACATAAATTTGTTCTCATACAAATCGTTAGACAAAATTCACATTTCGCATGTCAAATTTTATATTTGCAATGAAGAAAATAAAATTAAATTATTTTTCCTCCAAGATGCTGTTTTGTGTCTACAATGTATGTACCATATGTACTTATAAATAAAAATACGAAAAATGACTTCGAAAATTAAATTAATTCAGTTGTCATATTTTCCTTTCTTTTTAAAAAGGAAAACTACTGAGTAATAGAAATTATTTCCGGGAAATGTATTTTAATAAAAGAATCGCAGATTGGTATCACATCTTGAAATTTGTATTTGAGACGCAGTTCTTATGTTCCAGTTTCCACAAAACATAAACGTCTTTTCAACAAACATGGATTGACGTCATCGTTAAGAATTTAAGAAGCCGGCTTAACCATTTTTTCCCAAATGCATGTACCCTTCTTGTAGTCATAATTGGACGGGATTCTACTATATAAACTATTCTTCGGCAGATGTTTCTAAAAATTTTGAAAAAAAAATTTCAATCGAGGCTTTCTTCAACCAATCACTCTTTTGTGCCTTCAAGTTAGAGACAAGGAGGGAATGTAAGTCCGATCACTCTCATTAAAGTCGCAATGCTAGCTAGTTTCAATTTAATAATATCCAGCTGTGTTAAAAATATGAACGGTTTTAAAAATTCATAACGGGAATATAAGGAGTGATTTGAACATCCTTAAAAAGAAAGGAACAAAGTGGCGAAAAAATGTGACATTCCGCGTGATTCTTCTGGATCTTTTATAGAGTTTAGCCAAACTTACTTCAATATACTGTTCGGCGTCGTCGTTTGGTGCTTGTACTACAAAAAAATTGCCCATTGCTGATTATTAGATTTACCTGCCATTGCTGCCCTCTTTTATATAATGTGGCAAATATTTAAAAGGTGATAACTGAGTGTTTACTACTTTTGAGGAGAACGCTTTAAAAATATTTTGGCTTCTGTGAAATATAAATCTCAACTTTGAATAATTTAAACATCACTAATTGGTTGTTAGTTGCCATAATTGATTAAATTTGGCCCATGATAGGCTAACTTTAATTCGGTTCTTGAAATTCTAGAAATTCCTCTTCGCTTTATATTATGTATTTTAAATGGTTCATTTTCGTCCAACGAGTTTTTATATTGTATAATATAGTATTGATTTGTGTATCTTATCCAACGCACTTGAGACTAAATAAATCGATTCCCAGTAGCATCTTTAGAACGCCATATATATTTTGTTTTAACCATTTCGCTGAAGTTAAAGAAATCATGTGGAGCATGAATATCAAAATAGATGTTTTCCTTATTTCTTTTTCAATTGTAGCATGTACCACATCACATTCCATATGCATATGACCAAAGATTAAAAACTTGTGATCAATATACTAGTTTCTTTACTTTGTAGAAAAAATAAGAACATTACAGAAATAAAACTATTTTTTTTTGCCCAACAAAGTTATCACTATAAAAAGTGATGGTTTTGACTGGGGGAGGCAAAGAATTCAAATGCAAATAAAGGCAAGAAGATATTTCATTCCCGCCGCGGTTAGCTATTCCTTCATGCCATAAGTAATTATACGGCTAATTTGATGCTCCATCATGGATAGTTAAATTGAAGGTCCACAATGACCGTTTATAAAATGCAACATTCGTGGTTAGTTTAGATGATGGTAGACATTTTTGTAAATCAAAAGTAAATAGTCTATGGTAGGATTTGATTTACTAATAGTTTTATCGCGATTTTTTTCCTTATAAGCTAAATCAGCAACTGCATGATGTTCTTCTTGTATCTTTAGTAGTTCTTCTTTGTTACTAGTAGCAAACTTAATTTTCTGGTTAATGGTTTCACAAATGCTGCATGCGTCTTAGGATGGCTTTTTAAATTTTAGATTAAGCGACTTAAAAATTTCGGTATACTTAAAAATTGAAGGAGAATTGTGGTATTCCTTAGAATAGAGTTCAAACATTTTACTTAATAAAATATATATATTGTTCGTCACTATGACGACGGGAATAATGCGCCGTATATTCTGGAAAACTTTTAATATGATTGATAATTCCATCTGTGGTTTCTTTTGGAAGCATTTTATTATACTTAGAACAGCTTCCACGTTTGTCTTTTTTCGGTGTAGCACCAAGAACTTTCTTTGTACAACTTATCACATATAATATCAATAAATTTACGGGTTTTTTCCAAATGTATCCAAAAACATTTCTTGCATACTTCACACCGATTGCCAGAATTTTTCAAAAAGAATTTAGATGAATAACGGTGAGATTTAATAGAATTAGTTTTTCTATACTTTACGGTTTGAAGGTCGATTAAACCACAAATGTAAGCGGACATGATATCATAATTTCCTGAATTTCCGATGTTTGATTTCTTATCTACATAGAAATTGTGGAAAAGAAATCAATCACCGTCGTATGAGCTCGTTTTTAAAGGTCATTCTCCGATGAATTGGCTAACACTAAAGCGGTCAGCAATACCATTTACCTATTCTTAAAATAATTCCAAACTTACCTATAGTTTCCAATATTCATCAAAAATTTTCTTTTTGGAATTATTAATATACAGTAATCCCCCGCTTTACGGACAGGACGCGTTCCTCATAAACTGTCTGTAAATCGAAAATCCGTTAAACGAAACCGCTATTACTATGAGATCCCATTGGAAAGTGATAGATGCGTTCCAGCTAGTAAAAATATCCGTAAAAGAACCCAATTTTACTATAGATTCACACTAATAATGGGAAGATACAGGGTTTCGAAACCTAATTTTTTAAAGTAAGGAAACCGTAAAAACACAAAAGTAATGAACAAATTTTAATAAAACACAAACCATTTCTTCATTTTCAATAAATAAAATAAATTCATACAAATCATTAATTCAGTTTTAATTTTATAACTCTTAAATTATTAAATGTAATTCAGAGGTCTTCTGAGCTAGTCGATAGTTTACCGGAGCTGTCGCTATAATTTCCATTAGGACATTCTTCAACAGTAGATGTTTCAGTTATTTTGGAAAAATAACAGTCTAGAGAGGTTTGTTTTGCTGGTTTCTTAGACTCTCGGTACAATTCCTTGTAGCACAGAAGGGTATTTTCAATTTGTCTCTATACTTTAAGGCTTCTTTCTGTAGACGGATCATTTTCAGAAAAAACTTCCATGGCTTCTTCAATAAGAGAAAAGGCTTTTGCCATTTTATTTGTTGTCAAAATACGCGAGTTTTCATGCTGAGTAGGTTCTCCGTTTGTCGCACATCGGTGGTTTCTTCTACTAGCATTAACAATTCTTCATTGGAAATATCTTCATCAGTATATTCTAAGAGTCCTGATATACCTGCGGTGTCTACTTCACTCATTCCAGCTTCATGCGCAATGGCAACGATTTCATTTTGAATTTCTAATGTGATGCCATGTAAGGGACCAGCAGATTGAAATTTATCCATACATTCGGGCAATAATTTCATCCACACGCCATTCATAGTGGCATGCTTTACCTCTTCCCATGATTTTATAATATTATCTACTGCATCCTTTATATTGAATTTTTTCCAAAATTCCTTAATTGAGGGTTGGTTCAACCCATCAATAGATTCAATTAGGTTTTTGAAAACTCGACGAAGGTAGTAGGCCCTAAAATTAGCAATAACACCCTGGTCCATTGGCTGCAGTAATGGTGTTGTATTTGGGGGTAGAAATACCACTTTGATGTTTTCCAGGACGTTATTTAGTTTATGACTGGGGGCATTGTCAACGATTAATAAAGCTTTGTTTGAAACATTTTGATCAGCGTTAAATTTCGAAATTGAATTTAGGAAATCATTATTTAGCCATTCTTCCAAAAATGCGTGTTGTCATCCAGCCTTTTTTGTTTGAGCGCCAAGTGATTCCAAGCTGTGACTTATTTATTCCTTTGAAGGCCCGTGGATTTTCCGAATGATAAATGAGTAGCGGTTTTAATTTATGATCACCAGCAGTGTTTCCTCCTATCAAAACTGTAATTCGATCTTTGGCTGCCTTGAACCCTGAAGCTGAATTCTCGTCTTTAGAGATAAAAGTCCTTGCGGGCATTCGCTTCCAAAAAAGCCCCGTCTCATCGACATTGTACACCTGTTGTGACGTGTATCCACCGGTCTGTATAATTTTTAAAAATTCTTCTGGATACGCTTTCGCTCCCTCGACATCTGCACCAGCCGCTTCCCCTACAGCTTTTATTTTATACAAAGAATGCCGATCTTGAATCGGTCAAACCATCCTTTGCTAGCTAAAAAAAGGCTCCGCACGGGATGATTCACCATGTTTAGTAACCAAATCAGCGTGAAGATGCTTAGCTTTCTCTTGTATTACAATCTTGCCTAATGGTATGTTTCTGTTAGTTTGATGGTCTATCCACACACTAAGCAGCCGTTCCATCTCCTCCATAATCTCACTTCTTTATCTTGACACATTTTTTGCGGTTAGGGGTGTTACCCTTTTTACACCTGATAAAATTTTATCTCTGTTGTCCTCTATTGTATTAATTGTTGAACTAGCTTTATTATTTTTTTGGCCCGCGTCAAACCATTTTAAAATATCCAATTTTAATTTTAATGTTATTGATTTTCGCACTTTTTTACATGCTTTTCGTCGATGCTTACTATTCACTTTTCAGACATTTTAGCAATATTAGAGAAATTTAATTAAATTTAATTGAATTAAAAATATAGAGCGTAAATAAATTAACACTGCATTATAGCGCATAACATCAAATACTAATTCGTAAGAACGTTTGATAACTATTTTGGGATTCGCCGTATAACAAAACCAAGCATAAACTGTATTTATGTACTAAAAATCTTTTTTATTATTTTATTTTTGGGATTCCTCACAAAAAATGTAAGCAAAACAGAAAAAAATATATTTTGTCCGTAATTGCGAATATTTCATCCGTATACCGAAATTTTGATACAAAATTAACCATGTCCGTAATATCGAATTTCCGTTAAGCGAGCGTCCGTAAAGCGGGGGTTACTGTATTGGTACATTCCGTAAATCAAATAAATTTAAAAAGTTAAAATTTGAGTTATCACCTTTTATGTATTTACCACAGATATGTTGATCACAATTGTTTATTTTCATTCGGCGATCTGGTGGACACTAGTCCACCTCACACTCAAAAGCAGTTCATATAAAAAAAAAACAATTCAGACGCATTGTCATGTTATGATTATTATTCAATCAAGCATGTTTTTATATTTTAGATTTATCTTGGTTTTTACTTGGATATGGTTTCCAAAAAATTAATGATTAGTATCGAATCTCATACATCTCTTGATCAGACTCTTCTTCCTCTAAATGAGCTCTTAATAACATATAAGATATCCATATCTCTTTTCCCGATTTGTATACTAAATTGAAACCATAAGGCTACAATTTCATTTTCATCTTCTGTAGTCTCAAGGGTACTTCTGCTAATGTTTTTTTTTTTTTTGCAATTGAGATTAATAGACAGTGATCCATTTCCACTGTAAAATAACTACCAGCAACGTATTGGTGGAATGTTACACATCCAAACACTACAGCATTTAGTTCTTTCTTAAGTGATTTTGAACTGTACGCTATTGGTTTACTTTTTGTAAAAATATAACGCGCACGCCTATACTATATGCATATAACACAATATTCATCCTGGTCATAAAATTCAAAATCCTGATGATAAAACTGGGTTTGTGGTAATACAATCTCTTAATTTATTAAATGCCTGTTCATGTTCTTCTCGCCAATTAAATTAATTTTGTTTCTTAATCGAATAAATCTCGAACTATAAAGTGGCGTAACTATACAAAATTCGCCCCTCCCCATCCGCCACATTTTTTTGCGCCCTTAAAAATGCTTCTTGTACCAACGAACAAGAAAAGCTTCTAGTGAAAAACTTATTTCTTCCTATTGTCTGTAGTAAGTATTTCGAAACAATCTCAAAAATATCGAATTTTCTAAGTATCTTGAATATTCTTCAAAGTTCTTAAATATCGTACTATCCATAACTTTTGTTAAAAAACTGTACAACCATAAAATATGTACATATTTCCAAAAATGTCAATTAGATTTGATAATTTTAAACTATTTATGGTTTTATTTTAACTTTTAACTTTAAGCCTTTCTCATACTTCTAGGATTTTGCTAGAATGTTTTATGAAAATAAATTATCTATTTGCAAAAAATCAAGAACTTTTAATTATAGAAGCTTTCAATTATCAAAGCTTTTTTAATCAAACCATTTTACTCAGAAATATGATTTTGCAAAGGGTAAAGGAATTTTGGCTAAAATTTAGAATATTTGTTCTCAAAGTTAATCATCAATCATCAAAAGCTTTTAGTTTTAAGAAATTTTCAAACCAAACTATTTTAATACGGAACTTGATATTAAAGGAAAGTGGTATTTTCAGATAAATTTAAAATATATGTTTTCAATAAGCTTTAAGCCTATTGAAATGGTTTTCCATAAACATTTTGAAATATTTTCATAATTATGGATTTTTATTAAAATGTTTTTTGAGCAAAAATTATGTTTTGCAAAAAATGTCAAGAACTATTACTTTTAAGAACTTTCAATTAGAAAAACTTTTTAAACCAAATCATTTTACTCATAAACTTAATTTTACAAGGAGTAACGGAATTTAGGAATAATTTAGTATACCAGCTTTAGGAAGCTTGGTATTATAGCTTTTTGAATCATATCATTTTACTCCGAAATTTGGTGCTTTAGCGTCTGTTGGAGTGGGGGACCAAAGTTGAGCAGATTAATCAAACAGCTCCGTAACTTTCCAGTAGGGTGTGCATCACGTCAGCTGCTCTGATGATGTATCAGGCAGCATAATGGGTACACTTGTGTAAAGGGTAAACTGGTCACAATTGGCATGTGTACGTGCTGCCTCCCCGTGGCAACCACTGGTAACTGATTTTATTTGGCACAGGCTTAAGTACGGAGCTAAAGGAGAAATCCTTGACATAAACTCTAATCTAAGGTGGAACAGCATATGACGATGGATGAATGGTTGAGAGGTTAACCAGTCCAAAGTAGGCGTACTCTGGATACCAGGCATCCCCCAATTTCATTTAGCCTTCCTTTAGCTCTCGAAATCCTTGGGTGCTAATACTACCGTTTCTCTAGGAATATTGACTGGACACTAAGCAGGGTCCAGGCACAAATAATCTTTTTGACCGCAGTGCATATTAATTTATTAATTACTCCGAAATTTGGTATCAAAAAGGGCGACGGAATTTTAGATAAATGTAGAATATTTGTTAACAATGAGCTTTAGGCTTGATAAATTATGTATGTATACTATTTGAATTTAAACTTAACATTTCTGAACCTTTTATTAATTTCAGGTTTTTGTTACAATGTTTTATCTGCAAAAAATTATGCCCATGTAAAAAATGTTACGAGCTTTTTATTTTAAGAGTAACTTTGTAGCGTTAGAGTGTTTGTTTTCAATGAGCTTTAAGATTGATACTTTTTTGAGTTTGAACTCATAATGAACTAATAATTTGTAATGGTTTTTGAAAATAAATTATGTATTTGCAAAAAATGTCGAACTTTTAGTTTCAGGAGCTTTCACGTATCGAAACTTTTTAACCCAAATCATTTGGTTTTTATTCTGAAATTTGATAGTTTAAGGGAAGGTGGGATTTTAGAATATATTTAGAATATGTGTTTTCCATAAGCTTTAAGCTTGACAATTAATTCATACCTTTTGAGTTTAAACTTAAAGTTTATGAGCTTTTTAATAATTTCGTTTTTTTGTTAACATGTTTTATGAGTATAAATTATGTATTTGACAAAATAGTCAAGAGCTTTAGTTTTAAGTGCTTTCGAAATTTAACATTACAAGATATGACGGAATTTTGGGTAGGATTTAGAATATTTGTTCTCAATGTAAATTATCAAGAGCTTTTGGGATAGATTTAGAGTATTTATTTTCAATGAGCTTTAAGATTGATATTTAATTGATACTTTTTGGGTTTGAACTCAGAATTTGAAATGATTTTTGAAAATAAATTATGTATTTGCAAAAAATACCGCTGTTTTAGTTTTAGGAGCTTTCTCGTATCAAAGCTTTTTAACCAAAATCATTTACTTGTTACTTTGAAATTTGATATTGTAAAGAAAGGTGGGATTTTACATAAATTTAAAATAATTGTTTTCAATAAGCTTTAAGCTTGACAATTAATTCATACTTTTTAGTTTAAACTTAAAGTTTTTGAGCTTTTTAATAATTTCTAATTTTTGTTAAAATGTTTTATGAGCATAAATTATGTATTTGACAAAATAGTCGAAAGCTTCAGTATTAAGAGCTTTCGAAATTTGACATTACAAGAGATGACGGAATTTTGGGTAAGATTTAGAATATTTGTCCTTCAGATAAATTATCAAGAGCTTTTAGTTTTATGAGCTTTTCAAGCCAAACCATTTGACATTCAAATATGATATTATAAAGGGTGATCCAATAAGTGCTTTCAAGTTCGGTTTATGTCATTTAATGTTTCAAAATAATTTCTTTTAAATGTTGTCCGCGACTGGCTCTTAGAGCATTTCGGCCGATATTCCTATTCATTCGCTGCTAATGCAGGAATCCATTGTGTTTTATCGATATAAACAAGTGATTCCAGATACCCCTATAAAAAGTATTCTAACGGCGTCAGATCACAAGATCTTGGAGGCAAATCCACGGGTCATTCTTGATATGATGTTCTCATTACAATTTTCTTTCAATAAATCATTAGTTTGGCCTGCTGTGTGGCACGTTGCACCATCCCGTTGAATATCTTGAATTTTGGCAGTAAAAATTCATTGATCATTGCTCTATAGTTTGCGCCATTTACGTTTACACGCTGTTCTTCCGCATTTTTAAGGAAATACGGTCCGATGATGCCACCTGCCCATAAACCGCACTAAAGAGTGCATTTTTCAGGATGCATTGGAAGCTCTTGAATCTGTTCTGGCTGTTCATCAGCCCAAATACGACAATTTTGTTTGTTGTCGTATCCATTCAGCCAAAAATGAGCTATATCGCTGAACACAACTTTTCGATAAAAAAACGGATCAATTTGGAGCTGTTCCAAAGCCCATAAATCAAATCGATGACGCAAAGGAAGGTCAAACGACTTCAATTGTTGAACAAGCTGTATTTTATATGCCTTCAAACCAAGATCTCTCTTCAAAATACGCCACAATGTGGCATATGAGAGACCCAGAGCTTGAGAACGGCGACGAATTGATTGATTGCGGTCTTCACGTACACTTTCAGCTACAGCAGCAATATTCATATTTGATCGAATATTAGATCGACTTGTACGCACTCTAGTCGGGTGATGAATATCCAATAATGAAAAAGTAGTTCGAAATTTATTGATTGTTTCGCGAATAGTGCGTACACCATAAAATGGGCGAAGAGCATGAACACAATTTTTCACTGAACACTGATTTTTGAAATAAATTTCCACAATTTGTAAACGTTGTGTAGCGTAAGTCTATTCATGGTGAAATGTCAATGAATACTGAACACAAATGTCATATGAACATAACAGTTGTCACGCATGAATCCCAATTGGAAAAAGTACCTCCTATTGGATCACGCTTTAAAAGGTGGCATTTTGGGATGAAATTTAGAGTATTTGCTTTCAATGAGCTTTAAGCTTGAAATATTATTGAAACTTCCTCGATAAATTTTGTGTTTTTCCATAAATTCTGCCTTTCTTTAAAATATGTGTTTGTAAGAAATGTCAAGAACTTTTAGTTTTAGGAGCTTTCACTTATCGAAGCTTTTCAATCCAAATCATTTTACTTAGAAATTTGATAATACAAAGAGCAACGGAATTTTGGATAAAATTCAAAATATTTGTTCTCAATGTAAATATCCTTTATCAAAATGTGTGTTCCACTATCGATCGTTCCATGTGTAAGAAAATCCATTGTTCAAAATTACATGAAACAGAACGTGTTTCATTTGAAGGGCCTCAAATAAAACGAAACATCTTCCAACTCTTCTTTTCGAATATAATTTGAATCTCAAAATGTCGAATTTTTAAAATATCTTAAATATCCTTGGCCGTTCTCAAATATCGAATTATCCGTAAGTATGTAAAACCAATGGAAATCATATACGTGTTAATCATCCTAATGTATAGCGTAAATAATCTGGACATTCTTAAATAATTTCGAATAAGGAATTCGGAAAAAAAACCGAAATTTTGACATAATCTCAAAAAACCTTTTAAATAAAACCATTTAGGTCTGTATGTGTAACTATATTCAAGTTCTTCCAACCCAAAGCTAAGCGTAGAACATTGTGCAAAATCTCGAATAGTCCTTGGAATGTCGAAAAACTTAAGAAATCTAGAATAAACCATGGAATGTCGATTGATCTGGAACAATTTCAATAATACCGAAAAATCTGGATATTAATGAATAATTTCGGAAATACTGTAAAAATCTGGAAAACCTACGAAAATTTTGAAAAATTCCAAAAATTCGTGAAAATGTTGAATTCAAGTAACTTAATGCACTAAGCTAATACTATTAAGGAAATTAAGGCTAAGCTCAACCAAATGAGATGCACAAAGAGTGGAACCCTCGGATCTTATCCATTTTTAAATATCGAACAATCGTCTTCTTCGATTTAAAGTTCTCGAGTAAACACTAAAATCTCAAACATACTCGAATAATCTCGAAAATCTCGAATAACCTGACTATTTTGAAACACCGATCACCAAGTAAGTCTCAAATATAAACTCCAGTAATCCCGAGAAATTTCCAAAAGTGATCAAAAGATGAAACCTGAAACAAGCGGAGATAAAATCGGGAAGGGAAAATTTGCTTTTTACTTATATTTCAAATAGCTTTTTCAAATTAAACCGGTAAATTTCATTTTTATTTACCGTTTACTAGTATTCAAAAGATCCGATAAATGAAAAACTATATATCGAACGAACGCTAATTGATTATAGAGACTGACTGGTTTGGCTCAAGTGAGGAAGACAAGAATTTATTTTCAGTCACGGTTATGTATTTTTCTAGTTTCTTCTTGATTTTTATGAACATCACAATAATACATCGCAAGCTGCTAAAACCGCAGCAGATTGCTATAAGCTCCTTTTTCAAATCAAATTTAAACCTTTTCTAAAGAAACCCTTTCTTGATTTACGCAAAACATAAAATATAAATAAATCAATCATACATTTCGCAAGAACCCCACTAAGGGTATCTGAGAGGTCTATAAATACGACTACAACACTGACTAACCATTTAAAAAGCTAACGGCTTTCACATATTTAAAATTACAGTACTGTTATATTAGAATTTTTCCAAGAAACTCAACATCTTAAGTTTTTCTTTCCAATATAGTTTTTTGATAATAGAACTATCCACTATGGTTATAATTACAAAATATCAAAATCCAGTCAGTTTATTGTCATATATACGATACACCGTAATATTAAAGTTATTTTATCGATTTCTTTGATATGCAATTGTAAATGTTTGTAACCATTGATGCAATGGTAGTTTACGACATTGTCCGCACACAATGTTGTACTCAGAAAAAGCCATAAATACATAATAGATATGACAAAACCATAAAAAATCTAACTTGATTTCCTTTTGTGCGCAAATCCAGGCCAAAGACGTGCTTTCAATTTTATTACAGTTTTCAATAAAAATAAATTTTCATTAAATCACACAAAAAAAAAAATAAAAAATTCTTAAAAGCATCTCAATATATAGTGACCAGTGTATATATAGAGTAGTGTATCTACAAAAAAATAAAGAAAAACTGACACCAATAAAATATAAAACCGAGCTCATCTTTTACAAACACCGCATCATAGACAGAGAAAAAGAAGAGGAGGAGTAGATCAAGTGAGATTTCAAGCAAAATCGTAAACCAAGACAAAAAAAAAAAACTTTAAGATGGATAAAAGATGAAAATGCGGAATAATAAGATTATACCAAAGATACCGCTACTAGGAAGAAGAACAAGATATACTGGAAGATGGAATCAAGAAAAAAAAGGAACACACAACACATCTCGAGGATGGAAAAATCTAATGAGTTTTTAAAAACTTTATGCTTCATAAAATAAGCATATAACTGCTGATAAAGTTTATTTTTCATTCTTGAATCGTATCTGGGATATTCTATGGAAATGAAGACACATAAATTTATTTGAATTTATGGTTTTAAGAGTGTGTGTGTGTTTGTATATTTACATAGAGAAAATTATGTTGTTGAACGGCTTAGATATCTCTATAAAACATAAAGATATCGTTCCTTTTTATTCTTTTTTTAGGATTTGTGCTTTGTCTTATGTGTACCATCCTTAAATTATATTCTAAATAATTCTTCTATAGTACACCGTTTCAACTAAATTTGTTTTATAATTTAAAATTATTATCACGGATATGATACGTAACGAATTGTTATTGTAGTGGTCTCTCTCAATCCCAATTTAACTGTTGAATGTAACTAATCAATATCCTTATACTCAGCTACTGTATAATATCACTCTAATCAAACCTACAAAAATATTTATGCAAGCCGAACTCCGAGGTGGTCAGAAATTCGGTCTTGATTAATTCAACTCCCAAATCAAACTCGAAATGAATCTCTTAAGTCAACCACCAACTCAATATATAAATCAACCTCCTTCTCAATCGGAACATAATTTTAACAAAATCACCAAACCAAACCCTAAAATCAATCAACCACAAATCAATTTTCAAATCAACCCTTATCCTAACTCCAAATCAACTCTTAAATAATTCCCCAACCGAACAACTCACTTAACCCCAAAGGCTGGCTAGCTCAACGTATACCATCATCATTATCATACCACCATCACCATTAACTTCACCATCACACAATTCATACCATTATACCATCATAACATCATACCATCATACCGTTTCGGCTTAATTACCACCTATCATGAAGGAGGTGAATGTTTGAGATATTAACAGTGCCCATTCTTAAGTCTTAAACAATATTTGAGTAAAGTTCGGTTCAAATCGTTCAATGCGTATTCGTTTGTGTAAATATCACACACACACATATACTGTACATAGATATGAACACTCACTTTTAAATACAGTGAAACCTCATTTCAACGGAGACTCAATTTAGCGAAATCCTCGAAGGACAAACTTTTAAGTCGCATGCGATGCACTTGAAGTTTTTTAATGAAAACATTAGCAAACTATATTGTATGGGCAATTAGGATGGAACTTGGCTATTTCGTAGCCCGATTTAGTGAAAATTGACATCCATGATTGAAATGGAATTCTTAAATGGTTTTTCGATAAAATTCTGGAATATGGCCAAAAAAAATGAATAAATGAAGAAATAAAATACAAATAAAATGATTTTTAGATGAAGTTGTTAACAACTAACGCACATCAAATTTCATCATAAACGATTAAGAAATAGCCAAGATTCATCTTACTTGGGAATATTCCAGAAATGTATCCAAAAATCACTTTAGAATCCCATTTCCATGGCAGATGTCAAATTTCACTAAAATCCGTTAAGAAACATCCAAGTTCCGTCCTAATTGGCATTATTCCAGAATTTCATCTAAAAATCATTTTAGAATCCCATTTCCATCACCCACATCAAATTTCATGATAATCGGTTAAGAAATAGTGAAGTTTCGTGCTCATTGGCCATATTCCAGAACCTCATCCAAAAATCATTTTGGATTCATCACAATGGGATTCATTTCCAAAGCGCATGCCAAATTCCGACATAATCGATTAAGAAATATACAAATTCCGTCCTAATCGGCCATTTTCCAGAACTTCATCTTCAAATCATTTTAGAATCCCATTTTCAACGCTCATGTCAAATTTCATCATAATCGGTTAAAGAATATCCAAGTTCCATCCTACTTGGCCATATTCCAGAACTTCGTCTAAAAATGTTTTAAGAATACCATTTCCATTGGAGATGCGGATTTCATCAAAATCGGCTAAGACATAGAATCCAATAACAGTTTTATATAAAAAAATCACAAATCCTCAGTTTAACGGACACCTCACTGCAACGGACCACTTTTTGGTCCCGTCGATTTCCGTTGTTGTGAGGTTTCCCTGTATATAGATTGCTCAACCGCTCACTAAACCCTAATCCAAACCCAATTAAACCGCAACTCAACCCTAATTCAACTCGCAAACTCTCAAACCAGCATATCAAACCCCAACCCAAATCCAGCCGCAAATTGATTCCTAACGTAATCTTCAAATCAACCCCAAATTCAATGCCCAATTCAATAATCAAAATAAAATAATTCGTATATATTCTATATCCAGCCCCATGTTACGATGTAACACATAGCGTCGTCCCCAATAATATACAGGCGACATATTCTAGTCGGTTTTTGGATCATACCCTGGGTCATGATTACAACCTGAAACTAAAGAGAACACACAAAGGAATCATTCACTTATAAATATAATTACCTTCTATACTTATCTGACAATTTTCTCCATCAAAAGGGCTTTTTGCGCATATACTCGTATTTGGTTATCTGTAAATGTATATTGTTTAATTCTTTAATTTACAGAAGATGAACGAGCCAACGTGTGTGTGTGTGAGAACGATATATTAGCAGCAGCTGTAGGTCCTATGGGGACATTACCCAAAAATATCCCACTCCAAAGCTGAGCTCTAGCCGGCTTATGCTGCTGGTGATGACCCAAAGATAAATTTCTGTTTGCGATTGGCCGCAAGGTCAAACAGTGGCGCTCAAATTATAGAACTGAATCAGTGACGAGTAAATCTGAATGGAATGGTGGAAGGCTAGAAACTAACCCCAATTGGTGCTTTGGCGACTATTGGAGGGGGGGACCAAAGTTGAGTAGATTAATCTACCATCTCCGTAACCTTCCAGTAGGGTGCGCATCACGTGAGCTGTTCTGGTCTTGTCATTAAGCAGCTGCGTGATGGGTGCAATTGTGTAAGGGGTAACCTGTTCACAATTCGCAAGTGTACGTACTGCCTCCTCGTGGCAACCACTGGTAACAAAGGCCATTTAGTACATTTTTGGCCATTTGGCACAGGCTAAAGTACGGCGCTAAAGGAGAAAACCTTGAAAAAAACCCTAATCTAAGGTGGAACAGCATATGCCGAAAGATGAATGGCTGATAGGTTAATCAGTCCAAAATATGCGGACTCTAGATACCAGGCACTCTCCAGTTTTATTTAGCCTTCCTGTAGTAAAGCTAGGTGACCTACAGGCGATTTGCAATTCCCAGCAACTCGTAAAAGTAAAATCAAACGGAATACGGGACAGGAGTGGGAATATAAGGGAGTGGGACAACCCTCTCGAGGTCCTTGGGCTCCAATGCTACCGAGTTTCTAGCGGAACTACATGCTGTAGTAAACATCTAGGAGGGAGAACAATAAGCCCAGATAGTATGTATCACGTACCGGGAGGCAATATTGGCAGGTTCATTAAGAACCTGAATATTGACTGGACAGATAATTAAGCAGGGTCCAGCACAATAGATCTTTTAGGTCGCAGTGCGAAGTGGCTGATTGCCCGCATGGCCCTCCAATAATAATAATAATAATAACCCCAATTTACTCAATGTTTTATCGGATATACAAAAATTATTGGCGGATATCCACAGTAAAGTAGCACCCTCTAATGCGGGCCAGCAGCAGTTTCTTGAGGAAACTGCTCCAATTCCCTTGGATAAACTACCGCATGCCTCTATACCTCGCAGAAACGTGATGGACGTGACCAAACTATTAAAGTTTTGAAACCTGAAATTCAGTGGCTCCAATAAGGATACGCCGGTTGAAAGATTTGTATCTAGAGTTGATCAAATGGCACGACGAGCGGGTATTGACCTAAATAGATCGGTGGAAGCCATTACCTGTCTCCTAGCGGAAGACGCATTAGAATGGTTTTGGGCCACTCTAGAACGACACCCTAATTTTAATTGGGATCAAGTTAAGCATGCTATGATTGATCGATTTTGTTTATATATCTCGGACAGAGAAATCAAGAAAGCTTTGGATGCTCGTAAACAGAAGTACCCTCGCAAAACGTATGGCGAATTTCAAGACTCAATTTTGAAATTGGCTCTGCAAGCGAAGATCCCCATTTCAGATTTAGCTTTAATTGAAATCCTAACAAACAACGTGCGTCCTGGTCTGCAGGTGGCTCTGGCAGTTAAGCCTATAAACCATCTGGGTTTATGGTCTCAACTTTGATATAACCCTGAGGCAAATATCACTCCGCCATCAAGACTTCATATCCAGGAACTGAGCAAAACTACACAGGTCTCGTTGAGTTCAAATTCATCCAATGTTAAAGTGCCGAATGAGGTCGGGGACGAATCGGAATGGCATGATATTTGTGCGATGACTACTCCAAGCACCCGAGCCTTTTCACGACCATCTAGTTCTAATAAACCAGATCCTAAATGTTGGAATTGTCACGCGAGTGATCATTTTTATCAAAACTGTAGGCAAACAAAGTTGCGCGTTTTCTGTTATGGTTGTGTGAAGGAAAATATATTTTCCCGGATTGTGGATCTTGCCAAACCAATCGACCGGGAAACTTACAGAGGAAGATGCTAACTTCTCGGGATTCGCATCTTCAAAATCAATCACGCCCGAGCATAGAAACAGAGGAAACGGCCAGCAATACTGTACCTTATTTTCGATATCCATTTCGAGATTAATGAGGTCGACGTTAAGGCTGATATGTCTAATTCTATTAATACGGATCCCTTGAAGCACACGCTTTCGCAAGACCAACACCAAGCTTTATGTGATGTTATATCCTTATTCATTTCATCTGCAAATCAAGGCTTAGGGCGTACTACCCTTGTGATAGACCGCCTGCTGAGTCGACTGGAAAATACCAACTTCAACTCTACTTTAGATTTGAAGGATGTCTTTTGGCAAATTCCGCTCGACGGTGATGCGAAATGTAAAATGGCGTTCACGGTTTCAGGTAGGCCCCTTTATCAGTTTACGGTCATGCCTTTGGGGCTATGTAACGCGCCGCACACTATGTGACGACTGATGGACCGGGTGGTCCCTCATTAATACCACAATAAAATTTTCGTCTATCTTGACGATTTATTGATTGTGTCTGCTGATTTTGAGAAACACCTGGTTATTCTTTAACTCGTAGCTCAGTAGTTGCGGCAGGCCAATCTAATCATAAACGTAGAGAAAAGCCGATTCATTTTGAGACATATAAAATATTTGGGTCATATTGTTGGAGAGGGCAGTATTAGAGTCGTTCCGGAGAAGGTAAGTGCAAATACCAACTTTCCTGTACCTACTACCCTTCGACAAATACGTCGTTTCCTGCGCAAGCGCTTCATCCCGAACTATTCCGAAATCGCTTCTCCACTTACTGACTTGCTGAAGAGCAAAAATAAAATCGTTTGGAATGACGATGCTCAAACTGCTTTCAATGCCTTGAAACATTGTCTTACTTCCGCTTCGGTCCTGAGATACGCGGATTATACCTTGCCGTTTTATGTTCAAGTTGATGAGTCCTCTTCTGGGGTCGGGAGCGTTCTGTATCAAAAACACGGCAATGAAGAACATCCCATCGCATACTACTCCCATAACCTCAATCTTTCCCAACGCAAGTACAGTGTAACGGAACTCGAGTGCTACGCCGCTGTATTATGCGTCAAGAAATTTCGTCCATACATAGAGGGATTTGAGTTTACTATCATCACTGACCACGCTAGTCTCCGCTGGCTAATGGATCAGTCTGATTTGTCAGGCCGTTTAGCCAGATGGAGTCTAAAGCTGCAGGGCTTTAAATTGCATATTGTTCACCGTAAAGGTGCGTTAAACACTGTACCAGACACCCTCCCTCGCGCTTTTTGTGAGGAAATGGTGCCTGGTCCGTCGAGCTCCTGTTACGATTATATGCTTCATGTTGACCTTAACTCAGACGCATTTCAAGATGAGGAATACATAAACCGAGTCCGCGAAGTGGGAGCAGCTCGTAATATCAACCCTAGCTTGCGAGTGGAAGATGGCAAATTGCTGATCAGACCAACGTACTCAACTAACTATATTGACACCGATTTACCCCAATGGAAATTGGTAGTTCCTAAAAGCTTAACGCAGTCATTAATTAAACTAGCACATTGTCCCCCTTCGTCGAGTCACATGGGAATAACCAAAACGCTTAATAGGATAAAGCGCAATTTGTATTGGCCACAAATGTCGTCAGATGTTAATAACTTTATAATGAATTGCCAGGTGCGCAAAATGATTGAAGCTACGAACACATCCCTCAGACCGCCGATGGGTAAGCAGTTTGAGATAAAACGTCCGTTTTAACATCTTTATTTAGATTTTCTCGGTCCTTTCCTGCGATCACGCAATCATAATTGTTATGTGTTGGTTATGCTCGATGCGTACTTCAAATTTATCGTCGTAAAGGCCCTTAAAGAAGCATCGACCTTCGGCCCTAGTCGAGTTCGTAGAGAATGGAGTATTCCATATATTTTCAGTTCCAGAATCTGTATTTACAGACAATGGAAAACAATTTATTTCGCACAGATTTCAAACATTTACTGTCCCAATATGGCGTATCCCATTTAAAAACCCCCTATCATGCACCCCAAAGTAATGCGGCCGAACGAACCAATCGAACTATCCTTATGTTGGTGATGAACACGTCAACTGGGATATTCATATCTCGCAGGTGGCAGCTACAATGCGAAACGTAATCCATTCGGCTACTTCCCACTCACCTCATTTTCTTGTCTTTGGGCAACATCAAATCACTCACGGTTCGGAATACGATCTCAGGAGACTTTTAGGGTGCGACAACAATGATGAGCCACATCCCACTGGTAAGTCAACTATGTTGGATTCAGTGAGAGAGCAAGTTTTGATCCTTCTAAGAGCAGCCCATGACAAGGGGGCGAAGCTGGCTCCTAAATTCGTCCCGGCAAAAACTGTTAGTCGGATTGGTAATGTGGCTTATCAACTGAAGGATTCTACCGGAAAATCCTTGGGTATTTACCACGCAAAAGACTTACGAACATAAAAGGAAAACCAATATTAATCTAACGGGCATGTCTTCAATATTACTAATCATGACCGCAATAGAACAAATTAACCCACTAATCAACAGCGTTTGTATATTAGAATATTTAGCCCGGCTGGGTGAGACTATCTAGGAGTGTGGATTTTTTCCACGATGTTACGATGTAATGCATAGCGTCGTCCCCAATAATATACAGGCGACATGTTCTAGTCGGTTTTTGGATCATACCCTGAGTCATGATTACAACCTGAAACTAAAGAGAATGCACAAAGAATCATTCACTTATAAATATAATTACCTTCTAGACTTATCTGACAATTTTCTCCATCAAAAGGGTTTTTGGCGCATATATTTGGTTATCTGTAAATGTATATTGTTTAATTCTTTAATTTACAGGAGATGAACTAGCCAACGTGTGTATGTGAGAACGATATATTAAAGCAGCAGCTGTAGGTCCTATGAGGACATCACCGAAAAATATCCCACCCCAAAGCTGAGCTCTAGCCGGCTTATGCTGCTGGTGATGGCCCAGGGATAAATTTCTGTTTGCGATTGGCCGCTAGGTCGATCGTAACTCCCATCTCAATTCCACCTCTACTTCATCTCAAACCACAAACTACCCCTAACTTAACCTTCAAATTAACTCCAAATTCAATGCCCAATTCAATAATAAAACCAGCATATTGTTACGTTTGTGCCTTGTCAATCAAGCTTCGAATCACTGGATTGTGAATAAAAACAAAACAATTTAATTTATCACCAACGAATTTATTTATTGAACAATAAAAATTATTACAGCATAGTTTATTAACGATAATTCACAAAATCACTTTATTTCAATATTCGCACTAAAACACTTTTTAAATCACTTTTTAATTCCTTTTTAATCTTCACACTTACCAAATACTAATAATCCAATTTGACTTCGTTCGCCTTATTATAGACAATACAAACCAAACTTCTAGAAATTTCACGACTTTCCCAGTAAGAATAGTCTGGAAACATTAAGAACAGTTTTATCATGGACAATTCTATTTTAGTACAGTAAAACATTGAGCGATTACTTTAATTTATTCTATTACACCCTAGGTGTCACTGTCACAATCTATAAAAAATTCGTAAATATTATGATGGTGACACCTAGTGTGTAATAGAATAAGTTAAATTAATAGCTCAATGTTTAACTGTACTAAAATGGAATTTCCCATGATAAAATTGCTCTAAATGTTTCTACGCTATTCTAACTGGAAAAGTCATGAGCTTTCTAGAAGTTTGGTTTGTGGATGTAAAAAGGCGAACGAAGTCGAATTTGTTGTGATATTGAAAGGAAAACACGAGTTGTTGTTTCAACGTTATAAAACAAAATGAGAAAACTTTATTTAGTACAATATGGCGTTTGACATATCTTAGTGGATGCGTTCTTTTATTTCAAATTCTACTCCAACACCTCCACTAGAATTGTCAATTACTACATCACCAACCCCATCCCGTGTAAACATAATAAATGTTTACAGCTGAAAAGAGGTTTAGTTAATCCATCCGCAATCATCTGGTCAGTGCTGACTGATGTCAACTGAATCTCCTTATCTTGAATCCGCTGACGTATGAAGTGATGTCAAATATCAATATGCTTTGTCCTAGCATGAAAAGCACCAGTTGAAGCTAAACTTACAGCACTCCTATTGTCACTACAAATGGTAGTAGCATCCAGATTTGAGCTCAACTTTAACACATCTTCAAAATTTCGCAGCCATAAAGCTTCTTGAGCTGCGGCTGAGATTGCCATGTACTCTGCCTCCGTCGTGGAAAGAGCCACCGTAGGCTGTCTTTTGCTGTTCCACGAAATAGCTCCTCCTTGAAGCTTAAAAATGTAGCCAGTGACTGTTCGTCGATCATCTATATCATTTGCCCAATCCGAATCAGAATAGCCAATTATCTCTGAATTACCGGTTTTTGAAAACTCTAATTTGGCTGATACAGTACCACGAAGATATCTCAGGATTCTCTTAACCGCGTTCAAGTGCGGCTGACCAGGATTACTGTTGAATTTGCTAACGGTGCTGATAGCATAGCAAATATCCGGACGAGTAACCTGAGCAGCGAACATGATACTCCCAACTACTTCCTGATAAGGAACATTTTCCATTTGTATGACATCATCAGATTTAGGTGTCATATCTTTTGTTAACTTTTGATTTGCATCAAATGGTGTCAATACTGAATTACAATCAGCCATACCATATTTTTTTAATATTTTTTCGATATATAGTTGTTGATCAATCCAGATTTTTCCAACTTCACGATCCCGAGTGAATCGCATTCCTAGACATTGTTGAATTGCACCCAAGTCCTTGATGTTAAATGTGCTCGATAATTTTCGTTTCAACGAATCTTTTAACATTTTGTCATTCGAGAATAGCATCAGATCGTCAACATACACAGCTACCAACAAAATCTGTTCATTCTCAATTTTGTGGTATATACAAGGATCCACTGACGAAGATTTCATGCCGAAATCTTTAAGGACACTGTCCAATTTGCTATTCCAAGTACGACTCGCCTGTTTTAAGCCGTACAATGCTTTCTTAAGACGACAAACTTTCGACGAACCATTATTATAACCTTCCGGTTGACACATATATATTTCTTCCTGCAATTCACCTTGCAAGAACGCCGAAACTGCATCCATATTATCAATGTCCAGATCAAACTTCACTGCAAGACCAATTAAGTATCGAATGGACGAGTAATGAACCACTGGTGAATATGTCTCTTCATAGTCGATACCTTCGCGCTGTGAACAGCCTTTAACAACAAGCCGAGCTTTATAACGGTTTATATTTCCACTGCCGTCGCACTTTGTTTTATAGATCCACTTGCATTTGATTGCTTTCCTATCCGATGGAATATCCACTAAGGTCCAGGTTCCATTTTCAATAAGAGAATCATACTCCTCTTGCATCGCCTTTTTCCACAAAACAAATTCAGAGCTACTCATGGCTTCCTCATATGTCACGGGTTCCAAACACACTTCAGACACTTTTGCATTGTAATTGACATCGTAATCCTTCAATTTTGCTGGCAGTCTCCTGACACGCTTGTTGGTTTCTTCTTCTTTAACCTCATTATTGTTCTCTTCGACATTGGAACATAATTCTTCATCAGCTGCTGCAGCTTCCATGAACTTCGATGTTTCCCCCACTTCATCTATATTCCAATCTAGAGTCGTGCTTGATGATTCCCCCACTTCATGATCATCGTTTGTACTTACTGGTATAGATGATTCAATGAAAATTACATCGCGACTTTTTAATATTTCACCCTTTTGTTCACTGTATAATCGATAAGCCTTTGAATTCTCGAAATAACCCAGAAAAATACATTCCTCAGATTTTAAATCCCACTTTTTACGTTTTTGTTTTGGAATGTGTGCTAGAGCCTTTGCCCCAAAAACTCTTAAGTGACGCAGATCCGGTTTCACTCCAGTCCAAATCTCTTCGGGCGTGTTATCAAGGCCTTTCTTCGGTGATCGATTTACGAGGTAAGCAGCTGTAGCAATTGCTTCCGACCAGTATATTTTTGATAACTTTGCATCGGACAACATGCATCGCGCCTTCTCTACTAATGTGCGATTCATTCGCTCTGCCGTTCCATTTTGTTCAGGAGAGTACGCAGTTATTGTCTGATGTCGTATTCCTTCCTGCCGCATAAAATTAATCATGGATTTATTAATATACTCCGATCCATTATCGGAACGTAGAGTTTTCAGCTTCTGTCCAGTTTGCCTTTCCGCATACGATTTGAAATGTTTGAACGAACCAACCACTTCGTCCTTAGCTTCCAAAAAATAAACGAAAACCTTCTTCGAATAGTCGTCCAAAAATGTCAAAAAATATCTATTACCGCCAAGAGATTTTGTTTCCATTGGACCACATAAATCCGAATGCACAAGTTCCAGGAAATTCTGTGCCCTTTTTTCGAAATTTCCAAATGGTTGCCGATGCTGTTTGCCTTTCGCACAGTTTATGCAAATCTCGTTTGAAGAATTTTTAAAATTAACGCCATCAGCATATTTATCACGTAATAAATTCATGCTATTTAGATTTAGATGACCCAATCGACGATGCCACAAATTGAATGATTTAGAAACCTCCTGTGATTGCAAGGTAGCATTGTTTTTATCTTGCAGTTTGTCCAACTGATACATGTCATTTACACGACTACCGGTTACCAATAATGATCCATTTTGATCAAATATTTTTACTCTAAATTTGTCAAAAACAACTTTATGATTATGATTCGTTATTTGACTAACCGAAAGCAAATTTGCTGACAATTTTGGTACAAGAAGCACATTACTTATTTCTAACATGTGCAAATTATTGTGTCTTTTAGCAAGAAAATCAACCATACCAATCCCATTCACTTCAATTTTTGAGTTATTGGCCAAAGCAATTTCTCTCCCTGCTGATTCCTTCACGTCACGCATCCAACTACCGTGCTTACACATGTGCGCAGAAGCACCAGAGTCAATATACCATTCATTGACATTCAAATCACCGTTACCACAGGCTGTGGTGAAGGCAGATTTCTCAATTGGCTTCGAATTATTAAATGACTTTCCAACATTCTTGTTGTTGCAGTTTGCCGCAATATGACCAAACTCATTACATCGATAGCACCGTGGTCCCCTTTTAAAATTAACCTTCTTTCCAAAAAAAGCTGATTGATGATCTGCGTGATTTCCTGTGGATATGGGTAATTTAACATCCTGTAACAACTTTGTTTTGAAATAATCCCCAGTGATTATCGTCCCTGAACTCTCAATTCCCATCAGCATTGGTCCATATTCGTCCGGTAGACCCGCAAGCAGCAATGCACCAATCCATTCTTCATTTACCTTAAGCCCAATTCCGTTTAATTTATGAGCAGTTGTCATTATTGTGTTCACATACGCTTCCACTGATGTACTATCTTCTAGTCGCGTTGTTATTAATGTTCTTATAATGGTCTTATAAACCCACCTTTCTCGTAAGGCCGGTATCTTCAAAAACAGCTTTCAAACACTCCCAGACATCTTTGGCTGTATCTGCGGATTGAATGTGAACATAGTTCACCGGTTCAATTGACAAAATTAATCTTGCCTTAGCCTTAACATCCTTTTTCTTCGCATCCACATTTGCTCGACTTTAAAATCACCAGATACGCATTCCCACAAATCTTCTAATTGAAGTGACGCTTGCATCGCAAACTTCCAATCATTGTAGTTATCACGGCCTTTTAACTTCTCAATATGTGACACAGTTACAGCGTTTCCAGAAACCATTTTAAAAAAAATGAGGTTAAAACATAAACGTGGTTATATAAAAAATAAAATTCTATTTTTATTTTTAAACAAACTGAATTAATCTATAGTTTCATAAATTGAATTTTAAACAACACTATTATCCTCCATATGATCGATCTTTCAATTCTGGGGCGTAAGCCTGGGCCCATAACCTGTTGTGATATTGAAAGGAAAACACGAGTTGTTGTTTCAACGTTATAAAACAGAATGAGAAAACTTTATTTAGTACAATATGGCGTTTGACATATCTTAGTGGATGCGTTCTTTTATTTCAAATTGTACTCCAACAGAATTGGATTGCGACGGTGTCAAGATTAAAAGGGAACTAAAAATTGATTTAAAAAGTGTTTTAGTGGAAATAAAAATTATAAGTACACAGTAAAATTTGAGAATAATTTATAAAGAGTGATTTTGTGAATTTTTATTAATAGATTGTATTGAAATTGTGTTGTAATAATTCTTGTGCTAAATAAATAAATTCGTTGGTGATGTTTTATTCACAATCCAGTGATACGAACGTTGATTGACAAGGCAAAAACGTAACAATTTTATGAGTGAGTCTTATACCCTTGACATAAATCCAATTTAGTGGATTTTCGAGATTAGCCGTAGTTAGGTTTATGGTATTTATGCATTATTTTGGGCTTAGTGACTAAAACGATGTAATGGGAGTGTATTAGTTTGACAAATATTATGAAAACAATAACAGTTTAAGTGTATTAACCGTTATTTAAAACGAGTTTTGCTAAATCGGATTTATTAAATCAAAGGGTGTCTAGGGAATTAGGTACAAAACGTTTTGTATAAACATTTTTGTTGGATTTGCTCGAATACGTTTTATTTGTTTTCGTTTTAAATTATCGTTGAGTATGTGTGGATTACGTGAGTGTTTGTAAATTTAAATCTCCTCTATTCGATTCATCATATTTCTTGTAATGACTGCATGAGTTACTAGTAGATTCTTGTTTATTGTCTTGATTTTGATCTCTTGTGAGTAAGTATTCTTCAAATCTTTGTGCAAACGATCTTCCCGAAGCCGCTGTCACAGTTATTATTGTATTGTGATGTTAATTTGTTCTTTAATTTTTGTGACGTTTTGTGGAGCGTTATTGTAATTTTGTTAATATTATTGTAAATTTAACAATTTTCAATTTGTGCCAAAATAGTTAAGAATTCTTTAAACGAGAATTCGATATGTGACGCTACCTTTTTGAAATGTGTTTTGAACGATTTGATCGATGACTCCCAAAGTCCACCGAAGTTCGGTGATCGAGGGGGGATAAATCGCCATTGAATCTGATAATCCGTGCAAAATCGATTAATGCTATTGCAGTTGTTCAGACGACTCAAACATAGCATATAACTTTCTTAACTCATTGCGCGGTCCAATGAAGGTTTTCGCGTTGTCGCTCCATAAAATGTCACATTTGCCTCTACGGCCGATAAATCTTTTTAAAGCGTGCTGTGCGTACCTTTGGCAGCTCACCCATTATTTGTGTCTGAATACTAGGCTTAAACCTAAAACATTTTATACTAACAACGTTCTTTGCCGTTGATTTTGCATTGAGTGGCCAAAACCTTCTTCGTATTGTAGCCACAAGTAACTGTGTTCCAGCATGATGATTTAATTGATGTTCATGTCGAAATAACAAATCAACAAACGGATGAGTAGGCGGCAATAACATCTGATGTTTTGAACCATACTCCAAATCACTACTGGCTAGTCTACCACCCATTCTAATGATATCATTGTTATCCAAAAGTGGATTTAATGATTTTGTTTTTGAACTATTTGGAATATTACGTTGGTTTTTTAAACATTTTAGTTCCACACCAAAAGCTTCAAGCTGAATTACCTTCACAAGCACATTTAGTGAATTTGTTGTATCATCAAGATTTAAATGACTTGAATTTTGCGTGTTACGACTATTCACACGTTTTGATTTACAATTATTTATAAAACGTAACATATAAGCAGTGATTCGCAACAACTTATTAAAACAACTGAATCTTGTAAATAACTGTTCTGCTCTGGTATATCGGTTGGACACAGATCGGTAGTTCCTGCAAACTCAATATTTATGGCTTCCATAATTTATTGTAGACCATACCACCATAATTCGTTTGGATATAGATCCATTGGCATTACTCCTCAGAGGAGAGATTGAGCAGAGGGAACATATCTCCAGCTGTAATTAACCGTAAGTTGTTGAATTTGATCGACTCTGTTGGCAACAAAGGTTTTTAGTTTTGATGGTTCGGTTTTAATCCAAGCTAACACCACTTGAGAATCACTCCATAAGTTTACTGAGTCCAATTCGATATTAAGCGCCCTTAACGCAACTGTTCAACTACACATTTGAAGATGTTTTCAACATTCTGACCATTGTTTTGGTTCTGACTAACGCTTCGCAATTTCGACTTATTTGCAAGATACCTTTTTTCAATACTTCTTGCTTCCGCCATCACCTGGTCAAATTCCTCATCCTTTACAACTCCACAAATTTCCTCAAGCAATGATTTATAATTTGAATGAAAACTGTCTAAATGTATCGACTGGTCATTGATTAAATTAATGTCTGCACTACCCAACTCAACGCCATCTGCAATTTCTTCAATTGCATCTAACCTTACTAATTCTAATTAAACCTGTTTTTTCGATTTTGAATGTGTCAATTCATATGGTCGGTGCCCCATCCACTTGACGTGCAACTTCCAGAAGCTTTTGAATTCTCTGCCTTGACCTTACAAAAGATTGGCGAAAAAAAATGCAAAACGGACAAGCAGTTTTTGAGATACCATGGGTACAGACATACGAATTGACACTTCTTTCTGCTTTTTCATACTCAGAGGCTTTGAAAACGTCAAGAAAACTGGTTGGTTGGTACACAGTCATATGATAGTCAAAGTTGCATCAACAAGTGAACGAGTTTTTCACTACAGAAAGCTTTGGATTGAAATCATCAATAATATCCGTTTAGCCTAAAGATAACCAGAGAGCCAAAAAGATTTTACAAAGAATATCTCTAAACTGTAGTGGGAATTATGAGGCCGATCTTCTATGGTGTCATGAGAATGTTCGCCTAACAGATAGTTTCCCATGGCGAAAAGAAGGTTTAGCTGCCTGGTAAGTAAGATGAATTATAATCAGAAGTACGCTGAATAATTACAAGAGAGGAAGTCGGCATTGAACCACGACATTATTTACCGATTTTTTATAGTAACCACCCCAAATAAATCAAAAAAGATTAAACTTCTGCCAGTAACTTATAATCATCATTGCAGAAGTATTATTTAAATTCTGATATTAAGGAAATAATAATTTGGGGTTCGGAGCTCACCGAGTATTGTCCAATACCTGAAAAATAAAAATATGAAGCAATTTTCTAAAAAAATATCGTAGAGCATCGCAAGCTTTTGTCGAGAACCATTACGTAAACGAATGGCTGGATAGCTTCAACAAAGTTAAGAAAGCAATCTCCGTCCGGAGGGTTTAAGATCCGTAATTGGTAATCATTATGATAATATTTAATCCACTTGTCCTCATACCATTTTTTCTGAATGCTGATGAGATGAATACTCAGGAATACTATATAAATTCTGAAGATTGTAAAAATTAACGCGTATTTTGGAGGAAATATTGTTCCATTTTTTTGTTGCCAAACCAAAGTGTCCCGCACCGCTGCCATGAATTTGAAAAATTTTGTAAGAAACTTTACTATGGTGATGAATTGTCCAGGGCCGATCCTGTTTAGACCAATGAAGTAATGGAACAAATAAATAGATATTTCAGAACGCTACCAAGCAAAACATTGTAACGAGGGCCTCGGTAGCGGTCATCGTTCCAAGACCTGAAATTAATAATTTCCCGGTATTGATTTTTGGGAAATTCTGTTATTGATCAGAGTGGGTTGCAACACTCTGACCATCGATTGCACCTCCATTGAAACGAAAAAAAAAAGCGATATAAAAGGTTCGATTGGTAGAACATATTTTTCAGTTTTTGAGGCGGTGACTGAGTAGTTTTTTTGGGCCCCATTGAGTTTATGCGAGATATACTCAATGGGATGTTCCCCAACATCAGAATCCGTCTGGAAAAGGACACTACCTACGCCGACAGTACTGGCATCGCACTGTATATAGAAGGGCTTACTATAGTCAGGATTAGCCAGCACGGGGGCAGAAGACAAAGCTAGTTTCAGAGAATCGAATGAGTGTTGTGCAGCAATGGACCACTTTAAACCGGTCATACCAGTAAGGTAGCAGAGCAGCCAATGACGCAAAGTTTTGAATGAATCGACAGTACCACCCGCACCAAATTTTCATTAAAGCTGAGGGAGGAGATCTTTGGAGTAATGCCGAATCGATTCCAGAAATGTATCCCCAGATAGAGTGTTTGCTCGAGCGATGGCACGTTATATAGAAGTAATATATGAGATTGGTTATTAAATTAACCTAGTTGATGTAACCAAACACGCGTTACGACGCTAACACTAGCACCACTATCAAGAAAGCCGTTGTATGGTATGCCATTTATAGTGACTGAAGTATACGGTCTTTTATCGGAAGTATCTGAACTAATGATTGATGAGATAATACCAGCTTTTCTAATTTTACGATTTTCCCAGTATTTTTTTGATCTGTCTGATTAATACTTGTTTGATCTATCGGATTAGGGTCGAGGGGTTGGCTTAAAAACGACGAACCGGATAAATAGGCACCTGTACTTGAACCCATTGTTGTTTTTAATTTAATCGAATCGGAATAAGGATTTTGCTTGGGCCAACTATAAGAATTTGGTGTATCAAATGTGGTGACATTTTGATTTACTGACACGTTAGGTGAATTGGCGCCTGTTGAATGTAAATTAGCCGCTAAAGACGATTGGTGAGGGTTTATGGGTTCGAATGCCCTGTCCGACCGATCTCTGGATCCGGAAGGCTTGCTGCATCCTCCTGGTTCCCAGACCTCCAGTAGCCCCTCGATAAGTTTTCCGCACATCTCGAACATCGATAACAAAACACTCCTTTCGGTGGGATGGGACAATCAACAAATGTATGACCGATGTCACAGTAATTGTAGCAAACTGGATGGTTTCCTAAACTAGATGAATTTGGACGACCTACCCAAACCGGCGTGGTTAGTACTCGAGTTGGTTGCGTAATTGGATTACTTAAAGGCGTTTGTAAAAAGGATACTGATTCGTACGTTTCGACTCCAGGAAAAACTGAGTTGATCCTTGACGACGATGAAGATGTGTCGTGATCGTGACTAGCTGTGTGTAAGTCATTTATAGTACGTCGATTGGGTAAAGGATTATCAGAGGAAATGCGAAAACGCTTAAAGGAATCTTCCCATGGGGTAGCACTTTTTATAAGATCATTTATAGAAGCAAAGCGTTGATCAGTCAACTGGAATTGAAGAGCTAGTTTCATATTTGACATTAACAATTGTATAAACTCCACGTCACGATACGGAGTGCGACATTGTAGCGTCAAGCCTTCGATTGCTCTTCGAATTTCATAGTCCGTCCTTCGATCCTTAAACCTCTCTATAAAATCCCTTTTTAGATTAGACCATGATGCTAATGGATTATGTCGACGATATGTCCAGTACCACTGGAGAGCTATATCTTTGAGCACGGTACTCATATCGATCATTAATGATTCTTCCGAGAGATTCATCGAGGCAGCTACGTTTTCCAATTGAAATAAATACTGGTCTACTGCTATCCCAGATGGGGACCCACTACAGAAAATTCCACTACGAGACAGCTGCCGCTGACCTTAAATACTGGTATTGTATGGTTGAAACCTCGGATTTTCAACTGAAAGGTGATTCCGTTCTGGAGAATTAAGGGTACTATTATGAAGTACTTCGAAACGGGTGGGTATATAGGAGGAAATTGGAGCGTGTATAGCGGCTACCACACAGATAGAGGGGTTTTACGGAGTTGGAAGTTAAATTAGAGCTAGAGTCTTGGAATTACACGTGAGGAGGTGACGAATGATGCAGAGTAGATGGAGGCTGCGGAATACCGACAAAATTTTTTGTCGATACGATTATATTCGGATTTGATGTTTGAGAGTCATTATGACTTTGAGTCAAAACTTTGACCTGGTCGGCTAATTCCTTAAGTTGAGTCATCATAGCTATAAATAGAGGGCTTTGTTCTAATGGGGAATGGTCATCCGAAGCAGAACTCTTAGAAACGACAGACTTTACAACACTATCAATAGTATTGCTATTGGGCCTGGTTAGATCGGTACCAGTCTTCAAGGAAGTGATCGTGTTTGATTTAGTTGTTTGAGGTTGAGGCTCCGCTGGTATCTCCAGGCGGGCTGAAATTTCCATCTTCTCGGCTACCTTGATGGAATTATCAAGGTAACTTGAGTTTAGTAGATACAGTGGTTCGAGTAAACACAAACATAATTGCAACATTTTTCGGGCCGGATCTTGATAACTCAGGGACTGAGAAACACTTTCTAAACGACCACGTACATGGGACCCACGGGAACAGATTTGTTTGCTACCGAATGAGTAGTTTGCTCATCTGCCTGAAGGGACTTTAGTTTTACAATATCGTCTACGACCCGATTTAATTTGTTGCGGCAGCACTCGATCTCAGCATTAGGATTCCTTGCTGCTCGGGTATGCATTCGTTGTGGAGCAGTCGAGGTTGGCACCTCGTCTTCTCAGCCTCAATTTGTTGCTGTAAATCTAACACCGCATCCACGGATCCCGACAAAACTCCACGCACCTCAAACTCGACCTCGATCTCGTCCGACTTCAGGTCTGTCACTTTCATTTTAGGTTTTAATTAGAACAAAACGATATAAAAGATCGAAACGCAAGACAGTACTTTCAAAATGGCGATTGGCGAATACCAAAAATTAATACTCTTCTATTTAGGTAAATGATATAAATAATTAAATTCTAACACAAATATTTCACGATAAAACAAATATAATATGAATAAAGTATAGTGAATCAAATAAATATTTATGTGTGTATGCGAAAAAAATAAAAATGTATATAATTGTAAAGATGACGAGCTCAGGCATGCCCTCTAACCGTTATTGGTGATTCGTTGCATATAAGTAAGATGAAACTGAGATGAAAAATAAAATACACCACTACATCTACAATATTATTTCGACTGGTAGTAATGGGAGCTTTAATGAATTCCAAAACGTCAGTCCAAAATAATTCAAGTATCAAACCATAATAGGGAAACCTGGGAGTAATTTAAACTGACAAGATGGAATATAAGAAATTTAACTGAAATGACCGAATTTGAGAGAAGTATACTAAAATATTCCTGCATGGCCCCTGCATGGTCAATTCTGTTAACGGAACTTGCAACGCGAGTAAAAATGATTTAGCATTGCCATAAATAGTAATAACAAAATTGATGAGCTGCTAACGTCCCATAGTTAAACTCCTAATCTAAAAATAAACATTGATTATATAAGCAACAAAATTGTTTTTGTCAACACAAATTACCTGACTTTCGAAAAAAAAAAAAATTCTTCTTACGTTCATTCAGGTTAAATTTGTGCATTCTCATCATCATTACTGTTAAAAGAAAAAAAAATTCATCCATACACGAAAACCAGTAAACTTCTCTAATCCACTATAAATTCCACATGATTGGTGATTTGTGTCATGATAAGATGTTACAATGAAACTACGGTTCCGATTTTTTTTTTTTATTCTGTTCAATTTTCATTATTTTAGATAAATGTTGTTACATTTGCAACGTTTTAATAAAACAACAAAAAAAAGTTCCATACCAAAACATTCTGCATTTTATTTACAATTTTGTTAAAATTTTTATTTACTAATTAAATTATTCATTTCTCGTTTGCAACAAACCAGGAAAATGAATAAAATAATAATTACAACAACAGTACACAGGTATACCCTGTTTAACGGAAAATCGAAATTGAATCAATTTAAAATCTACGCGACTTTGCCATTGCAACATGAACAAACGTTCTGCATGGTATGTCTGTTTACAGAAGAGGAAAATTTAAAAATAAAAAAGTTTTCCGGGTATTCTTTTACATCTTCTTCGTATTCATTTATTTACAGAAAATGTATTCAATTTTATTTCTGATTTCATCACATTGCAATGAATACACTGACGGTACTACAGAACAACAACAAATAGATTCTGTTGTTTGATATGCAGATGTGTTTGGAAGGCGGAAATAATTCGAATTTCCTTGACCTAGAAACCCAAATCTAAGTTATATACAAGATAATTGACCTTGTGACAATCTTGAATGTATACATATGTATATAACAAAACACTTAAATCGGTATGAAAATGATGGATTTCCTGGTGTAATACACATAACCTCAATTTTAGCGAAATACAACAAATTACAATGAAACTTTTTGATATGAATCAGGTGTTTTTGCTAAAAATTTCCATATTTTTCCCATCTCTTATTTGTTCGTAGTGTGTAGTTGTTTGTTCTCTTCCTTGATCTTTTCACTGTTGGTTTGCAAACACAGATACATATCATTTATTATATTTTGTATGTATGATAAAAAACAGAGAAATTCTCTGTCATGTTTCTTGTTAGTTTTGTTTTCTTTTTTTTTTTTTTTTTTTTTTTTATTTGGTACATGATGGAAAAATAAAAAGTTTTCCACAATTTTTCTTGGTGTTGTTGTTAAAGAAAGAAAAACACAAAAATTATTGTCATAAATCAAGAAAAAATTATTTTTAAGTTTATGATATCAAATAAATACAAATTTTTTATTTTTGCTAAGATGAAAATATTTCTTTTCTTTTTATTTTTGGTTCTTAAGAGTTTTGGTTGTTTTTTGTGTGTTCTGCTTCGCGAACGAAATTTATTACAAAATAAATTATTTTTTGGTGAAATTTACATTTTAAAATTGGTTCTCTTGTGGGAGGTCAAATAATATTTTTATTTATTTTTCCAAGTTTTAATTTATTTTAATTTGGGTTCTGAATTGCATAAAATACTTTATGGTTAGATCCAGGTGGTAAATTGATATCTGGAAAGTATATTTAATTTATACCATAAAATACTTAATTGGTTACCGTCGGGACTGAGTCTTTACCGCACATTTAACTCTTTTCTTAATTTGGTGCTTCATTAAACATAATTTTAATTCCCTGGAAGCTTCTCTAAATAAATGCCATTTTTATCCAACTGATAAATTGGGAATATGGAATATTCAGTTTATGGAAATGGAATTTTATATTCAAAATTTACAACTTTACGATTTAAAATTCCAAATATATATTTAAAAGCTTTCAAAAGAATTACAGAGTTTTAAAAAGAACTATTTATTCGACCACAAAAAACTTAGGACTTTTTGAAATATAATTTGCCTAGGTACTAGAAATACTCAAATATAAAATAAGTTGTCTATTTAAAATTTATTTACTGAGACAAGAACACATTTGCAAAAATTGAGGAAGTTCTATTGAACTTTGCTACCCTTAGTATTAAGAACTAAGCATCTCAATTTACTATACTAATACTAAGGCCGAAAAATAAAATTAAATGTTTAATTAAAAAAATTTTACTGGCCCAAAATCACATGATGGCTATCTGTTAAGCTAAAAGTTCAGCTATATCTATGCAAAGAATTATGAAGTTCTACCAGACTTTTCTACCCTTAGTATTAAAAACTGAAAATCTCAATTTACTCCTAAGGCAGAAATATAAAATTAAATAAGTAAAATTATTAAGTAAAATTTATTTAATTAAATATTCATTTCGGCCTTAGTAGTAAATTGCAAATAGTAAATTTTTAAGCAGCAAATGCCAATAGAACTTCATAATTTTTGGCATAGATTTTGCTGAACCTACAGCTTAACCGATAGCCATCATGTGACTTTGGGCCAGTAGAATTTTTTTTAATTAAACATTTAATTTTATATTTCGGTCACAGCAGTTAATCAATACATTCCAGTTTTGTACGAAATCAAATATACAATTAAATTAAACTCCCTTGAAATGTTCATTTAAATTAATTAAATGCATATAGAAATCACCAATCTATCGATTTACGATAAATCTTCGATATGCTAAAAATAAACTACAAGTGATCCATCTTTGCGGAAAGCAAATATGGATCGTAGTTTATTTTTAGTTTTAGATCACTTGTAGTTTATTTTTAACATGAAGATATTTATGTAGATATTTCAATTTTATAAGCAATAGTAGTAAACTATTATGTATTGCTTATAAAATTAAAATTATTACATTTATTTCATTAATGAATTTCTAACTTTTCGTTTTTTACCCAAAAATAAAAATAAAAATTAACTTAACGAAATTTCGATTTTAATGTATTTTTATGCACGAATCAATTTGTTAAGCAGGAATTGGTGCAGTTGATTTTCTAAATTATCAAAATATAATTTGAAAGATTAATTTTAATAGTTTCAGTTATTGATGAAATACTCCTGAATGTATACGATTGAGTAGCTAATACATCTATGGATTTGTGACGGTGACCCGTAGTGTGTAATAGAAGAAGTTAAATTAATAGCTCAATGTTAAACTGTACTAAAATGGAATTTTCCATGATAAAACTTGATACGTAATGTTTCTATACTATTCTAACTAGAAAAATCATGAGCTTTCTAGAAGTTTGATTTGTGTATATAAAAAGGCGAACGAAGTCGAATTGGATCAGTAATATTTGGTAAGCGATAGTATAAAGATTAAAAGGAATTAAAAACTGATTTAAAAAGTGTTTTAGTGTAAAATAAAAAGTAAAAGTGATCAGTAAAATTTGAGAATAATTTGTATAAAGTGATTTTGTGAATTTTTATTGATAAACTGTGTTGTAATAAATTTTGTGAAATAAATAAATTCGTTGGAGATAAATTAAATTGATTTTGTATTATTCACAATCCAGTGATACGAACTTTGAGTGACAAGGCAAAAACGTAACAATTGGTGACAGCGGTGGGATTTTGAAGAAAAAGAAAAAGAACATGATTCTCAACGAATTAAAAGTTCCAGAATTAAAAAGAGAACTAGAGAAACGGGGTTTGGCCACTGATGGTGGTAAAGCAGCTTTACAAGCGCGACTACGTGATGCCATGGAGAAAGAAGGGTTAGACGCGGATCAACATGATTTTGGAGAGAAAGTAACGGATGCGGCAACCGTAGAGCAGAAAGAAGGAGAAAAACAACAGTCAGGCGAAACAACACAAACATCATCTGGAAGTTTCAATTTGTCACAGTTAATGGCTGCTACGAAGCAGATGATGGCGCAACAAGCAATGCAGTCAAACCAAGAAATTAAACACGAAATGAAACAACAAGGAGAGGAAATTAACGACCAAATTATAGATGGCCAAAAGAGAATGGACGAGAAACTTCTCGAATTATCTACTAACATACAAGGCGAAGTGGAGAAGCTGCAAATGGAGATTCAACAGGTTAACCAAAAACTAGAAACGGAAGTTGAACTTGTCAAAACGGAGGTTCAGCAGGTTGAAGGAAAATGTCAACGTCTCGAAAAAGAACTAAATAATGTCAAGGCACGTGGAACAACGACGCATGGTTCAAACCGTCCAATCAATCAAGTTTAAGCCACCAACATTCGACGGAACAACATCTTTCGGCATTTTCAAATTTCAATTTGAAACGGGAGCCCGTCAAAACCGTTGGAATGATGAACATCTTGTTGTAGCGTTAATAGTGATCCTTAAAGGTGAAGCAGCGGAGGCCTTACAAACAATTCCGGAAAAAAATCGTATCAGTTATCTCGAAATTATGAAGGCGCTGGATAGGAAGTACGGCAGTGATCACAAGTGGGAAATCTATCGAATGGAATTGAAAACCCGCTATCAAAAGGGAGGAGAATCGCTACAGGAATTTTCATCGGCAATCGAGCGACTAGTACGTCTAGCATATACCAGTACGTCGGCCAATTATAGGGAAGGCCTAAAATTATCGCATTCATTGACGGCATCCGAGATCCAGAAACACCCTCAAGGCCGTTAGGTGATGTTATCACCTAAAGCAACGATCGTGGATCGTTGCGTTTGCGTTAATGATCGAGGCTGTGCAGAACTTCACCAGACCGCCAATATTTAGGAACCAAATGAATTCAGACACGAACGGCAGCATATAGCGAATGGTACCGACAGTCGGAAGAGGCAGGCTTAGGTGTTGGAAATGTGACAAGTTGGGTCACATCTCAATGAACTGTCGGAGTGTTATACAAAAAAAGATGAGATCGCCACCTTTTATGCGGATAAACGCCGAACGGTCGGGACAAAGGTCGAAGCAGCGAGCGAAGATGTAGGGTATGTAACAGGATTGGCCACATCTCGCGAGATTGTTTGGAAGCAAGAGGAAAGCGGCACGGATCACCATCTTCCGTGGAAAGAGCACGAAGAGGAGAGCAGGAATCGGATGAGCATATGGCAACAGTCGGTAAAGTGGAAAGGTTAGAAGTCAGTTTGAAGGAACCGAAGCTGGCTTCGCCGTCTGGTTGCCCCACAATCTTCATCCCTATTACGAGTGAAGCACGAGGCGGAAGCAGAGTCACAGTTAGGGGCGGTGTTGATGGGAGGAGGTATATTATTACGCTGGATAGCGGAGCAACCTACACAATTGTTCGGAAAGATTTGATCGCAGGAGCAGTGAAGCTGGTTGATGGGTTAAAATTAAGAATGGCAAATGGGGAGAGTGCAATGATTAAAGGGAAAAAGATCGTGAGCATAAGGATCGGCGAAACTCTTTTACCACACGAAGTTCTGGTCGCAGACATTGTGGACGAGTTTATTTTGGGAACGGACTTCATGAGGATGAATGGCTTTGTGTTGGATTTTGGGCGAGGAATATTGAGCAGCAATAACATCAAACTGAAACTTAAATTTAACGGAATGGATGTGAGAGTAAGGCGAGTAACAATCAGCCATTGCGAAGAACTGCCATCGAAATCTGAAACAATTGTTGAGGAAACCAATGAACACCAGGTTAAGCAGATATTGGATAAGAATGGCCGATTTGTGCGAAGCGGAGTGCGAGTGTCGGGCGACTGGATGAAAACTCGATATGCCATACGGGCAAATAGCCAAGGATTCTACGAAAGCCAATTGGTATGGCTTCACAACTCCCAACAAAAGAAGAAGGATTCGTCGTCGAAAGAGCAGATATCCAAGGATTCTACGAAAGGCAATTGGTATGGCTTCACAACTCACAACAAAAGAAGGAGGATTCGTCGTCGAAAGAGCAGCCTACATGGACGGCACCCTACAGGACAAGAAAAGGACAAGGAGGTAATCGAAGGTGGTGCTTTTAGACAGGTTTGGCCCTGTACAGAGGAGGTGACTTGGGTCCTGTTCGGGACGAACAGGCTTAGGTGCGGGGTAGTGTGACGGTGACACCTAGTGTGTAATAGAATAAGTAAAACTAATAGCTCAATGTTTTACTGTACTAAATGGAATTTTTCATGATAAAAATTGTTACGTAATGTTTCTACGCTATTCTAACTAGAAAAATCATGAGCTTTCGAATAGTTTGGTTTGTGCATATAAAAAGGCGAACAAGATCGAATTGGATTATTAGTATTTGGAACGCGATACAGTAAACTTATAAGATTATTAGTAGTATTTGGAAAGCGAAAGTGTGAAGATTAAAAAGTAATTAAAAAGTGTTTTAAATCAGTGTTGTAGTGCGAAATAAAAATTAAAAGTGAATAGTAAAATTTTGTAAAAATTATTTAAAGTGATTTTGTGAATTTTTATTGATAAACTGTGTTGTAATAATTTTTGTGTGAAATAAATAAATTCGTTGGTGAAAAATTAAGTTGATTTTGTATTATTCACAATCCAGTGATACGAACCTTAATTGACAAGGCAAAAACGTAACAGATTTATATTGTAACGGTGACACCTGGTGTGTAGTAGAATAAGTTAAATTAATAACTCTATGTTAAACTGTACTAAAATGGAATTTTCCATGATAAAATTGTTTTAAATGTTTCTAGTGGTTTCTAAACTATTCTAACTAGAAAAGTCATGAGCTTTCTAGAAGTTTGGTTTGTGTATCTAAAAAGGCGAACGAAGTCATATTGGATTATTAGTATTTGGTAAGCGATAGTGTGAATATTTAAAAGGAATTAAAAACTGATTTAAAAAGTGTTTTAGTTGAAATACAATTTTAATTATGCTGTATATTTAATTTTTAATTATGCTGGAGAATTTTAAAATTAGAATGGAATTTCAGGAACAAAACGATTTGATTTTAAAACATTCTGGAACAGCAAAGTTAATTTAAAAATATTCTGTGAAAGAGGAGATTTAATTTTAAAATTAGGCTGTAATATCTGGAATAAATTTGTAAAAATTTGGGTAAAATTCTGCAAATGGATACTTAATTTTAAAATTAAAATGAAATTTCTGGAACAAAAAAGATTTAAAGTATTCTGAAAGAGAGATATTTAATGTTAAAATTAGAATAACATTTCTGGAAAAGGAAGTTTGATTTAAAAATATGCTGAAAAGGGAAAATGTGATTTTAAAATATTCTGGAAATGGAAGGTAAAGTCTTAAAATATTCGGAAAAAGGAAAATTTAATTTAAAAATATTCTGGAAAAGTGAGATTTAATTTCAAAACTGGAATCGAAATAATTTTAATTTTAAAGTAATTTAGAAATGAAGAAGAATTTAATCCAGTTTCGAACTGATGAGCTAATGATTTTGTAAAAACCAATCTTCTCATTAAAAATTACACGAATTAATTACTTATTTCGAATTAGAGAATTAAATTGTTACTTGTTTATTTTAAAATACTCTGAAAAACGGAAATTTAATTTTAAAATTAGAATGAAACTTCAGGAAATGGAAGAACTAATTTAAAAATATTCTGGAATACGAAGAATGTACCTTTGAAATTGGACTAGAATTTCTGGAAAGGCAATTTTTAATTTTTAAATATTCTGGAAAAAGGTGATTTAATTTCAAAGTTGGAATCGAAATAATTTTAATTTTATCGTATTCTGGAAAAGAGAGGTTTAGTTTTAAAATTAGAATAAAATGTATTGCTTCTCCAAGAGCAAGAGCTGCAGAACTAATTACAGATTCTTCAACGGAAGCAGGAAAACTTTGCAATTAATTTGGAACCCGGGCACTAGTACATTGGAATTTAATTAAATCTCAACAACAAAACTAGGAAAATAATCAAACGAAAAAATGCTGTCTGAGTCTTCTAAATTAGGATGAATCTCACCAGCTTCTTAAGCTAGTATGCAAAGAAACACTTACAGCGCCTAAGTCATCATCAAAATGCGGAGTTGCGTCTCAAACAGTTAAAAACATTTAATAAAGATGTATTACTAGATGACTTGTATTCAGTTGTAATATTTATTAAATAAAAAGTAAAAAGAGAAAAACACCTTCCGCAACCAAAACCCTACATTCTTTGCGAATTGTAATCCAGCTGGTCGACCCACATTAAATCTTTCCCCAATACTTACCGCAAAGTATTTTACAAGTTGGCACAACTATCGATGCAGGAGACGGACATAATTAAAATTGGCACATCTAACGCAACATTTTGTATCAAAATTGAACCTGCCTATCATCTTTCCGGAGCACTTTGAAAACCTATAGTATAATCAGACATAAACATTTGATAAAAGTTGTTGGACATGCGACACTCCCCTGAACACTTGTGCCCAAATTCAAAACCTATATCAGTGATCCTACAGATGATTCGTTTTTGACCTCTTGTAATTGTCACATTATAGTATATTGTGGTAGATACAAACATTCATGAATTATCATGAGGTTTCTAATATACACCTACCATAAGTAGCAGCGATATAAAAAGCCAACAATGAACAGATATTAGTTAAGTCTTTTTCTCTTATTGTCCATCTTATGTGATGTGATGTATTTATGTGCTCGGCGTAGAAGCTGATTTTCAATTTCTAACTCTTCTTGCTAATTGCTCCTCAAGTCGTCAACATTATATTTCCTAATTTTTTTTCTTGGAGGATTGGCTTTGGGTTAGATTAAATAACCCACGTAAAATGTTCCAAATACGTTCTAATACTACTTGAAATGCTGCGATTCAAGCAAATTGCTATTATGGAATAAATCCGCAGTCATTTTTTGTTTTTTCTCCACCCCAATTTCGCCAATGCAACGCCCCATACGTGTACAATATAATATCTCCGAGCATATAGAAACATAGAAAACACCCATTTGCCTTTCACTTTCAAACTCAATTTCATTTAAAAACCGTATCCGGATATATGTATCTATTACCGCACCCCTAAAATATAAATATATACGCGTATCGTTTACTATACACTTCTTGTGTATGTGACGCTGATTTTCACTGGAAAAAGATAAAAATTTCTATTTCATTTCATCTTCTAAAAAAATATCCTAATCGTAGATTTAATTTTAATCCTTATCACTAAAATGAACAAAATAACAAACGACTGTATATATTTTCCAGAAGCACAGTACCGCACCCTTCTCGCAGACATATAGTTTCTGGGTGTTGAGTAGTTAGAACTGTGCGCGTTTCAATGTCTCCATCCCTTTGTCTTACTGTTTTAAACATACACACAGAGAATTATTTTTTTCAAAATTAAGAATATATGTTCTTATTTCTCATTATTTTAAATTTTAAGTATATTTTCTTACATACAGATTGTTATACTCTCAATAATCTAATTAATACTTATATTTAGTACATTCCGTGTTCAATAAATAACATTAATTTAAGGATAAATGCTTCGTATAAGAATAACAAAATATACTCACAATAAGCATATAAATCTTATTCCTAACACAATAATACTTTATGTAACATTTGAAATCTAAATGTAAGATTATTTATTATAAGAGTAACTGTACTAACCGAAAAAACGCTATTCTTAATTTTTGAATCATTTTCTGTAACCATTAAATATTTCAAGGATTGTTTTCGAAGGTTATACTCTCAATAATCTGATTATTACTTATACTTAATACATTCCGTGTATAATAAATAATATTAATTCAAGAATACATGCTTCGTATGAGAATAACAAAATATCCTTACAATTAGCATACAAATCTTATACATAACACGATATTACTTTATGCAACATTTGAAAACTAAATGTAAGATTATTTATTTTGTTTTGCGATTATTTAATTTTGCGAAAATTAAAAGAAAATTTAATCCAGTTTCGATTATGTGCGTTAGGGGTCCTCTTAAAACTGCATCGCGCGTTTTTTGATTAATTTTTAATCTCCCCCCACATCTCCGTTGGTACTTCTTTATAATTCTACGTCAGAAATTTAGTAACCCCCACCCCCCCCCCCCCCCCTTATTTCAACTTAGTAAAAATCTGTAATTTGTTTAAACTATTTATGTTAATTTATATGTATTCAATTTCTTTTCAGTTTTAAATACTGTTAAAATCCGTGATGTCACATTTTATAAAATCCTTTTTTCCTTCATCGTCACACATCCTCACCTTAGCCAATACCCACCCCAAATCTACTATATAAGCGAAAACAATTATAGAGGATATTCACACCAAGTGCGAATTATATGTATACAGTAACTCTACACGTTTCTGAGATAATATACGGTCACAATAATTATCTGAATTTTTCTCATTATTTCATCTGAGCATATATTTTAGAGAACAATTACGCCTTAATCGAAAGATATCAAATCACAATTTTACGTTATCCCCATCAACAAATGCTGAACAGCTCTTATATTCAAACTGAACCAGGCAAGATGCAATTGCTAATGTCTCAGAAAGCGCCGAAAAATTAAACATATTCATCTTTAAAATGCAAATTTAACACGAATAATAATGATGTAATCATGAAAGCATTTATCTTAATCCACAGAAGTTTCATAAAAAATACGTATCAGGAGTTTCAAGGAAAAGCAAGACAATATTGTGTAAAAAGCAACATACTAATTGTAAAAAAATAGTTAAACGAATTTTATAGTTTATGATTAAGATATTATTTAAATCAACCCAAAATTCGATAGTTAGATTCGAAAAATTACAGATTTACCATAAAAACCAAATTCATTCCGATAAAATTGCATTACCAACAACTAGGTATTATTACATTTAATTATCTTCGATGGATCATATTTTGTTGTTACATTGATAAATTAAATCTTGCGCATTTGCAAAAGGAAATTGGTTCTACATATTTAATCATATACTCCTATATTATAATGTACACTTGTTGACTACATCTAAAAACTCAATTGAATGTGTATATGACCGAATTTATTAACAAGGCCAGTAATAACTCCAAAATTAACGTAACCATTAAAATAACGATTGGTTGATAATAAAAGATTTACTTAACATTGCATAACAAAACGAAAAATTCCATGTAATAAAATATTTTGTAGTTCAAAAATAAATCGTTCACAAATACAACTGAAACATGGAATAAGCACACCTTTCAAGAATTATTTTTCTTATATAAGGTATACGCAATACAGGCACATTGTCACTACGACTATTTATGTATAAGTACGTTTTTCGACGAAACATATATGTATTTTTCTTTGTTTCTGCTAACATGTTATTAGCTAACATGTCAATGCAATTTTAAAATAACATGCAAAATGAATAAATGCCATTCATTGGGTTAACAAACGATAAAGAAAAATATAAAATTTAAAATTTTCGGTATTCGTACAAAAATCGTAATTCTTCGCTAGTTATTATTTCTTTGTTATAGTTCTTTAGTTTTTATTTATTCCGTTTCGTCAGTCACCGAAACAAGCCGACCATATTAATGCAACCGGGAACCGGCTTCATTGTTCATTAGTCAACCCGTCAACCGCTCGCCATTCGTTCTTCAGTTTTTCTTTGGTACTAACGTTCTCTCCTGAAAAAATAAAATAAAGTTTAGTTTGGTGAAATAGTGTTTGTGTTTTGTGTTGCTTTTTTTAATATTAAATCATTTTTTAATAAAAAATTAATTAAAAATAATTAATTAAGTGTATGTAAGTATTAAAGGTTTAACGGCCTTCATGTATTATCGTTTTATGCGATTTTAAGAAGCGCCAAATGATTTTAATTTTACATGTGTGTTTTAATGGCGGTTTTCTTATGCGCAATTTTTAAATATTTTATTTGATTTAACGAATTTAAACAATTAATGTGAAAATGTTCTTATAAATATTTATATGCTTGATCGTGTTATGTGATTTTGCGAAGTGCCAAACGTTTTAATTTTGCATGTCGTGTTTTAAGTAGTTTTTGTACAAAATTCCTAATCATTCTTATGAAAGTTTAATGGCTACCATGTTTTATTGTATTGTTGTAATTTTATGAAGCGACAAATGATTTTCATTTTGCAAGTGTGTTTTAATGTCGGTTTTCTTATGCGCAATTTTTAAATATTTTATTTGATTTAACGAATTTAAACAATTAATGTGAAAATGTTCATATAAATATTTTTGGTAACCATCATATCTTCTATAAAAACCGTTAGAATTTTGTACTAAAAAGACTACCTAAAACACTACTAACAAAATTAAAAACGTTTGGCACTTTGAGAAGTCGCATAACACGATAAAATACTTATACAAACATTTTCAAATTAATTGTTTGAATTCGATAAATCAAATGAAATATTTAAAAATTGTGCATAAAAGAACTGCCAATAAAACACTTGCAAAATGAAGATCATTTTGCGCTTCATAAAATCGCATAAAACGATATTACATAAAATCACATAAAACGATACAAGGTTACCATCCAAATTTTCATATAAACCGTTAGGAATTTGTACAAAAAAACTAATTAAGTTGAAACACTAATTGCAAAATCGCAAAACACGATCAAGCATATAAATACTTATACAAACATTTTCAAATTAATTGCTTGAAATTAATAAATGAAATCAAATATTTAAAAATTTAATCCTATTTAATATAAACTATTAATTTATAATATAAATCGTTATTCATATCTATCACACACTCCATACTTATAGGAAAAATTCCTAAAATTTACAGAATTTGCTCTCATAGAACCCATTTTGTTGGAAAAAGTCATACAAAATGAGTTATGTGATTGTTCTGTCTCTTCCAAAAAATTCCCTTCCTGTAGAAATGAGTTCTTAGGCCTAATTAAAATATTTCAGAATAGAATCTTCACTAAGCTAAACAGAAGGCCATTGTGCGTCGTGTTGTGAGGCGAACTCACCTTTGGAACTTAAGCAGCTGTACATTCTTATAGGAGTCCATAAATCCTTACTAAGGTAAAAGGGAGGCCACTCTGCGTCGTGTCGTCAGGTGAAGTCATTCTGGGGAATTGCATTACTGCGAAGAGTCATTACCAATTTTGAAATAAAGTTAGTCATTTTTATTAATAATAAGTAATTGATTTGCTTATACATAATAATGATTTTCAAATGCATGCATATGCATTTGTTTTAATGCTTGTTAGTTTTTCCCTTCAGCGTGTTTTTTGTTTGCTTTTAGTTTAAATTCGCTTCCTACTGTTTACTTTCTTTGCTACGATGGATGATCAAAATTCATTGGAAAACTTTTATTTGAACATGGATAGTAGCTATACTCCTCAACATATTCAAATTTCAGGTATAATTATACATTCTTAATTTAAGGAGCACCTGTCCTTATACTCATTATATTAAATAATCTAGCAAACGATTCCGAAACTATGGAAAATTCCGATATTGCAAAGTTGCTTGCTGGTTGGGGGTTGTCTTGTTTAGTTGAGAAATTTAAAAGTAAGTTAGGCAATAGAAACCTTATTCCAACCTAAATTGTTTTAACACATTTTTAATATTTATAGGCAACAACATTCAAATTGAGGACCTTCAATTTATCACCGAATTTGATTTAAATTTGTTTTTTCCTACGTTGGTGGATTTCCCTAATAAACGAAAATTTCGTACTTTTTTAACCGAATGGAAACGGGTTAACGTATGAATAATAATATATTTTTAATTGTTTTAATTACTCATGATCGTTTTTATTTAATAGAATTTTGGTGAAGCTGCTACTATTTCCACGGAACCAAATTCAGATTTATTGGCGTGGTTATCTAACGGACATAATTCTACTTTTAATTCTGCATCCCCATCTGCAACCTCTTCATCATCGACGGCCTCAGCTATTCAAATAAATAAAAGCAAAACTGCAGACTTTGTAAGAAATTTGTAAATAATTCATTATTTTCAATTATTAAGCGAAGTATAAAATAAATATTTGAATTTCCTTTAAAAGAGCATGCAACGAAAGCAGCATTTAACAAAAATCGCATGCTTCAAAAGGAAAACAGACATCAGATTTCAAGTAAATCAAAAACAATTTGGTTAAAATTTTTTTTTAATATCATAATTATAAAATATTTTTTAAGTTTTGATTTTAAATAGTAAATCTATAAAATCCAAATTCTAAAAATACTTCCTAATTTTGATATTTATTGTTTGAAAAAAAAAAAAAAAATTGTCAACCACTTTGTTTTTTATTTACTTATGTATATGAAATTTATCTCAATTTTTCTTTTGAAAGCAAATTAATTGTATGCTTTACATCAATAATAAGTTGATTCCTTTATTTATTATATTTAAACAGACGTCTTAATTCTTTATTTTATATTTGATTAAAATATCTCATAATTAATTCTTTAATTTGATTTTAATAACCGCTATTATGGTTGTTACCTCAACGAGGTCTCACTATAATATTTATTGTTGTGCAAATTCAATATTCCTTTATTCGGGCTCTCGATATAATTACATGTTAAATAAAATGCAGAGAAATTTAAAAGTTACACTATTTATAAAATTTATAAATGTTGATGTAGTGTTGATTTTTTTTTTCTGGTTTTATAAATTACATTCACCGATAGACTCAAATTTGAGGATTATAATGGAGGCATTATTTTGATTTATAATATTTGAACACATTACTAATTATTTGGCCAGGTGTTTTCAACGGTTCTAACTTCAGAAAGAGGTAAAAAAATCCTTAACAACTATAAAACTATTTCAAAATCTTTAGATGAAAAATCGAGAAAGGTTTTAATTGACGCAATAATCGAAAAATACCTAGAACAAAATATTTGTATGGTAAAAGAGGATTTTATTATCATTACAAATAAAATCAAAGCAACTTTCGTAACAGAGGACATTGTAAGAATAGTTTTAAATATCACATTTTATTATTAACATTCTATTTAACAACTAACAAACTAAATATTTTAATTTTGTTTATAAATAAATAAAATCAATTATTAAATACACCTAAGTTAAAAATTATACTACAATACAATGTAGAGAATTTCTATTTCTATGAAACGCCGATACGATCAACAAGATACATATGTAAAATACATGTTCGCGGGAAAATTTAAAAATTCTTATTAAATTTTCATATAGAAATAATTTAGTAAAAATATAGAACATAGGAAAATAAAATTAGAAATTTTATATTATTATATTTTGTATAATCGGTCCAATATAAATACCGCCATCTTTAAACATCTCTATTGATCTTTAAAAAAAATAGCAATATTATCACACAACGGAACCAATACAAGGTGGACGGCTTTACAATAGATACCGCAATTGTGCATCGAAATTAAGACCCGTTGGTCTATTCGGTACAACAAGAAAACGAAATTATTCAGATCTTCCAAGTTCAAGCAGTATTGAAGAACCTGAGATAAATGAGGAATTGGAGAGTGATAAAAATTGGCTTAAATTCAAATCAGAACCCTGGGATACTGTGGAGATTAAATGGAGGAACTCTTTTAAATTAAGACAAATAGAATTAAAAAAACAGGATAAAAATTTAAAGTCGTTTATGGAAGAATGGCCAATTCTTTACCACTCTCAAAATTTTCGTTTGGTAAGTGTTTGATTTAAGCATAAATTATCTCAACAAACAGTCAAATTAATTTAAGTTTATTATTTACGTTATTCCTTAGATTGACATTGATTTTATGTGTTTATACCCGGAAAAGGATTTATTATTGGTGAAAAATTGGACGCAGTTACTTAGTTACGAGAAATTACTTCGTAGTCTTTTAAATAAAAATAAAAATCTTCAGTTCCTGGAGCAGAACCATTTTGAAAACTTAGGTAATTTAAACTGTTATTTTTTAGGGTTTAAACATGATCTCAAGTTATGAAAAATATATAATATCTTAAACTATCTTTTTTTTTCATTATTATAGATCACAAATCTATACGGATCATCAAAATAATTAATCACATCATAAAACCAACCGCCCGATTTACAGACAGCTCTAACAAAAAAGTATACAAAGCAACAATTGATGATGCCATCGCCTCAATATTAGTAGAGATCAAATCAACTACAAATTTTGACTATATCATAGAACAAAAAAAGACATTTTATTTAAAATATAAACAAACTTTACAGCCTTTTATGTGCTATAGAATAGATGGCGAACAGGTCAAAGATATTAAAATTTGTATAGATGAATTTCAACTACAACTTAATAATGTAGTAAGTGCAATTGACTTGCTTTTTAAATGTTTTTTTTGTTTCAATTTGAATTTTCCTAAAGAGAGTACAAAATTTTGGACATTTTTGCAAAAATATTTTTATAATATAGAAACACCTTACGATCAAATTGATGCTAGTATAATTGCCTTACTCGACAGCTTAAAAAACTAAATATTTTAATTTGTACATTATTTTGATTTGTTTATTTTTATTATTATAACTTTCAAATTGTTCCGAATTATTTGCACACAAACAAGTATTCTCATTTTTTTTAAAATATTTAAAAATGGAAATATACAATTGTAGCCTTTGTAAACAAACATTTAATACTATTGATCAACTGTTTGTTCACTTAAAACACCAACATATGATAAAACAAAATTGTATGGTTCAGTGTGTACAAGATGGGTGTTTAAGCACTTATAGCAATATTTATAGTTTTAAAAAGCACATGATTAAATGTCACAAAATTAAAATTAATGGACAAAATGAAAATACTAATGTAATTTCTAATTTAGTACAAAATACGATTGAGATTCCGTTACTTTCTAAAAATTTAAATATTAACCTTGAAACTCCGTTAAAACAATTTGATATTTCAGAATCTAAAAAAAAAATAAATGAAGCAACTTTTCGTTTTGTTAGTAACCTCTACCAAAATAGTCATCTTACTACCAAAACAATTCAAGATTTAATAGCAGACATAGAAATACACGTCACACTTGTAATAGCTAAAGAAATAGAGAAATGTGTGTTAGAGGGATGTGAAAATATAACGGAACTGGTAGCCATCTCATCAAAACCTTTCAAAAATATTCGGACTGAATTTTTATTTATAAAAGAACTGAAGCTCAGAAATTATTACGCTCCACCCACAAAGTTTACTATTAATAATACAATAGCAAGTAAATTAACTCGAGGCATCCCTAATTTAAGAACAAGTATATCTTATGGAACAGTTTTACCTATTAAATTTCAAATTAGAATGTTTTTTGAAATTCCAAATTTATTAAATGAAACTATTAAAAGTCAAGACGAGTTATTGAATTCCAAATCCGGTAAATTGTCAAGCTTTGTACAAGGAAAATTATGGAAAAGCAAATTAAATTTATATAAAAATGATATTTGTATTCCTTATTTCCTCTATTATGATGATTTTGAGACCGGTGATCCATTAGGTAGCAGGGCAGGAAAACAATCAATGGGTGCCTTTTACTATAGTTTTCCTAGCTTACCGAAAAAATATTCATCGTTAGATTATATATTTATAGCTATGTTAATTAAAACAAGAGATTTAAAAAGCTATGGTAATTATCAATCATTGTGGAAATTAGTAGAAGAATTAAAAGAATTAGAAATTGAAGGTATACTATTTGATGTTCAAGGAAAATTAACCAGGGTTCGGTTCCTCCTTGGACTAATTACAGGTGATAATTTAGGGTTAAATACAATACTTGGATTCGCAAGAAGTTTTTCACATTTGTGTTTCTGTCGGTTTTGTTTTGTAAATAGACATAATATTAACAGCTCAGAAGGCTGCCAGCAAAGAAATAAATCTAATTATAAACAATCTATTTCTGATGGCTACAAGGCAAGCGGCGTATTGGAAAACTCAATTTTCAATGAAATTCCTAGCTTTCATGTAGTTGAAAATTTCTGTGTTGACATAATGCATGATATTTTCGAAGGCGTAATTAAATTTGGTTTAATAAAATCGATAAATTATTTTATTTCTGTACAGAAAATACTCACATTAGATCAATTAAACTTACGTATTCAAAATTTTGATTATGGAGAAATAAACATTAGAAATCGGCCTTCTACTATAAAATCAGCTCATTTAAAAAATGAAAATCTTTCCGCTACGGCCCGGCAATCAGAATGTCTAATACATTTTTTTACTTGCTTAATATGGGGAATAGTACCTGTGTCTGATAAAGTTTTCAAATACATAAGAGTTTTGCAAGAGTTAGTCGAACAAATTTTAAAAGACAGTTTTTCTGATGCCGATTTGATAGTTTTAAGAAGCCAAATTTCTATTCACAACAATATGTATATTAAATTGTTTGGCCAATTAAAACCTAAACACCATTTTTTAAGTCACTATCCAGATATAATATCCCAATCGGGACCATTACGAAATTATTGGTGCATGCGCTTCGAAGCTAAACATCAACAAGTTAAAAATTACAGTAACGTTACTAAATCGCGTATTAATTTACCTTTATCGATAGGTAAAAAATTTTCATTCATATTTGCAGCAATAATACAGAAAAGTCACAACATTAATCCTGTTATCAACGAAAAACAAGATTTAACCAGTTTAAACGATAAATTTTACATAAAGCACATTTCCCTACCATCTTTTGTTTTCTCCAAGTGCAACTTGTTTATTTCTCTTGAATTTATGGGAAGACCTTTTAAGGTTAACTATTACTTGTATGAAAATTTAGATTTACTTAAAATTATTAATTTTATTAAATACGACGAAAAGGTTTTGGTCATAACACAATTTATTGAAATAAAGCAATATGATAATAAAACTGGGGTCTTCTTTGTTGGGAAAGAGTTAAATAAATTTAAATGGTTAATACTAAACGATACTATTTCCAGACCGTTTCATTTGCATACTCTGGCTGATGCATCGATTGTATTTATACCTGGTTTTATGTAATTATGTCTACATAAAAAATGAAAATATTAATTGAATTAATCATAAATTTGCTTCGTACATAGATAAAAAAATAATATTCTAATTATGCCTGATTTGATATTATAATAACAAACGTATTAAATTGAAAACAGAAATGTAATTTTGTGAGGTTTGAATAGGTACTTACTTTATGATTTATAATATTATAATATATATAATTTAATTTATTTTTTAAATTATTTGTAACTATTTTTAGTTTATATATTATTTAGGTTTGTTTATTTTAATTATTATAACTTTCAAATTGTTCTTAATTATTTATTTTTATTTATATTATTTCTCAATTTCCTTTAAATAATTAAAATATAAAGCATAATTATAGTCTTTGTAAATAAACATTTAGTGCTATTAAACCAAAACTACTATTACTATTATTATAGTACTATTAAAACAAAATTGTATGATTAAAAAAAAAGTCTTGTTTTGAATTGGGCACAAAACTATAAATTTTGAATTATTTTAATAAGAGTTAGTATTTTATTTTTTAAAACCAAACCCTTGAATTGTTATATTATATTTTACAGCGTTTTATGCAATTAAAATCATTTTAACTATTCATAATTTTGCACCATACACAAAAAATAAGATTCTAATTTATGTATTTCTAAATTGAAAATAATTATATTTTTATGAGTTATTATTAAGTTTTCTTATATTTTGCAATGTATATTTGTTTTAATTGATTGAAGAAATGTTTTGTATAAAAATGGACACAAAATTATAACGAACTATAACTTAAAGTATAATTTTTGTATTATTTTTTTAATGCTTAAACTTAATTTGATATTACGTAACAAATAGCTACAATAAATTGAAAAAATTAATTAATGTAATATTTAGTTTTGAAGTATGTACTTATTTTTTAATTAAATTAATGTTTAAATATACGTAAAAATTGTTTTATGTAAATATTTCATAAGCTTTTTAATGTATTTTGTTAAATTTATTTTTTAAAAGCACTAAACTTGAAATAAATGTATTTTAAATAATTTAAATCAAATTTTCTTTTATTTAATTTACTTTCATATAATATATTTTCTTTCATATATTATATTATAATATCCGTATGATTTGTAGCATAAATATATGCTTAAATACCGAATATGAGGTTCTTTTCTACAGTAACCAAATTCTGAATATAATACTAATGCAGAGTTATTATAAGAATTTCTAGTGCTAAAATCGAGTTGATTGTATGTTAAGGTAAGAATATAACTATATTAGTAAGAATTATATATTCTTTAAATAAGAGTATTTATAGTTTAGACAAGCTTCGATTTTCTTAAATTAAACATTATTCTTAGTTTAAAAAAATCGTTTGCATTTTTATTCTTAATTTAAGATAATGTTTCTTAAAATTGTTAATTGTCTTGCTTATTGCAAGTATACTAATAGAGATTTGGAAGTATAAATATTCTTTTATAAAAATTAGATGTTCTTATGCACAGAATTTCATTCAAGATAGTTGTACTTGTTTAAAGTAATATAATTCCACAAACTAAGATTTCTTATTCTTGAAATTTTGATATTCTTGAATTAAACATAATTATTCTTATTTTAAGGAACTAATTTTCATTTTATTCTTAATTTGAGATAACGTTTCTTAAAATTATTATTTGTTGTGCTTATTGCAAGCATTCAAATGAGATTTCGAAGAATTAATATTTTATAAAAATGTATTGTTCTTATACAGAGAATAGCATTATCTATAGTTAGTTATTGAAATGCTTGGGGTATAGACAGCTGTACTTATTTAAAGAATTACAATTTCTAATGGTATGATTTCTTATTCTTTTATACAGAATTTGATTTTTATAAAAAAATGAGGGCGGAGTTATATTTTTATGCTTGACTTATACTGAAAGTAAGAATGATAAATCACGGCCCGCCCGTATGGATAACAATACTTAGGGTAAGCCTGTTATGCTACATGACAGCGAGGATTTTTCTGTGTGTACACACACACATATATATATATATATATATAACGAGTATATCGTCTAACAAAAAATTGTAACGAGTTTATTATCTTATTTTGGATCAAATTTATTAAGAGCAATAAATTTTTTATTCAGTTACAATTTTCATTATCTTAAAGAAGATGAGATAAAATAAGAAGAAGATTGGTTAAAAAAGAAAAACCCATATATACATACAGAAGTAATAAGTATAAGAAGAAAATTATACATGATTCTTGTGTAGACGCTTTTGTATACAGAGATGAACTAAACTCTGCTACTAGTGCACGGTTGTATGCTTCGTACAGCTTCTCTGTAAATAAAATAAAAATCGTTTTAGTATTTTTTATTGTCTTCGTCGTGTAATTGAAGAAACTTTAAATAAGAAACAATAAAAATCTGGAAAATAATCTTTAGAGATTTTTTTTTTCTTTTTTCATTTTCGTTGCTATCCAATTTCGATTCTATGTTACAGTTTTCAAAGTAGTTTTGTTTAGTTTGCTATTTAACAAAAACAAAAAATCTAAAATTGGTTTGTTTTCGATATCTCTATGAATTTATATAAGTTTATTATGATTATATTGCACTGAAACTAAAATAACGAAGTTCAATAAAATCTTTGGCGGACGAAATGCTTTAGTAGTAGTTCTTAGTATTTTCAGAACCATTTTCCATGCAAAACGTCCGTACGTTTGTTTGTATTCAAAAATAGCAACTGATGTTCTTCTATAACGAAACAAATGATAAGTAAGACTCGATTTTCTAGACAAAACTTTTCATTTCATGTCCTTTCCTCATTTCTCATTTCACGTTTCTCATTTCCTATTTTTCATTTTTCATTTCTCATTTTTCATTCCATCTATCATTTATCATTTCCCACTCCCATTTTCATTTCTTATTTATCATTCCCATTTCTTACTTATCATTTCTCGTTCATCATATTGATCAGTTGTCATTTATCTTTCGCCCCATTTTCAAGTCTCTCGTTTCACATTTTTAATTCCTCATATCACGTTTCTCTACTTTCTCATTTCACATTTCTCATTTCTTATTTCTCATTTCTCGTCCTTCATTTTTTTATTTCCTATTTCTCATTTCTTATATCTCATTTCTTATTTCTCATTTCTTATTCCTCATTTCTCATTTTCATTTCACATTTCACATTTCTTATTTCGCATTTCCTATTTCTCATGTCTCATTTCTTATTTCTCATTCTTATTTCACGTTTCATATTTCAAATTTTTCATTTCTCATTTTTCATTTCCTATATCTTATATCTCATTTGTTATTTCTCATTTCACATTTCTCATTCCTTATTTCTTATTTCTCATTTGTCATTTTTGATTTCTCATTTCTCGTCCCTCATTTTTTATTTGTCATTTCCCATTTCTCATATCTTATTTCTCATTTCGCATTTCTCGTTTCTAATTTCACGTTTCACATTTCACATTTTTTATTTCTCAATACTCATTTCCTATTTCTCATGTCTCATTTCTTATTTCTCATTTCTAATTTTACGTTTCATTTCCTATTTCTTAAGTCTCATGTTTTATTTCTCAATTTTTATACCTCATATCCCATTTCACATTTCCTATTTATGGTATATCATCCACTCCATTCTCATTTTTTATTTCTCATTTTCATTTCTCATTTATTATTTATCATTCATCATTAATGAGGGTAGCGATTTTAGGTACAAAGAGAATTGCCTAAAGACATTAGTATTGGTAAATTTTTTTCGTGTCGAATGTGTGTTTAAGCTCCCATTTATTCTCCTTGGCATAAGAACTTCGATCAAGACTGATCTCGGATGCACTCCTGCTGATTTTGTCCACGGACAACCACTGAAGGTTGCCACGCAATAGTTTAACCCAAAATTCTTTGTTTCTGATCACCACCCGTGCAAGCTTCAGAAATAATGAGTTACCAAAATTTACGGTCGAATTTGCAACGTGTTTTTAACATCTTTTCCTTGTGTTAGCCCGGCTGTCGAAAAGACCACAACAGGTTTCATCGTTAACTGCGTTGTACTGCATTCTTGTTTCCCGATCTTTGAAGGTTATTCCCGATCTTTGAATTTACATCTGTGTAAGGTTCCATCTCTACGTTAAGTAAATCACACTACTTGCCAAACTTAAGTGCATTTCATGTATGTTTAGTAAATTTTGCTAAGGCGAATCAAAATTTTATAAAAGCTTTAGAATCTTTTAGTAGAAAATTTGATATTTTTAGTATTTAACTGGTAGTCGAAAATGGTGATTATTCTCATGATTAATGGCGTTATTTTTAATTCTGTACTGAAAATTAATTTGGCAATAAATTGAAAGCTTATTTGTAGATGTTTATTTCCCTTAATCATCATTTTACTAAGCGTGAAATAACACTCTGCTTTTTTCAATTTTTTCGAGCCATTTTGATATTATGAACTTCGATGATGGTTCTAAGAGAGTAACCAACAATAAATCTTCGGTTTCATCCTAAGATGTTTTTGATTTCATTCGATGCGATGATGTACACATATATTATTAGTTCAATAATAAATTCAAATTAAAGCGATATATTTTCCACCCATACGCGTTAAATTCAAAACCAATCTTTCACGTCAACTTCCGAATTTATTAATCCTGAACCAAAAATCAAAAATTCCGCACACATATCATATCAATATGTATAGATTACCCATTATAATATAATCCATAAAATTATTAGAAAAATTGATTTATAACATCCATACTCATATTCATTCCACCACCATTGAGAATTTATTATACTATATAACATATCATAATATGCAAAAACCACAAAAAAAAAAAATGTATAACTATTAACAGACAAACACAGTGATTTTATTACCTCCCAGCACCCAACTGCCCTACATAAATACGTACATATATTTATGTTGGGGATGACAAATTTCGTTTTTTTTTTTATCCAAGTGACTAACAGCAAACAGAAACAAACAAACAAACAAAACTTATAAAAAATTATGTTATTTATGTTTTGATGTTATTGTGGTTTATGGTAAAAATATTTATACCAATGAATGTTTCTGACAAAACTAAATAAATTAAAAAAAAAAAAAAAAAAATTCTATTTTTTATTTGTAATTTCAAATTTTTTTTATTTTCGAAAAATGTCATATGTACATATAGTTTTGAACAGTACTACGTACTACACATAGAGCAATGTCAGTTAATAGTTGTGTTTGTACCATACCAACAACAAAATATTAAAATAACAAATAATTATTTTATTATTTACAACTATAAAGTTTGTATACTGGTTATGACCTAGTTTTGGCCAAAAATTTTCTGTGTAATTTAACATACATAAACAAAATCTGCAAAAATCTATAAAATTTAATAAATTTAATGGATGCCATATTTTATAACAAAAAACAGTAGTGTTTTTTTTTTTTTTAATGGGATTTAATAATTGAGTGAACTTTAACTATGATTGGTTTTAATTCGAGTGTAACATTGAAAATTTTCTGATTTTTTTTTTTTCACAACACATACTCGTACATCATCGCGTTGGATATTTCAACTTCTAGTAAGTGTTTTGAATTTTGAAGTAGTCTAGTAGTAAGCTGTTTGTTATACGAGGTGTCCGTTTTCAAAACCGTCTTACTAAAATTTCATTTATGAAACATATTTTTGGGGGTTATCTTGTAATTTTTTGCTTTGTTTTATTCTTATAAGAACTAGTTATAACAATAAAAATAGTGAGTTTTGGATACAAAGCTAGTATCTAGATGGTTTTGGAACAGCAAGAATTGGTTTGGATTTTAGGAACATTAATTTTTAGTTTATATTCAGTCTTTAATTTGTACAATATAGCGATATGATATACTTTAAATTCAATTAGTTGTCTTTTTCAATACTATGACAGTACACTGAAAGAAATGATTGCCCATATTGATTACAATAGGTATGAAATTGAGCAAAAAAGCTGCTTCAATATGCGTTAAGCAAAGTTTGTCTCATTTAGAGAATAATTTTAAAAAAACCTTGATAATTCATGATTTACAAAAATGCTAAAATTGAGAAGTAAATGTATAATCGAAGTAAAGTACGATTCTTCATTTAAATCTAATACTCTTAATATCAAAATTTTGTAGTTTATAAATTGTAAATGTGTTCAAAAAAGTAATCTCAATTCATGAAAGTGTAGCTTGTTTTTAAGAATAAAAAAATTAATTTAGGAATAATATGTTTGCAAATCATCAATAGAATACGTTTGCTCAAAATATGAATAATTTTGTAATAATTGAGACTAAAGTGATCAAGATTATATTTTGTTTCTGCTTGATTGATGAAAAATTATATTCATGTTGATGTTAATATTCATAAATGATAAGAAAATTCTCTTGATAAGAAATCATTTGAGAACAACATTCATGTCATTTGAGCTTACTGTACATGACTTGAGACTAAAATTCACAAAATTTGAGCGAGTGAGTTTTCATTTGAGACGAAAAGCAGTAATATTAAGAAAAGTTTCCTCAAGTTGAGACTAAAAATCATAAAAATTTGACAGGATATGATATCATTTGAGATGAAGGGCGATGTTATTGAAACTACTGTTCTTAATTTGACTTGTTGGGTAAGGTTTGTTTTAAGAATACAGAAGATGTTATTGAAACCAGAATTCTCAATTTGAGATGTTGGTTGATTTTAGAATACAGTAGAAATTATTTGAGACTCCACTTCACATTTTGAGACTATGATTTCCATTCTCGTATTCTTGTATCAGAAATATTGACGATTATTATACGGTTAGTAATTCTCCATTTAAGAATAAAATATTTCCATAGTGAGTGTTTAAATGTTAATAAAAATAAATAAAATATTTGATTTAATTAATTTTTTTACTATTTATTTATTAAACTAAAATAAATTATTTATTATTATAATCAAACAAAACGTAATGTTCTTATTCTAATTAATTATTAAATAATAATAAGTTTATAATTTTTACATAAATTTTTGTATATTTTATGTAAATTTTGTTTACAATAATTATATTTTGCATATGGTTTTCCATTCTTAGTTTTCCTCAATATTGTTAATTTTAAAACTATTTCATTTAATTTAAAAATCTGGTACTCTAGTAATGTTTTTTCAGTTAAATATATTTTGTAATGACTATTAAATTTGGTTGCTATGTTTTGTGCAATTACAATTACTTCATTATTCTCAACTAAAATATGGTTTATATTATACAGTTTTATTTCTAAGTTATTATTTTGATAAAAATATAATTATCAATTCATACGAGTAATATCAATTAATAATGATCTAATCTAATTCATAATTGTTTTAATTGATAAATAATTATCAATATTAATAATTTATATAATTTAAATTAATTTTTAATTCATTTACAGTCATTTAAAAATAACATTAATTTTGAGTCGGTGATATCAGTTTGGATTGTTATTTTATAAAAAAATTGTTGTATGAATGTCCATACCTTGGACAAACGGGTATTTTATGTCGAAGACGACGAACAGTTTAAAGCAACAATCGACAGCGGCCATCAAAGATGAAAATTTGTAGAGAATGCCATCAAACACCGTAACGTATTCCCATTCTGTATCCCGTCACACTGCCATCACCAAAGGTTGTGAACTCAGCTCGTATTCGGAGTATTTGGTTTTAATTTTTTTCAGCTCGACCGCAATCTGGCTGTGGCAAGAAACCTTCAAGAGGAAGGATGCAATTGAGTTGGCAAATGACGGCTTCCAAATATTTTGTTTATTTAAGGTGAATTTGTTGATCCGTGAGGTTGGTGGTAGAGCGAAGTGGAGTAATTTTAGGATTTTGGTGTTTTTGAGATCTGTAAATAAGCAAAAAATTATGTTAATTAATAAATTAAATTAATGGAAATAAATTTTTAAATTTCTTTACCTATGTCAGTAATGCTTTGTATTTTTTGAATATCTATTTTTGCAGTTGCGTCCTTGATGTGCCGCACAAATAATTGCTCAACTCTATCGACAAATTCTTGCCAGCAGGATAATAGTTAGGATACTTTTGTCTTGAAATTGATTTTCAAAATCTATATCGACCTGGAAAAAAATTACTATATTATTATAAGTAAAAATTAAATATGAAAATATGCCCCTTCCTACCAGTCTAAACCCTTTGTCCGATTTAAAAAGGCTCCACTCGTTCAGAAAACTAGTAATTTTAACGATGGCGAGCTTAATCTGTGTAGTTCCTCTCGTCTTCCCACACATGTTGACTGCCACTTCAACTCGACGGCTTCCCACGGTTCGTGAAAGCAACTTAGCCACTTCTTGTTCGCTAAATGCGTTTCACTTACCTTAACTTCACTTGTAAATTTTGATGACTCGTCTGCCAAATAAATTCATTTTAATTAATTTTCATAAATTTTAAAATTTTTTAATTAGGTATTCAATATTCACCTGATGATTTAGAACTTCGGCGTTTATGGCTGGTAAATATACCTCACTTTAGATAATTTTTTTGAGGTTAGAATTTTTTTTTCTTTTTTAAACCCCTAACGATATCAAAAACTAGACTTCTTGACGAATTTTTTCGTGTGCTCAAAAATTTTTTTTCCCCAAAATTGAAATGAGCAGAGGAGAGGGGGTGGCCGATTTGAAAGAGAATTCCCTATATATAAATATAAAATATTTTTTTAACACACGTCTTCACTGATTGAATTCTTCAAACAAACTGAATGAAAACAAGAGATAAATGTAATTGATATGTTGTTTCAACGATAGTATGAATAGTATTCTCAAAAACATAAGATAATTTAGTTTTAAATTACTGATGTTATTCTCAATTTAAGGATAAGCCAAGAAAAACCTGCATGAATGTACGTATTTAGTTTCATATTGATATTAGTATACATCACTGGAGTATATAATGTATTTATATAATTCATTTCATTGGATATGTATCATCTTAAACTGAGACTACTACAGTCAAATTGAGTAGTTGTAAACTGTTGATTAAATTAAAATTATGAATAATGCTAAGAAATGAAGAATTAAATACTTGATGTGATTCTAGTTATGCATACCTATATGAACACGTTTCTTTATACAGATTGAGCAATGCTGAATAACAACTATGAAAACCATCTGTACTTATTTATAATTGAATGATTAATTGGCGCATATGTAAATATATGGAATATGTTGTTCCTAAATCACTATGCGTATTATAATTTTAATCCGTTTATGTATTTTTTACCATTATCTATTTCACTACAAACGATATGAGTGCAGTTTCAAACAAAATATTTCAATGGCTTCCATTGCCGTTCTGCGGATTTCGATATTGAATCCATTAATGGAAATTGGTCAGTTGTATTAAATCACATCAGTTTCAGTAGGTAGTGAATCTCAATGTGACAATTATAGTATCTAAACATTCATTCCATTTATACCAGGACTGAGATTTTGTAAAACATTTTTTCCGATATTCGATAAAAATCGATTTTTTCAACTTTACTTGTGAATTAGCTTATACAAAATGTATGCATAGTAGCCGGTGGTTTGGCGTCTATTGGAGGGGGGACCAAAGTTGAGTAGATTAATCTACCAGCTCCGTAACCTTCCAGTAGGGTGCGCATCACGTGAGCTGTTCTGGTCTTGTCATTAGGCAGCTGCGTGATGGGTACAATTGTGGAAGGGGTAACCTGTTCACAATTCGCAAGTGTACGTACTGCATCCTCGTGGCAACCACTGGTAACTAAGGCCCTTTGGCACATTTTACGCCATTTGGCACAGGCTAAAGTACGGCGCTAAAGGCGAAAACTTTGACAAAAAACCCTAATCTAAGGTGGAACAGCATATGCCGAAAGATGAATGGCTGATAGGTTAATCAGCCCAAAATATGCGGACTCTGGATACCAGGCACCCTCCAGTTTTATTTAGCCTTCCTGTAGTAAAGCTGGGTGACCTACAGGTGATTTGCAATTCCGAGCAACTCGTAAGAGTAAAATCAAACGGAATACGGGGCAGGAGTAGGAATATACGAGAGTGGGATAACCCTCTCGAGGTCCTTGAGCTCCAATGCTACCGTCTTTCTAGCGGAACTACATGCTGTAGTAAACATCTAGGAGGGAGAGCAATAAGCCCAGATAGTATGTATCACGTACCGGGAGGCAGTATCGTCAGGTTCATTAAGAACCTGAATATTGACTGGACGGATAATTAAGCAGGGGCCAGCACAATAGATCTTTTAGGTCGCAGTGCGAAGTGGCTAATCGCCCGCATGGCCCCCCAAATAATAATAATAATAATGCATAGTAGCCCAGAAATATACGTAAATATAGTTGAGCATTCAATAATTGGTAAATATCGAAAAAAAGTGATGTTAAAAAATCCTAACGCTCAATTGCTCCTAAAACCTTCAATTCATTTCAGTAACCATACATCATACTACTTTTCAAATCAACCTGACAGTGGTTAATAAATAGTAAATGCATATACGGTGCTGCAGTATGAGGCTCGTATATAGGCTATTTGGAACTTTATAATTTATTAAGAACCCATATACACTATAGAGTATCAACACAAAACCAGTCATTATAGACTCAAATTTCTGGTCATTGTTTTGTTGAAGTAATAAATTGTCAAAGCGTATACTGAGAAACTTATGATTATTAAGGAAAACTAAATAAATTAGGCCAGAAATGCCATATTATTCATTATTCAACTGATAATGATTTAATCATAAAATAGAAATACTAGGAAAACGTTCACAGTTATGCTATGTAGCAATGCTGTAAACATGATTCGCCAAATATTGAAAGACATTAGTTTTCTTAACTTGATTCTAACAGTTTAGCAAAAAACAAGAATAATGTTGCATAATTTCTAAAATTCGTGACGTTTTTTTTAAATTATTAATTGTCAATGGAATTTATTTGAGAATAAATGATTCAAACCAAACCTATATTAAAATGGCCAATCCAGAAAACCAATTTTCTCAATTTAATTTCAAATTTTTTACTTCAATCGTGACTAAATGCTGCATAATTTTATAAAATTGATAAAATTATCATTTGAAGCATACAAGTCTCCAATTCAAATTGATAATACTCTACTACGGCGTACTAGTCTTCGATTGTATTTTTGCATCCTGTCAAATGGAGAATATAATAATCAATTTGTAAAAGCACGATTGTGCAGAAAAATTGGCATTTCGTCTTCATTTGTGCACACAGATCTTGATATGATGCATTTTAGACAAAATAAGATAGAGAAGAAATAGAAATTTGTTAAATTTTTATTTTGTGCATTTGAGTATTAGATATTCTTAATAATAGAATACGATTTCTCTCAGTGTACAAAATAATGTGAATAAAACAATAAAATAAAATAATTGAACCAAAAAATGGAAAGATCACTTACATTGGCATTCCGGCCTGATCCGCTACATTTGTGACCATTTCATATTCGTTCAAGGGAATAGCAGAAGCAGCATAAATTCAGTAGGACTACAGCTATCGATAACTTCCTTGTAATAATAAATGTAATTTGTTAACAATCAATTGATATCTTCCAATTTGGCCTTTTTTACCACTGCTCCCAAAGGCACTTCATTTGGCTTAATGTCATTTGATGACTGAAGTCTTTTGAAAATAGATGTTGGGCTACTCATTTCTACTTTATAATTAACTTTACCTCGAATTTGGTTAGCTTACGATCGTTTTAAAATAATTTTTTTGCATCTTCAGATTGTAAAATCGTTTCGTTTCGTTTTCCAACTTTCTCAATACCACCAAAAACTCTATAAAGAAGTATAAACGAGTGCTCGAAACATTATAGTTAATTGTTTAATATGTTTTGGGGCATTGCTTAGCCATTTTGTAACCCTACAAATCAAGGAACGGTTTTTATTTTGCTCTCTTGATCTATCACAAAAAAGTTTGACAAATGTACCAGCTACTCCAAAGTTTGTTAAGTTCAATTGGTGGTAAACTGTTGATACGATTTCGTTTGAACCTCTTTGCTTAATTCCAAGTAAAGCAAAATATATTATCCCATGATTGTTTGATAAAGTTTGCGTGAAAATAGTTAGATTGGTATGGTATTTTCGGCAACGCTGTCATATTTTTTTGCGCAACTTTTCATAAAAGGCCTTTGCTCTTAATTTGTAAATATGCAATTTGATCATTGCCTGATATTTATTTGCTAAAACTGTAGAATTTTTAATCATTTCCTTTAAACATACATATGTATTTGGAACATACATACATCAGTTGCCACAGAGCAATATTTAACAGAGCATATTTAAGTAGTTTTTTGTTTGCTTCTTTCTTCGTTTTTCGCCATCGATTTTCGTCTCGCCCGCCGTATCACAAATTTACATTTTTTTTTGTTTTTTTTTGTTTTGCTGTTTTAATTGTATATTTATTTTCTGTATGTACAGTACACAGATGCGATGGGCGAAACGAAAACCGATGTCGAACAAATATATGTACATATGGATTACACAGCCACATCGGACTCGCAGATCACACCAATCTGTACTATTCCCCACTGAGAGCAAATTATTTTTACGCGTCAATTACACTAACACTCAGGCAAATGAATTATTCCAGAAAGAATTACGTATAAAGGCAACGCACCACCACTTACTATATAGCACATGAACAAACGTAATCTCATACGAGATGTACATGCTGTATACTATATATCAAAGAGGGGAATACAAAATAAACATATAAAAAATTCACAATATGCTCGCATATCAGACGGATGGAATGTTATAATTATTTTTCTTGGTAACAACATAAACTAAGCACACATATAACCCTCGAGTGCACCTTGTTAAATAAAAAAAAAATGATGTTAATTTAATAGCGCGTTTGGTCATCCGCAATATCCTTTTCCAACCGGTGAAGATACATGCCAGTCGTAATAAACGTCTGAAAACCCCCACGCCGCACCGTGAGCTTCATGATTATTTTGTATGGCCTACCCCACGGCTCGCGATCAAATTCTTCGCAAAGCTCACTAAAACATTGTCGTTTGCTCAGCTTAATGGTGGTTTTAAGTTCCAATCGAGCACTGCAGTAAGCTTGTCGCCGATCCTCGCTACCTCCACCCCTTAGACGCTGGTACCTTCGTCTCGTCCTGAAGCATTTACAACGTAAACTCGCCATTTCCTCATTCCACCAATAAACAGCTTTACGACGGCTATTCCCTGTCCTTCTAGGCATTACCGCATCACACGCGTTTATGATACACCTCATAACTTGTGAAACCTTGTTTTCAGCTACTCCCGAGATACTTACGTTTTCTAGCATGTACAAGAACATACCTTCATCGAAGTGTTTTGTCGTCCAACCTGTATATCTGCTATATTTCGTTTGATTTCCTTGAAGAGTAACACCGCTGAGCTGGCATATTATCGCCTGATGGTCGCTGTGTGTATATCATTCACTCACCTCCCAAGTAACGCCTTTACTCAACATGCATCTACTAACCCAAGTAAGGTCAACTATGGAGTTAGCGTTGCCTCTGCGAAATGTTGCCGTACTACCCGTGTTTAGCAGTTCAATCTGCAATGTGGCAAAAGCTTCCAATAAAGCCACACCGCGATCATTTGACACTCTGCTGCCCCATTCAACAGCCCCAGCATTGAAGTAACCAGCGATAAACACAGGGTGTTGATCCCGCGCGTCCTTCACCAATCGATCCAAGAAAGCTTTGAACTCCACCTGAACGAGCAGGTCTTGTGCCGCTTCACAATGATTAAGATTTAGTTGTAACAAAATCATAACCTTCGTGTTTTTTGTAATTCCTGCTTGTATATCGGGCACTTGAAATTTCCCGTAACATGCTTGGCATTGCCAATATAGTCTTCTTTCTCAAGACACACCATGCATCTTGGCTCCTTTTTGCAGGCTTTTGCAATATGCCCCTATTCACCGCCCTTATAACAGAGTTTTGAGCGGTCTGTTTGACTGGAACACCTCTGTGCCACATGTCCATAGTGCAAACATTTGAAGCATTTTTTGAATACTATCGTCCCTCTCATGGTACAGGATACCCATCCGATTCGAATTTTGCCTTCAGTGATGACTTTACCCATTAGACTGCTGGGAAAGTTAACCACAGCAACTTGGGTTCCACGATACGCGGCTGCTAATTTCTTAACAACAAACACGCCTTTCGCGTCCTCAAACTTTTTTTCCAGTGCCTCTCGCACTTCATCCGCCGTGGTTACCTCATCAATATCCTTGATTTCGACCATAACTTTGTGTGTAAGAGATCTTCTATCGGCCTTAATAACGCCCTCTAGCTTAGCTCGGTATTCTAGAGTAGTTTTTTGGTCTCCAGTGTTTTGCAGCTCTAATAAAAGATCTCCTTGTGTAGTTTTTCGGATATGTTTAAAGTTTCCCTCAGGCTAGTAAGATCAGGATCCAGCTTCACCTAGCGTAGTATGTCCGCGTATGAGATATCTGTTTTCGCTTTAATCATTAGCACATCTAGACGAAAATATATCCTGTGTTTCTTCATACGCCGTTTGGGTTCAACATTTTTCAGGCAAAACATTTTGAGGAGTATTTTGTAGAGTGTCCTTCGTATGCCTCTTCTTCCATCGAGAGCGTTCGTCACTCTTGGGTGGTGTGGACAACCTCCTTTTGTTGGATTCGGCTATTGGCGAATTATCCTTATCGCCTTTTTCCACTTCCTTCATGTCACCAATAATACGTTGATATGCGGGAACTTCCATCATCTCTTTGCCAATCGGTGAAGTTTGGCACTCCTTTTCCGATAGTTCCATCTTACTCATAACTGAATCATAGAGTGTGCTGATGATGCAGATCCTCTTCATTTCACCATGTATATTGAGCTTAGGTTTGACAAACTCCGCAAGTCCTTCAATTTTCTTTCCAAGTTTTGTAAGAGTGATTTCTGTACTGTCCACCTTGTTTCCTCCCAGAGACGATGATGAAAAACATCGCTCCAATGTATTGATCACTGCACTTTCTTTCTGAGCTCTTGAAATATGTTTACTACTTTTCTTCAATGGCGCTGCTTTCTCCTGTCTTTCATTCCCACTCCCTTGTAATTGAGGTGGAGTTCTCTGCAACGCACTCTTTCTAATGATCTGCTGACTGCCTCCTAAATTCGCAGAATCGAGAAGATCCGACATGCCAGTGATATCATTTACTTCGTTAATATTTATGTTATTATTATTTGGTTCCATATTCATTCCCACGAGTAGCACGAGAAATAATGGTCATCCATGACAGAGCTCTGCATTATCATAGGAAGGCTACGGGTTTAAACCGAATATCGCCAAATTCGGAGTTCGCATGCTAACGACTAAGCTCCCCCTTAGCCATGCAGCCATCGGCGCATGCGGTGCCACCTTAGCTTGGGTGGCTGGTTTTTGGGCCGCCCCGAGTATTTGATTTCCCAGGTACCTGCCATATCTGGCGGGCTGTTCCCTTTCCGCTACCTGCTGTGAAGGTGCCTGATGGAGGAACCAGCAAATCTCACACGGGGACTGTATTATGGTATGGTGGTATGATGGTATGCTAGCTTGATGGTGTTATGTTATAATGGTAAGATGGAAACTATGACGGAATGTATGATTATTGTTGGCAACGGTATCATTCTTTAAATCCGCCTTTGGAAGAATGTCATACAAATTTCAATAACAACACAGGTGTTCATCTGGAAATGTGCATCTCATCGGGAATGTTTCTATACCAATTTTTTCATCCAATTCGCTGTTGGTCACTCAAGTAATCGTCTTGTTCCAGACTTTCTTAATTTTCACTTCTGCCCAAAAGAACCAAAGTTATTGAAATTCAGTCGAAAAAGACTAAAAATTTTGTTGGTACAAAACCACTTTTCCCAACAATTTCAAAGTCCGTAAGTAAGAAAAAGCAACACAAAACAAATGTCCATTCGTCTGTCAGGATGTCTGTCTATGCTCTTAGTATCTCGACAACGACCCGAACTGAGATGTTTGTGAGTTTTTAAGTAGTGTTCCTCACAAAATTTTTCCTCTCATGAATAATTGGTTCTAACAGCAATTGTTTCTAGCTCCCAAAACTATTTAATATTGTTATTTAGCGTTTCCATAGTGCATAATGCGGTGGATGTACACTCTTGAACTGTGTAAGAAGATATTACTTTACCACTTGCTACATAACCAAAAACGCTTGGATAAAATGATGGAAGATTTTTGAAAACTGTTATCGATTGGATACCAGTAAATAATTGAGTGTAGATTTCAGCTCCAAGTAATATATCAATGCTATCTGGTATATGGAAATATGGGTCTGCCAATTCAATATCTTTTGGCATTGAACTTAAATTTATATTAATTGGACTTACTGGTAGATAATTGGTAATGGTGGGAATTATAAAAAATTCCAAAGTTGCTGAAAAGTCTGTTACTCTATACAATATAGTTAAAGAAACCTTTTTTTTAACTGTACTTTCTTGTCCGCCGATACCCGATATGGTTTTGATTGTCGGCTCTTTTCTTATCTTTATTAAAAATCTTCTAATTCTTGGTTTATTTAAACTACAAGTTGAATTATTCGAATTATATCTTGAACCCTTGTCACAAGGCGGTTTATAGCAACTGCTAACATTGTATGTACTAATTAAGCAATTCGTACACAAGTGATTACTCCGAACAAACTGAAATCGCATGTATGGATTAATCTTGATATCCGAAAATGCTGAGCAACTAGATAACAAATGTACTCCACCACAATAAGAGCATTTGCTGCTACTAGAAACTAACGAAGTGGACTTTTCTGTCCGGTAATTAAATTTTTTGGTATCAACTGATGATTTTGAAACTGTAGTTGTACCCTTAATAGCTTCCAGAACTCGAGCATGATTTCTGAGAAGAACTACGAATTTATCAAAGTTTAGTAGTTTGTTCACTTCAGTATTTTTTATAATATGTATTTTCGATAAGTTGTCCAGCCTCTCGGTCAAATGGTGGATTAAATTTGAAGAAAATTTGAATTATTTTCAATTGGTGATTTTACATTGTAGATTTGTTTCATATGAGCCTTTTGAATGAGAATTGCATTGTCAAAGCGTTCACATAAAGTTTTCCAGGCTGTCTCATAATTAGTCGATGTTACAGGAAGATGTTCAATTAGACCAAATGCCCTACCAGCCCTAATGTGTAATTTCAAATAAACAAATTTGACCGTTGCATCTTTGTTAGGTTTGCTGTGAATAAGATCCAAAAAGACATCCCGGAATGCTAACCATTGGTCTTCAGCCCCTAACGGTGTACTATTAGCTGACAACGGGTTCTTTAGGCACGTTTTCGAGTTGCTTTAGCTCATGAAGCTTATCCAACAGTGCGCTTTCTAGCTCGTCATAATCCTCTTCAAATAAAATACGATCAGTCATCATCTTGCAGCTCGATTTTCAATTGTATTTGATGGTATTTATCGTATAATAGTTGTAACCTGCGAACGTTAAATTCGATTGCACCAATACTTAACAAGCACCCCATATAATTTTTAAATTGAGTTAGTTGACCTTTAAAGGCAATACGTTGTCTTTTTGCAGGTTCATCTGTCATGTTGTTAGACACACTAAAATTGTGCGAATATATTATGAGAAATATTTTGAAAATTCAATTTGATAGTTTAAATGTAAAATTAACGTAACCCTAAATTGTATTCAAGTGCGTAAAACTTTTTAGGTAACGACATTTAATTACTAACTTTTATGAAAGCAATAAGACTTAACATAATTTTAATAACTTACAAATTGATATAATTTTATCACCTTAATATGAAGATAATGTTGATAACTGACCAATGCAGTCGATGATTAGACGTCACAGCTTGATCGCGTTGTATTCAGCGAATTTGTCTGGATGATGTCAATAATGAATGTGTGCTTTAGCCAAAATATCAAAATGATGATGAATGTAATGAATGACCAGATTAATTTAGTCAATTTTAAATTTGACGCGATGATCCACCAACTATAAATTGCCGTATGATAAATGATGGATGATTATTTTTTTTTTGACAATTAACGTTAACAATGACTATGCCGTTGAAGGTCGACTGATTTCAATACACCTCGGTGTGCGAAATCAGACGATACCACGTTCTTGGATGATAATGAAGCGGATATTGTGGCCTTTGCGTAAATTACGGATGGAATATCTGGCTGGTGCATATATGTAACGTAATCATTTGTGTTTGTTATAACCAATCACTTACCTCTCTCACACCAACGTATCCGAACTACTCATATGAGTATAGTTTTCGAGCAAACTGTGCACATCTACCAAACCCAAACAATACAATACAACAAACCTAATCCGGTTTTTACTGTATAGCGATCTATGTACTATGTACATAATACTGATTTACAAAGTATATAAAATTACATATACAAGTTAATTACAAATACATATACATAAAATTAAATATCATATGGGATATGCTCCTTATTAAAATTCATTCTGAGTAATGCGTGAACAGTTATGTACGAACGTATTTTCTCGAGTCGCGTTGATTTATAGTTTGTGTTGGACGTTGAATTTGGAGTTAAGTAAAGGTTGTCGAGTCAAAGGTTGATTTAGGATTGAGTTGACTTCATTGACACATACAGCACAAGGTCCGAACTTGTTGGTTTAGGGATTGGGCCTGGAGTTGAGTTGGGGGTTGACTTGGGAGTTGAGTCGGGGTTAGTGGGGGTTCAGTTGCAAATTAATTTGGGGAAAATAATATGTTGAGTTAGAAGTTAGCTTGACTTGTTATGAGTTGAGTTGGTTATTGAGTTGGGTTTGAGAGGAGGGGAGGGGGGGGGGAGAATGGTTCAGTTATGCGTTGATTTAGGGTTTGAGGATTGATTTTGGGGATGCGTTGAGTTAGAGGTTGAGTTGAAGGTATTGAGGTTGAGATATGGTTGAGTTTAGGGTTGTCATGAAGGTTGAGTTGAGGTAGAATTAGAGCTGTATAGGGTTAGCGTCAAAGATGAGTTTTATCCGAATGAGGGGTTCGTTTAGACGGAGTTGATTTGACTGTAGTTTATCAGCTTACGAATTGAGTTTATTTTGGGATTGAGTTGACCGTTGTGTTTACAGTTGAGTAGGTGAAGGTGGGTTGAGGTGGAGTTAATTAAAATATTCTTAAGTCTCTTTTGTTTAATAAATTATGATTTCTTTATCCTTATATTTATATTTTTTAATAATTAGTATTTTACTTGTTACAATGTGTACACGTGTAATTCTATGACTTTATCTTAGCTTATTTTAGCTTTATTTTTAGCTTTTTAGCTTTAACTAAATCATAATGATCAATTAATTCTGTATTTCCTTACAAATATTCTATTTCTTCTATATTTACCCCCTTTCTTATCCTTTACAAGAAACGAATTATCATTGTAACACCTAAGTACTCTGGCCGGAACCCAAATTGTCCCGTTCCTTAACAATATAATTTCATTTTCAACTAGCGCTGGCAGAACTTTTGAACTTCTATTATAATATTTAACTTGCTGGTTTTGTCTAAAATTCAACTTTGACTTAATAATACTTTGATCAATTACTTGTGGTTGCAACTTTTCAGTAAGACATGGAATTTTTGTTCTCAAATTTCTAGACATTAACAATTGCGGTGGGGAGAATCCTAAAAATTTCAAAGGTGTATTTCTATATTCCATTAAACCCAGCGTTATTTCTTCGCCCAACTCCCTAGCTTTTTTAATAATTTGTTTGCAAATTCCCACAGCTTTTTCAGCTAATCCGTTGTTTTTTGCATACAACGGACTCGAAGGTGTATATTCAATTCCATATTCATTGCAGAACTTTCTGAATACAACACCACTGAATGGATTATTATCAGAAGTAATTGTATCCGGAATTCCCAATCTAGAAAATACTACTTTAAAAACTTCTATAATTTCCTGAGCCGTTTCAGTTTTTATTTGTGCTAGTTCAATCCAATTTGAGTAGTAGTCCACAATCACCAAATAATATTTGTTATCTAATTCAAATATATCAGAACTAATTCTTTCCCAAGGCCTTTCGGCAATTCTGTAAGGACTTAACGGTTCCTTACAATTTTTCTCCCTGAACTTTTTGCATGCAGTAAATTTACTAATAAAATTAAAATGACCCGTGTGAATACACTCAAGCATTTCATTCGTCATTTAATTTGGGACAATTATCTTTCTGTTTAGAAAAAGAATTGAATCAGAAATAAATATATTGTCCCTATTTTTATAATAATGTTTTAACTCAGGGCTCAGTTTATTCCAACAAGGCCAAGAATTATTTAATCTAAACCTGTATACCTTTGATAACATTAAATCATTTTGAGTTTCTTGCTGAAATCTCTTTCTCTTACTGGGCGATATTGATATATCTGTCGAAAGAGTATGCACCACGAATTGTAATTCCGGATCATCTTCCACTTTATCTTTAATAAATGATCGTGATAGTGTATCGGCAATAAACATCTCCCTACCTGGTACATATGTAAGTATATAATATCAAATTAAAACTTCATTAGTTTAAGTAACATTCGCTGTAATCAGCGATACTTTATTGAGATCCTTTTTTGAAATGGTAACTAAAGGTTTGTGGTCTGATTGAACAACAAACCGATGACCGTACGAAAACTGATAGAACTTATCAGTCGCAAATACCACGGCTAAAAGTTCCTTCTCTATTTGTGCGTATTTTTGTTCTGCACATGTCAATGCACGAGAAGCGTACGCTACAGGATGTTCGTTTTACATCAAACAACATCCAAGACCATTCTTTGATGCGTCAGTCTGAACAATTATTGGCTTATTCATATCAAAAAAGACCAAAACTGGTTCCTTACTAATTTCGTTTTTTAAGTTTCCTAAAGCTAAGTCATGCTTATTCTCCCATATGAATGAAGATGTTGTCTCTGACATATATTTCATAAACTTAGCCAAAAACTTGAATATTCCTCTCAAAATCCTCATTAATTCTTTCTTATTTTTTGGAGTCTCCAACTCTTTTATAGCCCTGATATGTTTTTTATCCGGCTTGATCCCACCTTCAAAAATTACTGGCCCCATAAAATGAACACTGTTAGTTTTATATTGAAGTTTATTACCATTGAATTTAACATAATATTTATGCCAAAACCCTTCCTTCATATCAATAACCATAAAATATCTCAAACGAGACATAATTTCATCCGAAGTTGGAATCTTATAATGCTCTCGTATAATCTGCCCATTCAAATGTTTTGGATCTATACAAATTCTCAAGGACCCATTTGGTTTTTCAACTATAATCATAGAACTAACAAATTCGGTTGGATATTCAACTTTTTAAATTAGGTTTCGCTTCTCCAAATCATCTAATGTTTCATCCAATTTCCCGTATAACCCGAAAGCTACCCTGCGATTAGCATTGACTACACCAATATAATCATTCTTCATTTTTATGGAATACTCCCCAGGTATACAACCTAGCCCATCAAACTGTGACCTAACCATTTCATTGAAAACTCGTTTCTCACTTGGCAACAATTCAGTGCCAACAGATGCAATTCGTCTAACAAGATTAAGATCGATGCATGTTTGTCCTGACAACAATGGTCCCAAGTCTTGATCAATTATAACAAATTCTACATTTTTCTCTACACTCTGCTTTGTTTTAACTTTCAAATTACAAATAACTATTGGTTTTATACAATGATTTCCATATAATTTTAAAGTTATCACTGTGGTTTGTAATTTACCCCCATTTTTTAGATATTTAGCAGGTAAAACGTTGATGTCGGCTCCAGTATCAAGTTTAAATTGGACCAAGTTTTCCCCCAAATACAATTCCTCCTTCCAAATTGAATTTTCTTTATTGGTATCAATTGACCGCACTAGCACAAATAAATTTAACAGTTGATCACGTTCTTCCTGACCACGTCTAGGTTTTTCATCCAATTGACTAATCTGATTAATTGATTTATTGGAAATAGATTTTCCTCTAAAACAACAACTGGCAAAATGACCTTTTACACCACAGTTGAAACAACTCTTTCCAAAGCCAGGACACTTCCCAATTTGATGCACTTTACCACATTTCAAACAATATTTGTTTGACGTTGCCGGTTCATTCGACTTCGGATATTTTTCGTAATTAGTAGACCAATTACCAATTTTTTTTTTTATTACTGTGACGTCAACTGGTTCATTCTCTGTTGCCACATTCCATTTGCGTTCAAGCAACTTTGCATGTATTTTGCTGACCTCTACTACTCTGCAGAACTCCATCGCTTTCTCCAACGACAATTCAGGTTCTCTTAATAACTTTTCCTGGCAACCTTTGTCAGCAATAGCAGTAACTAACCTATCTTTCAGCATCCTGTCCATAAACGAAGTTTTACAGGTATCCTTAGAACACACAAACTCTCAGTTCTTGGCCTGGTTTTACAGTTCTGTCCATCTTCTTGTTTGATGGTGTGAAATTTTTATATTTCCATTCTAATATTTTTAAGAGAGAAACAGTACGTGTCAAATTTTTCTATTACGTCCTTAAATTTAATTTCTTCGGTTTGAAATATGAATGTATTATAAATGACGATCCCTTCTTCACCAATTTTATCCTAAAGAATGGCAATTTTAACTTTTTGGGTTGATGCATCCTTTCCCGTTGCAGTAAGATATATATCCAGGCGTTGTTTCCATTTTTTCCAAGTTTCAGCCACGTTTTTCTCGAAACACATTATTGGAAAATTTTTGTTTGCCGCAATTCCGGCCGACATTTTTCTCAATTTTATTTTTCACCTGACACCATATAATATTCTTAAGTCTCTTTTGTTTAATAAAATATGATTTGTTTATCCTTTTATTTATATTTTTTAATAATAATTATTTTACTTGTTACAATGTGTACACGTGTAATTCTATGACTTTATTTTAGCTTGGACATGTCCGTTATGACTCCATTATCTTAATGCTAGGTTTACATGAGGTTTTCTATTACAAACTTAAGGTAGGTTTACAAATGTGTTATAAAGGTAGGTTTATACTACGATCTAATTATGTTACAAGTTTACACAGGTTTTCATTGAGGGTTTTGGTTGGGGACTTATTTGGGAGGTTAATGAATTTGGGGTTAGGTTAAGGGGTGATTTGAAAGTTCATTTGGGGTTGAATTAGTTATTGAGTTGAGTGCTGTTTTTGAGTTGTAAATTGAGTTTATTGTCATCAACGCTCTTAAGCAGGCGACAGCACACTCTGTTTCTCTGTTAATAAGTTTCTCTGTTAACAGGACATCACTGAACGTTTGAGAGCTCTAATCCGTTCCGCTAACTTTCTTCAGGAAGTTATACACTAAGTAGTATATTAAAAAGAATACAATAAAATAAAATCACTATAACATTACCGAATCAAACAATAAATATTTTCAAGACATTTATAGGAACAAAGTCCTTTTTATATTATATGTGAACAGCCAAACAAACAGACAGCAATTAATTATCCACACAATTCATAAACATGCTCAACTTATATTTCATTGCCAACAATTATCAATTTCATCACCAAAATTTTTATTTAATTATCAATCATGTCAATTAAATTTTGTGCTCTTGTATTTTTATCAAATTTATGATCTGTCAACACTTTTGTTGTTGTTGTTGTTGCTGTTGTTGTTCGTTTCATCGTTTTTCTTTAAAAGATTTCCTTTTTTGAATGGGAATATTATGCTATGCAAGAAGACTGAAAAGAAGAGCGAATAATATACGTATGTACGTACGTACGTACGTACAGCAACAACACAGCTCGAGAAGGAAAATATCAATTAATAATTTTTACCCAAAGTTAATTTCTACTTTTCTTCTAGTTATTGTAACATTTCCTTTTTTCTTAATACCCTCCCTCGTCTCGCATCCTCCATGTCATCATATACAAATATTTTTTTTGTTTCTTCTCGTTTCTGTCTTTTCATCTTCTGCTATTGTCTTAAAAAGAAAAATCTATTCAATTTGTAACGGAAATTATTCAAGAAATATAAAACAAAAAATGTTTCTTCCTTCCATAAAATTTTCCTTATATGTTGTTGTCTCTTCGAATTTTATGGGTACGGGTACACTACTTCTGGATGTTGTTATTATTATTATTATTATTATTGGCGTTCATACTAAAGAAGCAGAAAAAAATATGAATTGTAATGGTGACGTGAAGTTAAATTCTCTAAGGAAATTGCATACAATAAATTTAACGTAAAATTGGTTTCAATCACAAACAAAAAAAAAAAAAAAATCCACTCAGAAAAAATTTTGAACCCCTTACCTAGATCTACTCGTCTAAATTTTTATATTATAGCCACTCATGTATTTTTACATTTTATTTTTTTTTTTTTTTTTAATATTGATGACTTTTCTAATCTAATGTCTTATTAAAACGAATGAAAAAACAAATGAGGGTGAATTTTCACCCTTATATATGATCCGAACAAATATGAACCAAGATAAGAAACAAAAACGATTATCACTCAAACAAAAAAAAAATAAAAAATTAAAATTAAATTTATCTTTCAAAAATTCTAATCTTCTCTAAAATCTTAATTGGAAAAATATTGCATTTCTTAGCGATTGACTTTGGAATCTCTTTTACTCTAATTAAAATTACATCTGTCACCAAATTGAAGAAAAAAAAAAAGTTGAAACAATTTTTTTTTTTTTTTATCAGTGTTCCATTTCTTCCAGATGAAACTTTATCCGTTTTGAATTAATAAAAAGATTTTTTTTTTTTTTTTGGTATTACGACAGGATTGGGATCAATATTTTATGACAATCAAATTGATTGGAAGGATATACAGGGGATGGAAATTAATTAGAGGTATGGTTAAAAAAATTCTTACATGAGGATATTGAGGTTTTATGTTTAAAATGTTATTATTGTTATTGGCCCATGATATGGTTTATTTGGTTATTGTACTCTAAGGAGTTTTTAATTTTCTCCTTTTTCTATAAAAGGGTAAATCGGATTGTAACATGTGTATAAAAAAAAAAATCTGTGTCGCTTGTTAAATTTATGGAAATCTTTTACGACGGACCCATTATATATAAAGCCGATTCAAAAAAGGAGGGCTACAGTGTGTGTATTTGTGTGTGTATTAGACAATGTGTATTCCCAATTTCTTCTTGCAATTCCTTTAATTGACCATGTTAATTCGCCAAGTTAATCATAAATCAAAATGATTATATGCTTTCCAATATATATTTAGTGGGTGAAACATACGAGTACTTGCTCTTGGCTAAATATTGTGTGGTTTGTAATTATATAAATAAAGAACGTTTGTGTTGCAAATAAATAAGAGCGACAAGTTTAAAGCATCACGCAGAAGACCACCTAAAGCCTCTGTTATTACCGTTGAAAAAACTAGCATCCCGGGCTTTATTTTTAAGGCGGACAAATTAAACTTAAAAGGTAGTAATATATCAGAAAATTGGCGTTTATGGAAGCCTAATTACGAAATTTTTTTCACGTCAATAGATGCGTCAAAACCTAATGTAGGTTGCTTTAGTTTTGAACGCAATTGGAACAGAGGCATGCAAAATTTTTAATACGTTCAACTTATCGGAAGAAGATAAAGGTAATTATGACAAAGTAAACTCAACGTTCGAAAATTTTTGTCAGCCACGTAAGAATAAATTGTATGAAAGTTTCATCTTTGGTAATCGATATTAAAAAACTCGTTCGAACATATGGGTACAACGACGAAGATCATATGGTGCGTGATCAACTAGTGTTAGGCGTAGCGGATAAGTAGATACAAAAAAACATTTGTGGAAATAACATTAGCGAAAGTAATTGCATTTGGAAAAGCAGCCGATATTCAGAAACCAAGTACATCGTTTGATGCAATTAATCAAGATAGAGGGGACAAGACACAGATGATAGTAATTAACAAAACAATGTTTAGTAAAGATATGTAAGTATCATGTTAATAGTAAAACCAATTTTGGATCTAATTTTAGGCCAAATTATAACCAGGACGCTAAGAATGAAATCTACAAAATGTGTGCATATTGTTTGTGATCACACGTGAAGGGAAATTGTTTGGCTTACGGTAAACAATTTGGAAATTGTGGTAAGTTAAATCAGCAGCAAGCAGAGGCAGCCTTACAAAACGTATTAAAAATTAAATTTTCGCTTATGAATTAATTAAACAGACCAAAATATTGAAATCCTGTCGAAAATGATCAAAAATGTTGTTGGACCTAAATAATATTTCTCGACGTTTTTAAAGTCCCTGAGTCTAAAAAAGCAAAAACCAAAAAAAAATGTCCGTCCGTCTGTCAGGGCGTCTGGATGTCTGGATGTCTGGATGTCTGGAATGTCTGGATGTCTGGATATCTGGATGTCAGAATGTCTGGATGTCTGGATGTCTGGATGTCTGGATGTCTGGATGTCTGGATGTCTGGATGTCTGGATGTCTGGATGTCTGGATGTCTGGATGTCTGGATGCTTGGATGTCTGATTGTCTGGATGTCTAGTTGTGTGGATGTCTAGTTGTCTGTATTACTGGATGTCTCTATGTCTGGATGTCTGGATGTCTGGATATCTGGATATCTGGATGTCTGGATGTCTGGATGTCTGGATGTCTGGATGTCTGGATGTCTGGATGTCTGGATGTCTGGATGTCTGGATGTCTGGATGTCTGGATGTCTGGATGTCTGGATGTTTGGATGTCTGAATGTCTGGATGTCTGGTTGTCTGGATGTCTAGTTGTAAGAATTACTGGATGTCTTTATGTCTGGATGTCTAGATGTCGGGAATGGCTGGATGTCTGGATATCTGGATGTCTGGATGTCTGGTTGTCTGGATTTCTGTATGTCTGGATGTCTGGATGTCGGGATGTATCGATGTCTGGATGTGTGGATGTCTGGATGTGTGATGTCTGGATGTGTGGATGTGTGGGTGTCTCGATGTCTGAATATCTGGATGTCTGGATGCCTGGATGCCTGGATGTCTGGATGTATGGATGTCTGGATGTCTGGATGTTTGGATGTCTGAATGTCTGGATGTCTGGATGTCTGGATGTCTGGATGTGTGATGTCTGGATGTGTGGATGTGTGGGTGTCTCGATGTCTGAATATCTGGATGTCTGGATGCCTGGATGTCTGGATGTATGGATGTCTGGATGTCTGGATGTCTGGATGTCTGGATGTCTGGATGTCTGGATGTCTGGATGTCTGGATGTCTGGATGTCTGGATGTCTGGATGTCTGGATGTCTGGATGTCTGGATGTCTGGATGTCTGGATGTCTGGATGTCTGGATGTCTGGATGTCTGGATGTCTGGATGTCTGGATGTCTGGAGGTCTGGATGTCTGGATGTCTTTATGTCTGGATGTCTGGATGTCTGAATATCTGGATGTCTGGATGTCTGGATGTCTGGATGTCTGGATGTCTGGATGCCTGGATGTCTGGATGTATGGATGTCTGGATGTCTGGATGTCTGGATGTCTGGATGTCTGGATGTCTGGATGTCTGGATGTGTGGATGTGTGGGTGTATCGATGTCTGAATATCTGGATGTCTGGATGTCTGGATGTCTAAATGTCTGGATGTTTAGATGTCTGAATGTATGGATGTCTGGTTGTCTGGATATCTAGTTATCTGTATTACTGGATTTCTCTATGTCTGGATGCCTGGATGCCTGGATGTATGGATGTCTGGATGTCTGGATGTCTTGATATCTGGATGTCTGGATGTATGGATGTCTGGATGTCTGGATGTCTGGATGTCTGGATGTCTGGATGTCTGGATGTCTGTATGTCTTTATGTCTGGATGTCCGGATGTCTGGATGCCTGGATGTCTGGATGTCTGGATGTCTGGATGACTGGATGTCTGGATCTCTGGATGTCTGGATGTCTGGATGTCTGGATGTCTGGATGTCTGGATGTCTGGATGTCTGGATGTCTGGATGTCTGGATGTCTGGATGTGTGGATGTCTTTTTGTATGGATGTCTAGTTGTCTGTATTACTGGATGTCTTTATGTCTGGATGTCTGGATGTCTGAATATCTGGATGTCTGGATGTCTGGATGTCTGGATGTCTGGATGTCTGGATGTCTGGATGTCTGGATGCCTGGATGTCTGGATGTATGGATGTCTGGATGTATGGATGTTTGGATGTGTGGATGTCTGGATGTGTGGATGTGTGGGTGTCTCGATGTCTGAATATCTGGATGTCTGGATGTCTGGATGTTTGGATGTCTGAATGTCTGTATGTCTGGATTTCTGGATGTCTAGTTGTCTGCATTACTGGATTTCTCTATGTCTGGATGCCTGGATGCCTGGATGCCTGGATGTATGGATGTCTGGATGTATGGATGTCTGGATGTCTGGATGTATGGATGTCTGGATGTCTGGATGTCTGGATGTCTGGATGTCTGGATGTCTATATGTCTGGATGTCTGGATGTCTGGATGTCTGGATGTCTGGATGTCTGGATGTCTGGATGTCTGGATGTCTGGATGTCTGGATGTCTGGATGTCTGGATGTTTGGATGTCTGAATGTCTGGATGTCTGGATGTCTGGATGTCTGGATGTCTGGATGTGCGGATGTCTGGATGTCTGGATGTCTGGATGTGCGGATGTCTGGATGTCTGGATGTCTGGATGTCTGAATGTCTGGATGTCTGGTTGTCTGGATGTCTAGTTGTCTGTATTACTGGATTTCTCTATGTCTGGATGCCTGGATGTATGGATGTCTGGATGTCTGGATGTCTGATGTCTGGATGTCTGGATGCCTGGATGTCTGGATGTATGGATGTCTGGATGTCTGGATGTCTGGATATCTGAATGTCTGGATGTCTGGATGTCTGGATGTCTGGATGTCTTTATGTCTGGATGTCTGGATGTCTGGATGTCTGGATGTCTGGATGTCTGAATGTCTGGATGTTTGGATGTCTGAATGTCTGGATGTCTGGTTGTCTGGATGTCTGGATGTTTGGATGTCTGGATGTCTGGATGTCTGGATGTCTGGATGTCTGAATGTGCGGATGTCTGGATGTCTGGATGTCTGTATATGTGGATGTCTGAATGTCTGAATGTCTGTATGTCTGGATGTCTGGATGTGTGGATGTCTGGATGTCTGGATGTCTGGATGTCTGGATGTCTGGATGTCTGGATGTCTGGATGTCTGGATGTCTGGATGTCTGGATGTCTGGATGTCTGGATGCCTGGATGTCTGGATGTCTGGATGTCGGGATGTCTGGATCTCTGAAACCATGGTATCTCAAAACGGCTTGTTTGATTTTGAGTTTTTCTTTGCCAATCTGTTTCTATGGTCAAGGCCGACATTTGGAAAGCTTTTTGAACCTGTGCATTAAGAGGGTCGGGTACCTGCCATACGAATTGACCAAAAATATCTGGTTATAGAAATTCTTACCAATTTTTTATATATGCTGGTTTGAATATTGAGTTGGGTATTGAGTTTGGAGTTGAGTTAAAGGTTATGTTAGGGGTCAATTTGCAGGTTGGGTTAAAGTTGAGTTGGAGTTGAGTTGGAGTTGCGTTAAGATATAGTTAGCATTTTTCATTTAGTCAGCATTTTTTCATGATGGAACTGGCCTATTTCTCAATCGATTATGATGAAATTTCTTAATGATTTTTGGAGGAATTTCTGGAATATGGCCAAGTATAATGGAACTTGCCTATTTCTTACGTTGAGCAATTGATTGATTCGGGAGTTAGTTTGAGTTAACTTGATATAATCTCACGAACGCACTTAATCCAGACCGTAGTTCTGATCACCTTGTGAGGTTTCAGCCCTTTATATTTTTTATATTGACGCAATTGCAAGTGAAAATCAAATTAATGGCATTTCGTGGTTTGAAGAAATATTGGATTAATTTTAAATTAGATACGGTGGTCAACGCTCTTCCTCTAAATTATATTAAAAAATTAAAAAATGTGCATAAATTTAAATAAAAGCTTTGCTAAATTAGAGACTTATTGTGGAACGGCATTGAGCGTATTGGATGAAGGGGAAATAGTGTTATTGTGGAGTTCTGTGCAATTAGATATTTATTGCATGTTGCGAAATAATTTATAATCCGTTGACTAAAAATTAAACTAAATTAAACGACAAATCATTTAATATTTTTAAATATAGTAATTTCGAGAATTGGGAATTAAAAGCAGAATTCGTTTTGCAATTTGTTTGCAGTCACCCTGTTCAACAATTACAAGTTCAATTATTGCAACTTCAACAACAGCCAAAGAATCTATCAAAGAATTTGCTTCCAAAATAGACCAATTGCATTGCATTGAGAAGGCGAAGCGGCTGCAAACCTTTTGATTGATAACAAATTCTCATCAGCTGATCACAAAAACTCAATAAAAAAGTCAATTTTCCATTTATTTTTAAAATTCTTCAACGAAGAGTTCAGCTTTACTGTATGTAACTCTAATTTCAGAGAAAGAGCCAACTGGAAAAAAAAATCAGAGGCTCAGGATAAAATCTTCATTAAGAATTTCAATTCCTATAGAGAACTTAAAAAAGTTCCACAATGCTAAATTGGTTACCATCTGCAAACATACAATGTTGAATCGCTTAGTTCATAATTTTTTTTGGAAGCCTCACAAACCTTACCTTGATTGAAATGCAACAGTTTAATTTTACTCTACACTATAACCTAAATAAAATATGTGACTAATTTATTTAATTACCTCTCTTGTCCGTATTTTATGTCCTCAAAATGCCATAAAATTTGAACTATAAAAACCAGAATTTCCACACTATACGTATACCAATGAAACCTTTTCATTCTTTCATACCCGGACAAATCCAATAAAATATTTAACACTTAATTATTCCATTCATCAGAGAATGAAGAAATCACCATTTAAGAGCTAAACAAAAAAGCTCATCAATTTAATTTGCCAAATAAAACGAACGGAAAATTTATACGAACAACACGTTTTTCGGGGCAATGGCAAACCAGTGAAAGAAAGAAAGGGATCCCTTTCAATAAAAAATCACGTTCGTTTACCCTTTTTTTTATGAGTGTCAAGACAAAACACTATAAAGACGATTGGAATCGTAAAATACGAAACACCAAAACAAACAGAGGACAATGAGACGTCGAATGAAATAAGAAATTCATGCGGATATTAGAATTACACACCATTCCCCCCAATATTGTTTTTTTTTACATTCTGTCTGTATTTAAGAGTTCAATGGTATAAAACCGCACACAATTACCCTTCACCCGCAATATAATTTAAATATTTAGAAGAAAAATGGCCAAATTATACGAAATCGTCGTGTTTTTTTTTTTTTGGTGCTTTTTCATTTATGCGCCAGACCAAATTAAATTCAATTCGTTTTAATGTCATAATTAGGTGATCATAAAAATTAAAAATTTAAATAATTATTGTTGGATGTACGCAAAATATGAACTATTAATTGGGGATTTTATGTATAGGGAAACGTCATGTAGCGATATATAAATGGACAATCCTTATGTATATGCGGAACTATGGAAACTACTTAAAATATTCAAATTTATTCATTTTCACCACATGGAACATACACACACACACACACACATACATTCATAAACACTAGAAAATTAAGTTATAAATTAACGCCACTTAGTCGAATAATAATGCGATTATCTAGCCACCATGTCACTACTATACATACGTACATAATCTATTGTAGCATTGAGATAATTTAATCCCGAAAAATTTGGGATAAAACATGAATGTGAAAATGATTTTTAATATTTTTTCGGTAAAAATTTTTAAGGATTTTTCTCAAGTGGGTAATTTTGTTTTGGTTGGTTGGTTGGTTGAAAATGTATTACATAATTTTAGTAAAGCTTTGGAAACCATTGTAAATATTATACAGCCAAGCGTTAATTATTCTGGTTGCTCTATGGAAACAAAACAGATAACCATATTCGGTATATATACATACATACATAAGGCATAGACATTTAATAATAACACCTAACCATAAAAAACATTAATAATAAGTGTAGTTGTCACAAATGTATTTACAAGTGTAATAACAAGTGTATTAATAAGTGATGTAACAAGTGTAGTAACAAGTGTCGGTGTCAAGAAGTGTAGTAACAAGTGTAGTAACAAGTGTAGTAACAAGATCAAAAGTGTAGTCACAAGTGTAGTTGTCACAAATGTATTTACAAGCGTAGTAACAAGTGTATTCGCAATTGTAGTCACAAGTGAAGTCAAAAGTGTAGTCACAAGTGTAGTTGTCACAAATGTATTTGCAAGTGTATTAATAAATGAAGTAACAAGTGTAGTAACAAGTGTAGTAACAAATGCAGTAACAAGTGTAGTCACAAGTGTAGTAACAAGTGTAGTAGCAAGTGGAGTAACAAGTGTAGTAACAAGATCAAAAGTGTAGTCACAAGTGTAGTTGTCACAAATGTATTTTTAGTGTAGTAACAAGTGTATTAATAAGTGAAGTAACAAGTGTGGTAACAAGTGTAGTAACAAGTGTAGTAACAAGTGTAGTAACAAGTGTAGTAACAAGTGTCGTAACAAGTGTAGTAACAAGTGTAGTAACAAGTGTATTCGCAATTGTAGTCACAAGTGTAGTCAAAAGTGTAGTCAAAAGTGTAGTCCCAAGTGTAGTTGTCACAAATGTATTTACAAGTGTTGTAACAAGTGTATTAATAAGTGAAGTAACAAGTGTAGTAACAAGTGTGTTAACAAGTGTATTAGCAGATGTAGTAACAAGTGTAGTAACAAGTGTATTTATAAGTGAAGTAACAACTGTAGTAACAGGGGTAGTAACAAGTGTACCAGGTGTGTATATATGAAACCGAAATTTATCAATAAATGGCGCCACCTGTCAATGTACCTTTCGACAAACCGCGTCATAGGCGCCATTGTTTCCTTTTGACGTCTATCAACAACATCCAATTCATAACCAAACAAGTTTCATGCAATATTGCATGTTTTGTACGTGTTAAAAATGTCGAGTTTTATGCCTAAATATTACGATTGGCTGACATCATTGATTTTTTGTTATCATTTGAAAAAAACTACTGCAGAATCACATCTAATGCTTGTCGAAGTTTACGATGAGCAGACTCTTTGTAAATCACAATGCTATGAGTGGTTTAATAAATTCAAAAGTGGTGATAATTTTGACGTGAGCAACGAAGAACGTGGGTCCACCAAAAATGTTTGAAGATAATGAATTGTAACCATTGTTAGACGAGGATCAATCACCCCTAGGATTAGTTAAATGTGTCACGAGCAGCCGTTTCCATACGTTTAAAAGCCAAACTGAATGAAAGACAACAGGAAAATCGGAAAAACACTTGTGAAATGTTGCTTGCCAGATACAAAAAAAAATCATTTCTCCATCGAATTGTGACTGGCGATGAAAAATGGATTTGTTTTGAGAATCAAAAACGCAAAAAGTCTTGGGTTGATCCAGGACAGCCATCGACATCGACTTCAATGTGATTTATTTTGAGCTGCTAAAACGTGGTGAAACCTTAAATAGTCACAAGTGTAGTGACAAGTGTAGTCACAAGTAGAGTGTACCTAATCTGATAAAAAATCTAGGTGTTTTTTGAATTCAAATGGGTTTCCGTCAGAATGAGCGCGTTTTAGGAAAATAATGAACATTTTGGAAAGACCGATATACCATAACAGTGTTTGAAACAATTGTACCTATCTGACGATTTTTCACTTGTTCATGTCGATCATTGATCAAATAATTGAGCATATTTAAATTATCGCGAATACGTCATTCGACGATAATTGTCAAATTACCCTGTTAATAAGACTGAAGGGAGGAAAATACAACAAAATCTTTCTTTTTTATTTCATTTACTTTGGTCAGAATAAAATAATTCACACGACTTCAATGACACAATAATATCTTAAATCTAAAGACTTCATATTGCAATAAATTGAACGAAATTTTTAAGAAAATACTAAACCTATGGCCCTGAAAAAGTACTACCTGGTGCGTGGAAAAAATACTATCGAAAAAGTTCTATCGAAAATGCTCTTGTATGTACAAAGCATTTTCGATACTACTTTTTTCGTTAGTGCTTTTTCCTGTTACGTAATGTAAACGAATTTATTCGTAATATTAATGATTGGATGAATCTATTCGTAGCATGTATGAAAATTACGTTAAGTTTACAATTTCATCCGTGCTATATACGAATAATTTCGCTTTAATTATATCCGGGACAACGAAAGTAAAAAATTGCGTTTACTCCATTATTAGCACCCTGTGTTGGAATAATAGGCGACATAAAATTTGAAGTTAAATAAAATAAATTAAATTTTAATAAAATAATAAATTTGTGTATATTTGTGGCTGTATTTAAAACGATATAAAATACGAAACAAAAAAAATTCCAAGCAAAATTATTTTTTTCCAAGGCTGGTATTGCACTATCACTTTCTATGTCAAAGATGTTTTATCAAATATTTCATACGGCTTTACTAAGCTAAAATTGATACAATATATTTTATAAAGGGAATCTTTTATAAAAGATTCAACCCATACTACCACTTATCTTTGACAAAGAAATTTGATAAAACATCTTTGACATAGAAAAATGATAGTCTGATTCCAACCCTAGATCTTGTTTATAGATTTATTTGTCCCAATATGGAAATATTCAATTTTAAACTAATATTTTTTGTTTGTAAAGCAAAAAATAATTTTTTTAATATTTCTTGTTTAAAGATGAAGCCGCCCTCCAACTTTTATGGTGCCTACACGGGTTTTTGGTACCGACCCAAAAAATTGTGAGGAAGGACACTGCGGGTAAAAAGTTAACCATAAAAGTGACAATAAAGGACTCGCAAGATGCCATGGTATTTGTGGGAAATGTCCAACAAATAGATGACCACATAGAAATTTTAAATTGAAGGTCGGAGTGTATTCAACCGTTTGTAACAGGAGTTGGAACCATGGACCACGCGGAAAAATATTTTATTTATTTAGATGGCTACAAGCTACCGTTCAACAAATGTAAAGAGCGGTGGATATTTGTTACGAATGTTTTTTTTTATTTAATTTAAAATATCCCACCGAGGGAGACCTTTTCTGGCATTTTGTGGAAAATTATTTTTATAATGCCAATAATAAAATTAAACAAATTTCATCGAAACTGAGTTCTATGCTCGAATTATGTAGATTAATAATTAGAATTAGATGTTTTTGTGAATTAATATATTTATTTCTTATATTTTTAAATTATATTTTAACAATACCACAAATAAAACAATTAAAAATTGAAATTAAAAGCTTTTTATTTCTTTAGCACTACATACGTAAATGTATAAATTCTTATATAAATATATATATATATATATATATATATATATATATATATATATATATATATTATATATATATATATATATATATATATATATACGAATTTATTCATCAAATCCCCCAAAAATGTACACTCTTATTATGAACCACTACATAAATATTACGTAATTTTGTTTACCAATTATGAAGCCGATCCTACATTTTATAAATTATTTTCATTATATTTATGAAAATAATCGTCAGATTTGTGAATTATTCATAGCCAGTGAATGTTGCGTTCTTCCTATATACGAATAATTTTGTAAATATATTTGCGTTTACGTACATAAAATGAATTTCTGTACTAGATGTATTAATCTATTCGTTAATTCAATTTATCATTTCGTAACTATTATGAAAAAGTTCGTTAATTCTAATTTTTTTTCGATAACTCAACAATTTCTTACGTTGTCACGTATTTGTTCATCGACAAATGCTTTAATTGCGTTAAAATTATAACATTGTTCGTATATCATATGAATCAAATCATAAATATTACAACGTTAGTTGTCAAATTTAAAATAATCAATTTTATTTGTTTCACTATACTAATGTTTGATTTCCGTACTATTAACGAAGGATCGTGTTGGCTCAGATTTAACGAATTTTTCTTACTAAGAGTATCATACGAATGAAGAAGAACTAGCTCGAGAAACTGAGTGGATAAGAGTTAAAGGTGGGAGAAAAAAAGGAAACGGAATAATACATCCTCCACACCTCAATTAAAGGATGATGTTCCAAATATTATCCAGAAACAACCAAAAAAATACCCCCATCACCACCAATAGTAATAGATGAAGTCAAAGACCACGATTAACTCTATGAGAAAATAAAATATTAACTACTACTGATAAGTTTAATGTAAAGGTGATGAATGGAAACACCATCAAAATAAATTTGGAAGACGCTGAAACTTACAGAAAAATGAAAAAAAATTTAAACGAAGAAAAACGTGACTGGCACACTTTTGAAGACAATCAAACCAGGCCAATTAGGGTCATGGCTAAGAACTTACACTCTACGTGTAAACCAGAAAAAATAATTGATGACCTGAAAGCAAAAGGATTTAAGGCAACTGAAGCATCGATTAAGCTAAAACGGAGAGGCAAAGTACCTCTCAACATGTTTATGTTGACCTTCGATACTGATGAAGATATTGAAAAAATTAATCAAATTAAGTACATCTTGAGGTGCAAAGTGGTTATTCAGCCTCTAAGAAGATCTAAGCTTATACCGCAATGTAAGCAATGTCAAGCCTATGGACATACACAAAAATATTGCAACAGGGAACCCAGGTGTGTCAAATGTTTAGGTAAACATCATAGTAAAAGCCCAAAATGTTCAACCTAAATGCGTTCACTTGTAACCATTTGCGATGCAAATTGTTACTGGGGTTGGACTGTAGCTTGAGAAGAAATTTCTAAATTTTTAATTGTTCTGTGATTGTTTCGATACTTTAGTACAATTCTGGTTTTATTGATATTTTCCCCACCATTGCTTATGATAATTGATGTATTGGTCATCCCGTTGTTTGATGACTATAAATAGACCGATATGAAATAAGCGCGGCAGTCAGTTTTGGATATAATTTTGATTGAATATTTTTTGAGAGTGAAGTTTATCGGATTTAATTTTTTTTCCTTCCTCCTCAAAATTATCAAGTTAAGTTATTTTTTTTGAGTTTGCGTATAGTTGTGTACCAATTATAAGTGGAAAATATCAGAATACTATATACATTTAGTGAAATAGTGATAACTAAAAGGAAACTTTGTAATACAGTGAAGTACGGATTGGTTTTTTTTTATGCTGAGGTTTCATATGGTGATATTTTCTTGTTGGAGGCCATCATCATAGTGTTCGCCTATATCGGAGTTCGAGTTCGTCGTCATCAGGGGTGTTTATTATTTTTTTTTTACGTGAAGTGTGTAAAGCAGTTACATTTAAAAAGTATAAAGATTTGAATTAATTCTTTTGTGGTCGAGTAACGTAAGAAAAAAAATATCTTTTCTATTTAAGTTTTTTTAAATTTTCTTTGATTGGTTTTCATTTTTCTTAGTTTGTATTTTGTCGTGTAAAAAGAAAACGAAAAAAAAAGGAGAACATTAACGTGTGCAGGAAAATCTTGTTTCCAGAAACTGGTAAGTGACGTTTTAATTTTGAAGAATGTTTACTTTTTCCCCTTTAATATGATGATATAAACAGTATTTAATATAGGAAAATGATCCATGGGAGGCGTGCGAGAATTGGAGTCGGGTCTAATTTTTTTTCTGGAGAAAACCATCCGGCTAACTACAGAGGATGCAGCGTTGCTACTGAACTGCAAAAAATTAATAATAAAAACGCGATTGCTAAAAATCCAAGTTTATTCAGGAAACAATAGGTTAAGATGAACCGACCCGAAGTAAATCGTAGAGTGTCGGGAACTACTCAATGTCCACTGGAGATCCAGATTCACAACGACTAAGGGTAAAAAACACCTAAGAGCTATCAGGAAATGCAGTTGTGAAGCAATCTCAACTGGAAAACTAACCTACTGGCCAACTGATCCAAACAAAGTACCAGATCTGATTGATTTCTTCATAATAAAGAACATATCTGTAAATTATGTACAAGTAGATGGAAGCCACGACTTAAACTCTGATCATTCACCAATACTTCTAACGTTAAGTGAAAAAAGCATTCAGAAAGAAAGAAACCCATTCCTAGTAAATAATCACACTATTTGGGCATGCTTTAGACTATCGTTAGAAGAAAAAATTAACTTAATGGTTCCATTAAAGACTGCAGAACAATTAGACAAAGAAGTTCACAAATTTGTAAACGATATACAGCAATCAGCTTGGGAAAATACTCCTGAAATTAAAACGAAAATCAAGGGAAACAATTACCCTATGGAAATTAGGGAACTCCTCGTAGAAAGAAGAAGAGCGAGAAGAGTATGGCAACAAACAAGGGCCCCCCAAGATAAAACTCATTTGAACAATCTCACTCAACAATTAAGAAGAGAGATCAAAGAATTGAAAGATGAATCAATCAGCAACTATTTAAAAAAATTAACTAATGATAACAGTACTGATTATTCTCTTTGGAAAGCAACCAAAAGAATCAAAAGACCAATAATGCAGATTCCCCCAATAAAAATAGCAGGTGAGAAATGGGCTAGAAATAATCAAGATAAAGCTCGAAAATTTGCTGAGCACCTCGAAAAAATATTCCAGGCACATGAAGACCAAACGTTGGAAGCCGAGATAATAACTGAACAAGCTGTTCCAGAAAGTAAAGAAATCCTACCCACAACACCAAAATAAGTCATGCGTGAGATAAAAGCTAATATGAATACGAAAAAGGCTCCTGGGTACGATCTTATTACTGTTACAAATTTAAAGTATAAAATTTTATTTGAAATCCAACAAATGTTTTTTTTTTTATTACTAATTTAAAATACAATTATTTATTTTTGAAAGTCAACAAAATGTTTTTTTTTATTACACGTATTTTTCTCATTACTTGACAACTAACTTAAATGCAATGAACAATTATGGTTTTTATTTTCTTCTTCACAAAAAATAAACTACTCAAGCGCCAAATTTGATAATCAAAATATACGGCAACATTCCAAATCAAATGTAATAATTGTGCTATCCGATAGCTGGCAGCAGTGACATCACTTGGTTGATTGGGAATAATTTACGAATGACATCAAATGTCAAACTAATAAACAATTCATTTTGATTGTCATCTCGGCGCTAAATTAGTTAAGATTTACAGTAGGTAAATATAATTTAAATATTCTATAAATTATAAATATAAATTACAACATAATTACAGATTACTAACCAAAGTGAATTGAAGAATAAAGAATTCATATTACAGTGTGCAAGATAAGTGATTTTAAACATTTTACGATCTATTATTAACATTTTCTTTTTCTTTTAGGTTATACGACAATAGCAATTACAAGGCATAACGACTCCAATCAACAATGATATGCAAATTTTATTTCAGGTTTTCCAAACATTTTCCCCGCGTTAAGGAATTTTTTAACAATAAATTTCTTAAGTTAAACTGTACTCGATATGTATTGTAATTGCTTTACAGAAAATTCGTATACCATTTATTTATTGACTCTTAATTGGTAATAGAACGAGTTTTATGACTGGTCGCTTAATGGTGTTGACAGCAGTTCTAATAGTAGCTACTCTTACTACTCCATCATTACCTGGATGCGTCTGAGTGATTCGGCCAAGCAGCCATTGATTAGGTGGTAGATTATCCTCTTTAACTAATACAACATCGCCGACTGTGATATTGTAGTTTCCTCTTTGCCATTTACCACGCTGCTGTAGAGTGTTCAAATAATCTCTGGACCAGCATTTCCACAATGATTGAATTCGACGTTGAATATTTTGCCACCTTGACAATTTATGTACCGGTACTTTTTCCAACAATGGTTCAGGAACTGCTCCCATGGATTCTCCGATTAAAAAATGTCCAGGTGTAAGTATACCTAGATTTGTAATGTCATCGTCGATACGGCATAATGGTCTCGAGTTCATCAAACTTTCGATCTGGGTTATTAACGTAGTAATCTCCTCATAATTTAGTTTGGCTTCTTTCATGGTTCTTCTGAAATGAAATTTAACGGATTTCACAGCCGCCTCCCATAAGCCTCCAAAATGGGGTGCACTAGCTGGATTAAATCTGAACTCGATATTGTGCTGCAAGATAAAATTAGATATTATTTGATTGCTTTGTTGTTCTAAAATTTCCCTTTTAAGACGTTTAAGTTCATTGTTGGCCCCAATAAAATTAAAACCGTTGTCACACCAAATTTGATTAGGAAGACCACGACGAGACACAAATCTTTTAAGTGCGGCGAGAAATGCATCTGTATTAAGACTGCTCACAACTTCCAAATGGACAGCTTTTACTGCGAGACATATAAATACAGCCACATATGCTTTAGTGACCGATGAATTTCGCGTTAGGTTTGTCTTAATGTAAATAGGGCCTAAATAGTCTATTCCGGTATTTAAAAATGGTCTGGTTCTTGTACATCTTTCCGCCGGTAAGTCTGCCATTTTTTGTAGTATTTGAGAATGTCGATATCTCACGCATTTAACACATGATTTTATATATTTTTTAATGGTGCATCTTGCTCCGATAATCCAGTATTTTTGTCGTAAAATATTCATCATTAAAGTTGTGCCAGCATGTAAATTACTATTGTGTGTTTCTTGGATAATCCGTTGGTTTACAGGATGTTCTTTTGGTAAAATAATTGGATGACGAACCGCGTAACTTAATTGTAAGTTTTTCAGTCTTCCACCTACACGGATAACTCCTTGAGGATCGAGGAATGGATCAAGTGAATTAAGTACATTGTTACTTTCTAGCGCCAAATTTTCCTTCAATTTGATAATCTCTTTCTTAAAACAGCTGGCCTGAATTGCTCGAATAATGTAATGTTCTGCATCAATGTATTCTAAATATGACAAATATCCTCTTTTCCGGTTACGTTCTTCATTTTTAGGTAGTTTACAAAATCGAAGAACGTATGCCATCACCTTTTTAACCTTAAACCAGGAGGAATATTTTAGCAATAGTTGGTTAACAACGTCGTTTTCTTCGGTTTCTATCATCACGATTACTGCCTTTTTCCGGACTTCTAAATTCATCATCTCGACTGAAAATTGCGTTTTATTTTTCGGCCAATTTGACTCACTAGATTTTAGCCAATTTGGTCCATGCCACCAAGGTTCCAAATTAGGAATGAGCTTTGGATCTACCCCTCTTGATATATAGTCGGCTGGATTTTGGTTAGATGCTATATGACTCCATTTCTCTCTCGGAACGATAGCTAGGATGCTGCTGGTTCGATTAGCTATAAAGGTTTTCCATCGCGCCGGTATATCCGACAACCAGTGTAGCACCACCATTGAGTCTGTCCAGGCATAGACATCAACGTTGTCTATATCAAGTGTTGTTTTGCAATACTTTATTAGGTTTGCTAATAATACCGCTCCACAAAGTTCTAGTCTTGGAAGACTTATTTGTTTTATTGGTGCCACTTAACTTTTAGAGCACAGTAACCGGCATGTTATTTCTCCATTGTTGTTACTAGATCTGATGTATATCACACCACCATAGGCTGACTCCGACGCGTCACAAAATGCATGCAACTGAACTGAAGTGGTATTTGGTAACGGTTGCAAGCACCTGGAAATTTTAATTTGTTGAAGATGGTTTAAATCAAAATATATTTTCTTCCAATGACTCAAAATATTATCAGGGACTTGTTCATCCCAATCTGTTTTCGTTAACCATAATTTTTGCAATATCATTTTAAAGCATATTATAATAGGTGACACCCATCCCAATGGATCGTACAGTTTGGAACTTTCGGATAGCATTCGGCGTTTTGTCCAAATCACATCTTTAGCTAGACTCTTTATCTCAAATGTAAATATGTCTCTTTGGGGATACCACATAATACCTAATGTTTTAGTACTGGTATCATCCTCGATTAGTTTAGGGATATCTTGACCATTATGCACTTCCAACGAGTGTAAAAATTCTTGGGAATTAGACTTCCATTTGCGAAGTCTTAATGCGCAACTACTCAATATTTCCATTATTTGATCTTTTAATAGTATCGCTCCTTCTACCGTGCTACTTCCGGTCAGCAGATCATCCATATAAAAGTGGTTTCGAATTGCTGTGGTTGCTTCTGGATACTGTGTTTCATAAATTTTCGCTAACTCTTCTAGGGAACGAATGGCAAGAAAAGGTGCGCATGTGGTACCGTATATAACAGTCATACATTTATGAGGACGTAGTTCTTCCTGAGCACTTTTACGCCATAAAATATACTGAAAATTAGCATCGTCCGGATGTACTAAAATTTGGCGAAACATCTTCTCGATATCTGCATTTATAGCAATTATATTTTTTCTAAAATGTATAAGTGTGGTGGTTAAATCGGGCTGCAGTTTTGGTCCTGCATGTAAGCAGTCATTCAAAGACACAGCGGTGGTTGTCTTACATGAAGCATCAAATACCACACGAAATTTGGTTGTCGTACTCTCCTTAAACACTGCATGGTGCGGCATAAAATACTTCATCTGATTTTCACGCGGTACTTCTGACCATGTTTGTGGTGTCATCTGGCCCAATTCGATGTACTCTTCTATAAATTGTGTATAATTCCTTTGGTAGTCTGCTGATTTTGAAAACTTTCTTTCTATTCCAAACATTCTAGCTTTCGCACTGGTCAACGAGTCTCCTAATTTTGGTCGTGGTTCCTTGAAAGGCAACCTCACGATAAACCTCCCATCCGGCGCTCTAGTTGTTGTGTCTCTAAACAAAATTTCACATGGATCATCCTCCCTATGGCTAGAGGTAACTGTAATCTCTTCGACTTCCCAAAATCTATTGAGTAATTCCATTAAATTATCATTCGAAATATTGCTATCCATCACTGCGTTATAATTCCGTATGCTGTGCGCTTCTTTGTCTTGGTAGATTTTCCCAGCTATTAGCAAACCAAATTTCGATGAGTGTAGGACGGGTAAACTGTTGATTAACATTTTTTGCTCATTTAAAATATCCATAAAGAATTCTGCTCCGATCAAGAGGTCCACTGAATTTGGTCTATTAAAATAGGGATCAGCCAACTCCAATTGCCATACTTCATGGCTCGGAGGTATTGTGATCATCGCAGCTGGTAGAGATGATGATATTCTTTCTAATATATGAGTTGTCAAGTTTATAGTGTAGTGTGGTACTACACGTGATGTTATTGTAATGGTCGTTTTTCCTCTTGTTTTCCCTGCCGAACATGATGCTAGTCCGTAAATAGACATGTGTGAATATTGTCGTTTTAGTCCTAGGCGTTGAACACACGATTCTGTTATAAAGGATGACTGTGATCCTGAATCCAGTAGTGCTCGTACTTGCATTTGCTGTCCAATGCTTGATTGTATGTAAATCAAGGCTGTTGGTAGCAACGTATTAAGAGGCGTTTCTGTGTGCAAAGATGTTGATTGTAGATTCTTCGTTGGTGATTGTGATGACAATGTTGATTGGAGAGTGTGATCGTATGTTGATTGTTGATAATTTTGTGCTGTTGAACTTGACGTGGTTGAGGACGCGCCATTGTTGATAGATGGTACGATATTGTTAATTGGTGAAGCGATATTGGAGATTGGTGATTCTATATTCTCGTTTAAAACGTGCATATTTGTTGATTTCATATCTTTGTGTAGTAGCGAATGATGTCGTTTCTTACATATTAAACACCGCGCACGCGAGAAGCATTGTGGCTCTGAATGACCTGATCTTAAGCAATTAGTGCAACTGTTCGCATTTTGCAATGTTTTGGTACGATTCGCAACATCCATGCTCTTAAATAATGGACATTTATATAAGAAATGATCCTGTTTACAAGCAACACAGGCATAATTCCCTTTGCTTGTTTGGGTGGTATGAAAAGTTTTCCCATATTTTACTATATTATTAGTTGGTTTTGTCACAGCCACACATGATTCCAGAGCATCGCACCTTGTACTCAAAAAGCTTAAAAAATGTTCGAATGTAGGGTATGCATCGTTGACGGTTTCTTTCGCCCATAACTGTCTTGTGTCAGGATCCACTTTACCAACCAAAATGTGCACCAACCACGGATCTCGTGTTTCTGCTTGATTTCCCAGAGCTCGTAAACCTCGTATAACCTCATCTGCGGTATCTCCCAATTTCCTTAAGTCCTTGTGGTTTGGTTGAGTGCAGCCCCTTTGATCCAAAAATAATTGAATCAATGAATAGATGATGGATTTAGGCTTGTTGTACCTCGCCACAAGTTTAGCCCAGGCTTCTGCATAATTTTGTTCGGTCACCTTTATATGCCGGATGAGGGTAGCAGCGTCACCACGCAACAATCCATTCAAAATTTGTAATTTATGAGCTGCACTTAGTCCCTTATTTTCATGTACTGACGTAGTAAATAGGTCGTGAAAAGATGGCCACAATTTGTAGTCTCCGGCAAATGGTTCGATGTTGACCTTGGGTAATCGCACGTTTTGGGTGTGGTTCATTCCATCTAGCACACTTTGTTGTTGCCCGATAAACTGTCCTAATGTTGCATTTAGATCTAATACCTCTGTTTTCACCTGTGATCTGGAATTTATCTCCTTCCTCAGCATTGCAATTGTATCTAGGTACATGTCATCTACCTGTGTTGTAATAGGTGCGTATTGATCAAAGGATAACAATTCCAATTCGCAATCATTAAAATCAACATAAATTTTCTTACAACCTTCCTCGCGTGCCTGTATTGCTTCTAGCGTGGTGGTTTCATCCATTGATTCGGTGAACGACTTGATGGCCTTCAACTGTTTGATGGTCCGATCGCGCAACCGCAGGTATCTATCCATTGTCGGACTACTTAAATTGCACTACACCTTCCACTAAATTTAATCGCACAACGTATTCTTCACCTTGCGTTAAATGTTTTATTTTTTGTTCAATATAAACCGGATTGCGTATAACAGTGGCTTTATAATAACGTTTTAGTATTTATAACGAAATATCGATTTCGAAATTAAAAATATAAAAAAAAAATGTTTTTATTTATTTAGCCAGCAAGTTATAAATGGTTTAGATATTTAAATATAATTGATTTAAATAGATATTTAGGATAAGATAAGCAAAACTCACAATATAATAAGCAAAAATGGAAAAATTTATAAAATGGCTACTTATCTGTATGATGATGCAATTTTATTAAAATTAAACGTGGTCCTTTTCTATCAAATTCAACAGCACTCGCGGGTTTCGGCACCAAAAAATGTTACAAATTTAAAGTATAAAATTTTATTTGAAATCCAACAAATGTTTTTTTTTTTTATTACTAATTTAAAATACAATTATTTATTTTTGAAAGTCAACAAAATGTTTTTTTTTATTACACGTATTTTTCTCATTACTTGACAACTAACTTAAATGCAATGAACAATTATGGTTTTTATTTTCTTCTTCACAAAAAATAAACTACTCAAGCGCCAAATTTGATAATCAAAATATACGGCAACATTCCAAATCAAATGTAATAATTGTGCTATCCGATAGCTGGCAGCAGTGACATCACTTGGTTGATTGGGAATAATTTACGAATGACATCAAATGTCAAACTAATAAACAATTCATTTTGATTGTCATCTCGGCGCTAAATTAGTTAAGATTTACAGTAGGTAAATATAATTTAAATATTCTATAAATTATAAATATAAATTACAACATAATTACAGATTACTAACCAAAGTGAATTGAAGAATAAAGAATTCATATTACAGTGTGCAAGATAAGTGATTTTAAACATTTTACGATCTATTATTAACATTTTCTTTTTCTTTTAGGTTATACGACAATAGCAATTACAAGGCATAACGACTCCAATCAACAATGATATGCAAATTTTATTTCAGGTTTTCCAAACAAAAATCAAGGGAAACAATTACCCTATGGAAATTAGGGAACTCCTCGTAGAAAGAAGAAGAGCGAGAAGAGTATGGCAACAAACAAGGGCCCCCCAAGATAAAACTCATTTGAACAATCTCACTCAACAATTAAGAAGAGAGATCAAAGAATTGAAAGATGAATCAATCAGCAACTATTTAAAAAAATTAACTAATGATAACAGTACTGATTATTCTCTTTGGAAAGCAACCAAAAGAATCAAAAGACCAATAATGCAAATTCCCCCAATAAAAATAGCAGGTGATAAATGGGCTAGAAATAATCAAGATAAAGCTCGAAAATTTGCTGAGCACCTCGAAAAAATATTCCAGGCACATGAAGACCAAACGTTGGAAGCCGAGATAATAACTGAACAAGCTGTTCCAGAAAGTAAAGAAATCCTACCCACAACACCAAAATAAGTCATGCGTGAGATAAAAGCTAATATGAATACGAAAAAGGCTCCTGGGTACGATCTTATTACTGCAGAAATCTTAAAAGAACTGCCAAGGAAAGCTCTGGTGAAACTCACCAAACTTATAAATGCAGCATTTAGAATCAAATGTGTACCAAGCTTATGGAAAATTACAGAAGTAATTATGATCCCAAAACCTGGGAAACCACCACACATAACATCGTCATTAAGGATTAAGTTAGGTGATACATTTTCTGAATTGAAAGAAATCAATGCAGGAGTACCACAGGGCAGTGTATTAGGGCCGGTTTTATACCTAATATACACTAATGATCTTCCTACATTAGAAAACAACATAGTGGCGACTTTTGCAGATGACATGGCGATCTTAGCTGTTGGAAAAAGCAACGAAGAATCAACACAGAAGTTACAATCAGCTATAATTCAAATGTTTAAATGGACAAAAAAATGGAGAATAAAACTAAATGAAGCTAAATCAGTTCACATCAACTTTACAAACAGGCGATTCGAACATATTCCGATTATCATAAATCGGGAAATAATACCGCATGCGAACACAGCTAAGTATTTCGGCATGACCCTGGATGCTAAACTAAGATGGAAAGCACACGTCAAGAATAAAAGTTAAGAATTAAAACTTAAATACAGAAAAATGTATTGGCTGATGAGAAGGAACTCTTCTTTATCAACATACAACAAGCTTCTACTTTGTAAGCTTTTGGGTTGTACCAAACAGAGCAACGTAAATATCATCCAAAGATTTTAGAATATTGTATTAAGGAACATCATTGATGTACCTTGGTATGTCAGGAACAATGACCTTCATAGGGACATTAAAATGAACCTCATCTTAAACGAAATCCAGGAAAAAGCACGGATTAAGGCAACTCAGCTCCTAAGCAACACGAATTTAGTACGCAGACTTAAAAGAACCAAACCTTTTGAGCTGGTGTGATTGTCAGTTTAAACAGCATTGTGCTGATCTAAAATCCACTAAAAAGATGTGCTTTACTTCAATTTACCAAACACTATGAAACACCAATGGGAAAAAGCCATAGATTAATTTAAATTAGTAAATTAAGTCAGAAACAAATTGCTCAGTAGTCCAGGAGACTAGAATGTAATTACATAAAATAAATAAATAAAATAAATTTTATAATTAAAGCTTGATTCATAACATCGGGAGCGACATAGGAAAAATATCATAGTATTTATTTACGAACTCTCTATCAATCAAATCACTTTAAATGACATTAGCTCTTCCTATTTGTTCCTTACTCGAGTTGAAAAAGTTCTTACTTTGAGCAAAGGGTAGCGCAGGGTTAACCTAAAAACAAAAAAAAAATTATTAGCAATATTTTGCTCATAGTACAAAACGCGCTAAATAGTTCTTTTTGATGTTTCATTTGATTTGATTTTCTGTTATTTAAAATTTGATGTTGATGTGTTTTTTTGTTTAAATAAAAATTAAAAATTACAAATTATTGAAATAATAAAATTAATTGTGATAAATTCAAAATATAATATAATAATGAGCAATAACGGTAAGTAATCATTATTAATGTAATATTAAAATTTTGATAATGAAGTAAGTAAGAATTTTGTGTTAATTGTGTTTTTATTATTTTAGATCCAAATGCGGAACTCGACCTAAACATCATAGACGTGGTGAGAAAGGAAGGGAGAGAGTTGCTAAATCAATTGGGCCACCAAAATTATCGTAAAACTTGCCTGAAAAAATTATTATGGGAGGAAATTTACAAATCGGTGGGAATACCAGCGTTGGTGGCAATGAAACGGTGGAAAGCACTACGGGTGAGGTACGTCAAGTTGTCCAAACTACAAGCAAGTGTAGTGCTGCAAAGACGCTAAAACACAGGCAAAGCCAAACGCAAATTGAAATGTGTAAAGAGAAATATCACAAATAATATAACGTACAAAATAGCGAAATATTTTGAGCAAAACCAACAGCTACTAACTTCAATTCAATACTATGGTATTTTTCCTATGTTGCTCCCGATGTTATGAAACAAGCTTAAGAATTTAAAATAAAATTTAAAATTAAAGTAAAAAAAAACCAATCGGTGGGAGTGGTTTTCAAAACATCAATTTAGAACCGCGAAGTTAGCGGTATAGTAAAGGAAACACTACACATGTTCACAAATGCGACTAGTTTGATTGAAACTTTCCTTCAAATCCTTCCTGCCAAACTCATAAGCAAACTTATAATGCAGCATGATGTATACTTTAAACAGTGATCAGTAGTTACACTTAACGCAGGATTTTAATGTACAAAGAATTAACACACTCAATGAACTCAGACAGTTTCATGAACGCATTAAAACGTAGGTACAATGTTCTGCCTGGGCATTACAATAAAATGATATTTCAATTAATTTTATGAAGTTTACATTCTGAAAATTGCTGTCAAATTTCAAGCTGATAAGCTTATTATGAAAAAATAATCAATCTTTTCATCAGGCCATGGCGACTAAACACAAGTTCACAAATTTCTATTCTTTATCAGATGGCTTAGTATACAATAGGTTCAAAATTTGCTTACAAATTTTTATTATCTAACAATTTTTAGAATAAGAACTTCATAAAATTAATAAAAATTAATTAAGGATTCCTTTAATATTACCTTGAAATACACTAAAAATGTTATTCATGTTAATTGTAAAATACATTAAGAAGGTCTTATAAAGCCGGTAGCGTATATCACAATAAAAGTTATCTATAGACTGGGAATTTGAATATTCAATATTTGGCAGTTCCTAGAGATAACTAATATTGTAACGGCTCAGACTATGTTAAGGACCTTTTGCTACTGATATTGTTCAGGTCCTCCTCCTTCTGCTGATTTTCTCTCTAGTCAGAATTAGTCAGAATCAAAGCGAATGGTACATTTTGTTTGTAGGCGAGCAGCTGTTTCTGAAAGAAAACAAAAAAATTATTCATCAGTATTGGTTACATTTATGATATTTTTGTGCATTTTTCGGAAAAACCATATCTATTGTTTTAATGTCTCTCTAAACAATCTTCAGAAAATTCATGATAACCATGGACGAAACATAATTCCATTATGCTATAGCAGAAAAAGATGTTATTGTGTGTTATTATAAAATTCATTTAGGTTAAAGGTGTAGATTACATAAACACCATATAGTTATTAATATTTAATGGATTTCTACAAAACTATTAGAGTGTGGTGTATACGAGAAATTTAATCAGATTTCATTTCCGTTATCATTACGATAGATTTCATGTTTTAAGATAATAACACTCGAGAAAAGTGCAAAGCACAACAGAAACATTCAACATTTTTTTTTTGCTGCTCAATTCCCAAAGTAGCAGCTCCTTTTTTTGTTGCTGTTTCGATTGAATATACTCAAGAGACTCATAAATATTGAATACTACCCGAGTTTAAGATGATAACAGAAGAATGCAAAACAACATTCATACCCACCCACATACTACACAAACAAAAAACGTAAAATGGGATGATTCAATGATAAGATTGTCATCACATCAAAATGAGTTGTGTATAAATAGAAGACGATATTAACGTTTTACGAGTATATATAGAGTACATGGCACCAGTAGGGAATGAGGGATTAGACGTACAACAACAAAACGATGAACACGAATAAGAATAACATAGAAAATTAAGTTGGATGCTGGAAAACTTTTTTGTTTGTAAACAAGAAAATTTAATTTCTATTCAATCATTTTTGATTTGATTTAATTTTTTCGTTCGTTTGTTCGTTCATTCGCTGTACTCCTGCTTGCTTGGGAGGAATTTGGAAGTATACAACGAAAACGATAAACTTTAAAAAGTTTTTTTTAAATAGAATTTGTTGAAATTAATAAAGAACTTGCCGTCGTTTTACGAGTTTTATTTTGTAAATTTGATTGATAAATTCTGTAATTTTATTAATAAATTTTTACTTTGGTTTGTGAATTTTAAATCGATGGATATATTGTATACTCGTATATGGGTGAAGTATGGTGACATCTGAGGCGGAGAGGGTGGTTGAATTAAATTAAGAAAATTTTGTTTAGATTATTTCAGTAATTCAAAAGAATTGAAAACAGATTGATTTCGTTTTATTTCAAGGTGGATGATTAACAAAAGGAAGATAATTGAGAAATGTATATTGTACAAGTTTGGTTGGGAATTGTGGTTGAGAGGCTTTATGGCATATTGCAAGGGATGTTAGACGAAAGAGAAAATTAGTGAAAAATTAATCGATAAAGAAATATTGAGTTCTTGATTCATTGATTGGTTTCGAGTGTACGACAAAGCGTTAAAACATTTTTGATGAAATATTTCATTTGTACAAAAAATCACACATAATAACATTTTTATTACATACACTTACACCAGTCTCGTTAAATTAAGTTACAAAAGAAACATTAAGATAAAAAATTAAAATTTACTTATCTCTTTTGTGCTGATAACTACGACATTGTTATTTTTACGGGATCTCCGTGATTGAGTGCTGATTTCAAATCGGAGGAATATTTCCCTTCATGCTACACCATTTTTCGTCGTGATAGCGATTCAAATATTAGATAGGTCACTGGTGGTGGTGTGATCGTCGCCGTTAAAAAAGACCTTGAACTTGATTAAATCAGCCTTAATTGCTACTATGATGAGTGAATCATTGTTAAGGTCAAATGTGCTTCTTTTGGGTTCTTTATAGTGGGAGTCTATATACCATTTGTTAGTACTTCTGACATTTACTAAGGGTTTATTGAATTTAGTTATCGATTGAAAAAGTCTCTTAGTACTGGATCGATGACGAGTTTATGGGATCATCCGTTGATATTATTTCTAGCTAAGACTAGAGAGAAATTAGAAAGTTAAGACTAGAGCGTTTAATAATTATAAACGTTCTGGGGGTATTAATGACAGTTTAAGTACCTCAACGATTTTCTTTACTTTCAAATGTATGTTTTACAGGTGGTCACTAAAATCCATATCCTACAATCCAACTCGCAGAAATTATGATTGGATTGAAATGTTTATAAATCACTGCTGGTGGAAGTCCTGATGGTATCGCCCCATGGATTTTGAATAAGTGTGCGCTTGCTTTATCTGTACCATTACTTTATTTATTTAATGAGAGCCTTTCAAGGAGAGTGTTTCCAGATATTTGGAAAAAATCATTTATAGTTCCTATATTTAAATCTGGTAGAAGAAGAGATATTACATGCTACAGAGGTATTTCAATTTTCTCGGTGATACCTAAACTCTCTGAATCGTTAGTAAAATCTAAAATTGAGATTCATATTAATAAACGTATAAGTGCTCGTCAACACGCAACAATTACAAATTTGATGGTTTTTTCGAGCGATGTTTTCGAGACTGCAGCAAACCAGTGGCCAGGTTGATGTTGTCTATACAGATTTTTCGAAAGCTTTCGATAGACTAAAACACAAAATTCTTCTTCAGAAATTGATTGAGTTCGGATCCGATTTCATTCCAATACATTGGATCACATCTTATCTGACATCAAGACAACAATGTGAGTATTTCGCAGATCCGTTCCATCGATTTTGTCATACTTTCTGATGTTCCTCTGGGACGTTTACGATTCGCTGTATTTATTAACGATGTTGTTCATTGTTTCATGTTTTGTAAGTGTCTATTATATGCTGACGACATCTTATCTAGCATAGAGGCCTCTTATTTGTTGAAGGATGCACAAATTAGCGGAGTTTCTGATATTTGTGATCTTGGCATTATTTTTTCGTGCAACCTTACATTTAATAAGCATCTGGACTTCATTATAAGCAGAGATAATTCCTTATTGGGTTTCATTAGGCGTAATGGTAGGGAATTTTTTAACCCTCTAACATTAAAATCTCTCTATGTTACTTATGTGAGGCCCGTACTGAATTGAAAGCATTCAAAAACAATTTTTGATTTATGCATTACGTCGCTTACCTAACCTGAACCACGGTTTTTGTTCGAGAACCCTACATAAATCATTTCGCGTTAAAAAATTTACAAACTTTAGAAAGCACGAGATGTGAACTTTCAGCTCAACATTCAACCCTCTACTCGACACGGTTTTAAAACTGAATTCGTATACGCATTCAACTCCCGCACTGGGGGGTCTGGCGTCTTCTAGAATGGGGAAATAAAGTTTTGTGGTAATACCAGCTCCGTAACCTTCCTTTAGGGTGAGCTCCAGCAAGCTGTTCAGCTCATGTTTTAGGCAGTCCTGTCTGTGGGCCCACGATCTGCGCGAGGGGTAACCTGAGCGTGATTCTCAAGTGTACGTACTACCTCTTAGTGGTGACCTCCGGAAAATGTTGGCTCGTTTACCGAACAACAAGCTAAAGTACGATGCTAAAGGAAGGTATAAACCTTGGAAAAAAAACAAATCTAAGGTGAGACACGTGCGCCCGGGGCATGAATGATCATGGGTTAGTTGGTCGCTAGCACGGAACTCTCAATGGACACCAATCCACGTCGAGAACACGCCTCAGTAGGGCGCGAGGAGATGTCTGTCCTATCTAATTCGGTCAGATGTTCCCCGTGTCGCTGCCTTGCAGCAATGTAAGGAGAAGATCAGGAAAAGAATTGTTCCAACAAATAAGAGAAATAGGTTGGATGAGGACTCTACCCCCAAAGGCATCGCGGCAAAAAGAGGGAAAGTTTCCAGTCCTTCACCGAAGGGCCGACACGGCCACAACGTTTAGTAATGCAGTGAAGGCTATCGGGTTGGAGATTACCGACCAAGGCTTCCCTAAAATAAAACTGGCCATTGCCCAGATTCTGCCAATACAGGATGCCATAATGGAGACAGTGGCGGAGCTGCCGGTAAATGGTGTTAGCCAAAATTTGCCGATAGACATGGCAGAGTGGCTTGGGGCCACAGTGCCCCCACCTAAACCATGGGACGGAGCATCCCTGAAGGCAGTCGGGGATGAGGAGTTGCCTCGCCCAAAAATCATGTTTGTCTACCTGCTACGAGGTGGTAAGGAGACAAACGAAACGATACTGCGTCGTCTGGCGATGCAAAATAAGGACCTAAACGACGCAGATTGGAGGATTTCTGCGAGGAAGGAGCGAGAAGGCGACCTCCTTTCAAATAAAACGGCGGAGATACTCAAGGGCTCCAACTGCAGAGTCAATTGGATGTTTACGGGTCTGTACACTTCTGCCCAAAGAAGGAGGGGCGATGGATGCAGTCAAGGGGAGAGTGGCGGAGTCGAATCTACCCGGCACGTCAAGGGCAGCTTTGGCTGAGAACGCTGGCAGCGGTGATGGGGTCACCGGGCCGGAGGAGGCCAGCAGACCTGGCACCTTCGAAACAGGAAGGCCGGCCGAGGAAGGAGCGAGAAAAGCTATGGGCTGACCCCTAGAGTAAGGGTAGCACAACAGCAACCTGCAAGCAGGCGCGGTCGGTCATATTGGGCAACGTGGGCAGTGCCCACTCTTAAATTTGACCCAAATTTTTTCTTTTTATAAAAACAAATATCCATCGACATACAAATGTTAGCCTAAGTTGCACTGTAAATTTTCCACATTCATAATTTGTGTATAAGATTCAAATATGAAATACAACAACAAATCATATATACAAATTAGTGCATAAACTAGTTACTAGAGTGAAGCTACACACAAAATTGTTTTTGAATCTAGCTATTCACTGCTAGAATAATAATAAAAAACAAAATATAAAAGTTGAAAGCAAATAATCTATATCTCTATTTCTCTACGTCTACAATAATATTCTATAATCTAAATTAACACATATTCAGCCGTGTAACTGTATATTACATCGTTTCATTCTCTTCTTCGTTCATAATTTCTCATTGGGCAAATCGTGTAGTGCCGCATGATGGTGTAAATCTACATAACATAAAGCTGCGCGCGCATTTTCGCTTTCTACCTCGCTCAAATTTTCTTTCCTTTTATAAGCTAAATGTTCACACACATACAAGCATTGTGGGAAATTCACGAAAATCACTCGCAAGAAAAAAAAAATTGTTTTCATCGATTGAGTTTTGTTCTTGTTTTTGCTTTTCGTTTTGACTACTGGATTTCCTCCACTTACGCGATGCTATCTACTACATAGTTAAATTAGAGTAGTTTTTGATTTGTATATGTATATGAATTTTTAGGAAATTCGTCTAGGACGACCTATATATATGTATATGTTTTTAAAAACTAACGGTAAAATAAAATTTACGGTATCAAAATTAGACATGGAACATGGAAGTGTAGTACGAATCATTTTTTTTCATTATGAAGTATTGTGAATTACAGTCAGGTTGCCTTTTTCATATTTTTAAACCAATTTGTGTGTTATAAAAAAATTAAATAATTAATTAAAAAGTTTCGGGCGTTATTGTTTTTTGTTACAATTTAATTTTTAAAAAGTTCGTATATAAGCTTTATGTTACAATGTCTGTCGAAAATTTGAATTCTGTTGATTTTATTATTGAAAATTTGACAAAATTAACTTTTGAAGAAAAACTAAAAATAAAAAATATGGGCCCAGATCATCCGAATGTGGTAATTATCAATAATAACTCCAAAGCGTCAAACAGAAAATTCAACAAAGAGTGGTTTTCGAAAAAAAATGGTTAACTGCCAGTTTAAAACTTAAAAGTTTGTATTGCTTTCCATGTGTACTATTTGGAGGTGATAGTGTGTGGACGCGGCAAGGATATACCGATATGAAGCATTTATCTACGGCTTTATCGCGCCATGAGTTGTCGGCGGAACATATAGACAATAATATTTCATTACAGCGTTTTGGGAAAGTAAATATTGCGCAACAGGTGGACACAGCTTATAAAAAGGAGCTCATGAAACACAATAAACTTGTTGATGGTAACCGGTATGTATTGGGAAAAATTCTGGATGTCATTAAAATTTGTGGTAGCTGTGAGTTAGCCCTTCGTGGTCACGATGAAAAAGCTGACTCAGATCGTCCTGGGGTTTTTAGAACCATATTTGAATCATTTTGTAAAAGTGATCCAAGTTTGGACGTATATTATGCTAGTACGCCTATTTTTAAGGGAACCTATAAGCATATTCAAAAAGATTTGTTGAAATGCGTGTATGCAGTATATAAAGACTTCGTGTACATATTCTGAAATACAAAATACCCATTTTATTTCTATTGAAGCCGATGAAACAACCGATGTTTCGAATAAAAGTCAATTTGTCATTATACTTCGTTATATTCCAACCGGAAATATTAAAACTGGGGAAGTTGTCGAAAGGTTTATTTCATATATACCAATTCAAGACCGATCAGCCAATGGGTTAGCCGGAGCCATCAAAGAGTTACTGCAACAATTTAATATCACCAGTGACCAGCTTATTGCCCAAACATACGACGGCGCAGCGGTAATGAGTGGAAGTAAAGGCGGAGTCCAAACAATTGTAAAACAATATTTTCCTCACGCACATTTTGTGCACTGCTACGCTCATAAGTTAAATTTAATCCTGCAATCGGTGTGTTCAAAGGAAATACCAGAGTAACGTATATTTTTTGCTAATTTGTCAGGAATACCATCATTTTTTTCGAGTTCGCCTAAAAGAATGGATAAATTAATTGAAATTTGTGACAAAAGATTACCACGGCCAAATACCACTAGATGGAATTTTCAAAGCAGGACCGTCAACGTTATCCATGAAAAAATCCAAGATTTAAAAGACTGTATGGAAGCCATTCAGAATGATTTAACGTCAGATATGAAAAGTATTCGTGAGGCAAGTGGTTTTGTGTCATTGTTAAATAACATCAAGTTTAATACGATATTAAAGTATTTTTCTCATGTAATGCCACAAATCGACATTTTATATAATGTACTCCAGAAACGAACGAGTGATGCAATTTCTATCTATAATGCTATAACAAAATTTAGTGAATTTATTTGCAAATTTCGCGATGAAGTAGATGCCATTGTCGACAGCGTTGCCGAAGAAGAACTTGAAGTAGACAGATCACGTTCAATAAATAAAGTAAATTTGAAGCGAATTCTTAGAGAAGCTTGTGACGTGATAAGAGTACACGTAGCTGATCGATTTACAAATTCGGAATATTTAATAAGTAGTCAAGTTTTAGACTGTACACAATTTCAGTTTTATGCTCAAAATTTTCCTTGTGATTTACTGAATACTATAATGAATTTATATCCATTCTTAGACAAAGAGCGTCTAAAAACTGAACTGCAGGCAATTTATCGTCAAACAAATATTTTTGCTTCCGCCAAAACAATAAGTGAAATCGTCAAAACCATTTACGATAATAATTTAGAAGAAATATTTCAAGAAGTTCTAAAAGTAGCTGAAATTATTATCACAACACCAATGTCAAACGCTGAATCAGAACGATGTTTCTCCACTTTGAAACGCGTCAAATCTTATCTAAGAAGTACCATGAAGGAAGAGAGACTGAACGATTTGGCTGTATTATCAATTGAACGGTCCGTAATTAATCAAATTGATGATTTCAATAAGAAAGTAATCGACAAGTTTGCAGCAATGAAGGAACGGCGTGCAGATTTTACTTATAAAATAATTAAGTAGATGCGGTCTCCTCAACAGGTTTTGATTTTCAAGATCTTAGTTCTAATAAAGATTTTCCTTTCCGGACAGAAGTTCCTCTGAGTTTAAAAAACTGTTATTTTTATTGAAATTATAATAATTTATTCTTTAAATTTATGTTTTGCAATAAACGGTTATAACCCTAACTAATATATTTTATGTTTCGATTTTAACCACCAGTTTTAAAATTTTGCCCACCCTGAATTAAGACCCACGGACCGCTACTGCCTGCAAGTAAACCAGCCTCTCCGGAGCCTAAGAAATAAAAATAAAAAAAATACACATCATGGTGATACACGCCAAACCTACAACAACACAAAATTAAGATTCGTGCAGATTAATCTGCATCGATCGAAGACGGCTACAAACAACCTAAACCGTTTTTTTATAATTAATGACTGGGATATAGCGCTCATATAGGAGTCTTTGACCAACAATGGGAAGATTAAAGGTTTTGCAGCCAATACAGGTAAGCTAGTCTACGACACGGCTGCAGATAGGCCGAGGCCAGCAATTCTCAGTCGCTCAATGTATCTTCTCTATTAACCAATTTATTTCTAGAAACATCACGGCTGTTTCAATAGAAATGCCCTTACCAAAAGGAGGCAGGAGGGTGATTCACATCGCATCTGCATATTTCCCCGGGGATGAAAATGACCCCCCCTCCAGAATTGATACAGAGCTTCGTGAAATATTGCACGGTTCATCGCCAAAAATTCGTCATTGGTTACGACGCTAATGCACACGACGAAATCTGGGGAAGCAGCAACATCAATTTAAGAGGTGAGCAACTTTTTGAATTCTGTGTTAATAACAACTTAGCAGTAAACAAAAAAGGGAGTGACACAACCTTTGTTAATGCCCTTAGGAGAGAGGTACTGAATCTTACTTACCCATGTCGAATACCTCGACAAAGTAGCAAATGACGTTACAGAGGCAATAATTAATGCCTACCACTCAAGCTCACACCTGGTGCGTATCAGAGGCACAAGGGATGTTCCTTGGTGGAACCAAAATTTGGAAAACAATGTCCGTAAACTTTTTAATAGGGCTAAGAGGACGAACGATTGGACTACCTATCAGAATTTCCTTACCCAATACAACATAGCTCTTAGGCAGAGCAAAAGACTAATAGACAAATTACCTATAGCGTGTCGACTCCAGAAGGCACTCTCCTTTGAGCACAGGAACTCCTTGGGATCTGTAAGGAAACCAAGTGGAGAGACAACCATAACCAGGGAAGAGACTCTGGAATGTCTAGTGAGAGGTCACTTCCCAGAATTTGTAGTACTGAGGTATCAGGTATAATTCAACGTAAGTTGGATCCAAATGGGTCTCACGAGTTCTCGAGGCAGTTTTATACGCCGGAACGGATAAGCTGGGCAGTCAAATCATTTGGCCCTTTCAAATCACCGAGAGGGAACTGCGTACACCCCGCCTTTTTAAAACAAGGCCTGCATACTTTGCTGCCTTATCTTACTATACTCTTCAGAGCCAGCTACAGCTTGAAATATGTTCCAAAATGCTGGAGGGAGGTTCGAGTGATTTTTATCCGAAAAGCGGAAAAAAGATCCCCAGAGGAGATTAGGTTTTAAAGACCTATTAGCCTCACATCATTTTTACTGAAAATCATGGAGAACATTTTGGGACTTTGTATCAGATCCAACACTCTTCAAAGATACCCTCTGGACTATAGACAGCACGCCTACCAAGCAGGGAAATCAACAATAACAGCTCTAATAGCTCTCACAATAAAAAAGAGAGGTCTGAGTCTAAAACTTATAGGCAATCGGCCAAACCATCGGATTTAGTGGTAAGGACAATCGACTGTCGGAGGAATTTTACCATAAGTTTTCATATAGGGCACTGGTAGAGCGGGTCAAAAACAGACAGGGGTACCGGTGTAGGGATAGTCGGGCCTGACCTAGAACTATGCATACCACTGGGTAGCACCCCCACAGTTTTTCAGGTAGAGACCCTTGCTGTTAAGGTATGTGTGCTTCAATGTATCAAAAAGAAATATAAGAAGGCTAGAGTTTTATATAATGTCAGACAGCCAAGCAGCTCTGCTAGCCTTAGAAGCTTAAGTGTTCAACTCGAAATTGATCTGGAGCTGCTACTGTAATTTATTAGAACTGGGTAAAGCAAATAAAGTCACCCTTTTGTGGTTTCCTGGCCACTCCACCATTAAAAGAAATGAGGCAGCAGACCGATGTGCAAAAATGGGAGCAAGCCTAGATTTCCTGGGTCCCAGTCCTATTATTGCTTTTTCCAAAATCCACTTGGCAGATGGTATAACGGACTGGGAGCAGAACTATAGGAAATTACTCAGGGAGTCCTCCATTGGGATGAGACAGGCCAAGAAATTATTCGGTTATAATATTATACGTCTGGGAGAGGCACCGAGGATGGACCGCCATCCCTTACCTTGTTTTTAACAGGGCACGGCCTTTTTAACGGCCATCTACATAAAATGGGAAGGTCCTTTACGGAACACCTACTATTCACATGCGTTGCTATCATCCTAAAAAGATTCAAGTTCCTCAATGCGTACATAATCCAGTGGCCTAACGCGACATAGACCTCCATTTCACGTAAGAATCTCTAGGGATGCACAGTAGGCCTCAATGGTTTCAGTGCTCTAGGCTACAAACACCCACCCTTTTGGAAAAAAAAATCTTCAACTAAACCTCAATTCTACACCCTAATTGACCACAACTCAATCATCAACTCAACTCAAAACTCAAGCACAAAACAGTGAGGACAACCGAAAAAAAATCAACATCAGGTTTCACATTATCTTCTGGGTTGAAAATCCAATGGTTTGGACCATAGAGTCACCGTAGAGGTCTAATTCACCGAGAGGTCATTATCACCGTATAGGTCTAATTCTCAGTAAACAAAATCATTAGTGTGCTTCGGATCTGTTTCGACAAATTAGCACTCTCGCCGGGCTAACCTTCAACCACAGTATGATTAAGTCGTTCTGTTCCGGTAGCTGCCGGAATTCATCCGTCTAGCTCTAATACTTCTAGTCAATATTTGTATCACAAAATATCAATTTTATTGCCCGTTAATCTCGGCCCACAACAACACAGAAGTATTTTATCGGCCACTAAACCTCCACAGATGGGTCAATTATGCACAATCTTCATCAAATCGGTCAAATTCGTGAGATAGGCAAAACTATCAAAGTGTGTGCTGATAATACTACAAAACCACCAAAGGAATAAATCTTACGGTGTTGGCAGCAAAACATAAGAGGCAACCGTTAAAAAGTCACCTATTCATAAATGTACTACTGATTAATATATTAACAACAATAACATCACTTTTATGATTGATACTGGCGAGAACCTTCCAGTAATTTACAAAACATTTAAACATTCAGATCTAGTCTTATCGGCTGCCGACAGCACAATAATTGGACTAAAACGTAAGTTCGCACCCGCCTTCATTCTAGCAGACCGTCTAATTATTGGCGCCGATTTTCTCAGTAGATTAAAACTGCTCGTCGATCGAAAGCACAATAAATTGATTGATCCCACAACACAATTTTCGATCAATGCTTCTATGGCCAGATTTAACACACCAACATGTACTCTCTTCACGATCGACACAGGATATGGTACGCTATCGAAAAATGTTCCTTTACTGACAGCGGCACCGAATTACAGTCTACTGGTGAAACACAATATCGACCATTTGCCAGTTAAAAACTACGCAGACTAGATCCGCAGCATCAGAAAGCTGCATTCGCCGAGCTTCAACTTATGGTGAAATTAGGGATTTGTCAACCATCGGACTCCCCGGAATTCCTCACAAACAAAGTTTTTCCATGTACTTGCATTGTTTTCCAAAACTGATCAGGTCAGAGTCTATTATTTAATTCCCCCCGCATCTGAAGACGTTCATAAAACGGCAATCACTACCTTATTTAGTCTTTTCGAATTGACCCGAATGCCATCTGCTCTCGGTAAATCCGCGCAAAGGTTTCAGAAACTTATTAATGAAATTGTCTGAGATGTAAACTTCGTCTTTGCCTACAATCTACATCAACGACATACTAAGATATAAGTCCAACTCCATTTGGAACAACTCTTCTAAAAATTATCAAAATTTGATGTTAGCATCAATAGATCGAAAGAACGAATTAATGCCATTAAATAATTCCCAGCTCCAAATATAAACAAACGAATTCAGCAATTCTGCAGCATGGTAAATTACTACCACCGATTCATTCCTAAACTTACTGAAACGCTCACCAATTCACTCGCAGTGCAGCCAACTCTACCAAGATCCCCAAGTCAACTAAGGATTTCTATTGCCTGATGATTGTCAAAATGCATTAATACAGTTGAAAAGTGCATTGTCTAATATCATTTCATTAGCACATATCCCCTGAATGACACAAAATTCAGCAACACCGCTGGGAATTACTCGCTGTATATCTGGTAATCAAATATTTTGTCGAAGGTTAGGACTTCATCAGCCCCACCACCGACCATATAAGCCTCTGACAAGAACAATCGAGTTGGATTACATAACATTATTTATCACGGATGTTCAGCAAGATAATGTGGTCGCAGATAGATTATCTCGCACATCAGGTCACGAAACTTTCGAAGTCGAGAGTCGATTCGAATATAACACATCATTAAGTCAAACGAGCAGACTTAAAATTTTAAAATGTATTAGTTAATTTCTAGTTCCAGCATAAGACAACAGATTTTGAAATTTGGTTAGGTTAGGTTAGGATGGCTGTCTTAAGAACCGGCATAGAAACCAGAATGGTTCGTAGCCATACCACATACAAATTTTTCTCGACTCAACTCATTGAACCATCCAGAGTTTACAGCGAAGCGTTAAATACAACTGACACCTTTATCATTGAGATCCGTTAGGTCTCTGAGAGGAGCCCGTAAAAATGTCGATCTACTTAGCGCTAGACGGGGACATGTGTAGAGTAGGTGGGGTACAGTTTCTTCCTTCTGTGCATCTTAACTTCAATAGTAATCATTCGAGGAGATTCCTAGTCTCCGTGTATTCTTGCCTATGAGTCGTTGTCTTGTAACAACCGTTAACAGCTGTCCAGTTCTTACCTGATCTAGCTTTGGGCAAATCTGCCTACTTATAACACACCAGATACCATTGGACCATCTACATATGTTCACTGCTCTCCTAGCTTCAGAAATAGTAGCCAGTAAAGAAGAATTTCAACATTTACCTTACTTGGTAATGTGAGGCAATTTGTAACCTGCCGAGCGAGTTCATCTGCCTTTTCATTCCCCGTAACACAAGGGTGCCCTGGTACCCATATTAAATGGATATTGAACTGATCTGCTACCTCGTTAAGAGACGAGAGACAGCTCTGGGCTACCTTCGACATTTTAATAGCGGCTTGACTGTCCATAAAAATGTAATTTTCCCTTACATTATATCTCACCCAATCCACGGCCTCTATTATCGCAATTAATTCAGCAAGGAGTTCAAAACTCCAGGGCTCAACATCTCTTTACTCAGCCAGTCCTCTCTAGGGAATATCAGTACGAAACCTTTCCTCAAAAGATGGTAATGAAATCATGTAATCGGTATTACCAGGGATGTCTCTGTTACACAAAATGGATGAGTGTATTACTACATGTATTACTACATGTCCACATAGGAATGGATTTAAGCATTATAGTTGTGCTCGTTGCCATTTGAACACTAAGAATATCTATGGGTATGAGATTGTAATCAACCTCCAGTGCCTGAGTGAGTGTGCTCCTGAGTGCACTACTAATAAACAAGGTGAAAGTTCTCTGAAATTTCATCAGCAACTTTTGGTTAGTCATACTGTTTAAGTCTGGCCAACAAGCTACAATCCCATATAATCTCTCTTAAGGTACAAGGATACTTACAATAGACACCAAAAGCAACGTCATCCTCATATGCAACAATCACCCTAAAACCATACCCCACCAGGTAAAGTAACAGTTTCCAAAGAAGGGGGTGAATGATTACACCTTGCGTTGAGCCCACACCTATAAACTGGTAATGGAAGGCTCAGCAATATTTCCTCCACGATCCTGCATCTTATCATTTGATTTGCGATTCATCCTCAGCCAGACTCGACAAAACCCGAATTATTGCCACAGTTTAACATTGCTAAAAGGTTACCAATGAGTATCCCTTAAATTATAGTGATTTCTCAATATGAAAAATCAGGGAGTGTAGAACGGTTTATACCGAACTATCTTTACGGTACGCATGTTGAGGTTTCGATGACCTATCCGGCTCAAAAAAGCCTCTAATATGAGCTTCTATTCGTCTTCTAGTATCTTTAATAGGAAACAGCATAATCTTATAGGCCTAAGATCTTTGGGATGGCAATGAGAGCTTTTTTTCGCCTTAAGTATAAATATTATGTTTACCTCAGTCCATTTCCTAGGAATGTGGCAAACTTCTAGGCTGGCTTTAAAGGTAACTGGTATGGCTTAAAGCTGTTTGTTTTATTCGACTTTAAATGCCTGAACCCATAAAAGGACTCGGCATGCCAGTAGTAACTCCAAAGATTCAGCACTAGCTGTGGTTGTAGAACCATCCGGTCGCTAGAGATGACTCGGAATAATAGGCTTTGAATCCTGTACTTTGCATAGCCTCGCAGCCTTCGAGGACTCCTGTATTTTACCACAATGGAGCCTTCAGCCACTTATTTTGGCACCTCGTATTTCAGTGTATGCTCTGACGACTTCCCCATGCATCAGTTGTGGTTTTCTCTGCTTCTCTAAAAAGGTTTTTGCATTTTTGACGAGAGCTTTGGAACTGCTTCGATCACTAGAGTGGCCTTTGTTTACCCAAAGCTCTACTCCGAGGAGATGCTTTCAACAAAGCTATATTAAAAGCATCAGATAGCTTGTCTACTAAGTCATCCAGCTCCTGTGTAGATACAGAGGGTTTTGGAACCGGTATACTGACAATGAATTACCTAGAAATGTTCTGAAGGTATCCCAGTTTGATTCTGTAACCAGTTCATACTGAAAATAGCAGTGATCAAAAAAGGAAAGTCCATCCGACATCTTCCAGTTCACCAAATTATCCTTAAAATCTGAGATAAGCATAATATCCAGCAACTCTCGTCTGTTTCTAGCTTATAAAAGTGGGCTTACACCCAAAATAACATATTTGAAAGTTAGTACTAAGAATAAAATTAGGGAGTAACTTACCTTCCTCGTTTGTACCCGTTCTTCCCCGTATTGTGTGGTGTGAGTTCACATCACTGCCCAGGATCACTCCAACTTTTCGCCTTCGAGCATCCATTAAAGCATTTCTAAGAATTACAACTGTTATGTCATCATCTTCTTTTGGTAGATAGGCTGATATGAGCCGGAGATTTAAACTGCCAATCTTAATGCCAGACGCCACTACATCTGAGTTACTGTAATTAAACAGCATAAACAAGTTTTGATTAGTTTTAGCGATAATGCATGAACAAATCTTGCCTTCCTTCTTAGCAAACATCACTTTACAGTTTGGGCCGGGGCCCTGAATCCCATAACCTAGTCTCCAATGACATCTCAGAGTCCAACGAGAGTGTTTCAATACCATCTTCGGACACATTCGCGACCATCAACGGGCCATCATCACCAGGCAGAATATCACTCGGAGTCACACCTCCTACCGGTGCAGCCCCAGACTTACCCGCCTCATCCGTTTGTGTAACAACAATGCAAACTCTTTCACAAACAACTACACGACAATCCAAACAAGATGACATTTTTTTCCCGAAATCACTGGAAAACTTTCATGTTGGCAGAGTGGCAATTAGTCAACGATCTATTTTGCTCCACGATACACGACAACCCACGATTTACACCTTCTCAAAAATTACAGTATCTAAAAGGCACACTAAATGGTAAAGCAGCAGGATTGCTGAAGCACTTCAGCCTCACGGACGCTAATTACATTGAGGCGTTTAACAAGCTCAGAGAAAGGTACGACTGAAAGAAGCATACCATATACATGTTTATAAAAAGTTTATAAGTCAACCATCCATTACAACAGCGAGCAGCGCACACGTGAGAAGATTGCTAGATACATCAGACCAAATAATCTGTGGCCTAAAAGCGCCGCTCACAAAAACGGTGAGGGTGAAAACTCACATCACTGCCACTACCGCACCATGCAGCTTATATCCTGATCATTATCATAATCTGTACGAGTGTGGCAAGATGAAAAAGATGTCTGTGGAACAGAGAAAAGATTTGCTAAAAACTCAGAATCGTTGTTTTAATTGTTTAAATAACAACCACAATGTTTTCAATTGTAAGTCAAAGTTTAGATGCAGTTATTGCGGAAGAAAACACGCTTATTCATGAGAACCAACCAGAGAGTTCCAGCATTTTAAATCCAGCTTCGCAAACCATCCAAATTCAGAAGGAAGAAACAAAACTGAACAATTATTCGCCCCCAAGTTGGAAATGCAATACTACCCACGGCTCTAGTGAATGTATACGATGGGTTCAAAAATAAGCAGATGCGTCGCGTATTATTGGACTCAGGCTCTCAATGTGCCTTCATCGCCGAAAGCTGCGTCCAAAAATTGCATCTAAAAAGGAGTAATGGAAAACTAACTGTTTCTGGAATTGGAGGTTTTAAAACGGGACAAACCAAAGGGTTGGTTTCAATTACACACCTGGAAACAGCGACGAACCACTAGTACAAATTGAAGCTTTAATTCTACCAAAACTGACTTCTAAGCAACGACAATTAAGGCAAACAGCCAACGTCAATTATTTCAATCGATTTAATTTGGCCGATCCATTTTTCTACCAAAGCGCAGATATATAGATATACTAATTGGTTCCGACAAATTTTTCGAGTTGCTAGAACACTGTATTGGGTTGGATAATAGCATGACAACTACCTAATAATTAAGCTGCTCAATCGCTTACAATCAGCACTAGCAGTAATGATGACAATTTGGATGGGCTCTTACGAAAGTTCTGGGAGCTAGAAAATGTTAATTCACCAATGGCCAAATTTTCAGAAGAAGAAATTTTCTGAGAAACGCATTATAGGGAAACCAAGAAATTGATGCTATCGATACAGGTTTGTTGTTCGTTTGCCTTTTAAAATATCACCAAACGTTTTAGGTGAAACATTAGATATTGCAATCCAGCGAATGCGTGCGATGGAAAAGAAGTTCACCAGAAATGCCACGTTTGCCATGCGGTATAAGGAGTTCATGGACGAATATTTGTCACTGCGGCACATGAGACCAATACCGAAAGAAGAACTAAAGGTAAACGGATATTATTTGCCGTACCGTGGAGTTGCAAAGGAGTCTAGTGAGACCACTAAAATGAGAGTGGTATTTGATGGGTCTGCTAAAAGCACAACGGGATCGACATTAAACGAATACTTAGTAGCTGTTAAACCGACGATACAATCATCCTTATTTGAAATTATATTGAGATTCAGAGAGTCCCAAGTTGGATTTACCTCCGACGTAAAAAGATGTTTCGACAAATACGCGTAGCCGATGAAGATTATAAGTACCAAAGGATAGTCTGGCGCTAGACTCAGAAAGAACCATTTCAACATTTTGAATTACAAACAGTAATATATGGTACCGCGAGCGCAACTTTCCTTGAAATCAGAGCACTTAATGAAGCCGCAGCACGTAATAGAAAAAGATACCCAAAAGCAGCAAACCACATCACACCACATGACTTGATGTCTGGTGCTGATACCGTCGAAGAAGCCAGAGACATAAAGCAGCAAATAACTTCAATCCTATCCAAATCAGGCTTTACCCTGAGAAAATGGTTAGGCAATGATAAATCTGTACTAAATGAAATTGATCACGATTTAAATGACGCGCCATAACTCGAAATCGAAGAATTCCAGTCAGTTAAAGTGCTCGGATTATATTGGAGCCTAGTAAAAGATGTTTTTCAGTTTCGTGTTCAATTACCGATCATCCCATTATGACCAAACGATGAAGAATGGATTCCATTAGAATGGATCGTGCCAGTCATCGTCTCGATCAAAATTTTTCTTCAGAGTTTATGGGCCCACAATTTAGGATGGAACGAACAATTACCAATATAATTACCGAATGGCTCACCGAATGGATGCCATCAGAAAACTAGAACTTCATGGATTTTCAGATGCTCGGGTTTCAAATTCAACAGGAGAAACAAAAATTCTATTGTCAGCAAAAACGAAGGTCTCACCTGTTAAACAAATATCCATCCCACGGATTGAGTTGTGCGGCGCAGTACTCGTAAAAAATCTGCTATTCACCGTAAAAAATTCACTACAAAAGCATATAAATGGAATGTATGCTTGGACGGATTCTGTGATAGTTCTGGATTGGCTTTCTGCCCTCCCAAAAATTGGAACGTCTTTGTTGGTAACCGTACAGCCGAAATTCTTACTGGCATGAACCGATCACAGTGGCGGCATGTCTCTTCACAGCAAAATCCAGCAGATTATGCTAGCAGAGGTCTAAGCCCAGAAAAACTCGTCGATTGTAAGCTGTGGTGAACGGACCAGAATGGCTTGCAAACGCTAAAAATTGGCCCATCGAAAACCCTTCCTGTTCAAATCTATACAAGAAGAAGCATATACTTATTCGCTCTGAGTCAAACCCCAGAGAATACACTGCTTGATCAACTAAATAAAAATAAAAATAAAAAAAATAAAACTACAAGGTAAATTGCTTCACACGTCGGAACTACAAGCTGCGGAAAAACTTATATTCAAGCACGTACAAAATAAGGAATTTAATGACAACATTCAACATTTGAAGCTGAAGAAACCATTATCACCTATAAGTCGTCTCAAATATCTTCAACCTTTTCTTGACGAGTTTGAATTGCATACAGTTGGACGACGCCTGGATAAAGCAAACGTACAATTTACAATTCAACATCTAATATCCATTAATTTTACGGGCAAAAATCCCGTAGTTGAAGCACCAGTAAAATAATATCACCTTAGACACTTGCATGCTGGAGCTACCTTAACGATGGCAACCTTACGTTTAAAGTACTGGATCGTGGGCTGTAGAACTTTAGTCCGAAGAGTCATACACAACTGTATCAGATGCGTCAAATATAATGCAAAAGAGTTGAATCAAATAATGGGTGATTTGCCAACTGCAAGAGTAGAATTCATCAGACCATTCTACAAAGTAGGAATTGATTACGCAGGCCCATTATTGAGGCATATCATCAGGGGAAGAGGGCAAAAAACATAAAAGAGCTACGTGTGTTTGTTCGTATATGTAAAGCTAACAAAGCTGTGCATATAGAGTTATTTTCAGACCTTACCACAGAAGCGTTTATCGAATCACTGCGTATGTATCGAAATATACTGCGACAACGGTTCCAATTTCCCAGGAGCAGCATCCCAATTGACTGAGCTATATAAATTTTTAAATGAAAATGCTAACACAATTTATAATAGTCTATTAACAGATCGAATATCCACCAAGTTCAATCCGCTTGGTTCACCACACTTTAGCCGGTTATGGGAAGCGGCCGTTAAAAGTACAAAATTTCATCTCAAGAGGATTACAAATAGTCAAATACTTACCATAGAAGAGATTTGACGATTACTTGGCGAAATTGAAGCCGTTTTATAAGTTGGATTACATTACACCAGGCCATTTCTTAATTGGGCGGCCTACCACTCAATTACCATCACACGATTTCAGAGATGTCAAGGTATCAAAACTAAACAGATGCATGGCAACTAATACAACAAATGGCTCAACATTTTTGGGAACGATGGCAGCAGGGGTACCAGACGAATCTTCAAAAACAGAAGCAAGTGGCCCTAAAAATAAAAAGAACGTTGCCGGCTTTTAAATCTGCTTTTGTGCTATGAAAGACCATTTGTATTGGTATACGTCATTTCGGTTAGTTTTATTTGCGGTTGCATCAATAATTCTTCTTCAACAAAATTAACTTTTGCTTTTCAGGTTATATGTTGCGTACCCTTTTTCGGTCCCCGCCCCCAGTTTGGCATCAACGCCTTTTTCATTGAGAGCCGAGTGTATTACGCTAACATTTTGCGGAGCTCTCAATTCTTTTTATTATTACAGTCAGATACTTTTGATTTGTTGGTACGTGTACATTTAAACAGTAAATTTCGTGCTTGTAGCAGCCGTGACATTAAGTTTCTTGAACTTATTGACAAATGAACATCCCAGATTACACATTTTTATAAGACAGCATAAAATATTTTCAGTTTACCCTCATCAAAAACTTGATTAAATTCATGTTTTTGTTCTGGAAACTCCAGCTAACAACACAGATAATAATCGACTAGACGATTTAGCCAACCCAGTGGGTGTTGAACCTTTACATTTAACAGTATGCCATCATTCATTTCCGGAAAGAAATGCGTGACTCTAATCAATCCAATTATGTTTGTAGTTGTCTTATTTTTTGTGCTTCCAACTGTCGCGAAAACTTAATCAAAAAAATAAACGGAGAGATAGCAAATTTTGCCGTTTTATTTCTTTAGATTGCAATCACAAAATTAAATGATTTATCTGAGTTAGAAAAATAATAGTTCGCTATAATAGCTACAGAACACAATAACGAACAATGGAAACTTCGAAACAACAGAGTCAAGTTAAATTTGTCTTGCTTTTTTTTGCCATACAAATATCGTAGCTACAGCTACAAAAAATATTACAGTTTTATTATTATGGTCTGTCATTTTTCTTATGGCTCGTTTTCATTATATAAATGTACATATATGGCTTCAATACAGTATACAGATCATGTTAGCTAAATAAAAACATTATACATGAACAAATAGTGGAGACTTCTTGCGTTTCATAATACCGTGCATCATACTCATCTGGTAATAAAATATTGTCCTCTCGTCTTACATATATATCTCGTATTTATTGCCGAATAAAAATCGGAATCCATATCCATAAAACTTCTTGTTCTTCTTTCTGCCCCAATAAATGTACTTCCATTACTTATCATAACAGCATTTAATCGTTTATGTTGCATTTCCCGTTTTCGTATACGAATTTATAACTATTGCAAAGCTACATACAAAAAAAAATCCCCATTTTCAATTTTTCATTCAACAATAAACAAAAAAAAAAAAGTTCTACAAAATTGAATCCATTTCAATTTCTTCGATTTCTTCCCTGTCACCTTCATCGTGTTTAATACTAAGTATTTTGCCTGTGCATGTATATCCAAAAGTTGCTTGTATCTATCACACACTTGAGAATAATACAAATGCATCATCTCTATTACGATGCTGGGAATAAAAAATGGAAAATCTTTTTTCCATTACAATATTGGATTGAGATTTTCCTTTTGTACATACACAAACCAACTCACATGTAGGTAGCTGTGTACAAATGTATGTACAAGGAAATAGAAAAGAAATCTAAATAAAAATTGATGGAAAATATTTCGCGATTGCATGCACACAAATGTATTGTGTTGATGAAAAAGTGATTTTCCGGAAAAAAATTTTTTTTTAGCTTATTGCTTGCTATACATACATTGGGATTCGCATTTCATATATTGTAACATACATTTATGTAATAGTTCGAACAAAATTATGTTCAATTAGAAAATATGCAATTTTCTTACTTTTATGATTTGAGCACTGTACTTACGGATGGCACTATAAAAGCTACTTTTCCGGCTTCAATTCGTCCCTTCTGTTTTCATTGGCGGGAGTCTGCACGATTTTGTGATGCGACATAATAAGATAGGTTTGTTATTTTGTATTTACAGTTACGTACATAAATTTAATGTTGTGGATGCATCGAATCAAACACGTAATTAAATTGGCACTCAAATAGGGACCGATTTGGCGTGCTGTATAGAAAACTGATAATATTCAGAACAACATAATCTTGATCAGTTTTTATAATCGTCGAATGTACCATAGTGGTTAAGAGGGTTTCTTACTTCTTGCATTGTTCCAATAAGCTCGATTTCGGCCTTCGAACCATACATATGTTTTATGTTTCTAAGGTTAGGTTGGTGTACGGACGTGTTCTCCAAATATAAATAAAACAGAATCGTTTATATAACGTTACAATTGTAATCAACAAAAATGATTTATTATTTTTAATTTTAATTTCCAATATTTAATTGTTGCGATGTTTACAGCTCTCTTGTCGAATAAAAAGTGACCTATCTAAGAATATTTTTTATTTTATTAAACTAAAGTGCGCCAAATACTTAAAAAAACCGAATTCACCATTATTTCGAAATGCTGAATGAGTTTAAGGTATTTAATTTAAGCAAGTCATCGAGGTTCAACCGTAGATGGCAGTGCGATCAGCACGAAGAACTTCAATAATATTGTCGATAGTCTAGATTGACTTCTTATCGACTGTATAAAAAAAACAATAAACAGCTGTCATATTCTAATATAAGAAATAGTATAAGAAAAATATATGTATAAGATAAGTATAAATTATCAAATAATTCAATGTTTACATTTTTATATTTTTGTTTTCAGCTCCTGGTGATCCTGAACATCCCGCACCCATTGACTCTACCGAGTCAGAAGGTAACAAACAAATTTTTGAGATTGGCCGAACAATTTCACCAAGTTTGGTTTTAACTCGCAAAACTCGTACTAATCCATCTGGACCTGGAATTATTTTAATAATGCGACCCATCAGCCATCTGGCAGGTGGAACATCTTTTTCAATGACAACTACTAGATCATCTATGGCTGGATTTGCTGTTGGTGTTGTCCATTTCTGGCGTTGTTGTAGCGACAGTAAATATTCTTTATTCCACCTCTGCCAGAAATGTTGGACCATTTGCTGTATATGTTGCCACCTTGACAGCCGGTTTTCCTTAATATGTAGCAGATTTTGATCCGGTAACAACGTAATAGGCTGCCCGATTAGAAAATGTCCAGGAGTTAGAGGATCCATATCGTCCGGTGTCATTTCGCATAGTGGTCGTGAATTAAGGATGGCCTCTATTTCAATCAGCAACGTTGCCATCTCCTCATAAGTAAGACGTGACTCTCCTATAACCCGTTTTAAATAAAATTTTGTTGATTTTATGGCTGCCTCCCATAAACCTCCAAAATTGGGAGCAGCTGGTGGTATAAAATGCCATTCTATACTGTGAGTTGTGCAATACTTCATTATAGCTGTGTCTTTTGATACCATTGCTATAGACTGGATTGTAGTTCTCTTTACGCGCCGATAAAATTGGAACCATTGTCACTATATATTACGCCGCATATTCCTCGTCGACCATGGAATCGTCGCAGAGCTGCTAGAAACGCCTCAGTGGTCATATCACACACCAATTCTAGGTGTACAGCCTTTGTAACCATGCATACGAAGAGCGCCAAATAAGCCTTTATGGTTTTTGCACCTCGAAGTCTCGAAGACTTGATGTATAGTGGCCCTGCGTAATCTACTCCCGTGGTAAAGAATGGCCTTTGGTAAATTACTCGAGCTTGTGGCAATTGTCCCATGAGTTGCTGTTGTTGTTGTGCCTTCAAGCGAACACACTTGACACATCTCCGAATCACAGCGCGCACTTCATCCTTGCCCCGTAAAATGTAATACTTTTGTTTTAATGTGGTCATCAAAACCTTTGGACCAGCATGTAATTGCTTGATGTGTTCGTCTCTGACTTTTAATGTTGTTAAATGATGCCTAGCTGGAAGAATAATAGGGTGCTTCATTGCGTAAGGAACATCTGCGTTACTTAATCTGCCACCAACTCGTAATAAACCAACTTTGTCTATAAAAGGAAAAAGACTCGTTAATTTAGAACTTTTACAAATATGTTTATTTTTAGTGAGGGCATTGATCTCCGAAGCAAAACTGCAAAGCTGAACTCGTCTCATCACCAAATTAAATGCATCTTGGTTAGCCTCATTGTATTGTGGTGAGAATTCTAGACTCTCTGCTATTCTGGATTCACCTTTCTTCCGAAATAATAATAACATTCGAACAATAACAGCTATCACCTTCGAAAATTTTGAACATCTTGCGATGAGACTCCAAAGCCAGTCGTCACTGTCTTCATTATTCACTAACACCACCGTATTTAGCTTCTGTTCCTTTCGAACTTCTTCTGGTATTTCTGTCGTAATTTTATCTTGGTTTGGCCATTCTACCTCTGCTTTCATTAACCAATGCGGGCCATTCCACCATAAGCTGTGCTCCACCAACTCCTCCGGAAACAGGCCTCTCGACGAGCAATCAGCTGGATTCTCCATTGATGGTACGTGGCTCCATTGACTCCGGTTTGTGTGTTGAAGAATGTAAGAGACTCTGTTAGACACAAATGGTTGCCACTTCCTTGGACATGATGAGATCCAGTTGAGCACAATAGTTGAGTCGGTCCACAATCGAAAATTAATAACTTTCAAACCCTTGAATATATCTAACACCGAGTTCATTAAATTGGTCAGCAATACTGCGGCGCAAAGCTCCAGGCATGGTATGCTAATTGTTTTAATTTGTGCAACCTTTGTTTTTGCAGCAACAATATTCATGCGAAAACCAGCTTTTCCCTTCACTCTACTGTAGATTACTGCTGCATAAGCCAATTCGGAAGCATCAGCAAATCCATGCAACTCTAATTCCTCTGCTTCAGTGTACAACCATCTATGTATTCTGATGTCTTCAAGTTTTATCAGGTTTTTTCTAATAGCCATGTAGTCATCATAAATTGCCTCAGGCAAGCGTTCATCCCAATCAACACCTAATAACCATAGTTTCTGGAAAAGAATTTTTATTTTTATGATAGTTGGTGACAACCAACCAATCGGATCAAAAATTTTTGATGCCTCGGATAACATATATCGCTTCGTTAATTCATTTTCTTCCAACTTCACCTTGAACTGAAAACTGTCGCTTTTTAGGGAATACCTCACTCCCAGTATCGATATGGCTTGAGAGTCACCTTCAAAATCCAAAATTGAGGTATCTTGGTCTGCTTCGGGAATAATTTGCATAAGCTGCTCACAATTTGATGACCACTTTCGAAGATGGAAACCTCCCTTTCCCATCATAATGATTAAATCTCGGATAATCATTTCAGCATCCTCACGAGTGTTAGTTCCTGACATAAGATCATCAACATAGAAATCACGACGTAGTATTTCTGAAGCCTTCGGGTATTCCGATTGATAATCAATTGCAAGCTGCTTTAGCGTTTGCGTAGCTAAGAATGGGGCGGATGACGTACCATAGGTAACGGTTAAAAGCTTATAGAATTGCAGTTCTTCATATGGTTTATTTCTCCAAACAATTTTTTGATATTCTGCGTCTTTAGCGTTGACCCATATTTGCCGAAACATTTTTTCAATATCGGCCCTAAATACATATTTATGAATGCGGAATCTAAGTATTAAGTCTACTAAGCTAGATTGAACCGTTGGCCCTACTGCCAATTCATTATTAAGCGATTTACCTTGTACTGTCTTGGCTGATCCATCGAATACAACGCGCAGTTTCGTCGTGGTACTACTCTCCTTAATCACTCCATGATGCGGTAAAAAATATTGTTCGGCACCAGCATCTCGTGATATCTTCATGTGGCCTAGTTTAAGGTACTCGTCTAGAAACTCTACATAATTTTGTTTGAATGCAGTATCACGCGCGAACCTCTCTTCTAAATTATGCAGTCTCTTAACTGCCATTCCCTTGGAATTTCCCAGTCTTGGCAAACCCGATTTAAAAGGCAAACTCACAATGTACCTTCCGTCTTTATCTCGTTGCACAGTGGTTTGAAAATGTTCAACACAAAATCTTTCTTCTTCAGTGTAAGGAACGACAACATTGATCTCCTCAATCTCCCAAAATTTTCGAAGAGCTAAATCTACGTCTAAGTGGAGATTAACTGGAACCATTTCCTTGCCAACTTCCATTTGAATTGGCGTTCCTGCTATCACCCATCCTAGCCTTGTATTGTGAGCAACAAGTTTTGTCCTCGGAATATATTCTTTGCCATTACAAATAATTTCAAAAATTAAATCACTACCGAGTAGTATATCTATTTTACCTTTCTTATTAAAGAGCGGATCTGCTAGCTCTAATTTCTCCAAACCTTTCAGATCGGTCATTTCGTGAATCGAGGGTTGGTACGATAAAATGTTAGGTACTATAAGCACTCTCGCTGTTGTCATGTAACTTGCCTTGTCCAATCGGGATTTCGATACTCCCGAAGAGACATCATTCAGGCCCTTTATCCAAATTCGCCCATTCTCCCTTTTTAAACCAAGTCGTTGGAAACATTCCTCTGTTACAAATGAGGTTTGCGAGCCGGAATCAAGCAGCGCGCGACATAGTTGCCATTCGCCGTTAAATTTCTCTACCTTTATCTGAGCAGTTGGAAGGATTGCTGTACTTACCGAATTGGCGTGACCACAAGTAGTTGTTTTGGGTGAATCTTCTGAGGATTCCAAATGTAAGATGTCGTGGTGCTTTTTTTGACACACATTGCACTTTCGCCTTGACTTGCACTGATACACCATGTGCGTATTATTTAAACAATTATAACATCTGGCATGTTTTCTAATATATTCTCTGCGCTGCTGAACTGTTAGCTCTAGAAATTGAGCACACTCAAACAATTTATGTTCCTTTCCGCAAAATGCACAGGTTACTGCTTCTACAGTGTGCATTGCCTGAACATTTTGTTTAGCAGATGTACGGCTTCCACGTCCTTCCAATTTGATGCCTTGTAATGAAACCATACGTTTATTTAAAACCGACAAAAGGTTATCAATAGTGGGATAATCAACGTCTGATGTCTCCAATTTCCACATTTGCCTAGTTTCTGCGTCCATCTTTTGGGTAGCAATATATATAAGCCAGGGATCCCGACTCTCCGCTTGTGGCCCAAGTGCCTTGAGTCCACGTACGACTTCATGGCATGTATCATGCAAACGTGCAATAGATTTGGACGTAGCGTTTGTTACTATCGGTTGGTCAAAGTACGTTTGGATAAATGAATCGACGATGTATCGTTTCCTGTCGTATCTCTTGCAAAGCTTATGGTATGCTTCGATATAATTCGCGTCATTAACTGGAAAATGTCGAACCAACGCAAGTGCTTCGCCTCTTAAAAGTCCCTTGAGGTATTGAAACTTTTTGGGCAGGAGAAAGATTTACATTCTCGTGCACTGTCGACCCAAATAAATCAAAAAATGATTGCCATTCCTTAAAGTTCCCATCGAATGGGGGAATGGTAATACGCGGCAATCGAAAATCACTAGACGGTGTATGCGATATATTCAACGTTTGATCCAAATTTACTGCCGGTGGATCCGTTGCCTTCATCTTGCGTATAGCGCCTTGTAACGTAGAAACGATGGAATAATACTGAGCATCTACGGTTTCGATGTCAGTTTGAATGACATCAGATAATGCGAGCATTTGGTATTCAACATCCACAAAATCTTTGTAAAACTGTTGTATTTTTTCCAATCTAAATATTTTACAGCTCTCTTGTCGAATAAAAAGTGACCTATCTAAGAATATTTTTTATTTTATTAAACTAAAGTGCGCCAAATACTTAAAAAAACCGAATTCACCATTATTTCGAAATGCTGAATGAGTTTAAGGTATTTAATTTAAGCAAGTCATCGAGGTTCAACCGTAGATGGCAGTGCGATCAGAACGAAGAACTTCAATAATATTGTCGATAGTCTAGATTGACTTCTTATCGACTGTATAAAAAAAACAATAAACAGCTGTCATATTCTAATGACAATAATGGTAAGTTTTTGGTCGCTTTAACTTTTACAATATTTCAATTATTTTAATTTGTAATTAATTCAATTTCAGAAAATGGAAAATCAATTAAAGAAGGAAAATAGAAGTAAAATAGTATAAGAAAAATATAAGTATAAGATAAGTATAAATTATCAAATAATTCAATGTTTACATTTTTATATTTTTGTTTTCAGCTCCTGGTGATCCTGAACAGTTGGAGTGGGTGTTTAGCCAAATGAGTGTTGAGGAAATACATACATATTATTTATATATCAATTTATACCATTCTGGCAACACTGTAGAATTAAGTTTATTCTGTACGTAAATGGTTAAGTCACGCCTATTTTTACCGTATGTCTTTGAAATATTTTGTGTTCAATATCTATGTAACTAACTCTCTCTTATAAAGTTTCTTGAATAAAACACATGTGGTTACAATTTCTGTTTTTGTTCAGATCTATTGTTGGCCCAGACTCCTATATTTGTGACTAACCAACACAATCTTCGCAACGAATCCAATTATCTCAATCAGTGTTTTCGTGCATCGATAAATGTTATCACTAGAGTAGTGGACATCTATTTGGAGATTTTCAGTAGGTTTTCGCCAATTGTATTGTTGCTGTAGTATATCCAAATAATCGGTGAAATACTTCTTCCAGAACAGTTGCACTCTGGTCTGTATTCGCTGCCATCTCGATAATAAGGAATCGGCTTTTGGCGTAGTCGGTGTTTCGACGGGAGCTCCCGCAGAGGTATCAATTAAAAAATGGGCTGGTGTTAGGACTTCATAGCTGTCGTCGTGCGATGTAGTGCACAGCGGCCGAGAATTCAAAACATTCTCGATCTGGCACATAAGTGTAGCCATCTCTTCGAAGGTCAAATTTGTATTATTCACAGATTTAAGTAAATGAGTGTTAACCGATTTTACGGCAGACTCCCATAATCCACCGATGTGTGGAGTAGATGGTGGTATGAAGTGCCACTCTATATTTTTGCTGCTAAGAAATTCTGAAAGGAGATAATTATTGTTAATATTTTG